>JAWJWE010000003.1:11200000-12400000 GCA_037055365.1 Polyplax serrata
GACCACTCACCGGAATGTTAAACAAAGTTTCTAGTGTTTGTAGAACAACCATAAAATAATTTATGGTTTTAATTAATTTATATTGAATTTCGGACCGCCAAAAAATTACACAACTGAAGTTTTATAGTAAATATGAACTGTATAGGATCAGGGTAGTACAAATGTGGGATTTAACGAAGTAAAAATTCAATTTGTTAAAGTTTTGTGTTCAACTAACTTCACCTAATTTGATTAAAGGAGTTTACTAGAATTTTGCACGTTTAAGTCACTGTATACGTTTGTATCTGTTACATTTTACTAGCCAGAAAAATTCTGGGAGACCTGCAATCTGGTACTTCTGACGGATTCAGCATTTTGTTGCACCCCTGACTGGGTCCCTAAAGGGTAGTCGTTGTAATTTGCGCCTCAAAATAAAATTTTTCGTCTCCGACCGGCCATGTCGCCCTTCATTCCAGTTCAAAATCACGTTAACTCGTTTAATTTTCACTAAATTCAATTCTTGTCAACTTGTCTACTTTGTAGTCATCATTCACAAATTCGTCATGGTAGTGATTATTCCTACAACAATCACATTCCCTCGTTTCTCAGCTTTCCTATTTTCATTTTGTCTAATCAGTTTAGATTCACTCAAGTCTACGGCTGTCTAAATTTCTTATTTCAAGCTCTAAAACCCCCGTTTTTACTCGTCTCTTCATTCAAATTCTGTTACAATTCGCAAATATTTCGAGTTTCCGGTTCTCTTTTATTAAATTGCAAACGTTCGACCGTTTCCATGCTCGTCCTTTTCCTATTTCAACGTTTCAATTGATGTACTTCCTACCTGCCTCTCTACCTGCGTTCCTTCCTGCGTCCATCCCTGCCTTCGCTCCTCTTTGTCATCTCAGTCAAAAAACTCTTTTCTTATGCATTTTATCTTCATCTTCGCCTACTTCACATGTAGAAAAGCTTGTTACTCGCATTAGAATTATTCATGAAACGAAGTAAAGGAAAGTAAAACGTCTACGTGATAGCAAAACATGTAAGACTGGATTTGCTGGATTTCAGGGGAATACTAAACAATTCCAAAAACTACAGAACTCCTTGCCTTTTTATAGCGTACATGTATGTTCATACTTAAATTCATTTATAATATAAAGTACTTACAATTTCTTATAGTGAGAATAATACTCATTCTTACAGAACTCATTACAGCAGTCATCCAACAAAACTATATAAAAAGACTGCAGAAGCGAAAGCAGGATAATTGAGGCAAGGTAAAAAAGGTGTTCGATTGAAATGCTTGTATTTTTAAAAGTGTAAAAAGTGTAAATACAACAATGAGAATTAATAAAGTTAAAAAAAGGAATGATAAAGAAAGACACGCAGGAAAATCCAAAGACAACAGTAATTTAAGAATAGCAAAGTAACTGAGTGATACAATTAGATGTGAAAGGAAGGAAGAGAACTTTTGGAACATAAAGCCGGCTTGTAATCATAGACAATAGGACAGGTGAATAGAAAATAGATACATACAGGTTACATAAGATGGCAGATTCCGAAGAAACAAAAATAGTTGATGAATGATGCTGCGGTTGAGTTTTACCATCAAAACTAAAGTGAGTGGCAAAACCACTGGAACAATTGGACTTTGAACAAACGGAAGAATTGTTTGAATTTAAAGGAGAGAAGATCGCCATCATCCCACTGAATTTCCGGTTTGTTTCTTTGTTTTACTTCCGGCCATCTTCTCAACATTTCGACTTTCTTTCCTTTTTACCTTTCGTTCTTTCTGTTGTTCTTCTTTGCGTCCATTGTAACGTCCTATCTATTGCATTTCCTTTCAGAGACCCTAAGTATGTCTGTGTACCACGCATCTCACATTGTTCATCCTTTCCCTCAAAGATTCGCTTTTTTCAATACGTATTTTATTGGCTTCCACGTGGTAGAGAATTCCTTTCTCTTCTGAAGACATTCTCTGACACCATTTTGTTTGTTTATTGCACTACTTTTCCATTAAATTATTACACTGTTCTCTTTGAAGTTGTTTATTTCGTCTCTGCTTATGAGTGCAGCGCTCTCCCTTTCACCTTTGCAAGCGTCTCATTAACTTTTCTATCATTTCTGTTATCGAGAGGAACTTTTTAACAAAATTAAACCTTTCATACAATTTCCTGCAGAAACTGTCTTTATCAATCCGTTTAATTCTACTGGTTTTGTTGTCATTCCACTCTCTCTGTCTCTCTCTCTCTCTCTCTTCCGTTTCATTGTTTATTCCCTTTCATCATTTACATGTTAGGTTTATATTAACTAAAGTATACGTAATGAGATGAGCATTAAAAGGAGGAAAAGGAGATGGGAAAGTTGTAAATAATATCAAGAAACGAGAGAAGAGAAAGTTTAAAGTAGACTGAGTAAACCAAATCACCGAGATAACCTTACAATCTTGTTTAATTAACTAAATCGAATAATTATTCCCTATTTATTTGTTAAAACTCGTTATTGACTAGGATTCTATATTTAGAGCGAACCCTTGGGACTAGTCAAACTCCCACCAATTAACCGGGGACGATTTTCGCGTGTTACCAAGCAGTTTTTGCAAAAGGTCGATCGGTTCTTCTGTTCCATCTCTCAGGGGCGATGTAAAGAGAGGAGGGTGTGTGTGTGTGTGTGTGTGTGTGTGGCAGTAGACGCAAAAAAACTATGTGTTTACCGGACGTTGCAGAAAACAAAAGGTCAAAGTGTAGACAATGAAAAATATTCAAGGGGAAATTCAGAGGAGAAGAGGAAGAAATAGAAATAGAAGGTAGACGCCAGCCAGGGGAGTAGATGGAGGCGCTGGTGGGGGGAGGGGTGACGGAGTGGAAGCATAAAAAATTTCGCAGAAATAGAGATAGACAAATAGAAAGTGAGAGAAGAGAAGGGGTTAGGAGAATGTCCACCTGACCATAACAAATCACCGGCCAACAGTTCAGTCTCTGACTTCGTGCCAAAACCGAAGAACCAAAAATTGGTGACGTAGCGGTGACGTCACCGTTCTGGGAGAAAAGTAGCAGCTACTGAATTTAGAACATTCGCGGCTTTTGTTAAATTTGTGGTAATGCTAATAATAATGATAGGTAATTGGACTACCCCAACGGAATTCGGTCCTGTGTCACTTGCCAATGACACTCATCTCACCTGATAGAACAGACAAACAGTCAAGCGTTTGTTTGTCATCCGTCAACAATGGCAGCCGCCAGCCAGCCAGCCAGCCAGCCAGCCAACGAGTTGCTCCTTCTCAATTGTGTCAACTCCCAAATGAGTTGGATGTGATTCAGATCGAGTCTGAGAGTTTGCTGAGTTGTGTCACCAGCATGCCCACCCTCGGGGGTGGCCCCCATGTTACAACTCGCAGCGGTTTCAGTCGCACCAGTTCAACTACTCTCTTGAGTTACATTTTTCAGATGTTCGTTGCTAATTGAGAAGTTGACGAGAATTTCGCCGAAGAGACTCGACTGATTGAAAGCCTTCGGGGCAATTTGAAGTTTCCTCAGTTCTTTTGCCGGGAAAAAAAAATACAAAGAAAACTGCCTGGTACACTGAAAGGTAGCCGAGGGGTCGTTTTGCCGCGGCCAAGCATTCGGCCGTGAATTTAGAAAGTCAAGAAACCAAAAGGTTCAAAATTAAAAGAGAAAAATGTAGAAAAAGAAATGTGAATAAAGAAATAGAAATTAGTTGAAATTTGTAAGAAAAGCCGAAGGTTGAGTCACGGAAGAAATGAAAACGAGCAGAGGTGGGTACCTCATTAAGGTACCTTTGGATTTTCCTTTGCCAGACCTTCCTTTGACATTACAAATGGAATAATTCGATTCCATAAAAATTACCTTTTGGTGGTTTCCTTTGACCTTTTTGGGGGCCTGGGGCACTTGGTACCCCACGTGGTACTCAACGTCGTGTGTCCTTCCCCGGTTACGCCATTTTCTTTCTCAACCCCCTTCCGATGGCGGATTTCGTGTCGCTGCTTTCCTGTCAACGACACCTCCCGCCTTACTGCAAGGGTGGTAATTACACTCAACATTATTACTACCAATTATTATTACCCTGGTCGTCCCGCAATGTCCTCATTGACTTTCTTTTGAACCTTGAAACTTTCCCCGTTTTACTGGTCATCGGGGACCTTTCGGGTACTCCGTCGCTGGGACCGACTAACTTTGCTTAACCTTCCTTTACGAGTATCAAAACTAGGTAATTACCCTTTCCATATTAATATTTTAAATTTGTAAATAATTAATTTTAACTTACCTGGAAAAATTTGATTGGGTCAGAGCAAATGGTTTGAGTCAGAGAAAATTGAAATTGGTCAGTCGGACCGACAAACATTGACATCTAATCTATTTACTATAAATAGAGTACTTAAAGTTAGACATAAGAAGTTCAAAGGAAGTTGGCTTAAAGACTTAAACGGTTTTTAACCGTTCCCTCTACGTCTGTACTCAAGGCGGTTGTATTTTCCCGGCACGGCGCCCTGTCTACTGTCTACCCACTGACGTTATCATAAATTTCCCACTTGTCTATCGTTGAGTGCACGCAGACAACAGCTTTACTCAAACTGACACCTGTGCGCGACGTCTCTCCTGCGATCCTCCTCCCCAATAAAAACCCATAAAATTCAAAATAAACCATTGGAAAACATTGAACATCGAAAGTTGCAAAAGGGAGAAATCGAAAATGCCACAACGTGTGAAAGGATGAAAAGGTTTCGGTCTCTCCCCGGCGAAATTCTTAAGGTTAAACGCAAAACAATGCCTCCTTTGAATTTAAACTAAAATTTTCTGTCTGCCTTTGACTATTTTCACTCCCGAATTTTGTCTGGGACGCCATTTTACTCGAGGGAAAATTACAGAGCTTTATTAAATTACATAGTTTCACGTGTACATCTAATCTTCACGGCCGCCATCTTTCACTAGTAAACTATTTTTCCACAATAGTTTTCTCTGACCCGTTTT
This sequence comes from Polyplax serrata, assembly GCA_037055365.1. Taxonomy (NCBI): domain Eukaryota; kingdom Metazoa; phylum Arthropoda; class Insecta; order Psocodea; family Polyplacidae; genus Polyplax; species Polyplax serrata. Next base: position 11,204,965 of record JAWJWE010000003.1, read on the forward strand.
AATAAATAGTCAAGTCGAGCAACATTAAAAACTAATAATTACTTCGCAGTCATTAATAATAATAATAATTAAGAAACAAAATTCAGCCGAATTTATTTTTTGTCTTAAAAAGCCTGGAATGGGTACGCGGGTAGTCGAGGTAGACGAGTAGCTCGCAGGTACGCGACACTTTTTATTTGTTGGACCCGAGAGATCCAAAGTTTCATTTTGATTTTAAAATAGCCAAGAAAAAATGTATTTTATTTGTCTTCTGCTTGGGTCACGGGATTATTATTTCCATATCCCGAAGGCTCATGAAAATGTCCAGTTTATCTGAGACTGAGTTTTCCAGGGCCTTTAAGTCCCTGTTTTTCCCTTGGGGAGCAAGGCCATTTTCCAACTTCCCTCGTTACGTCGCATTTCCTATACACTCGTGTAATATTAATTATGTCAATCTGCTTTAGACCGTCTTTCTTTCTTTCTTGACCATAGATTTACGATCCTATTATTTATAATTCTGTGTAATGAGTCGATTTTCTCTATTTTTTTTTTTTTACATGATTCCTCGGGTACTCGCAGGGATTTTCAGTTTTTTTCTTTCTTTCCTGATGCCCGTCCGAGTGTTTTCAGAAGAATCGACTCTCCCTCTCTCTCTCTCTGTGAACGTTACTTATGCTTACTTCTACTCGTTCCTACTCCCACATTACCTTTTTTACTCTTTTAAGGATTCCAAAGGATAATTCCATTCGTTAATTAATGTAACGAAGCGGTGAAAAAAGTAAAAGGAGGAGGTAAAAGGAACGGGTTCCGTTTAAAATGTATTACACGGGTAATGAAGTTAATAAATTGCAAAATCTCAGCTTTGTGGGATTTTTTTTTATTTGGGTTTTCTTACGGTTTCATCTTTGAACCTGATCAGGTACACACCTTTTTGTACTTTTCATTTGACCGTTGAGTTACAAAAAAATTTGAGTAAATTGATCTCAACGTAAAATTACACTGACAAGTGTTGCCTTGCATAAGAATCAGTTGCCCGTTTGAGTAAGTTTTTAATTAAAATTAATTGACCAATTAAATTGCTTCTTCTTCTTCTAAAATTCTCATTCAGAATTTCAGTCAAAAGGTGTGAAAATAAATTGAAGAATTAAATTGAAATTGAGTTACGCATTCAACCGACGGAAGATGGTTTAAATATATATGATTGGGTTTTCAAGGAAAATGAAAATTTGTCTACAGCGTAGTCACCGAGTGTTTTTAAGTAGCGATTTTTAACCAGAATTGTTCAAAGTGCACTCGACGTAGAAGTAGACAGTTTTTGGTTGACACGTCAACACACAGAAAATACCACAAGTTGCGAAGAAGCAGGAGAAATAATTAAAATTACTACTAACTAAAAATAGTTTACTTGTTAACTAATAAATATCGGAGTTAAGCACTGAAATTGTGAGAGTATTGTAACCACGAACACGGAGGAATCAATGAAAAAGCCACATTTACAACATGAAGAGAAGTGAAAAAGTTCCCGTCCGCCATTTTGAACTGATTAGTCGTATTTTGACAAGTGGAATACTTAAAAGTACTCGTCCCCTCGGAAAGCAGCTCATCAGCTACTTTTTAGCCGCGTGGGTGGACAGCTTTAATTTTGGGAAACTAATAAAAGAGAACAAATAGAGTTAACGGGGCAGGAGATGAGTGTCTGAATTGTTTGAGGTACTGCAAAAAGGTTCGGGGAGGTACTCAAAAAGACTTGCTCGATGTTTCAGTACACTCGACTGCGTTAGTCTAACACGGAAAGAGCACAGAGTAACTATTTTTTTTTGACAAGAGGCTTATAAACTCGGTTGGAACTTGTTTGAGTCCAACACTCGGTACTTGAAATAAAAATGGCCTCCGGGATATTCTCCACAGCTTTCTAGTACTCCCAAAAGGAAAAGTTTACTAATTCATCACCCCGGGGATGCCGGTGTAACATTCGAATAATAAAAATTTCTCCATTTTATTTTATTAACAGGGCTGAAATGTCCGAAAATTGTTTTTTTTTCTAATTCCACGGCTGCCATGCGTCTACTCAGCAACTCCACTCACCGGGTTTTTCTAATTTTCAGGTCTTGTCCTTGGGAGCGGATGTCCTGCCAGAGTACAAGCTACAGTCACCCCGCGTTCACAAATGGACGATTCTGCACTATTCCCCCTTCAAGGCAGCCTGGGACTGGATCATACTCATACTTGTCATGTACACGGCCATTTTCACGCCTTACGTCGCCGCCTTTCTCCTGGAGGACAGCGAAATTCACTCGAGAAAGGCCAAGTACGGAGATGACCCCATCGTCATCGTCGATCTCATAGGTACGTGGTGGAGTAACGACGAGTACCAGTACCTGACGACGACGAGATCACCACACTCTTCTGCCACGTTGTTTTTAATCATTTAAATTTAGTGTTGCAGTTAAACATGTAAAACTTCAGGCTTCCTGCTTCTGTTTGCTTTTTAAGGTTCAGGTTCATGGCAGCTGTCAGGTCCTTTCCGTCGTTCCCCGGAGACACGTCCTCATCAACTTCCTTTTTTGACTTTCGTGTCCCACAAAAATGCCGTGTGTTGTGGTCCTGTCTTGTTCCTACAATTGTACCGTACCACTTGTACCATTTTTGTCTTATTTCGCATCTGAAAGAGATCAATTTCTCGTGAAGTTGAAGACTTTTTCTGAAAGTATTTTTGATAAGTAAGTTTGAGATCGCCAGATTCCATCCAGGACGGTACCGAGTTCTTCTAGGAGAAATTTACTGCTGCCACCAGCGGTCCCAGGCAAATCGTTTTGTAGAATTTCACTCCTGCCGCTAAATTTACGATTTTCCATCAGTGAATTTTCATTTCGCAGTTAGGTTCATTCCGTTCGAACGTGACATCAGACTTTTTCTTGAAGAAGATGGAAATTTCTCTACTTGTAAGAGCCTTCCCACCAGTTGTCAACGATTGTTTTTCTCTTTCAGTTGATGTCACTTTCATCGTCGACATTCTCATCAACTTCAGGACGACGTACGTCAACAGCAATGACGAGGTCGTCTCGCACCCGGGAAAAATTGCCGTCCACTACTTTAAGGGATGGTTTGTCATCGACCTGGTGGCTGCCATACCCTTCGATCTTCTTCTGGTTGGCTCTGACACCGACGAGGTGGGTACTTCTGCTGTCCAGTTGACTACCCGCGTTTCCGTCCTCTCGTTGCTTTCAGTCCTCTTCCTTTTTTCCTTACTTTCTTCTTCCATCCAGTTCGTACCGTCCACTCAGTCCAACGTCGATATTTGCTTAATTTCGTATCCTCCCTTTAATTCGTTTTTTATTTTTTTCTCTTTTTTGTCTTTACCGTCTTCTGCAGCAGCTCGGATTGGAAGCGGACGAGGTAACTTTTATGGTTATACCGTCGAAGTGCACAACTTTTTTTGTTTTCCACCTGTCTACCTCTCCACCTAACGAGTGAGAGAGTTAAAGACACCAAATTGACTGTTTTGGGACGTTCGCATGAGCCTACCACCGTGTACCTGTCACTCTACCTGTTTTTTTTTGTCCTCTTTCGGCACAAATGTCTTCCTCTCTCACACACATTACCTTCTTCTCCCTTCCTCCCCCCATTGTTGGCACGATTTTCATCTTTATTTGTATCATTTTGTTTTATTTTACTCATTTGTTTTGTAATTGCACACTTTCTGTCTGTGGCGGTCGGCTTCAATTCTCAAAGGTTTCTGTGTCATTGTGGAGTTGAGGATTCATAAGAAGGGATCAAAGGATAAAAAGTTTTCCAATCGGTCCTGTCAGACCGGAGATGGGAAATTCGACGTGAAAGTAAACCGAAGACATAAATAGAAATCCTATGGGAATTTAGTTACATTTTAAGGGTTTAGACAAGCGACCAAGGCTCGCTTATCTAAAATTGTCTTTCTAAGTTTAGAACCAATTAACATGGACAACGAAGAAGGAGGATGATGGTGTCATGTGCTTTTAATTGCTACTTACAAAACAATAACCGTTTATCCAGAAAGATTTTCGGAGAAAGCAAAAGTTGCTGCAATTTCTAGGTTTGGCGTTCAGGTTCCATTTCACGGGGAGACAACGTTCCATTCGGTCGGTTTCATAACTCCATGTCAAATGAATCATCACCACAATTCACACCTTTTCTTCTAGGCATCTCCTGATTATACACCTAAAATAGTATTAAATTTGTATAAAATATAAATGTTGCAAATTAATAATTTTTTACAAAAATTACTACAGATAAATACATAAATAAATTATGTAATATAATTATGGGATACATAAAATGTACGATATTTCAAAGTACTTTTATTAAAAAGAACTTTACAATAATTACATGAAATTTATAGACAAAAAAAATCTGTTGACTTTTCGTAAACGTAACGTAGTATTAAATTTCTATTAATATAAATATAACGTGTACATAAGCAAATGGTACAGTGTATGGGAAATGTGGTGGTTGAATTATTTTTTTACTTAAAGGCGGGCTCTCAACCAAGAAGGGAAGCAACTCATCTGCAGAAAATAGAAAACAATAGAAATAGAAAGCAGATTACAATAGAACTATAACATTGCTCTATATAAATATTGCTCTACTGCAACTCTAGAACGTTGCTAGGTAGATTTAATAATATTTAAAGTATTAATAGGATGACATACAAGCCATTTGGTAGTTTGAAGAGATAAAGATATAAATGATTTATGAATCATTATCTAAGAGAATCTATTCGTGTAATATTCATCCGTCCATTTCTACTTCGGTTCTTGTCATTGTCGAACAAAATCTGTTACCTCCAGCCTTGTTCCTCAGCAAACATCTCCTTATAAGAAAAACGTCTCAAGTTAACTGTTTTTTTTTGCGCTTGTGGTCGTTTTTTCTAGCAAGCTCATCTTTTTCTTCAGCTTTACTATTTCTATTTATTTCCTCTAAATTTGCACGGTGCCAAGAGGATTTTTGTCGAGTTGCTTTGGCACCCGTTGGCTCCTCCTGTCACCCAAACCAAGCTGTCTTTGTACTTGACGATTCTTTTTCATTTTATAAGTAGCCAATGTGAAGCCTACTTTATTTGTAGTTTTAGCACTATTTTCTAACAAAGAAATGATAGAAAATAATTACAAGAGTGGTGCACGCTTCTGCCACCCACCGGAGAAAGTTTTTCCTGTCATTTTAAGCTTTTAAATGTAATTCCTAGACGTAGATGCATGTTCAACATTCTACTTAGACTTTCACAATGCGTGGAAACAGAAAACAACAATCCGCAAATTGCCACGTCAATTTAATCGATTCCTCATTTGAAATGAACGGATTTTGGTTCCTTTGGGCAACCGAGGGCCATCTCTCGGGGCAAGAAGATGAGGACACAGTGACAATTCCCTTTGGTAAATTCCAAAGTTTCGTCTAACTCCACGACAAACTAAACAATCGTTTCTATCCGTTGAGAAAATCGCTTTCATTTTAATACTTATTTCTTTTCTGTCGGTTTGAATTTCAATTTGCGGGAAAGCGACAGACGAGGCCTGAAATTGGGCGGTTGACAATCCGACAAGTTCCGGAACTTTTCAATGGAACAACACCGCAGATCGTTCTTTCTCCGGGACTTTGCAGTTTTGTCTGTTCTGTCTAACTGAACACATCGTATCTCTTCGTCTCTTGTCTAATTCACTTGAAAAGGGTGAAATTTCCATGAAAAAAACGTCCTTTACTTTTTTCCTACGCAGCAAGTTTTTCTTAAAAAGAAGTGAGAAGAGAAAGTTCTGCATATTTCCCTAAATGTAGTTAGTGTGATGAGAAGCAGAGAGGTTCTTCCAATGTCTGTACGGTAGCTTCTGTGCCAACTACAGCAACCTACAGGAACAAAAATTGTTACACCCGAAACTTACTGTTACTTCCTTGAGTTCTGCAGGCCTTCCGCTAATTTCTGCGTCGTTTCTCGTCCTCTTGTCGTTGGCGGAGGGTTGTCATTCTCTACGGCTCCATCGAGCTTTTTTGGTCACGTTCCGTTCTTCTTGAATGAGTCTCACATTCTCCAGGAGTCTTTAACTCTCCTACAGAAGAAAAATGTTCTTGTTACTTTTACCGAAATTAATAGTGACGTAACACACAGTTTAATGAAATTATTTATTAGTGAAAATTGTGACACAAGTGGCACACACTTAACGAAATTAATCGGATGAACCTGAGGTTTGAGGAGAAGATACCTGGCGGGTTAAGTGGCACGTCTCCAGGCAACCATTTGCAAAAATTAAATTAACTCTCAAGTATTGCATGCCGTTTAAAAAACTCATAAATTACAGTTCACAAGTAGTTTCTTGTAGTTGTGACGTGAAATTTTCACAAAACAAAAAATTTACGTCAACGTGTCACTTTCGATTTGACTGACTTTGTTGCGGTCGTCTTGTTCAAAACACGTCCTTTGACACGAGCAAAATATCTCAATCAATTAGATGAACTCGTTACTGGTGAACTATTATTATTATTATTAGTATAGATTGATTAACGTTTAATTAGAAAATAGTTTTGGGTTTCACTTTGAAGTTAACAGCCGACCGCTGCGTCTACCTGACCCGTGGCAAACCGCCACTTCTGTTTTTATTTCACTTGACATTAACCGAGGCAACATGTCGAGCAACTGAGTGTTGTGTCCTTTTCGTGATGTCCTTTCTGTCACAAAAATGACCGTCCATCTCTTTTGCAGACGACAACTCTCATCGGTTTGCTGAAAACTGCCCGGTTGCTGCGGCTGGTTAGAGTCGCGAGAAAGATCGACAGATACTCAGAGTATGGAGCCGCCGTTTTGCTACTTTTAATGGCTACTTTTGCTCTCATCGCTCACTGGCTCGCGTGCATTTGGTAAATCATTAATTACCGTCTTAGGTGATAGTTTTAATTTCTCCTTTTGTCGCACTCTCATCCACACCCTGCCACCCTGCAGGTATGCCATCGCGAATGCTGAAAGATCAACCCTCAAGCACAAGGTCGGATGGTTGGACATTCTGGCGAATGACACGCATCAGTTTTACCAGCCCAACAACACAGGTGGTCCTTCTATAAAGGTAGGAAAACTCACACTCTGACATTTTTTCCTTTAATCGATCGTCTGTCATGATCAATTGGTGTTCGATCATGTTTATGAATTACAGTCGAAGTACATCACGGCTCTTTACTTCACCTTCTCCAGCCTTACTTCTGTTGGATTTGGAAATGTCGCCCCCAACACGGACACTGAGAAAATTTTCACCATCTGCGTCATGCTGGCTGGATGTAAGTTTGTTTAACAATTCCCCTGCACAATAAATAAACAAAATATATTCCTATTTGTTTCAATTGTGGTTATTTACATATTATTATTGTATTAGAAATATCAATAAGCGTTAATAGTTTGTTTTGCTTCCTCATAACGTCGCTTCAGTTCTACTTTTTCATTTTTTCTGACTCAACTGCAGGGAACTACAGGGAAAAAAAGATTCTAATGTTTATTTCAAATTTCATTTTCTTACTTTGCTTTTTAACTATTTTTAAAATCTCTATTTATTTCTCACTCAATTTATTTTTTATTTCGTTTTGGGCCTTATTTATATTTTTGCATTTAAACAAACACCATTTGTACGTGTACTCTTGTTTTGACTTCTACGTTCCTTCGTTTGTCTCTTTCTTGTCGAGTGCTTTTATTTCTATTTATTACATTTACTTTTAATAACCTTTTACTTTTCCTTTTGCGAACCTCCGATCCTTTACTTTAAAGCCAACATTTAATTTTTCTTTATTCTACTCAACTATCAACGTATGCGTCTTGTCTTTTTTGCATTCCTTCGCGGTCTCAGCAATTTAATGAAATTTCTAATGTAAAGCATTTCAACCTCAAGTGAACCTTCCGGTCTTTGAGTAATTCAAAACATCCCCAACGTTAGTATGCCTGATTTTATTTTAATATTCATTTATTATTTTATTTCGCATGTAATTTCCGTCGTTCAAAGTGTTTTATTTGTTTTTGTTGTTGACTTCAGTGGAATAAAAAGTAACAATTGCAATTATATATTTATTAGGAGGTTTACAAGCGTACACGACACAATATGAATTTTACTTGGAACGAAATGGGAAATTGAGAGAATAAAATTGAGTTTTGTTGGATTTCTTAAGAGGACTGCAGTCTTGGACCTGGTTGTTTATTTACAATGTGTACTGTAGTGAATGAGACAAGCCGAAGCCACAATGAGTTTGAAAGAAATCCAAACTGAGAAACTTGATGCGAAAGGACATAATAAGGCAGTGTACAAAATAAAAGTAATAATGGTATTTTTGTATCTAACAATACGCAAGCATTAAAAACACAAAAAACCTTTGGATTGAAGGAATGTTGAATTTGTTAGGGCCCGTTCATTCTGACAGATAAATTCAGCTGTACGCCTTTTATGGCCACGGATTTAAGACCTTTTGCATTATTCCCGGGTTCAATCTGAACCTTTGCTTAACTAAATTATCCAATTACAGAGGAGAAAGTCAGAAGTCTTAAGTGCACCCTTAAGTTTCAGATGAACGACGTCAAAGTAGAACAATTCCTTATGTTCTTCTCTCAAATATTAGACGAATTCCACCACGTAGGTCTCTTCTTTCGGAGCCGCTTCTGTCGAGTTTTGTTTCTTCCACGCCGCGAAACAAGAGCTGATACATTTTTGTATCGATTTGTCGCGTATCCAGTTGTACTCTCAATGAGAAATTGAAAGTCCCCAACAAAACGAAGCGAAACGGCGGGGGAAATGATTTTAACCTGAAAAAGAAATGCCGGTAGATTCTGGAGGTTGCGACGAGACGCAAAAGGCAAAAGAACATTAAAAAAAGGAAGCGAATTATTTGGGGAACCTTTCCGGAAAGAAACAAAAGAATAATTCACTGGAAGTGTATAACGAGTTTCCAGTGTCACCAAAAAGTGAAAAAGGAAATAGGAAGACGAGGAAAACGGTTGCCTCGAGTACTACCTTCCTGTTGATGGACATGAAAAATAACTAGAAATTATTTGTCAGTCCTTCATTAGGAAGAATAAAATGGGAACCAACCAAAAAAATTGATGTAATTTATTTGTATTATTAGAAATGCACGCAGGAATGTACGGGTTGTCCTTCCGTTCAACTAATACTTGGTTGTTTAGTTTAAAATGTCAATATTTGAGAAGTAATTCGAATTGTTTCAAACAATCATTCAAAACAATCGGTAAAAAAACAACAGGAGGAAGTTAGCCGAACGAAAGATGAAAGTCAGGAAAAGAATAGGAGAAAAACACAAAAGAATAAGACCGAAAGTAATTCTTCTCCCGGATTTGCCTCAGCAGAGCAAGCAAAAATAAAAAAAAATAACATAAAGCATTGAAAAGTTGCGTTATTAGAAGAAGCTTTTGTTGAAGAATCAAAGGAAGAGTCACAAATGATGGTTTTTCAACTCTTTAAATACTTTGGGTCCTTCCAAACAGAAAAAAGAAAATATGACAGCTGAATTAAACTATGAGTTCGTATAAATAGAATGAAATGAAAGGGTGATTTTTATTATTACAAAACAGGTAACCAGGTAGGGTAACAGTTCAAATCAATAAAGTTATAAAAAATATATATAATTGAATTTGTAGAGGTTGTGTGACCCACCGGACTGCATCTTTCTTGGCATGTTCTCTGCTAGTAAACTAACATACGTAAACCCACAATTTATTTACTCTGCATTTCAGTATATACCTACATTTGCTTTAGAATACCTTGTTTTGTTTATTTATTTTTTATACAGAAATTTATTTTTCTCTGAGCACACGCCAGAGACTAGAAAACCCCTGAAAGTAAAAGTAAAAAACCAATGACTTAAGCATTCTGGAATTTCTCTAGTTCTCCGAGGAATTCTTCATTTCATCCAAAGAATTCACTTTCTGCTTGAAACCGTTTAAAGTTCGTCTGCGGTTTCTGAACTTCCCTTTTCTCTCAAGGGTAGCTCCATGAGCTGTGCTGCGATGAGCCTGACTAACTGCCCTTTGGGTGGTGAGTTGCGGCTTCCCCTACCCTGCCCTGCCCTTCTACAAACCTTTTGCCTTGTTGCCTCGTCTGTCTACCTGTCGATGATGTCACACCTTTTCATTTTCAGCTCTCATGTATGCCAGTATATTCGGTAACGTGTCGGCCATCATCCAGCGATTGTACTCAGGAACGGCCAGGTACCACACTCAAATGCTAAAAGTGCGGGAATTCATCAGGTTTCATCAGATACCAAATCCTCTGAGGCAAAGACTGGAGGAATACTTTCAGGTGAGTAAATTTGTGGTCAAAGTCGAGTCCTTAGAGTCACCCCCGTAGGGGGCAGAGCACGACATCAGAAATCTTCCTCTTGTCTTACAGCACGCGTGGACCTACACGAATGGCATTGACATGAACTCGGTGCTCAAGGGTTTTCCAGAATGTTTGCAGGCGGACATTTGCCTGCACCTGAACAGGAACCTGTTGGCCAATTGCTCAGCCTTTGATGGTGCTTCACCGGGGTGTCTCAGGTGAGTCTGCTGCAAAACCAAATGAAATATTAACAACCGATATTGTAGCGTGGTGTGGTGTCTGACTTATCTGTTTCACATTTCAGAGCTTTGTCTTTAAAATTCAAAACGACACACGCTCCACCCGGGGATACATTAGTCCATAAGGGAGATGTACTCACTCATCTGCATTTTATAAGTCGCGGATCAATAGAAATACTAAAAGACGACATAGTTATGGCAATATTAGGTAGGAACCAGCAGACGTGACAGTCGCTGTCACTGAAGAAGTAGATTTTCTGTATTTTATGTACACAAGTGCAAAGGCTATTATATTTAGTAGTAATGTTGTCAAGAATAATCAAGTATTACCTACCACCTAATACCTGTTTACCGTTTCAGGAAAGGATGACATTTTCGGAGAGAATCCTTGCGTCTACTCAACAATTGGTAAAAGTTCCTCAAACGTGAGAGCCCTCACCTACTGCGATCTTCATCGCATACACAGGGATGATCTCTTAGAAGTGCTTTCATTGTATCCAGAGTTTTATAATTCTTTTTCTAGAAATTTAGAAATTACTTTCAACATGAGAGACGTAAGTATTGGTCTATTGACGTCCCCTCTCCCACATTCGTCTCCTGCCACGACTAATTGACATTCCATGTGGGTCTCCAGGAAGAGCAGGCGGGGGTTGACCCGCGAATGGCCAGACGGAAAGCCTCCCGGTCCAGCAGCACCGACGAGGAGTCCCAAACAAGAAAGCAATACAAGTAAGTTGACGAAGGTGCCACCCGCCAGGCACCAGCCACCGGGTACCTAATCGACTGTTTTACCTTTCCAGGGCTCATTCAAACAGAGCTGCTGATCTGAATCAGTTCTACAACAGCTTCACGGCCAGTTTTGACTCGGGGAACCTCCACGGCGACAGCGTCGAAATGGGTAGGCAACTGTCCCAGGAAAGGTACGTACCCGTGACTGGCACCCGTTGAAACTTTTCGTTACACCTGCCTCAACCAATTCCTGTATTTCAGCGATCAAACAATCGAAAATCCAAACGGGGGTGCAATCGAACTGTCTGCGGAACGAGCGGAAGAATACGACGACATGGCGGACGGACATGGCTCTTCTCTGACGGGTAACTATTTCCGGTCTCCTCTTTTTCTAGGCTTACTAAAATGGCCGCATAGGTTTTCTTTATTTTATCTGCAACTTTGAGTATATTTATTACTTATTTTATCGCACACGAGCGTAATAATTCGGTAATAAAACTTTTTGGGATTCGATTGTTCAGTTTATCAGGGTGTGTTTGCCTAACCGTCAAAAGTAAGGGGGCAGTTACTGACAGTTACTCGGCCTGTTCAAATTTATTCCTGGTACCCGTCCTTTCCTACCCTCATCATCCCTTCCAAGTACTCATGAAAAGAGCAAATATGTTTTCCAATGTACAACTTCTGACTTCGTCAAATTCTTTCCAGAGAGAAAAAACTTTTCTTCTCATTCATTGGTAGGTTCACCAGAAAAATATTTCCTGAAAGTACAAGTAAAAACCTCATCTTAAACCGCCACTGCTCACTTGGTAGTTGCCTCCGTCCGTGCAGTGTACTTTTTTCACGTTGTTCATTGTACGTTGTCAGTCTTTCATCATTTTTACTTTCACAATTTACTGATTCTTCAATTTGAATTTCGACCCGGGTTATAGTAACTTTAATAACTTAGTTAACTGGATAACAGAATCCTCAATATCGGTAGATAACAAAGTATTTGTCAAAAGTACTGTAGAAAAATCAATGTATACAAAAGCATAATTAAGTATCGTATATTATTCACAGTCTGTTTTCGATTCTTCTAGCACTTTCTTTTTCAATTAACAAGAGCAATCAACGCTGCTAATCTTTTTAATTTATGTACCTGGTAACATAATAATAAGTATTTTAAATGGAACCTCAATAATTTTAACTGCGATGCAAATTACGCTTTCGATGAAAGGGTGAGACACTACACGACTTCGCTCACACTCTTTCTATTTATTTATTTATTTATTTATTTTAATTAATTTATTAATTGGCTGATCGCATTAGTTTTGCTGCCGTTTACAGTCCAACCAGGAGAAGATTTAACAGAGCCACAGAGCCGAAGTACCCGCGCGTCTCTCCTTTCTCTGTACGACAGACATTTTAACTTTTTTTACCGCTGTATATTGCTTTGTAGGCCGCATGTTAAATTCACTAAGAAGGAGTTTGTCAGACATGCGACTAACATCTGCACTGGGAAAGAGATCGTTTGCTGTAAAAACTGGAGGTAGGTGCACGAGGCATTGTACCCCCCCCCCCCGACCCAACTGAATTAACCCCTCCAAATGCCCCAGGACGTCGGTGTGAACCTGCTGTTTGTTGGTTGTCGAACCTTCGCCTTTTGTTTGCCTTTTCCTGGAGGATGGAACGATGCTTTGGTTATTCGTGTTGGTGATGGTTGTTGTGTAGTTAGAACTGTTGCGATTCCTCTGTTGGGTTTGTTCGTTGACTTATGGCAAATGCTACTTTCTTTCTTTCAAATAAATGAAACGATCTCACAAGTAAGACACGATCGACAGAATAAATGTGACTTGTCAACAATCGGACCGGAAAGACGTTTCCTGCATTTACACACAGCGTTTTATAAATATTTATTAGGAGGAAATCTCCTCTTGTACACATTTCTCTTCAACTTTTGCCATTCATCGACTCATCTCAATTATGTGATTCTGCAACGATTGAACTAAAAATGGAAAAAGACTTTTCTATTAAAAGTTTTATTGTCACCGTGAAACTTTTTAGTTTGTTGTTTGTTCGCAGTTTCCCTGGCTTTTCACAAGGGCCGTTTGTTGGTCATCCAACTTGTTTTTACCTGCATTTTGTGTTTCTCTTGAATTTGCACTCGACCCTGACCCTAGTAGACCTTGCCTGGTTGTTGGCATGTGTGTTGCCCCTTGTGGCTGGCCCACCACCTCTTTTTCCTTATTCTGCCACCGTTATTTTTGTATTTCATTCTTGTTTTTTTTAGTTTATGCTAACTATTCTTAACTTTGAACTTGTTTTATATAGACTTTTAGTTTCCATTTTCTTGTCAGCTTCTGTAATGTTCTCCTCGTCGAAGGGTTTAACTTTTTATTTTCTTTGCAACTTTTGCCCGTAAGCAAGTTCAAGTTCCATTTAGAATTATCATTTTACTACTTGCTTGCTTTCTTTATACTTTATCTGTTCAGTTTTTATCGTAAGCTTATTTGTTATGTTTTCGTTCGGCTACTCTTAGCTCAGAACCCGTTCGAATGCGACTGCTTATTACATTATTTGTATTTCTTCTGTTCTTTCTCTTCCAGCCAAGTTCATCCTTTTGAGCTCTCCCCTGGTCTACTCTTTCTCCCTAGGAAACTTTCGTTCAGCTTTCGTTGTATTTGTCACCTGAGGTGGTTTTGCTGTTGGACATGTCAGGACGATGTCAATGCCGTCCTTTCGATGCTTCTGCCATTGAGGCTTGTCTGTGTCGTTTTTTCCCACTTTGGTTTTCTTTTGCCACTGGGTGTGTTTGCCATGGCCTCCATCGCCCCAAAGATAATTGTCTCTCTCTCTCTCTCTCTGTCTCCCTCTTTTCTTTTTTTGGTTTCATAATATGTATTATAATCTCCGGTAGGCACCAAATCGCATACAATTGTTACATTGGATCCAAAAATGCGGCGATGTCATAGCAATCAAAATGGCCGACATGGGCCCGTCGTTGGAATAACACCGTCCGTAACGATACATTGCTATAATCGGGATAGGACGCCGTTGCTTGGTCAACAAGGTAGGAGTCAGACAGGAGGAGTAATATTATTACCTATAATTTAATTACTCTTCACCTGTTTGTGTCTTTTGCAATTTAATTGCGCTTATTTTTGTTTCGGGCTGTGTCAGGTACTGACAGGCATCGAGCTTTTTAAGCTGCCAGCCGTTTATTTTTCAAGTTAATTTTCCATTTTATTTGCGAAAGACGCATTTTGCCGCCAATTTTTACTTACGCCGTTCTTGCTGTGTATAGAAAAGGAAACATTATTTTCAGGTACTTGGATATCACTGGCAAAAAGTAATAGTTTACAGTTGGAAGTCGTATTATTTGTACAAAAAGAAATGAACAAGCGTCCCTTCGAAACTCAGAGGAATTTAACTGCATATCCAGAATAAAGTAGTTAACTAAAATTAATTTGTAGTTAGGCCTTACCTATTGTGTACACTTACAATGAAAATCCTAATACAACAGATAAATACCATTACAAAATTACAATCGATGTCAATGTATTGATGTTGGCTTCATGTTTTTGATGTTCTCTTAAATGTTTTCTCACAAAAAATTGGTGAAAACATTGTGTGTTTTGTTGCTAAACAAAATTTTTGGTGTTTCAGTTTCCTCAGTCTCGACTCCTGTTTCCGTCCATAAAGAAAACCTTCAGAACAATAAATTGGGCGACACCGGCAGGAAGCACAAAATGAACAGCTCGAGTACCTTTCAGTACCCGGGGAAAACAGGAATTCCTTCGTCCAGTGCAGCGTCTCCGACAGGAACATCCATCACAACGGCGACTACGACGACAGGGACGCCGCTGCAGCCTAAATCGGTGATGGGAAGCATACCGCCCTCAGTCGGCACCGCACATTCCACTCGGTTTCCCACAGCACCGGCACAGCAACCTGGCAACTTGGTACTGGACTTGTACTCGGTCCGACCGACTCCTCAAGCGGCTTTTACAAACACCCTGTGCAACACCTGCAGTGTGTCGATTGACAGCGAGGGACTGGAGGTACCCGAAGCGGGAGGTCTGGATCCCGCGGCTATTGAGGAATCCATACTGGAAACGTTTCAGAGGATCGATGCTCAACACGTGGGCAACAGTAGTAGTAGTGCAGAGATAGCAGAGGACGATCGAAAAATGTCGATAATAGAAAATCCCCTGTCCGAGAGTGAATTGGACGGAGGAAACGCGGACGTTAAAACCATTCCGTACCACAAAGGAACCGATAGGAGGGCAACGATGGACGCTGGTCGACTGCATGGTACGACCGATCCAGGACATCACCAGAGTCCATACGTGCAAATCGGAAGTGAAATGATAATGCTCAACAACAGAGTAGACGAACTGACCAAGTAGGTGACCTTCTTCCCTGACGTAAGGCAAATGGATGGTCAGGAGTAATACGAGGGTATCATTTTAGGCAATTACAATCACTGGAACATTCGGTAGCCAGTGACATAAGGCTCATACTGACTCTACTGCAGCAACAGTTCAGCGGACCGAGGAATCAGCAGTCCAGCAGCTCTAGCATGGATGCCGAGCATGGCAGCTCTGACCTCGACCCGAGTGAAGTCGTCAAGCATCGAAGCGCACCAGCTGTACAAAGTAGTCTTAGCATTCCCTATGGTACCACAATTGCTCACAGGTACAGAACACTACCAACGTCTCTCGTTTGGTGTTGTAGCTTACTGTTCTCTCACTACAACCTTTTCGATTCATTCAGAAAATCGCCATCTATGGACCTTTCCAAGTCGTGGGTCAGCGATCAGAACGCACACCTGAGAAGCAGTTCTGATTCGCAGAGGCTTTGCTCATCAGCCGCTGCAGATGTTTCCGAAAGTATTCGTCGACCACAGACAATCGCTAGGGACACATCTCCTTACAAAAGACACTCCGGCAGTCCATCCGACGAGGAGCTCTGCTCTACGAGAAAGACGCCAGACTCATCAAAGTCATTGAGTGATGGAAACGTGACGAAATTGTCGGATTCGACACCGAGTAGGTCGATCAGTCATCCCGTCACTGTTTCACAGGTGAGGTGAAGTAACAGACGAATTGACATACCCCGAATCGATTGATTATTGACTTATGGACTTATTGATTTTCAGGAAGAGAGACTGCAGAAGGAGGTTGTCGGTGATTCCGAAGAAACGCGTAAGGTGAAGGATGGGAAAGAAATGGGAGACACCAAGAGATAGGGAATGCAAGGTATAAAAAAGGAACATACAATATATTTAATATTCTTTGTTTTTATTTTAACAATGTGGTTTTTGCAGGCAGCTATGTATAAATTTTGTAGCCTTAGCACACCTTCATGTCTCGGTGTCTTCTAACGAGTAGATGTGACAAAGGTTACCGAGAGTTAACCTAGGTGTTGCAATTTATATATTTATAATTTGTATTGCACATGGGCAGCAGTGTTGTGATATATATTGTATTAACTGTAGTAAGGGAACAATTTCTACGGAAAAATCTATTTATTGTTAGGCAAGAAACAGAAATATACAGTTGCTGTTGTGTCGTGTTACTTAATACATCTGTTGTTGCAGTTCTCTTCGATTGTTTCACACCTGAAGTCAAAGTCCACGGGTCTCCCATGGGAATTTCCCGCGACGCCAGTCCTTCACGTGTCAGCAGAAAGTCCAAGTCGACCTTTCACGTCGGATACATCCGAAAATTCAATAAATATTTCGTTTCATGACAAATGGAAAAGAAGAAAGAATTAATTCTCACTATCGAATGTAGTTAAGTCAAACGAAGCACCCTGTACGCTTTCCAAGTATGCTTTAAAATAATTATTCAATTAATTAATTAATTTATTTATTATTATTTATATTCGTGTAAGGAGGAAATCTGAGGTAATCAAAACGCGGAATTTTGTGATATTATAATTATTATACTATTGTAAAGTAACTAGTAGTATTATTACGGTTATAGTATTGATATCATACGATTGAAAACTTTTCTTTTTCTCCTTGGGGGAAGAAAATTCGGGAACATAATCAGTGCCGTGTTATGGATTATCACACACACACATACACACACAACAATTAAAATTGGAGAAATCGCTCTGTTTAGATTTTTATTTCACTTGTGTCACAGTGGAAGTGACTTTGTACTGAATTCAGTATGAATGCAATGGAGGACTAAGAAAAATTTTAATTCTTTTTCTACTGCGGTCTTATGGTGATGCGGAATTGTGACATTATTTTCTGGATTTTGACCGCAAACGACGTCTTCTTGGTCCTTCAGCGTGTCAGCCAACTCTCGAGTACGAAGAGAATTGAAGATATAAAAATAAAAACTCTTGAATATATTCATATTTGAATGAGGCTGTACGTTTTACTCTTTCTTACTCCTTCAGAGTGTTTAGAAAACAAGTACTAATAATTTCACAAGTAACTAGAACGAATATAAAATACGTAATTCTACTTCCGTGTCGGTCTTTAACTGGTAACCACTGGAACATCAACCAAGAAATGTACTCAATTCCAGTCAAGGCAGCCTTTACACCTAACTTAACCAAAGACTAATACTCTCTTCTTAAAATTTTTGACTCGACTCGACAACATATCATCAGGAAATGAGAAAACAATAAATTTTTACAGGAAAGAGTGTGTAGGATGAAATGGACAATCGAAAGGGACGATGGGAAAAGGTCCGTCAAAAATCGAAAAAAGTCAATTTCCCTTGCCACAAAAGGCTGGGAAGGAAAGGCTCCCTGGAACGGGCAGAGTCCTTGAGCAAACCTTCGGTCGAGCCTAATCGTCCGTAAAAAACAAAATTAACATCAGAAGGCACAAGAATTACTGGCCGAGCAGGAAGGGAACACATGAAAGAGGACAAAGAAAAGAGCAAAATCAGATGCGAAGCGCCTTCCGTTTCCGGTTAGCCCGTTTCCGGTTTGCCCATTCAAGGAATTCAACGGCAGTTTACATGCCTCCTTCTCTTCCCATCCGCCATATTTAACGTTTATTTTTGTTTGGGATTTTTCTTTTCACTTTTACAAATAATGTTATTGCTGTTGCAAACTACAGTGTTCAACAGAACTGAACATTTTTCGTTTGTAAAAATGCGACACATGAAGAAGGCGAATGGAGAAAATCGTTTAATTTATGAAAAAAGTTGAACTTTTTTGGTTGGGCCACCGGAGACTTCGACTTACCAGAAAATCGCGTCTGGTGCCACGCTTTTAATTAAAACGGTTTCTCCCTTAAAAGTTCTTGTACCTATCGTCTACGTCGTGTGCAGTTGTACTTATTTGTCAGACTTCAACTAGCAGCATTGGACACTCAAATGGAACAGCACGTGCCTGTGGACTTCTATTTGTACGACCTTTTATTTACCTTAAATAGCATATATTTTATTTTATATTTTTAGTATACCGTAAAGTGAAAAACTTCTTTAAACTATTCCCAAATAAGCTTTTTGGCGTACTGCCATTCGAAATGAACATCTTCTTGCTACAAAGTCCACGGTGTTTTCTTCACATTGTGTTGCATAACTCGAAAAAAAATCATTACCAGCCTAAGAAAACAGGAAAATAGATCGCTTACCATGGACGATTTCCGTGACGTGAGTTACCCTGGGATTTTTCCTTCTTTTTCCTCTGTTTTAGACATAAAAAAAACATTAAGATTTTAGCCTAATCTTCTTGCTCAAGTACACCCAAGGCCTACACGTCAACTTGTGTCTTCTCAACAAGGTGTACGCCTGGCCAAAGTTGATCCTATGCTACCCGTGCTACGCTTGCGATAAGCAAATTGTGTCAATTTAATTTTAAGGCGCGTATTTTTTCGTCACATGTTGTCTCCTTCAAAGTGGCTGGAAAACCCATAAAAAGGTTTTTATTTTTATTTTTTTTACTCAAAACTCTAGAAAGTAGTAGTAGTAGAAGAAGAAATAGTAGTAGTAGGAGACAAGGACGGCAGTTAGAAATTCCTCCGCTTTCTCCCGGAATCTTTATCTTAATCTAGAGATTCATTTTTTTCTCAGCAAATAGTTAAGCTGCAAGTTTAAATCTGGCACAGAGCCCGGAAATTTTTAATCAAAAAATAGGTTTTTTTTCTAGAATGTGTGGAGAGACCGAAGAGAGAGAGAAGACGAAGAAAGAGAGAGAGGGACAAGAGTCTTGTGCATGTAAAATTACAAAGACCCAGGCAGAGAAAAAATAAGACAGCAGCGGGGTTAACTGGGTCACATGGATACGACAATTTGAAGTTTGCAACATGGCCAGATGGGAGTAACCGAAACAAAACGATGGGAGTGTCGATATTTCACTCTCGGGGAGGAATTTCAAGGGTAGCTGGCATGGCACCAGGTCGTGGCAAGCCCAGAAATCCGGGCGGAAAACCGTCACAACGAACTGCACTCCACAAAAATCGAGATATGAAAAAGTTAAAGAAACTAGAAGCAGACATTAGTCTGCATTAAGTCAGTATTCTCACACGGTAGGTGAAAGGCATGAGGTTCGTTCATAGCGCACATCGAGCAGACTGAAAAGAAGTTTCCAATGAGAGAGAGAGAGAGGGAACTCAATAGAGAACTCAACATGTTGGCTTACATAACAGGGCAGGAAAGACAACGCAAAAGGTGAGAAGAAGGTGAGTAGAAGGCGACGTCGACGACAAAGAAGCAGAAGGTGAACAAGAAAACCAAAGAGAAAAGTCTAGAAGAAGCCACCGAAGACCAAAACGTGTGTACGCGTAGTAATTAAGAGAAGGAGTCTGACACAAATTCTTAGGCCTTCAGAGAGTCTGATGAGAAATTCATACCCGGAGGGTGGTGACAACCAAACACAAATTCTTTCTGAAGAAGATGAGAAGGCAGTCTTTGTGCCTCCAGTAGGTCACCGGTGTGGTTGCAACGTCACTTACACCCCGGAATCAACCGATTGTGGGACGAAGACTTGCAAAATTGTGCAAAGGAAGGTGCCTTCACGTGGCAGGAGACACCTGAGGCTCAAATGTGGCGTGTGACACCGAGACCTTCTTCAAAATTGTAGTGCATTCCTGTAGTGTTTTTGTTGTTTGAGTGGTACTACTCTGGCCCTCAGGATTGAAGGAGAAAAACGCCTTTAAAACTGGAGTTAATAACTCTCGGGAGTCCTAATAAGGTCAATAAATAATAAAATTCATTTGAAAGTTTATTTTTCATTCCGGCAAAAGAGAAAAACTGGAAAACTGTGAAAATCTGGCAGAGGAAAAAATTTCCAGCTCTGCGTCTTCTCATGTGAGGAATCGCTAGTTTGCCTTCCAACTTTTCTATTCTTCTCATTTTCTAGAACTCTTCTTCTGGGAGAGGAAACGGTGGTAGTGGGCCGGGAGCAAGAGGGACAGCGAGATTTTCCGGCAGCTCCTTTTTTGTGGAATTTTCCTTTCGCAGCCTCCCATTTTTTCCCCGCAAAAAGCCAAAGCTTCGGTTTCTAGCAAAGAAGAAACATAAAATAAACACATTTCTGTGACTGAGAGATAGTTGTTGATAGTTTTAATAGTTTGACTTCTTCTGCCAGGCGCAGTGGTGTCCGCAGTACGTCCTTGGCACATGGACCGAGGTTATGCGCCACTTGTGGGTGAACACAATTTCAGGTATGGAGAAATTTAATTTGCAATAAAAACTATTGATTGACGAGACTGAAATGAAAAGTTCTCTGGTTGATGTGCGCACCTGAAGGTACCGTCAGGTAAGGCTTCTCTCTTCTGATGATGGGCAATGGGAACCGGCCACGCGTTGAACGTCAGTCCGGCGCTCTTGTCGTGATATACGAGGCGCCAGGTACGTATTATCTCAGGTGTGGTCCCTCAGGTTCGGTTCGATCTTCTCGTCTGTGACTGTTCCTGTGGGGTCCTCCAACCGTCGACGACGAGACTTCAACTTTTTCATCGTCTGCTCGGAAGATTATTTTTGGCAAGACCCACGAGGACAATGTAACCTGTACCTAATTTGATTTTCTTATGCGTCATGCCTGATTACTTTTATGTTTACTGTTCGGTACTTAAACAACGGTTTTTGTGTTATTTTCAGTATTTTAAAGGGCAACTGTGTCATTTTCACTTGTATTGCCTTCATTTCTACTTCATTTCTAAATGTCGACCTGTCGCTTTCCTTTCTTCTCCTCTTCCTTCTTTATGTTGTTTCTCTGCGCTTTTTTTTCTGGTCTTTCAGAGTCTCCAGACATTTGTCTTTTTTGCTTTCTTCTTTCTACTAGTCTCGGGCTTCGTGCTCAATTAACCTATCCTTTTACCAATGTCAATTATTAACGATGGTTTCCCCCATTTTATGGTTTTTAGATACACAAACCATGTCCTTTTGTGTTCCTCAACCGATCCCGGGAGTCTCACCACCCACCGTCGTTATAAATCGTAACGTTTTTTTTTTATAATCCACTTATTGAATTCTTCGACTGTAGTACCTTATATTTTGACATATCTGTTTGAGTGTCTCCTTTGCCTCTTTTCGAGAGTGCCTACTCATCTCTCGAGTGTCACGGGTGACTCGTGGCCTCCATGACACCTCCGGGCTCTGCCTTTGGAATTTACGGCATTTCCGTTCCCGTCAGACCTTTGCCCAGAAAAGACGAAGTCACCGTTGCTTTCTTCCCGACCGATATGATCAAACCCGAGTTGTTCTCCTAGTAAATCTTCTCTCGGTGTTTGGTAATCCGAGACGGATCGTTTTGTAACAAGAAGAAGAAAGTGGATGGTGACACGATTTACTTCGATTCGAGTAAATGACAGGTACAACCATAGGCACCACACTCTTGCTATAAATTACTTACTATAAAATTAAATAAGAGTTAAGACGAGGAAGTTAAAGTTAGAAAGTTAAGACATGACGAGGAAAAGAGCTTGATACGATGATTTAGTGACTGGACATGACCTGTGGCAAATTACAACCTTTTTTGTTTAGGCAGTAGGTCGAGTCCCAGTCGGTAGTCGACCTACTTGACAACTTCTTCTCTCCGGTACAAGCAAAGGTGCAAGGTACGACAAATAGAATCCGAGAAGAAAGTGGTACTTCCTCTCTTAAATGGAGACAATAGTTCTTTTTCATAAGATGAGAGTAGAAGAGCACCGAAACAGGCAGAACAATATGAGTAACGAGACATTATCCGTGGGAACAAAGTTCTTAAACTTTGAGCTGAGTCGGGAACATCGTTTTTCAGATGATCAATTATAAATTGTTATTCATTTATTAATGTATTAATTGAGAAATTAAGTATATAAATTACTATATTTGTGCATTATTTGGTACAATTCTGACGCCAAATGTTTGCGTGCAGTGAAAGATTTTTGTTTATTAAGATGTTATTTTCTTTGTTACTTAAATCCCTGATTAAGTTTCAGCGTCTCTTGATAGGCCCAGTCGCAATGTCACGGGTAGGGGTCATCGGGTGTTCCGACACAGAAAAGCAGAGCGGTGGAAGGAAAAGTGGCCAGTCACAAACGAGTCCCGCAGGCTACAAGGCAACCCGAAGGCGGAGGAATTCCATGCTGGAAGATTGGTTATTTATAGTAGATGGAAATGGAATTTACGGCGGAAGAAGAAAGAAGACGGAGGTTGAGTTTCAGTTGTTGCACTCATCGACGACATACCTGTACCTATGCCGATGAATATTCATAACATAATTAATTATATTTAATTTAGTTGAACGGTTTGGCTACGTGGCCTTCCCATTGTTGGTTCGCTCTCTCTTTCTCTCCTCGAGTACTTCCACTTCCTTTTGAAGATGGTTAGAGACCCGAAAAAAAGAGGGCCACATAGAGGTTAGTTGTATGTTGGTGAGTATTTTGCGAAATGCACAACACGTACCCTTCTGTGTCAGGGATAGCCTGGATGACGATAATACAAAACCAGATAGGTCGATAGTGAAAGTCTGGAAGTTCGTAGGCGACGAGAGGTACCCGTAAGAGTCCACGAGGCGAGAGAGAGAGTTAGTTGCCCTTAGAGTGAACGGGTAGGTAGATGAGTATTCGTCACCCTTATAATCTATAATGTCAGGTTTTCGTACCTGAGCATGATGGGTAGGGATTTGTCTCGGTCACGTCTCCCCGCACGTCCAAGTACCCGAGTACGAGGTACCCATTTGGGTGCTATTAGTTATACCGGGAGCTCTGCAGGATGTGTCTTTGCCGGCACCACCCTGACCCCCGTCGGGCCCAGGTGACCCATTAAAAGCTCCACTTGTTGTACCTCCTGCCTTTCCTACTACCTGTACCTGGTCCCACCTGGGGAGGATGGCCGTCATAAAAAATTTTCTTTACTAGTCTTAATGGTCTCCCGTCTGGTCGCTCATCCGAGATTTTTATTTTCAGATAAATATATTATTTACGATTTAATAAAAATCAAGGGAATAAATGAATTCTTAGGGGTCCTGACCGATATGGCGGCGTTACATGTGAATTAACCGGCAGTCGCATTGTCCTCTGCCATCTCGGGCCTGGAGATTCTAGCCAGTTTGTAATTACCATACCTGACAAGGTACCAGGTACCCGCGGCAGACGGAAAGAAAGAGGCCCAAGTCAACGAGAGCCCCCGACCAAGTGACTTTTTAATAAATTACACAACTATAATTCCCCACGATTCCCGGTACTCATAATTAATCAATCATTCTACTCGAGTAAATTACAATTAAATTAGTCAGGAGTGTAATCCTGGCTTCGGTCCTGAGACAGGAAGATCGCGGTTCCGCATCAATGCGTCTCCGACCGAGTCCAACTGAAATTATTTCTCCTATTCAATCCCGCCAAATCAAAAAAGTTTTAACATGAGTTCTATTGGACGACAGAGTCTGCCAACAATCGATTTCTGACTGTCTAAAGCCTGTACAGTGTTCAATAGTTACAGTACAGACATGGGCTTGGGGACAGAAGTAGTACGTAGAGACAGGCAGAGAGGTAGAACTGTAGAAAGTAAGAAAACAAAAAACTCATCTACAAAGTATCCGTTGGTGAGACTTACCAACCCAAATCAGCAGACAACAGACACTTAAATACAAAAATATTTAATTAATAAATTATACATTAAATTAAAATTCTTTTATTTTATAAAATTTGCAACTACAAAAGTATTCTTGGTATTTGATATATCAAATATGTAACTCGGCGACATAAAAAATGTGCTTTTCATGTTATTATATCTTTTTATAGCAAGAGAAAAATTGTGTACCAACAGGAGAATGGTGAGAGGTAAAAAAGATTTTATCAAATAATACTCATGAAGAGTATGGACACGGTACATGAAGGGTACTTGAGTCAACGAGTAACTCGTTCAAACTATTAAACCAACTAAATAAAAATATTTTGAAAAAAAAGCACAACTTCGCCTATTAAGATATCAACGATTAATTTCGCCTCAAAAGAAGGTATGTCATCTATTTATTTATTAAATTATCAAATAATTTATTATCTCAAAAATTGGGGAACTTATTAAAAATGAGTAACACAAAATTACATAATTAAATAAATATAGAAATAATAATATAAAAATTGCTGCAAACCCTAGATTTGTTCCCAAAGTAAAAACCAAAACGAGTACCCAAGTACTAATAACTCATTAACGAGTAGTTTATCTGTTATTAATAGTCACAAATAATAGAATTTTTTTTCTCGAATTAAGTAGAATCGTAATGTAATATTATTTAATGATTTATTATTAATTCAATCCGATGATTTATTACAGGGACATAAAATGTTGCTTTATTAATGTACATAATAAATTAGGAGTAGTATCAGTCCCGGCAATTAGCAAAGTCATTGATTTGACTATTTTTTATGTAATTGGCAATTAAATTGATTTAATGAACACTTCGTACGACTGCGGATGAAAATTAAACTTCCTATCTGTGAGTTCCATTTTGGCTTTTTCTGCTATTGTCTCTGACTACTGCCGTTCTGCTCGTTGTCGTGCTGTTTGTCTATTAATCTGAAGAGTCCACAGCTCCGGTATTTGTATTATCTAACACTACTAATATTTATTTATTATTGTTGCTTGATGATGTGCCATTTTTCATTTCCACTTATGTACCGTACATTTCGTGTCTCTTCCAACGTGTCTCAATTTCTCATAGAACTCTACGTTAGTAACCGATCACAGGGTTCTTGTTAGGGAAAAATTAATAAACTCAATTAATAAAATGAATGATTAATTATTATAGAAAAGGATATGTAGAGGAATTTTCAAAATTCTTCTCAAACTCCTCTCGGGTATCGAGTTACTTGAATGAGATGCTCCACGTCAGCTGTCGTCTACCCACTGCCTCTTCATTCATTTTTCACCTGTTGGTAAAAGAGTCTGCCAGTCTGCCTGAAGATCGTCCACACGAGAAGCACTCGCTGAAGAAGACAAAAAGGAAAAAGACGAAAGAAGAAGCAGAAGAAGATGGAAGAATGAGACGAGGAGAGTTTCTCCCGTCTTTTCCAGTCTTCTCTCCACACAGTCACCCACCCATTCCCAGCTTCTCCAGACAGGGAGGTTTTCTCTTTCACCCTCTTAGACTGGACGAACGGGTGAGAGCAAGAAAAGAGAAAGAGAAAGAGAGAGAGAGAGAGAGAACAAGATGGAGAGAAGTGGACAAGAAGTCTGATGGAGTTGGAGACGAATAGATGGAGTGGTAGATGGAAAAACGTCTTCTTTTTCATTCCTCTCTCTCTCTCTCTCTCTCTCTCGCTTCGCATCTTCATCTTTTCTATCCTCCTCCTCCTCCTCCTCATTTTCATCTTCTTCTTTTTCTTCTTAATTCTGCCGCTTCTCATTGCCCCTCTCCTGCTGTCCCGTACAGTTTTTGTTTTAGGTATGGGAAAGTTGAGATGCAGCCGCCACTGGATAAGCCGTGGCGCCAGTAGTTGATTCCGGCGTTATATCTAGTCAGTTTCTAATCGACAACCAACACTATCGGGTCTATTCTCATATGATTTCGGAATAGTAATAGAATTTATAGAAAAATTCATAGGACCCAATCGGAGGAAGACTCAGTGACGGTCGCGTTCGCCGGTTACATAAATAATTTATTAATTACTCTGTTTTTCTTTCTCTCTCGGACACACATAATCATACACGTATACACACAGACACACAGACAGACAGACAGACAGACAAACACTTAATAGAATTCGTATGTACATAGTGCGGGAATTTGGTGCGTGTGCCTGCCTGCCTGGCTGCCTGCATGCGTGCGTGCGTGCGTGCGTGCGTGCGTGCGTGTGTTCCAGCCGCTTGTCGTGTTTTCTATTTTTCATAATTTAGTTGTTTTTTAAATAATCACCCGATAGTTTTTAGTGTTCCGTTAAACTAAGTTTTTAGAACGTTTTCCAACATTTTCGTCCCGTCTCGTTTTTCAGTTGCCCCTACGTGATAACTTTGGTGTTTAAATATTACCGGTAATAAATAGTTACGTTCTGATTTTATTTCGTTCGCTTCGGACAGGATGATTTTTGTTAAGGTGAGTTTCACTGTTTTATTTATTTATTAATTATTTTTAACCATCCATTGTAACGGCAAGAGTTTGAAACTCATTTTATTTCCTCTACGGAAACACGTTTTAAATATTTCTTAGCACGTGTAATCTTATTAATAATTAATTTTTATATAAATAATTTAATACGCTTTATTTAATTAAAAATTTTTGGCATTCTCTTCGTCTAAATACATAAAGTATATCTATAATTGAGTTCTGATTTGTGTAAAACATAATGCATTGAATGCCGTGTCCGGCACCGAACATAATAATATACACCATGTGCTGTATTACGTTATTTATATTTTTAAATCTTTGCATTTATTTTAATAATTTTTTTTTCTTCCAAATTTGTCTCCAAAATTTTATTTGAGATTTTAGACACAGCAATTTTTCATAAACTATGTTTTCTGTGTGTTTTATCTATAAAATATTTTAAACACATAAATTTTTATTCAAGTAATCAACATAACTCTTTAAACATCTTAATAATGATATTAAAATTGACACACATTGAGTTGTCGTGTGCCAAATAAAGGTTTCTTTTATTAATTACTGATGAATTTATGATGACTTACAAATTACTCGTAATAAAATAAATATTTCTTGAATATTGTAAAAAATAAATAAAGTATTACATCGTAAGAATTACATTGCCACCAACACCGAAACGTAAAAGATAACATTAGGTGTGTGCTTTATATGTTTTATGGATAAATTTACAGTATGTTTGTTTTATATATTATGTAAATGTTAAACTCAATGTGTACGCCTAAACATGTCCAATTTATTATGTTGCTGTTATATTTTATAATTATTTTAATAAGCAAATGTGTACACGACCAGCTGGTCATGTTTAGATGCATAGAATTATGTATTCCTTCAAGTTGTGTCAATTGAAGAGATTTCCATAAAAACGTCAAAGTTACGCACAGAATTTGATAAATTCATTTGGAAAAAGCCACTCACCGGCAATTAAACGGCGAATTAACTACAGTTTTATGGCTACGTCTACGATGACCGATTTTATCTGATCTGCGGCAGGCCAACGTAACTGCAAAACTATTATTAATTTTATTAATTTTCCCAGGCGTCTCTTTCCTCTCGGTTTCAGACTCTGACAAAATTCCAGCCAGACTTTTAAAAAACCAGACTTTGTCTAGTCTACCCGTGTCTGTGTGTCTTCGACCGTGTATTGTACACGTCTACTTGTGCAGTAGGATTCTGCGGAAAGTTTAATAAGTGAAATAATTTATGTTTTGGGAAAGCCATAAATCACGATAGAAATCATAAGAGTCGTGAGTTGAGAAAAAAAAACACGACAATAACTTTATAATTCACGGTCAGTGTGTTTCGTAGCGGAAAAAAATTAGTTTTTTTTTTATTTCGAAACGAAACCGCCTCTCTGCAAAACTATTTAGTGCCTTCTTTTAGCATAATTTATACTAGACAAATTTTTATCTCTGTTAAACTTTGAAAGACATAAAATATAAAAACTGGTGCAGGGGTGCATGTTCCAGTTGAAAAATTTATGTTTAATTACAAATAATAAATGTGGTACTCGTTTTTGTTTGTTATCGTAAACACCAAATACATAATCATGAACATGAATACTATTTGAGTTTTACCGTGAGAGATTATTAACTCTCAGGAGGAAAAATTAGAATCAAGAGGAAAGAATTGGTCCTTATTTTTTTAAAAAAAATTTCTATGCAACACAATAAACTTTATTGCTCAAACGACTAAAACTGACATGTCTGACAAATTATTTATTTTTAATAGACAAATAGAGCGACGCAGAAAGGAACTTGTATTTATTTGCACGGCCGGCCATTTTTTTTTTTTAGTTTCCATAAAGGCCTCGATTAATTCTAAATGTTATTTTGATCAATTTAAAAACTGTCTCTAAGAAATTTAAAATGACACGTAGAATAATCCTAGAAAACTATCAAACACTTGAAGTGGTGACGTAAATTTCTATGAAAAAAACCAAAATGGTTTGACTAGAAGTTCCCTTTGGTGTACATCCCAACTTACAATTGATTGTATCGAAGAGTGTCAGTAAATTTTGGGTTTCTACACATTTGCCAGGACAATTCAAATTAATCGGGACACGGTCTATCTGTGTTCTCCTCCATCTTTAAGCTCAATGGCTACCAACAACTTTTCATCTTTTCCTCGTTTTTTCTGGCATATTAGGAACTCTAGCAACTATCGTTTGTAACATTTTGGACTCCAACCAAATCGGCCTAAGGCAATTACCGACAACTTAGTGAGCAACAAACAAGCTGACCTAATTTTTTTCTGCATCAGAGAGAAATTTCTCATTTTAATTACTGTTACAGTTACATATGAAAGTTCCAGTGCTTGGAACAAATCCGAAATTGAGTTAACAATGTAGGAAAAGGGTTGAAATTTTGATTTTTATTCTTCGGATTCATCCCTTTGCTTCCGTCCATCCGACAGGTTTCTGTCAGTAAAAAGTCAACTTTTCTTTCACTCATACTATAATTAGATTTAACTCGAGTTCTGTCTGGGTGTCTGGAAGGCCCCCGGGGGGTGAAAGGTTCCCAGACAGGTGGATGGGGCAGTTTTGTAGTTGCTCTAGGTGGAAAACTTGAGGTCGGGTGAACGCTAGCGAACCACCCCCTTGGATGTGCACGTGCCTGACGTGAATGGCGCCGGCATTCAGACGAGAGTGAGAAGAAATAAACATTTTTTCCATTCACTCGGGAACGATAATACATAACTTTTTGTGTTTCTCCTAGCTTTTTTTCTTCTGCTTTAGAGTTTTTCCTCATTTCAATCGGTTTCTCTTACTTGTGGAATCGAACACACACCGAGGAATCGGTTTGATTAATTTAGATTGAAACATTCAGAGGCTGTCCATCTTGTTTGTGCGTCTCACACGTCTCAGTACCGTCGAGTACTTCTTCAGTGGCACAAAAACGACTCTTGTTCCCTTTTCTTGTTCAGTAATGGTTCTTTTTCAGTGCAAGGGGGTGCATAAATAATACGAAGAACGTATAGTAAGATAATGTTATAGATAAAATATACATAAAATCAAAAGGAATAAATGCAGATATTTAACTTTCAGTTGTAAAAAAATATACAAATTATGTTTCTTTGTTTGATTTTATATTTCAACATATATAGTATCACTTTTTGTATTCTATTTTATTTGACTTTGTTTATTAAAACTAGTTTATTATTTTTTCTGCTTTAGTTAGTTTCGTATTTATGTTTTCTCCTTTAAGTAAATGCCCTAAAATTTGTAGTCTATGTAGGTGAGAGTACGTGTGGGTTCTTAGACTCACCTGAACCTGACACTTACAAATCATATAATTTATTTAATGGCCGATTCGCTTTGATAAAACTTTTAACAAAATTTATATAAATAATGCTCCTTGACATATGTCATACACATCACTACATGCTATTGTAGGTAAACCTGTCCTATTGTAGTAAATTAGGGGGATTGTCGCGGGTATTGTCACATTGTCGGCTTTTGTACATTTCTTAATTTTTATTCTCATTATTATTTACCAACATTCCTTTTTGTATTAGAATTATTCTCACAAATAAATTTTAAAGGTTCCCTGCTACGGCTCAATCCTTAGGATTCGGTCAAATGAAATTATGTACATAGAAGAATTACCTTACAAACAAAAATTAAAGGAAATTTCCGGCAAAACAAGTCAAAATCTTCAACAAAAATCTTTAATGACATCAATTAAAAATTTTATTTCCCTACTAAATTTTTATTAAGTTGAACCGAAGGGGATGGACAGCCTCCTGTAGGCCACCATCAGCACCCCCAGACCCCCGACGAACATTAATAATTAAATTTGGAAGGAAAAATGTTCACGTCGAGAGGCGACAATTTTTGCATTGAAAAATTGCGACGAGCAAATTAATTAATTAATTGCATAGAAAAAGGTCCACCTTTCGTCTAGGTCTACCCACCAATTTCTGTGTGTCTGTGTGTGCCTTGACTATTTGTCCTTTTGTTATTATAGTTTATATTATTACATAGCTCTTATGTAGAAATAATAATTGTCTATTTTGTATCTATTTGTATTGCTCAAACACAGACAATGGATGCTTCTTTTTTTCTCTTTCTCTTTGCATTCCTCAGCGGTTCCTTCTTAATCCTTTCTTTCTTGCTTTCGGTCCTCTCCTCGTTTTCCTATTTCTTTTTCCTTTTTCCTGTCACTTCATCCTTCCTGCTTTGACTCGTCCTTTTACTTTCCTGCCGTCTCAACGTACTTCTTTTTCCAAATTTTCAAATTCACTTTTCTGATTCTCCTGAGTGACTCTTAATTCTCTTCCAATATGACACTCGTTGGTATTTGTTATTATACTGTCCGTCTCAAAACACCTTTAACACTTGTGTGGTACCGGTTTTAGTGACCCCGTTTGGTCTACCCTCTCTTGACCTGACAACCGATACCCGTAGTTGTCCGTTACCTTCCAGGTAGGTAAATTAACGTGTAATTTTTCAGATGTCGCACTCACACCTGAGTAAATCCATGAAAAAGAGCTTGCAGCAACATTTCCATATTAATAATTACTTTAAGTCCCTTTTAATTAATCGATTAATTTCGATTTCCAGTCCTTGATATTGATAAGTAGTTAACCTCGGAATTTATTTTTTATTTCTGAAAAAGGACCTTTTAATTGGTTTCTCTCTTGTTCTAATTACACCATCACCTCTGTCTACGGACTTTCTATTAATTACTTCCCATTCTTCTTAACCATTTGCCTAGTTTCTTTTCGAACTTTTTAGACTCGTGTTCTTCTTCTTCTTGTTCGTTCGGTGTTTAAAGTTCTTGGAAGTACTCGTGATGGTTCGATAGTTCAAATCGGGCCAAACTTCTCAGACGGCAGAACTTAGATTTTTCTTCCTTTTCCAGCAACCCTCTCCCCTGCTCTCTTGGCTTCCATCTCCCCTTTCTCCCCAGCCCCGTCCCGTCCAGTCTCTTCCCTTTTCAACTACCCATTTTTTTTTCCTTTCTTTTGTTACTTAAAGTTATTGGACCAAGTCGCTTGTTGAAAATTTGGCAAATGCCGCGAAACGCATTAATAATAATGCAGTTATACACAAATTTATTTTGTGACAAATTTCGAGGGGCAGAATAATGTACATAAAGGGGGAAAATATAAGGGATGAAATGGGAAAGGAAAAGATACCGGAGAAAAAGACACAGGAAGACAAAAACTGGATGGGAGTGTACCGCTATCTTGGAAAAAGTTCTGTCCAAAAAATGCATTTTGTTAATTGTTAAATGGGACAGAGGCATTCGTATCACGTAGTGATGTGACGGCATATTCAGGGAGAGTAACTTCACTGTACAAAAAGCCAAAGACCCGTAGCTGTAGGAAATAGGCCGAAAGAAACATTTCCAAAAACGTGGAAAGTGAGTAACAAGAACATGACGATTTGTTGGAAATAAAAAACCTTAAAAAAAACAGAGAAATTGATCCTTAAGTGGTCGATTAAACGGAAAAATAGGCAAATAACACACAAAAATACTCAGAACCGACGAGAGTGAGAACCAAAAGTGCGTGAGGAGAAATTTGATGGTGGAAAGGACAGAGACCGCTATATTGAGGCTGAGGACGACAGAAGAAATCAGTTTGAGGGAACGAAAAAAGTAAGATTCTTTGGAAGCTCATTTTGAATGTTTTTAAATCGGATAGAATAAAATAGAAACGCTAAAATGGAAAGCTTATTACTATTTCAAGGCAACCGACTGAGTCACAGGAACAGAAACCAAAAGAGGTCAAAAAAACTAAGAAATAATATATTTAATGTATAGAAAAATGCTGGGCATTTTGACGTTCACATTTCAACGATGGTTTCGTGAATTTATCCTATTCCGTTAGCGTTTGCTTTTGGACGGTCTACTTCTGTAATGTTCATAGATCGAGTTGCTCTTTGCCAACTTTTCTTACATTCTCTTGAATTCACTCGGATTTTTCTGTGTGTTTTATGAACAAGAATTTTATTAAATTCACAACTGCAGATTAAATATTGATCTACAGATTTGTAGTGATTTTCAATCAGGTTCACTTTTTTTTTCTCATTTTTCTAACGCTCCGTGGAATTTATTCGCAGAGGATAACAACACCAGAATTGTTACATGTATGTACTGCCTCGTATGCTAAAGCACTTTCCCCTAAATTTGTTGACTACAAAGTTTCAAAGTGTAGCCTGCAGTGCTTCATATAAATTGAAACACGTCAACATACTCACATACAACATACCAGTACAGTGCACTGGTGGTCACCGTACAAGCTGTGAGAGTTGTATCTATTTAATACAACCGATATGAAATAGTTATACAAATAATGACGTCAACTGTTCGGTTTTTAATAACTTTAGAAACGTAAATGCAATTAATTCGCAGAATCCAACTCTATTGAATGTTAACTTGCAATTTTGATCAGGGAAACGATGCATGAGCAATAATGTGGGAATAGTTTTCCAATAAAATTTATATTAATTTTAAAACTTTGTTGACCTCTCCTCGGTCCTCCCCATCTTTCTACCTGCTCTATTATCTCTATTGACTATTGACTTGTGTTAACTAGATCAAACTCTCTTTCCGTCTGGTCTCTTCCGTTCTGTCTCCGTCTGTTTGCGGTCACCGTTCATTTCACATGTCGTATGCAACGTCATGTGCAATCGAATGTTTGCCAGTATTTTTGTTCATTCCAATTACTCCAATGATGCAGACACACGTGTTTTAATAAATCAAGAGGTGAAACTCGTTCTTGGAGCGAAACGAAATGGAAAATTCTACAGCGTTCATGTTTACATTAAACTTCGAATTTTATTATTACTTAATATTTGTTTTTTTTCTATTAATAATTGTTCATAATAATTAAAAATTAATATTTTTGAAAATATTTCCTTTTTCACATCAAAGTGGTCATTAAACTTATTTTTCGGATTACTTAATTACAGTACTCAAACTTTAACTGCTAGAAAACTTGTTGTCTGTCTGTCGTCACCTCTTACATATAAAATAAGATAAGAGTAATAGTAATTTAGGAAATTAATATTAATAAAATGAAGTTGATGGTATTAGGTGACATTTAAATACTTAGTCAAGTTATGTAAATAAAAATTAGCAAAAAAAGAGCCAACCAAATAAAATAGTGAGAGAATTTTATTAGATTAATACACAGGCAAATATTGATGGAAGTTTCTCAACTTTTACAACACTTTTATTGTACTCATCTCCGACGTTATATTTCCG
The DNA here is from genome assembly GCA_037055365.1 of Polyplax serrata. Lineage (NCBI taxonomy): Eukaryota > Metazoa > Arthropoda > Insecta > Psocodea > Polyplacidae > Polyplax > Polyplax serrata. Next base: position 11,238,988 of record JAWJWE010000003.1, read on the forward strand.
CGCTGTTGGATCGCTTCCTGTTTTTGTTGTACTCCGATGACGCCACAGGAAAATCAATCGTACAGGAAAGGGGTTTAATTGCAATTAAACCGAAACTTAAGAGGAGAGTAGTGTGAATTGCGTGGAATTCGTATAAGGACAAATGTAACAACAGACAGGCATCGCAGCAAACGCACTAGGACAAAAAATCGTTTGAAAAGCGTCGTGAAAAGAAGCAAACATCATTTGCCATTACCGTTAAACCGTTAAAAGAAACGGACAGAGACAAACAAACAAACAAACAGCCATGATGACGACGACGACAACAAAAGTTTCACTCATCCGATGACGACCGGTCCATCCGCAATTTTCTCCTTTCCCATTAAACATCAACTTCTGCGAAAAGTTTTGATCAGAATCCAAGGGGACCAGTCAAATGGGCAAGAGGGAGATCCTGAAAGTAGGCAACTAGGCACGTCAGGTACTGTGCATGCGACCAACCGGAAAACGTAAACACGGCGAATGACTTAAGACGGAGTGATTTAGACTTCTAGGAAAAATATTACTGCGCACAGCCATTAAGATTAACGATGAAAATAAAAAAAAAGAAGATGGAAGCAGAAGAAGAAGACGACGACGACGAAGATGTGGAAGAACTCAAGAAGATGGAAAGGAGGCAGACAAAAACCGAGTTAAGCGGAGTACGCGCGCGTTAAAACTGCTGGAGTAGTTCGCCGTGGAACTAAAACTAGTGAAAGTTTGAAGTGCTAGTTTTTTAGAAATTGCGCGAGATATTTCAAATTCGCAGGAATTCCCCTGGTAAGATTTTAACTGACGGAGCTAACCGCCCCTAACGTGCTTGTAATGGTGAAAGTATAAAGAGTTTCTCAACTGACTTGACGTAAATATTTTCACAAAATTATCTATAATAGTTGTTGTAAAGAACTGTAGTTATTAATAAACATAATAAGTTATTTTTAACTAAAGTTTGCAAAATAAAAATAACGAGAGTTATTTTACCGAAGTTATTCTAAAGTCTTTACGTATTACAAAGTTTTGTACACCTACTTAAATTGGAACTTTTATAATAATCGCGTTAACACTTGGTCAGAATTGTCACTACAACATAACTCATTGCATTGTAAACAATTTTTACACTCTCATCTACACTTTTACACTTATATTGCAAAATATTGTACGATTTGTCCAAAACTTTTCACATTTTCCGCAAAACTTTTTAAAGAATGTACTAAATAAATATGTAAAAATTTCTTTTGTATTATTTCTTACAGATAAAGCTGAAACCGAAGGAGACGATCCCGCGGAAACCGATCGGAAGGAACAAGGAAGGCAAAACGTGGAAGTAGAGAGAAGAAACGAAACCAAAAAAGTACGAGGCAACGAGAGAAAAATCTCACACGAGGATACTAACAATATTGTCCGTAATCGTATACTGAGCGTACACTAGATTAATAAAATATTATTAAACGCTATTATTATTCCTATTAAACCATCGAGGAGGTGTCGAACGAGGAAAGAGTTGCGACCACGCAATGGTGAAGGCATGTGTGTCCCAGTGAGAGTCGTGAAAAAATGGGGAAAAATGACCGGTCGAAGCTAACAAAAAGCAATCTTAACAAATAATTAGTTAATAGATAAATAAATAATTAATTAATTATCTTAAACGAGGATTAAATAGGCGAAAGAAATGGAGCAGAAGATGTACTATCAGAATAGCAAAGCTTTTCGGCACTTCATAACATGGCGTCAGAGGTACCGACTAGGCAAATACCAATATTCTATTTATTCAATTGTAATAATAATAATAATAGTTATTAACTGTACGTCTGCTTCGATAAATAGCCAAAAATTACATATAAATAATTACAATAACGGAAACGGCAACAGCAACAACAACAACGGTGTTAGCAGCGGAGAACACAGCAGGCGACACAGTCATAAATACACTCAAACCATAGATAGTTTATTAAATAGTTTAAAAAATTCTAAAAATATGATATTAAACTTAGATAGAGAGATGCCGCGTATGCCTCGGTTGCCTTACGGGAGCCTCGACTTGAGCGAGTCTATCTGTCCGACTTGCTACTTCGAGAGAAACTCGGACGAGATCCGACTGGAAGCCATCAAACTGCAGATCCTCTCCAAGCTGGGCTTGAAGGAGAAACCGAGCATCACGTTGCCGGTGCCCCGGGAAGTACTAATAGAGACTCTGTCCCGGGCCGGAGACTACCCGGTCAACGGTGGAGACCTCCTCAGCGAAAACGCACAAGACGCAGCCGAAGAGAGCAAGAAGGAGAAGGAAGCGGAAGTCGATGAAGGACCCATAGAGAGCGAACCGGATGACTTCTACGGAAGGACAAGCGAGATAATAACATTCGCCCAGCCAGGTGAGTCATGTCAGTGTGGTGTGTGTGTGTGTGTGTGTGTGTGTGAGAGCATGGGTAGTCTGGCAGGTGACAGTCGAGAGTGAGAGAGATAAGACGCAGTTGGGTACCTGCCTGATGCATTAGTCACAGGCAGTCATTCACAACTGCCAAGTGTTGCGCAATTTGTTCTTTTGTGTTGAAAACTCCACGTGACTCCCTGCTTACCTGAAAAAAACCACGTGGTTCGCGCTAAACCGAGCAGTTGTAGCGTTTGAATTAGTAATCTAAGGAGGTCCTGTCTAAGTCAGGGGAGGCCTTCACAGAAACGTGAGAGTATTGGCTGTAACAAAGCAGCCTACCACTCGTTGGTAAGACGACATTTTTACTTTACTGAAAGACAGAGATCAACAGGAAGTCAGTGAGGGGTGCACCGAAGCACCACAGAAATTTCAAAAGCAATTCTTTGATAGAAAACATAAAACTTACATGTTGTTTGATAAATTCATTTCGATATATCGCGATCGGAAACAGAGCGCAACGACCGTGAGATGAAGGGACGATCTCATTTTACAGGAAAAACGCGAAAGAAGGACAATCGGACGAAAGAGTAAAGTCAAGAAGTATGATTATTTTGAGTATTGTTGTTTCGAAACCCCCGTTGTTTGTTCTGATAGCCAACAGGTAACAATACTTGTAGGTACCCGCCAAGGTATCACCTGGTGACTTGTTAAAATTAGAAGAACTAGCAGAATTGCTTCTTTTACATCTTCTCCTCATTCTTCCCAAACTCCTGCTACTTCTCATTTTTTCCTCCAAAAAGTCGTTTTTTTTTAAATTTTCCGTCGGTTTTCTGTGATCTCTTTGTCCGATCTACTTTCCCTTCCACGAAATCACGTGGCTCTCAACATAGAAATTAAGAGTGATTCCAACTCGTATGAAATAAAAAAAAAAGTTAAACTAAAACGTGGCTCAAGTTTAAAAGTTAAATCTGTTAAGAAAGCAATAAAAAGAAAAAATCTCACATTCAACGGAACTGCGTTCCAAATTTATGTATATATAATTTCAAACAGAATTTTATGTATATATAATTCCTCGTTCCATCGGCCCCATGGTGCTGTTCCCTGACAACTCGTTGTAGTCAGTTGTAGAAACTCGTAACAGCAACGTTTGATTTGTTTTGACCAGCCCAAGAAAAATACACGAAGGAAACATTATAAAATTGGATTTGGTCCAATCGCATAAATATGTATGTATTTATATACATATATATATATATTGTGCGTATGTAAACATTTATGCGTGCGTGAGTGGAAATTCAGAAAGTTAATGGGCAGGAAATGGCGGGAAAATCGATACAACACAGAGCAGTACATCATGGCGGGGGTTTCTTTGGCTGTTGTCATCTTATTATTTAGACATGGATTGTAAGGACCGCGGCTCGGCTACCTGGCGAGTATCAGTAGTGCCTGGTCTGCTGCCACGTCACCGTCACCACTCTTTTTCCTACTCGGTGATTCTACAATTCTCCTGTAGTAAGACATTTGCCAAAGATGGTTCCACCTGTGTAAAATGGAGTGCCTTTTTCACATTCATCCTCTTTCTTCATGTACCGCGTTTCCTCCAAAAGAGTCATATCACTCAATTATTAATACTTATACTTGTATAAACTTAGACATAGACCTAAGAAGTGGATGTGTCACTTAACACCTATATAAAAGGAAAAAGTGGTCGCTCGTAAACAAGTTGACAAACCAACCAGTTTTAGGTTCGAGTAGAGTTTCTAGTGTTATACGCTTCATCGTAATTGTAATAAAAACGCGTATAACATGGCGGATGATTCGTATAAATTAGGCAATAACAATAAAAGGGATGCCCTAGGAGATAACCGTAAAAATAAATCTAATGCCTAGACAGTTAAGTAGTGTGGGGATGATGGTGGGCACGAAGTTCACCATTGGACACATTCGCATTTACATTCGGTATAATTCATTGTATAAGTACTATATTTTTTTCCTGTACATTGAAAGAAATGCGTTCGTTCACCGCTGCACGCGTGGAAACCCAAAATAAGTTTCTCAAGATTTTTATATGTAAACCTTGGCACTTGCTTGTACCAGACATGTGACGCAGTAAAGGGTACCTGAGCAACCCAGTAGAGTACTGTTTTAGGGAATGTCACGAGCAAACATTTGGACGCCGTGAACACTGCCGTCATATTCTGTTTTAGACAACAAGGTTGTCGAGTGAAATTTAATTTTCTGCGAAGGGTACCTGGCCCACCCAAAAAAAAAGACAATAAAAAGTGTCTGAGTAGTTTTTTTCTTGGAAGTTTTTAGTGGAATCGAAAGGAAGGGAGGAATGGAGTCTAAGTTTTGAGACTTTTCAGTGTTGAATAATGTTAGGAATATTTCAACTCACTTAAATCTATTAAGAAATATTGGAAAAAAAACTTATTTATAGTTTCACTTCGTTTTCTTGTTTCATTCGTCGTGCTTAAAATGCTTAAATTTCTCTACTTTTTTCGTTTATTACACCCCTTCGTACCCCTGCATTTACTTAATTTCTGTTAATTAAAACAATAAAAAACTTCGTATACTTAATCAGTAACTTAATTATTAAAAATTTTAATTAGATCGGTTACCATCCTGTCTGTATCTTTACTGATTTTTCTTGGATTTGCGTCTGCCCGAATTTGGCCAATTCTTTTGTGGTCACCTCTTAAACCGACACTTTTTTCTTCTACATTTTACCAACTGTATTTTCATTGTGTTTAACGACTACCGTAACGTTCCTTCAAAGTTCCGAGTACTCTCTTCAAGAGAAAATAATTAGAAACTAATTAGATAAGTTGCAGGTATTGAAAATAGGTGAGCAGGAGCAACCATCAATCTTAAATAAATAATTTAAAAAAATTTGTTGGGACTTCCGTCACTTTTGACGGGAAAATATACTTAAACGGTCGTGGAATTAGAATCTTTTGTAAATTAATAGTTTTCCAAATTAAGAGAGAAAACTTTTGTCAGCGGGGAGGTAGTTGGTTGTAGAATTTTGGTGAAAGGCGAGCGACCAAACGGAGACAGACAGAAATGATGGAATCCATCTTTTCAACGGAAATTCAAAATCCATTTTCGTAAAAGAGAAAAAGACACGGTGACAGAGAGAAAATCCAGAAAAACTGCATCCTTTTTCATTTCCAATCTCATCAACTACTCCACCTCCGTCTTTTCCTTCTTTTGCTCCCCGTCGGCATTGGTTAGACATTAAAATCGCAAGTCTAGACCGCAGACGACATTTTTGTTTATTAAAATGTGGTCCGGAATTTTACAAAGACTTAATTTAACGAGCGATCTAATTGACGAGCGGCAAAGGAACAGGGAAATGTTAGCCTTTCACGAAAGTAACGCAGACATGGAGAGAGGAGACAGAGAGAAAAGGAGAAATGGCAGGAAGAAGAAAAGCAGACGAGCAGAAAAGTCAGACAAGTCAACTTCCAAGGAAAATCTTTTTGGTTTCATTTGGTCGGTGGAAGACGAGGGAAGTTCTCATTGAGGAGTGGTGAACACCGTGACAGATGTGGCGCCTTGTTTTGGCCTCTCATCCTTTTGTTTCTGTGCATCTCTCCGACTGTTACAAGAAGGCCTTCGACCGAAAGACACACGGCCAACGAGGTGCTAAATCCACTGCCAGACAATTTCAGCTCTCTCTCTCTCTCTCTCTTCTTCTTCAGTGCTTCATCAGTGACTAGTAATGAGTACTAAAAAATTCAACAAGAGGAGACGTGTAAACAGAAGAAAACCTCTGAAGACAAATGAAACTCGAATGTAATCGTCTTTAAAACGTATAAAATTTAGAAGCATGTTTTAATAAACTGTAGGAATAGAATGCACAACAGTAAAAAACGCAGTAAAAAGAGAGGGAAAGAGAATTCCACGTAGGTAAATGAAGTTAAGAAAAATGTATATCATAAAAAATAGAATTATGTGAAAAATTTTATGAATGTTATGAAATGAGGGAGAAGCAAAAAAGCAAAATAAAATAAAAAGTTAAAATTTTAAGGATATCGAACATTTGCATTCAAGTAATAAATAATAATAACTAATAGGTCCGATAAAATTAAGTAACAAGTACAATAATAAACAGGGCAAGGCAAAGAGTGAATGTGTGAAAGTACAAATATAAAACGAAGGAAAGTCACCTGTACAGGAGACTATCAGGGAGGAACAAATAGTTTCTGTACCACGAGTGTGGGAGTCACACAAAACACAGTGCAAGCGATTACATCAGGCCGTTCCACATGTAATTGCATAACAAATACATATATACATAAAGTCCTTTAATTATACTTTTACCAAGGAAATATTAGCTGCTTTTATGAATTGTACAACCCAAAAAAAGACAATAAAATTTAAATACTGCGACTACAAATGACAGAACTAGAGTTAAAAGGCAGTCACAGAATAAGATTAATAAAGAAACAGGTGACGAAAGATAAAGGTAACGTACAGGGTAGTAAAAATAAGGACTTTATGCAAAAATAACTTATGAATAAATAAGATAATAATAAATAAAGATAAAGTAAGAATGTCCAACAGAAGTTACGGTTGACAAAAGTTAAATAGAAATAGAAATAGTCAAATGGACAGAGGCCGTTTCAGGGGATGAAAAAAGCACGATTGATTGTCTCCAAAATTTTCTTCTCTTCTGTGCTGTTGCTTCTTTTTTTTTCTTCTTCCACGTCTTCTGCTTCTCCATTTTACTTTTTCGGGGTTTCTCGAAGGAAATAAAAGATTTTCTATTTAGAAATATCGAAACGAAACGAAATGATTCCGTTCGCCACACAGACGCCTTTTCATCGATTTAACGCTAGACTGACCACACAGTATGCAACCCTTCAAGTTGCTATCAGTTGCGGATCCTCTCGTTCGACTTTTGATCTGATCTCTCTCTCTCTCTCTCTCTATCATCTGATCTATCATCTACTATTTTCCATCATATATGTTGCACATTTCATCTACCCAACGTCGTACTCTCATGGTGCAATCTGTCGCCTATCTGCTCTCTTTACTTCTACCTGAGTTCGCTCTCTTTCGCAGTCAACCCCGAAACCAAATTCACCCTCTTCCATCACTCATTCGCTCCATCATTCACTCCACCCGTTTTCCTTTATCGAATGCAATCGGGAGAAGATCCAGTTTGTCTGCACACCAGCAATAAAACGTCTTTTTACTTTTCCGCCGAAGGAAAAAAGTTTTAGCCGCGTTTTTTAATGGGATTGCAGTGCAGCAATGCGCATAATAACGGAATCTCGCGCTTTTTATGGCTTTTAGTGCAATAGTTTTGATCATGTTTTTTATAGTTAGGTTTCTTTTCATCCGGTTAATTGCCATGTTCTTTTTCTTCTGTGTTTTGTAGTGGGTTTTCTGTTTTCAGGCTGCCTTTCCCCCCTCACCCGTATTTTCACTCTGTTTCTTTTAGTAACCATACACCTACGGCTGGGAAAACAGCATTCTCTTACCTACAGAATTTGACCGCAACACGACACACGACGGCAATGAAACTATTGCATATTATACATAATACACATACATAATTACAAGTATCACTAATAAAAGAAACTAAGCCGCCTTTCACTAATAATTACATCTCAGCCAACATTGCAGGGGTTGCATTGTTTTTTAGCCTCTTGAGCAATCCGTCTGGAGACGCTTGCCAAGACCTCTATAAATTCGACTGCACCAATAATTTACATGAATATTATCTTTTATTTTAATATAACTTCATTAATGTCAGCGTGAATTTCAACGATTTATTCTTCTTGGTATCAACTTCATAGGTACGATATCCGTTTTGCATTCTGAGAAGACAATGAAGTAATGTTTATGTTACACTGGCAGGGAAAGAAACAAAAGACAGACATGAAATTATGCAATAATAGAAAAATCGTTTAGAGATGTTAGAATTTAATTAACTCTTAATATGAAAAATAATATTACTCAACAACAAAATATAATTTACGGTGAATGAAAACGTAATGAATTGCCGTTGCTTGAATTCTACCTGTCAGGTACGGCCAAAAACGTCGACTTGTGTAGCAAGTGCCAGGAAATACACAAGTCTGTTGTATTGAACTCTTGTAGTGAAATAAGACAACCACACCGCTACCACTTAAACTAATATTTTTTAAAGAACATGTTGAGAAAGGTTGTGGTAAAAAGAAGAAAAGGTGAAACCTTCTGACACGAAAAGAAAGAAGTGATGTAACCCTCCGAAGAGAATTGTATTTGATATTCTAAGTAATAAAAACTTGCAGACGCATCCCCTCCGTGGTCCCTCAATCCGGAAAGAACTCGAAGAAACTTCAAGTATTGAAGAAGTCAATGAAAGGGAACTTTGTGAGGTTAGAAAAATATTTAAATATGTGAAACAAATGAAAGTGACGTGACTCAAAATTATGAAAACAACCGAAATTGCCCCTCAATGCGGCTGTGACTATTATTTTATTGTTTTAAAAATATAATTAAATGCAACTAACAACCCGTACCATTGTCTTGCTCTTGATGTAGTACATAAACAAAAATTTACCACACATAATAAGAACTGTACGGAGTGTAAAGATAAATAAATAAAACTAATAAATGGGAATTATTTACCAACAATTGTAGACAAAAAAAAACGTGAATTACAAAAAATAATAATAATAAAATAGTAAGAAGTGATTGTACAAAACTCGAACAAGGGCAATAACCAAGACAAAACAACAAAAAATCAAATTAGAATAATACATAAATACGCAACCATATATATATATACAAATTTTATGACTGAAAGGCGATTTTGAGGGATGGGTGATGGCTTTATTAAATATTTATGTAAACAGGTAGTGAGACAGGAATATATAAAGTACTTATAGTATTTTATTATTTAACGAGTAATTGCTTTCTCGATGTTCTTTCTCGAAGGAAAAAGTAATACTCACCAAAGAAGTGATGAAACTAAGAAATATGTATATGCACAGAGAATATAAATAAAAAATGCAGAAGCGATGAAACATGTTGTGTAACGCATATCATAATGACACTAGTGTTTATGTACATTAAAAAGAAAACCATATAAACAGTATATATGTATATATGTAAGTAAAGGAACGGAACGTTAGAAATAAAAATTATTTTATCAATTTACTGCCGATGAGTAGACTGTTCTGTTGAAGTGAACCTTTCTCTTTGAAAGGTCCTAGAAATTTAAAATGACCAGACAAGGCCCTCCCCTGGTTGATCTTCTTCTTCTTCTTCTTCTTCTTCTTATTCCGCTTCGTGTTCCACACATTTCTCGTTTTTCTCGTTCTTGTATCTTTAGTTAAAGATTCACCTCTCTTGAAATTGAAATAAACATCGGCCTATCAATGAAAATGCCAACTCGATATGCTTCCTACGCCACTGAGACAGTATCAATTTCATACAGGGAATCTAAATGTTTTGTAAACTAGTAAAAAGTTTTCGGCGACGGCGTCGGCGACAGCCCACTTGATAGCTCAAGTTTCTTCTTCTTCTTCTTCGCCTCTTCCACGTTTATCCACTTCATTTCCTGTTGTTTTTTAACAACTTGACTTTTCACCAGGTACTTTCAACCAGGTATCTTTCTGTTGGAAGATTTATGGAGACGTCCTATTTCTACTAATTCTACTTAAGGTATTTCCTACTAAAATTACAGGGTAGGTGACCGACTTGACCACCCAGTTGATCGCAGTCAACTCAGGTCTTCCACCGCGTTCTTTTTCTGCTTCTTGTACAGTAATACACTTCCAACGCTTCAGCACACATTAATCAATAATAGTCAATTATAACCGCCTGTCGTCAACCATGTCATCTTCAAAATATTATAAAATTTGGTATTTTGAAATCTACTTTACTACAATTGTTGTCAATCCGGCAACTTATTTTCCTACATAAATTTGCCTATTAACTAATTAACTGCCTTGTAAATCTTTCGGTGATGGCCTGACAAATACATAGATTGATTGAATCAAGTCTGGTTGACTTCTCATTTCCCTACGATTATTATTTTATTCTTCGCACAGGTCCGTTGTCTAGTGTTTTCATTAAGTAGCCGGAGGGACAAAAGTTTAATTCCCTACAATTGCACCCTTAAAATTTCTTCTGTGTTTTCCAAAGATTACAACGTACTAACAGCACAACCTAATGGACCTCGATTCCAAACGTAGAAATTTCGGAACTTAAGTTTTCTTATTCTGAAATATCTTTCTTTCTTATGTTTCCATTATTTTGGGTTTCTGTGTACATACATATATTCTTGTGTTGCACTCCTCCCAGCCATTAAGCCTATTTGTAATTTAACTAAAGATTTAAACTATGGGAAAAACTTTTTATACTTTTTAACATAACGGTTTGCCTCCATTTTTCTTTTTCTTCTAATCCTCTTTAGCCATTTTATTGCTTCTCAGCCGAATTCTAATAAAACCTCATTTTTAGCGTTTATATTTACAAAAATTTTATTGTCTTCATCGTGTTTTATCTGTCGTATTCTCTCTCTACCCCTATGTCTCTTCAACCACTATCTAGTCTCTACTCTCGTAACTTTGACAACTCCTTCGAATTAATTTAATTCTTACCTATCTAAATAACAATCAAAACACAATCGAATCGCACAAATATCTAACCATCGGCGATTACTTGGTGGTCAACTTTGGTGGAAAAAACGTCGCTTTTGACACATTTGTTTTTCGCCAAGTAAGATCCATATAAATTACGGCAAAAGCATAAACAAGAGAATGAGTTTCCTGGGATCATTTAAGCTGTCACGACGAGTCAGACGAGATAAGATGGAGAGAGAGAGAGAGAGAGAGAGGAAAACGATTCGAGACGAAGCAAGATGAGACAAATCGGTATGAATAAGTAATGAGAGGAAGGTAGAAAGGAGCAGACGACGAAACCGTCTACAAGAGACGTGGCGGTAGACGAGTCTCCTTTACACGGCCCGGAAAAAAGAAAAGCTTTAAAGATTCTAGACAGAAGCGTTCCGGCCCGTTTCTTCTCTGTCGTTTTCCTCTCATTCCATCTGTCGTCGGTTTGCCCCGGACGTGTCTGGACATTCTTCTGTTGGTCCTGGGCCTGGTACTGTGTACAGGTAAACGGATCTTGAAGAATCGGCGACGCTCCAAATTACACATATCTAATGAATAAGACAACAGCAGAAAATCTTTCGTTTTTCGCATTTGGGGCCTGGGCGGTGGGATTCAGTCAGTCCTGGAACTTCTCTGGAATGGAGTTTCCGCATTTTCTGCTTTCCACTTGGTCCGTCTGAATCAGTCCCCATTTCTAAGTTGAGCCAATCTCTCTCTCTCTCTCTCTCTCTCTCTCTCTCTTTCTCTCATTCCAAACTTTTATTCAATCCTGTTAAATTCAATAAACCTTTATTTGACATTATGGAAAGTCAAGTTTTTGGCAGCAAAGCAATCATGTTGTAAATTTCGGTTTGTTCTTAACCGAGTCCCGCATTAAAATGGCGGTCGGCGGTGCCGCCATGTCTGCATCGCTGTTTTCTTTTTTCCATCCTGAAAACTTTCATTTACGATTTTATTCCTCCGGTTCTCCGTTTTAAACTCGGCCTCCAATTTGACGAATCGTGAAACTACTCTTCAGACAAGCGTATATAAGCTAATTCTCGAGTGCAGACACCCATAACACTTCTCTTCTGTCTCGAGACACACAAATATAAATTTCAAGTCTGCAAAAGTTTACCGGTAGCAATTTGTGATTTTTTTTCGATTCTCTCAAAAGCGCCAAGCAATTGTTGGCAGTGAATTAGCGACGGTAAAGTTTCCGGACAAGGCGGAAATACCGGCAATAAAAATCTTTGATAGCTACTTTTTCTTTTATTTCGAGATATCAATCGACTCTCGAATGGAGGTATTACGAATCTTACGAAAAGCAAGAAAAAAATATGGTGAAAGAGGTGAGACATTTGAATAGAACGAACTTCTCACAAAACGAACGTCAACATCACATTGGTGGCTGTGAAATTAAATTCAAGTACCTAACACTAATATTATTATGCATTTGTACAGAAGGAGGTTAAAAGTAAATAAGAAAAAGTCAAAATATTTATGTTAGAGAGAGAGAGAAAACCGAAAAGGAGTTAAAAATGCTTTAAAAAAGCATCCAAAGTAATAAAGAGAAATGAGAGTTGGAATGAAAACCAACTGCAACAGAAATACTTGGGAAGATATAAATCAAGCAGAACATTCAAATTATCTGGGCAACTTTCCCCTGAGCAACAAATTTTCCAGACAGAGTGCACTTGACCGGAGCAAAGGAGAAGTGTTTTCCAGGTGCTCGACCGTTCGACTCCAAATCTCTGCCAATCAGATTAAATTTCGAAACTTGAAATTAAACTTTTCGGCTTGCATTGAAAACACGTTGTGAATAGGAAAAAAGTTTGGAAAGTCTGCCTGAGCCAGCCAAAGGTGATGCAACGCCTGTTTCACTTTCACGTGCTCCTGAGTGAGACGTCTGCTGCCACGTCGCTTCCACGAGAAAACAGCAGGATGTGTCTTGTGCGTTCTTGACTCTTTATGTCCATGTTGTGCTTTGTCGGATTCGTGAAGAAGGCAGAACACGACACGGAAAAAAAAACGGACCAAGCAGTCTAGACTGATTTTGAAAAAGAAGGAAAAGAAGGGGAAGGTTGCAAGGAAAAAATGGTCACGACAGGTCAGTGTAACGGTTTTTCAGGGAAGGTCGAAGGTCGGGTGGGTCGTTAACATTCCACCGTCGGAATATTAAATTAGCCTTTTTCGCCCGCCTTCCGTTTCCGTCTGGCCAGGAAACCTTTAAAGCCGCCTGAAGGAAAAGTTCAGAAACCTTGCCAGTGACCTTACTCAAGTCAAATGAAAACGTGGAATGAATTTTTAATAATCTGTTATTAATTAAATCGATAAGGTACCCAACCGCTGTTGGAAAATAGAAATGACTAAAGGTCAACATAACCCCAAGTACTCAAAGTACTCAAGTGTAGCCTTTTTTGATTTAAGTTTCAGTAATATTAGTGCGAAGGTTGGTAAAATCATAAAAAGGTGGCCAAACTAATCCTATTTCATTCATATTTTACCTTCAGAATTAATCGATTAATTTGGTGGCCACCTAATTGTTTGACCATTGATCAAAGTCTCTATGAGTCCTGGATTTAGTTTTATGTATTTATTTGAAACTTTAAGTACGAGACCTAGTGTCATATAAAAGCTGTACTTGAACTTGTAATAATGTGAATAATGTACCATCTTAATCAGCTGAGGACAGTGAACTTAAAAAAAACTAAACTTAAACTAAGACTGAATTGATTGGTTTCCGGTTCCGGAGACAAAGTTAAAATGATTCACCAAAAGAAGAATTTTTTGTTTTACTGCAGGAACAATGTTCGTTTATTCGTCGCTAGTCGTTCGGATGGGTTTATGACTTATGCATAAATTGTTTGATGACGAACACTTAAACTGCAACGAATAAAATAGTTTTCCGACTTAACTTCAAGCAAACTTATTTGCATCTTTTTGCAAGATCGGCGGACGACTTCTCGTTGTACAAGAAATCAGAGATCAACGTTCGGCAACAAATATTGTGGAAAATACGAATTTGCGGTTATTTGAAAAAGTAAAAGGTTTTCTTAGGCAATTGCTGCAATTGAAGTTTTTTTTTCGAAGTACGATTTCACGATGAAGTTGTGGCGTCCGAGAAAGGAAAGCTTTTGTTACGAATTATTTTGTTTTTCTTGACATTTCAAATTGTTTCTTCTTCCACGTTTCCCGCCGTTTTTTTTCTTTTTCCTTTTTCTTTACAAATTTCAATCTTTCCTATTGCATTATTTTTTATCTGCTTTTATCATAAGCAACGGAAAATTTCATTTGCTCTTTTTTACTGTATCATTCCTAATTTGGATTTGTATTTGACCTGTGTCATTCTTCTCTTATTTTGTCTTTTTGTAATACTTAACTGTATGCAGTTACATACATGGTGCACTTTGGTTTGGTCACCTTATTTCAGATCCTGCAGTGTTCAGTTTCCTACTTAAGTTCTGAAGAAATCATGTCCTCCCATATATCCTTTCGTTTCGGTATATCCAATTTGACGATTTTACTTCTCGAACAAAGTAAATTCGTCATTTCGTAGTTCTCCATTTAATCATAATCGATTCGGCTGTGGTATTGTTAAAATTTAATAGTAAATCGGAGGTGAAATCGATTTTCGACGAGCCGTCTCATCGGAGGTCCGCATATTCTTTTAAGGAGAATCAAACCAGTCACGCAGATGGCAAAATGCAAGGCGCCATTATCGGGCAATCGTTTACAAGACAATACTAATTAGGGCAGTTGCTACGGGTCAGGGTCTACCCATTCCCTGCATCCCGGCAAAATCGTCTGCATGCAATTGCTAGAAAGTCCTCCTCGGACGAAAACGTTATAACTTATAACTATTTCGGTAAAAGAATAGAGTGGAAAAAAATAAAATTAAATGAATAAGTAAACGCCTGAATGATTCAGTAATAAAAATCTCTAATGTACATTTAGCGAATAATGTACATCGGGTAAAACGGCTAATTCCTCACTTCAAGGAAAACCGTGCAATTTTCTAGGCGCCAGATAATGCTGTTTTATATGATAATGTTGTGTTCGGCTGCCAATTTCGGTCGGCTAGAAATCGAAATTTGTGAATAAAAATGCGTGGATTCACTTTCCAGTGTGAGGAAATTGCGTGTGCTGAAGCTACAGAGTCACCACCTGTCGACTAAAACGATGTGATGTTGATGTTGCCCGTTGTCTATCCCTTTTTTCTTAAAAACTTAGTAAAAACAATTACTAAATGTACTAGTTTAGCACGCCTACTCACATATTTTTAGAAGGACATATTTCGTTCCTTTGTAATTATATAAAATACAAATACTATATTTATATAAAATACATACTGTAATTTTCAAGTTTATAGAACCAGTTAGTCTAAATGTAGCAGGATAATATGAAATCCTGATTTTCCATTTTAAAGGTCTCGTGACGGTTTTTTTTCTCAACTACTACCTCTTCTGTCAAATAATAATGGTGGTATTTAAGTGTACAACGCAAAATATTTTAATGAAAGTACACGTCGTCGTCTTATTACGAGTGCATTATAGAGCATTAAATGTAGCAGAAAACAGGTCAAATCTGAAACAAAACAATTACATAACAAAAAATAAAAAACTGGTAACGTTACAGATAGTCGTGGCAATAGAATAACGCCGATACGACGCTGAACAGTAAATTTGAATTCCTCCCAAAGTGTACGGATTTACGCTGTCTGCAATTAGAACCCTGCAGGAAAAGTCTCATTTTCAAAATGTCGGTCTACAGAGCGGGTATCAAATGCATGCAAGACGTCGTGGTTGTTGGTGGATTTTCGCATTTCAAAATAAGCGACCACGATGTGAAAAAAATCGGTTATTATTTCCAAGTGGGAGGTGAAACGCCGCGGTGTTCCGGAACTTCCGGTCTGACTTTCTCGCGTGTTTCAAAACATCACGTTAAAACAACCGAAAGAAAAAAATTTCCAAGTCAATTTCATTTGAAAAATAAATTTTTATTTTAAGAAAAATGTGAAAACAAACTTTAAGGAGTGGTCTGACCTAATGACACGATGGCAATTTCGCCATTTTCTTTCCTTCTCTTCCAAAGTACTAATCTCATGATTTTTTTTCGACAGGTCAACTTCTGAACGGTCAGACTCTTCTAGAATTTAGTCATTCTTCTGGCAGTGACCCGGGAACTTTTGTCAATCAACTGAGGGTCAAATCGGCTGTGCTGTGGGTCAGGGTGGCCCTCAATAGATCTGCCGCCACCACCAGTCATCATACCATTTTCGGCAATAAAAATATGACTTTATGGGTGTTCAAAGTCAAACCTTCTGTCGCCAACACTTCGTTTTTAAGTGGTAAGGTATGTCACCTAAGTCAACTAGATGATTATTCATTTTATGTTCTATTTAGGCTTTTATAGTGCTCCTCTTCTCGGTTCTAACGCATTTCACATCTTCCTTAACCTTCCTTTCTAGCAATGTCCACTTCTCTTTAACACCTTTACTTCACTTAAGACCGCTATTTTCTGTCTTCCTACATTGTTTCAACCCTTTGGTCTGTTCGACCACAACAATCGCTTTCATCCAAAGAGTGCAAAATATTTCATGAAGGTGGTAGCCTCTTTGTGTGAAGTGTAAGTGAACGTATGTTGAATTTCGTCTCCACAGAGGGAAGAAAACTTTACTTGGATGATTAACACTAGTTTTAATCATAACACGAGCCATAATAGAAATAAGTCTGATCAACAATTGGAGAAAGCGAAGAGCTAGTATTTATTTTTATTATTGTTTCTCATTCCAAAATGGCGAAAGGGAAAACCCATTTTCCGGTAACAATTATTCACCGGGACGGTCGTTCTATGGTGGCCATCTTTAAAATTCCCTAACTGCTTCTCAACAGAATTGCTCATGCGAGGAAAAAGGGAAAATCTCTCTCCTTTTTGGCATCGACATAACATATGTGTAATATATTCGCCGGCCATACATATAGAGGCGTTTCCTCTCTTGATCAAAAAAATAACAAAAATGATAATTTTATATTATTTAAGTAGAGTCATGACTCTAAGGAACTCTCCCGCCCCCCGTCCTTTCCAATTGAAATGTGGAAAACAGCCAAAGTAAAAAAATGAAGCGTAGCAAAAAAGAATGCAATAAGAGAGCACGCGTAGATAAGAAGAAATGGCAAGGAAGACGACAATAAAAAAAACAGACTTTGAGATTTGACAAACAGCAAAATCGATAACTCCAAAACAGAGTAAGACGGGTGTTAGACCGTGAATAGGAAAATAAAAATGGTTGAGAAATACATCGGTGCTGTCAGTGGTAAAATCCAGACATGGCAGGTTGAGCAGCAGCACAAGCAGCAGATGGCAAAGGAGAAAATAGAAAAAGAGAGAAATGATGAAAGGAGGCTGGGCAGAGAGCCGAAGGCGACAGCAGAGCTTTTGGCAAATTCAAAGTGTCCAACAGTGGGAAATTGCCGCAGCCAAAAAAATGCAAACAAATTGCCGGAGAAGAAGTTATGGTAGTCGAAAGGATGAAGGGTCATGGTTTGCATGAAATATGACTAAGACCGAAGTGGAACTAGAATAGGAAAGAATGTCTGCCGGCTGCAGACAAAACGCCTCGAAGGCAAAACACCGGTCAAAACATGAAAATGAAATAAGTCTGTAGAATGACCAAGGCAGTTGAAGTTCTATAAGTTCTATTTAGTCAAATAGGAAAAGTATAAAATAGAAAAATTAATAAAACAAATGAAAATGCACTAAAACTAGCTTTAGTTTGATTGTATGTGTGCAACAATAAGATGACTGAAATCTCCACGTTCGTTCGCATCTTTGTAAACATGAACATTACAGTAAAATTGCACGAACATGAAAACAAAACGTACAAGTCCTGTCTATCAGACGGAAAAAAAATCTAGAAACTTTCTACATCTCATTTTCGGAATGCACATGTACAAAATATTGTAAAATTACAAGATACATAAAAATTTAAGTGCAAATGAAGTTACTGCTGAAAAGTGAGGAAGAAGGTATTTTCAGACAAGTTGCAAACTACTTTAACGATGATAGTTTCATTCTTATTTAAGATTGATATCAGCAAATTGTATCGATTTATTTAAGAAAAACAGCAGTAGTTTATATTATTCTCTGTGTAACGTAAGCAATTTGTAATTAATTTCATTAATTAATTGAAATTTAAATAAGTAATTTTTTGAAAAGACAAAGACCTGTTGCAATCGTGAGACGAGCAACTACTGGGCAGAATTGCACGGTAAAATGAATGTTAGAGGCATTGTGCGTCATGTCAAAGGTATCTGAGAGTGAATGACGCTGTTGTGGTTCAAAGCTTAAAAGCAATCCGAAAAACCTATAAAAGCCAACAAATATCGACGTGGCAGAAGCGAGATGTACCGCTGACTGCGAACGGACACTTCCTTCAAATATACAACATTTTGTTTCTTTTTTCTTACAGGATTTTGACGAACACACAGAACTCGTCGGGTCGCTGTCCGTCTCGCTGACGAATTTGGGCTGGCAGATGATAGACATGACCGGTGCCGTTAGAGAATGGTAAGAGAAGAAAGGGGTTGAAAATAATTTGCCGGGGTTAATTTTAGTGGTGCCACATAAAATTCAAAATTATAGTTTCTTTTATTCCTCCCAAACCCTGTCTCCTGTCGTCTACTTTCACAGTAACGTATAAAATTGATATTTGAAAAATGTTCCACCCGAATTTCAAAACGCGGTTCTATAAAAAAGTTCGAGCACCTTACAACTGGCAACAACTTTTTTTTCATTTCTCCCCTACAACTCTAAGGTTGACAGCCTCCTGAAGGTCTGCGGACATTTAGTTAACCCTTGATTTCCTTGAACGAGCACCCACCTTGTCAATAAGGCTCCTTTGGCAGAATTCCCGAAAAATATCAGAATTGAAGCAGATTATTGTTTTTATCGAAAAATCGGCTGGCTATTAATTTCGACGATTCTGACCGGACCGTTTGCATGGAAAAGTATCAAGCACTGGCACCTGGTCTGGAAGTCGCCTCTAACCCCCAAAACTGAAACTCCAGGAAGAGAAAAAACGCCGTCCACGACACACTTAAAGAAATTAAAAGAAAATCCGATTGTCTCCGATTGTGCGATCAGGTGAACATCCCACTCAGTTCATGTCAGGATTTTCTTACCTACGTACCTCCTGACATTATGATTTCTTCCAGTGTCACGTGACGCAAAAAAGAGCCATCTCACGGGTGGTTTGTCAACTACGTGACCTATTCGTCATTTGACCTTACACTTTAGAGTCTTTTCTGCAATTGTTCTTTCGTCTGAATTTCAGGATATCTCGTGGTAACAAAGGGTCTGGGTACTTCTAATAAAACTATAATTTTGAAAAATAAAATACATTCATCATCCCGATAGAAGACGTAACTTTGTACACTTGTGACTCGTATTTTATACTTCCAATTAATTAAATTACTTCGTGATTGATAATTATCCAATCAAACATTTAGATCTTTGTTTGTATCAGTTGGCCTTCTTTCTCTTCCTTCTGCTTGTCTGGGCTGAGGCTACTGTTACATACTCCATCGCCTGACCTCTGACCGTATTTGATCTCTGTTTCATCAGCATTAACAGTGCTAACAATCATTCCTAATGACTTAGGAACGGTCGTTTTCACGGATACAAATGTCACCTCCCCCGTTGTTCACTTTTTTATTTGTTCAAGTTAACGCTTAGTCTCAACAAATCTATTTTCAGGTACAAGGAAGGCGACTTGCATAAGGAAAAACTAAGACTGTTAGTTGATTGCTCCGGATGCAAAGACCTCGTTCAAGTTCTCATATTTCCACGTAACAAATTATCACGTAACTTTGTCGAAAGGCGAAAAACGCGGAGCGTCGACAGAACGACTTCGACAAGTAGCAATAAATTCAAATACGATGTCAAATTCAACGAGGACCTGGCGAGGGAGGACTACGTCAAAAATATTTCTAGTCAAAGCGAGAACCTGGACCCGTACAGGCCCTTTCTGGTGGTACACACAGAGCCAGTGGTGATGAAACGGTCCAGAAGAAGAGCTCTGGACTGTTCGGGTGCCGTCCGAGGCCAATGCTGCAAGCAGAACTTCTTCGTTAGCTTCAAGGAGCTCAAGTGGGACGACTGGATCATCGCCCCCAAGGGGTACCACGCCAACTACTGTCGTGGCGACTGCGGAGGCATGCACAGGACGCCGGACACCTTCCTCAACTATCACACGCATGTCATAGAGGAGTACAGGAAGATGGACAGGTTGTCCGGCATCCAGCCCTGCTGCGCACCCGTCAAGTTCTCCAGCATGAGTCTGATTTATTTCGGTCCGGACAACAACATCATCAAACGGGACCTACCCAAAATGGTTGTGGAACAATGCGGTTGCCCCTGAGAACTGCATTCTATCGAACTTAATTTTGTTAATTCGCTCAAATGTACTTTGAGTCCGATCATCACCGATTGAAAAAGAATATTACTTAGAAATTATTTGTACGAGAAGATGTATTCCAATGTGAAATGAGAAAAGCGCTTTAAGCAGATGTGGCAGCAGAGTTCATTTTTTCCCATCGGATTTGTGACTGGTGTCTTCTCTAAAGTTCCTAATCACCACCTCTAAATGCGTTCTGTTTAGTTTTCACTAATTTTATTTTTAATCGATACAATTAGTTTTATCTGTAATGCTGTACTTCCACTTTTATTAATTTCACTTCGCAACACAATTCCAACCTTCCTATATCCCTTCGACAGCACCGTAAATACAATTAATTACTAATGGTATTCACTTTCGAAAATGAGACCTACGAAAGGAAATTTGTGTCACAAGCCAGTCTAGACGAACCATAAAAAAAACATTGAGGGAAGGGGGTTTGCTGCAAACGAAACTCGGATTTTAGTTGCCGAAAATTTTTCTTTTTTGAAATTAACGTAGTTGAGAATCGACACTCGGGCCCAGAAAGCCATTGTTAGACGAAAAACTTTTTAAGGTTCCGACGCCACGACAGCCAGTAGGTTTCTGACATTTTGCTCTTGTTTCAGCCCGACA
Organism: Polyplax serrata; assembly: GCA_037055365.1. Classification (NCBI taxonomy): domain Eukaryota; kingdom Metazoa; phylum Arthropoda; class Insecta; order Psocodea; family Polyplacidae; genus Polyplax; species Polyplax serrata. Next base: position 11,260,046 of record JAWJWE010000003.1, read on the forward strand.
CATTCGCTTAATTCTATTTTTTGGGGGAGGAAATAATTTTTTTTGGTTTTGTACGGGACCTTTCCAATTCAAACGAATTAGCACAAGGCTCAGGGCAGAAGGACACGCATCAGGGAGACATTTTGTTTTTTGGGGAGGTTAAGGCCCCCTCGGACAATCAAAACGGCGCCTCCTTGCCGCCTTCTCTTATTCCGATCCAACCTTTCCTAATCGGTTTTCTTGTAAATCAAAATAAAAGAAACTTTCCTCTCCCAATACTTTTTTGGACTCTTTGAAAAAATTAAATTACACAGAAAAAGATGAAATAATTCAGCGCTATCTGCTGCCACGTATGAAAAAAGTGAGGGGACAACCGCCGTTTGGCAGTGACCCTACTCCTCAATCGGAACCCGTTTTATTGTTCTTATTTTTGTGAAATTTCGGTCTTCACTGTCTTCTTTTCCCATTCAAATGAATTAGATGTTGAATGTTCGGCCTAACGATGGACGACAGCAGAAATGGTGGGAAGAATAATGGCGACAGTGTCCCGGGTGTGAAGCAAACAAAGAGGTAACTAATACTATTCCTTACCGTTTTTTGGATTGCCGTTCAACTTCAAATTTCAAATTGACGGTTGTCATGGAGAAAGAAACTAAAGAGAAGCACGACAGGAAACAATTTGTTACTTAGATTTGGATAAATTATTACTGAGAAATAAACAAAAATAAATAAAAACTTGAGTTGTGTATCATTTCATTCAAGTAGTGAATAATCAAAATGCAAAAATATTTAAATGCAGCGACCGGAAACCTACCGACCGAATATAACATGATATTAACAGATCCCCAAATTAAAACTCTTTAATAAAATGCGGTAGTGCAGACAACTCACACAACTACCTGTCTATAAGTCCTTTGTAGCATCACTAATCTGATTAGAACTAGAGTTCACCACAATCCCTGACTCTAATATTATTTCTATATTGCAGAACCTTTCTGAAGTCAAACCTAAAATTTACTCACCATTATAAGTGATCTCCACGAAACAATTAAAACATGAATGTCGAAAACCCTGCAACAACCAAACCATTGTTCTATCGAAAAATTTTATCACTTATTGTCACTTTCTAGTTTATTCTTCCGTTTAATTATTTATTTAACACGTGTGTTAATTGGCGACAATACTAAGCGAATAATGGTGGTTACGGAGTAAAAAATTAAGAAATTACATCTGGTTGGAAGGTGATAGTCAATTCCACTTAATAGCACAGACCCTGAAGACACAGGGGCAATGTTAAATGTGAACCAATTTGAGTTTCCCTTTGGGCACCAAAGCCTCGTTCAGGTCTTCTTCCTGACAATCCAACCTGCTCTTCATGTGCTCCTTGCCCTGTCGCTTGTCCTTCACCTGAAACGAGAGGAGAACAGGTAGGAAAGGTAAAATTTGAAATGAATTCAAGGTGTCGGAACAAGGAATAAGATTCATGTAGTAGGAACCGGTAGTTCATTAAAATTAGCAAGACTGGATGTAAAAAGGACAATAACCTGCCAAGTAACTCATTGAGTTGTGACAACAGCGATACGTCAAACTTGGATTTTCTCGCAACTCAGAAACTTTCTGAAGAGTTTTCTCAATGAGTCAAAACTTTTTCAAACTAAAATGAGCGTATATTCTGTGGGCCATTGAAAAACAAGTTAATGGCGCCTTTCAATTTTTTAAAATAGCTTTTTCCGGCATTCCCACTGCTTTTCCTGCATTTCGCTTGGTGACAAACTGATTGAGCCGAAGATGCCAAGAACAGCTTGAAGGTGAGATAATTTTCAGAAACTTTTTCAATTTTTAACAGGTGTAGTGTCTTTTTCCAGAGAATTTTCAAACTTTTTTGACTCTATTGAGTTATCATAAAAAAAATATAAATTGTACGATTTGCAAAAAATTAGTTTCAGTAAAAAATTGCCGAGAGTTAATTTCTTATGTCTTTGTCAATACTGAAATGTCAAACTCCTAAAAATTAATCGTAAAAACTTTTGTTTTTATTGACAAATTGATAAAAAAATTGGTTTCTTGTTATCACAGCTTTAGAGTGGTAAATGTGGCCAAGCATAGCAAATTACGTTTTGCACCTCAACATGTAAATTCCATCTAGGCCCAGTTAAAAATATTTTATCAAAACCTTCAACTACAGATGTAACTTTCAGAACGGAATAATATCAATAACGCAAAAACTTTGATTCGTAAAGAAACTGTCGAGTTATAATGCCCATCTAAGAGAAAGTACCGTTGGCTTTTACTGCCTGCAGGTGACCATCAATATTATAAACAGTAAATTATAAAAATAGTATCGGGATTACTCAATGAACAGGCACACGTAAAGGCCTAAATTACAGTTTCTGGTTAACTCACATGAATATTTTACACAAATAACTCTACTCCTATTTTAGGTTTCATTCCAAAAAAAATTACAGAAATCGATTGTGATTATTTCCTATGACTCTTATATGTATAAATGAAACGAATGGGTTACATATTCTGACAAGTTATGAAAGGAATAGATTGGGTTAATGAAATACAGGGCAGCCCAGGGTGCCCAACAAAATTAATAAAACCCAACTATTTATTTTCAGAACTATAATCCAACTTCTGTTAACAGCATTTAAAACAATGCTTTTACTTTATTCTACTCTGCTCTTTACGACTTTTTTGTGACTCTTTAAAAAAATAATATGAAGAGTATCACGTTCTACCATCCCGGTCTCTTTCTTTTCATCTCTGCCCCATTGAAAAAGAAAAAATAAAATAATATCATCACCTGAGACATGAGACAGTGATACTGCTGGATCCTTTCACTAGAGAAAACCAGGTACACCGGACAAAGAGAACAGAACACAAAACACAATATATTGTCCCGTAATTTCTTTAGGCAGGGAGGATGACACGACTAGAAGAAAATCGGTCGTAAAAAAGCAAATGATCGGTTGAAGAAACAGAACTTTTATCAGTCACCGAGAACGAAGTAAGAAACGACAATCCGCGACAAACCAATACAGTCAGCATTTTAAAAGAGAAATGAGGGAGAGAATATGGCGGTAAAGAGAGAAGAAAAAAGTCGTAACCTAAGCGTCAAAAAAGTCATTTCTACTGTTTGCAAATACAACTATTAAAGATTCGGAGACGAACTGACTCGGAGATGCAGATCAACCGGCCCCAAAGGTTATCAAAATGCCTTACGACATAACAACACTGCAGCCCAGGCTGAGGCCCGCGACACAAAGAAACGGAACTTCCAGCCGTTCTTAGGAACAATTCTAAAAAGTGGAAGTGTCCATTACAGTTCTGGGTTGCATCCAACAGGAACTCTAGTCATCTGCTAATGATATCCATGCCTAAAATCCCTTCTCCTGTTTTTTTAATTTACTAAACTTTCTTTGATGAAAAATGAATTGTATTTACTTTTCCTTTGCTTCTCTCCGATAGAGATTTTGTCTCTACTTTTTCCTGATCGCTCTGCCAGTCCACCTGAAACAATAAATAACTATTATAAATTTACCATTCATAATTTTGAATTTAAAATGGAATAAGAAAAGTACACCCTTAATAGCGAATGTCTGAGTGATCCTTTCGGTAGTACAACTATTTGTAATAACATAGACAATATATTACTACTTTGAAACCGGAATGTCTTTTTGGGGTATTCTTTAAAAACATCAATTTAAATAATAATTTAGCACTACTATGAGTGGCGGGTGATTGAACACTTTAAATAATGATGCAAGTCATTGCGACATACGTTAGGCTGATTCCTAAAATCAATTGAACTATTACCTTTTGCTTGTGTTGTTTTATTGCATCCTCAAGGCGATCTATCACCATCTTTTCCGTGAGTACTCCATCGGGAGACGCGTAGGCCGCTGCCTGCCACGCTACTCCTAATTTTGCAATCTCTCGCCCAGACATTCCCGCTGACATTGCCGCCATTTTGGTACACAAGGCACTGTAATCGAACTGTAAAAAAAACATTATTCCTCTTTACTCTTAAGAATTCTAGGGATTTTACATGAACGGCCACGATCGGTCACTTAACATACCTGTTCGACTTTAAGCCTCCTTGCACCTTCCGCCGCCGGTTGAAGCACAAACTTATCGAAATACAACCTAACCAATCGTTCTCGTTCCTCAATTCCTGGCAGTGAGAATTCAACCATTTCGTCGAGACGATCGTTTACGGCCCAATCAAATTGTTCCGGTGTGTTTGAAGCTAAGACTAGCATGAACCTAAAAAATAAAAATGAAACATAGTTCAATCATATTCAGTATATAATGCATTAATGGTTGCAATATGAAGAGCTTACTTGTTTGATTGTTCACCGGTTCTATATAAAAACGCATTTAGTGCTGCTCTCAGATCCTCGGAAATAGTTTCTGAACTTCTTTTCCTAAGGAATGCATCAGCCTCATCGACGAAAAGCAAAAGTCCTTTACGAGAGGTGGAGGCCCAATCGAATACTTTGTGAACAGCCGTAACGCCATCTCGTCCCATGGGTGCTACGTCTCCTCCTGTCAGAATTGCATAGTCCATACCCGAATGCAGAGCCAGTTTCTAGAAAGAAAATTTAAAGAGTTTTTTAGTTAAACTTTTAGTTAACTGCCAAACAACTACTTTTCCAAACGACCTATTGCAAACAAACCTTGGCAAACATAGTTTTTCCAGTTCCTGGTGGTCCATGCATTAATATATTCCTATACATTCCCTTGTTATGTTTGGTATTTTTAGTAGCTATTGCAATATCTCTAAGTCTTTCTTCTAGTTGAGGAGCTAGTACGACACCTGTGACAAAATTAAAAATTAACTAATGTCCTTGTATTAGAAGTGTGAATAACATATGAGAATGTCCAAATTACCTGATAAAGCATCTGCTGGTTTGGCATAGAATTTTTTAAAGTTTTTTACTGGGTGAAGTATACAATCCAACAAAGAAAATCTAGATGTTTCACGAACTAGAGAGGGTTTTCCTAACAAAAAATTTAAAAATTTCTAAATTTTACACACAAACTTATTATTCTAAAACAAGTAAATGTTATGTGACAGTGTTTCACAAAGAGAAATACATAAAGAGAAATAAAACCCCCAAAAAAAATTAACAACAAACCTAATCTTGCTTCTATAAATGTGGTTGCTACTGATGTGCTTCCCTTGGCTGTGTAGAAACCTAATGCCAAGAGTGAGAGTCCCCCTACAGCTGTAAGGACTTTATCCCAGTCACTGAGCAAAGCATTCACACCACTTCCAAACACTTGACCAGCTGTACTAAAATAGAAATGTTTACTTAGTAAGTGCTAATTGAAAATTAAAATTCATTAGGCAGTATTGAATTTGAAAATGAAATTTACATTATTGATTCTAATTTAGTTGTTCTATCTTCTGCAGCTCTAAGCTTGATTTGCTCCAGTGTCAGATCTTGGTTTTCTCTGTCAACCTTTGCTTTTGCCCTCATCTCAGCCTCCAATTTTTTCAAGTCAACTTCCTCCCTCCGCTTGAGTTCATACTCAAGTGTGTCACGCCTGAGTTGTTCTTGTTTGGCAACAGACTCCTCCTGCCTACGAAGGTTTTCTTCATTGGTCTTCCTTTGTTGTTGCAACTGGTCTTCATATCTGTAATTCAAAAATTCAAAGTAATATGGGAAAGTTGGATACCAGCTAACTTACAGAATAAGATTTAAGTATTATAAGCATGAGGGAAGTTCACACCTTTCACATTAAATTGGAGATTTATACATTGCTACAACAAACAAGCAAATGACTTTCCAGACCTCCAAAGTATCAAATACAAAAATAATGTTACACTTTACCTTTTCCTTGCCAACTGATCCTGATATTGAGCCCTGAGTTGATGTTGCTTTGTTTCTTCTCCAAGTGTCTTCCTTTTTTCTTCCTCATTAACGCGAATCTGTTCAATTTTTGATTGCTCTATATGAGCTTCATACTCTTTTAAATTCTTGTAATACTCTTGCTGCTTTGTAACCTCTTGCTGTTTTGTTATTTCTAATATTTCCTTTGCGTTTTCTGCAAAAATTAATTTACAAACAAATTACATGATGCAATATAATAAAAAATATGAAATACGTGTATTATATTTATCACATTTAGTGTTCTTTTCGGATGTAGATGTAATTACGGTAATACATAAAAACGGTCGGTTTTTAATGTGATTAGGTTTCAGAGGTTAACTCGTTATCACAGAAGATGTGAAAGGGAAAGTGTTAATAAGACATCATTGGTTACATCATTTTGACCGGTCCATCAAAAACATTTCTTTTGAGTTAGATTTCTTACTTGACTTTTCCAATTCTCGAGCTGCCGCTGCCGCTCTCTCCAGAGCACCCGAATCGAATCGGTAGGCTTCCATTTTGCTCTTGTCTCTCGGCAATTCATCGCCGCCGCCGCCGCTTCCATCTCCAATCCCGGGAGTAATGCCGGCTAAGTTGGCGAAATCTGGCGGTTGCTTCTTATTATAACCGAACAACCAAGACATTTTCAGTAAATGAAAACGACAAATTTACTTAAACTTGAAATTTCACGTGCACATCACTAGCTGTTCGGTAACAGATTCAAACGGAAGATAAACACATTGCCATCATTCTGCCATGTGATAATCGGAAAAAGAGGTCGAATTTGTCGTGGCAGAAGACAAGTCACGACCTTCCCGAACGGAACTCCCGAACAAAAATTTAACGGAACTCTTTTACGACAGAGATGTCGAAAATACGTGAGACGGTTTCTCTTTCCTAGTTTACGTAGAAGTTCTGTGAAAATAATGCCTTCGTTTCACTCGTGACTCGAGAGAAAACAGCGAGCAACCGCCAAATGTTTTACAGCAGAATATTGTGTTCACAAACGAAAAAAATGTGAAGTATGAGCCTTCAAAAAAGGTGAGGGAAATATTTTTCTTTCGAACTATGACTTCAGTTTTTATCTGATTTGCGATATAAAACCGTGTAGAGCACTCAGTTTGTCACGACACTCTAACGTACATTCAACGAATTTAGTAACCAGGAGATTTTGGTAATGTGTGAATTTAAGAGTAGTAAGTTAAAATCGAGGTTTTAATTATTTTCTTGTGTTTCATCAACCTCTCCAAGTGTGTCCTCAATAAGCAATTAAAACCGGTGGTTCCTTTTGAATTTCGCCAAACAATACGAAATTTTGGTTCTGCTTGTAGGTAATTTAATGTTCTGTTAGCATTATTTTTCTTCTACATAGTAGTGTAATAAATGATGTACTCTGAATTTTTAATTACATTTCATTGGATGTCTCACAATACCTAATGGAAGAATTTATCTCTAAGGTAGATGTCTCCGATCAAGCTTTCGTCATTACCAAAAATACAAATTTTATAATTCATTTAACGAGACCCAACTGCTTTAAGTGTTCCTTTCTTTTCTGCCAGGATTTCCAGGTTACTAGCAGGATTTCTGTTGTTTTTTTCGTTTTAAGTCTCAGGAAAATCCCGTCAGTAGGCAAGAATCTAATTTTTAATTTTTGTCATTTTTTCTTAGGAAGAAGTAGTAAGAACAATTATTTTCTGACACTGGCATTCTTTATCCCACCAGTATTTTACTAATAGTTCGACACAGGAAGTTCTTTTCCTCGTGACAGTCATTAAATCGAACTTCAATTCAGTTTACATCAATTCGTTTACGTTTACAGGTGAGGGCCAGGTTAACAACTCAAATGAACCAATTACTATTCTAGAAGTGCATTCGTGTCAACATCGTGACAGTAAACGCTGAGAATAAATAAAATTCGACCTTAGGTCGTCGTATACATATCCGTCAGACATGATATTTTGTGTACAAGTGTAGGCTCGTTTACAATGAAGAAGCTATTTGTTCTAACTGTTTGCCTGGCAGTTTTCGTTAGTGGAGAAATAAGAAATAGCTTGAACAGCAATGAATTTCCTGGAACGTGGACTGTCTGGAATGGAAACAAAAGTGAGTATTACGGGAAACTCAATAACTGCCCAGCTCGCACTACAGCCATCTTCATTCTTCAGGTATTGAAGTCGAAGCGAAGGTTCCGGGAGGAATTTACACGGATTTACAATCCGCCGGCCTACTCACGCAGGGAGACATCTTCTACAGATTTAATGACATTAATTACCGATGGGTATCCAAAGAGAATTGGACTTATCAAACAAAATTCAGCCTGCCATCAGAAACATTGAGCAAAGCCGTGGTGAACCTCGTTTTCCACGGCCTCGACACAGTGGCAGACATATTCCTAAATGGGAAACACCTAACATCCGTCAGTAACATGTTCATTCGATACGTGCTGCCAGTCAAGGGCCTGGTCAATGTAAGTGAAACGAAAGGATGCACTTGATAAGAACAGTAGCATGGTTCAGTAAACACAGTTTTTGTGTAAGGCGCCTGATAACGAATAGAAAATGACAATTCGACCTAGTGGATGACCTGTTGTAATTGACCTAGTCGAATGTGATGAGCCCTTGTTTTTGGGATTTGGTTATTCTGGTAAACAGAATACAACAAATAGAGAGAATTCACACAAAGTTTGGCATTTGGCTTGATATTTTCACTAGGCTTACCCAAAGTATTTGTCTTTTGTGATATTCAGAACTTCCATCTGTCACTTATTCAGCAACGGTCATTTTATAAGTAAAAATAATTATCCCCTGTCCTCTTAGTACTTTTAAAAAAGTGAACATTTGTACTTGTCCATCGCATTCTTAAAACTGCTTATTGATTTGATTCTCCACAATCAGCTACAGCCATAGGTAATATTACAATTAATTGTGTTTTTTCGGCCATGGGCTACTGTTAGTGTCTTTGAGAAATCAACATTAATTTGAATTTCACTTTTCAGGACAATAACAACATCCTAGAAATTCGATTCAAATCTCCAATACATGAAGCACAACGACTTGCAACAATTCAACATCAATCGTACACAGTTCCTCCCGAGTGCACGCCTCAATCGTACAATGGAGAGTGCCACGTAAACTTCTTGAGGAAAATGCAGGCTTCCTTTTCATGGGATTGGGGCCCTGCATTTCCTTCCGTTGGAATTTGGTACGGTGCCTTCTCAAACCTTGATCTTGTAGAATAATGCAGCACAACAATAACTGGCGACGTTTTTACAATAGGAAACCCATTGAAATTGAAGCCTTCGATTTGGGAGTGATACGAGACGTTGTTGTTTCACCCATCAAGTTCAATGAAACTTCTTGGATGGTAGATACTGTTTGTCACATCGAGTATTCTCAGGTTAATCATTTACCACATGTGGTAACTGGATGGCTTTCATTAAATAATAAAGATATTTCAATCTCGACCACTTTCTCGGAGGGAAAAATAAGAGACGAATCCACTAGAAATGGCTACATGTATCAGGCACAGTTCTTTCTGAACAATGTGAGCAAAATACCTGTTTGTAAGAAAAATTTAATCGCGTGTAATGCCAAGTGCAATGACCCGACGATAACGATTTATCAAGTTAAATTTATTTATTGTCCCTAACAGGAACAGGTTCACCTATGGTGGCCTAACGGTCTGGGTGATGCAACGCTATACGATCTAACAATTAAAATGGAAACAACAGATGGTTTGGAATTATCACAAAAATCTGTCAAAATTGGACTGAGAGTTATTGAACTTGTTCAGGACGAAATTAAGCCTGATAAACCGGGCTTAAGTTTTTATTTCAAAGTCAACGGTGTGCCAATCTTTGCCAAAGGATCAAATTGGATACCGGCCCACATACTGCCCGAAAAAGGTTACGACGAATTCGAAGTAATACATGCACTGCATTCGGCCAAGGAGGCGAATATGAACATGCTGAGAGTTTGGGGTGGTGGCGTCTACGAATCCGACACTTTCTACTCAGTAAGACCGCTCAAAAGTTATAGTGCCCAAATGAATTTTCCAGTCTTCTGTAGTGAACCACCTTTAGATTGCAGATGAACTTGGCATTCTTATCTGGCAAGACATGATGTTCGCTTGTTCCATGTACCCGGCAACCGACGATTTTCTCGACAACGTTAAAACAGAAGTGAAGCAACAGGTTAGGAGGTTGCAACATCACCCAAGTATTGCTATTTGGGCTGGAAACAATGAAAATGAAGCAGCTCTTAGAGGCAACTGGTAAGAAAAAAATAATCTGATTGTTCGTTAGAAAACTTTCCTAAATGTATTTTACACTTCAGGTATGGAACAGCCAGAAACTTGTCTGTGTACAAAGAAGATTACATAAAACTGTACGTTGACACTATACAATCCGTGGTCTTGTTAAATGATATTTCCCGTGAATACGTTACTTCGAGTCCGTCAAATGGTATTGAAACCGCTAACGAGGGTTACTTGGCACAAGATCCATACAGTCCGTTGTATGGAGATGGTAAGACGTGAGAGACAATACATCATTACATTTCATACATTAGATTCGCAAATTTGAAAATTACTTACTGCCTGCAATAATGGTTTCAGTTCACTACTACAACTACATTCTAGACGGATGGAACGATTATGTCTACCCAGACACGAGATTTGCTTCCGAGTACGGTTTTCAGTCGATGCCATCATTCCATGCAATGTCAAGTGTTACCCTTCGCGAAGACAGAAACCTCCAGTCCGAATTTACAAAAAAGCGACAACACTTGCCTGGTGGAAATGATTATCTTCGTGATTTAATAGGATATCAATTGAAACTGCCAGAAGATGATGGTTCGGATGAATTTTATAAAATTTTCATCTATTATTCTCAGGTGCTTTGACATTGACGACATGAATTAAGTATCGTTCACCTGGCCCTTAAATGGAGACATTAAGATGTTGTCTTTTTTCCGTTTTAGATAATTCAAGCAATGAGTACAAAGACTGAGACTGAGAAATACAGGCGGGATAGAAATAAGCTGACAGACGATAACAAGGGACAAACAATGGGTGCCATGTACTGGCAGCTGAATGATGTTTGGCCAGCACCAAGTTGGTCCTCCATAGGTATGATTTTGTTTTTTATTAATTTGAAAAGCATCAACACATGGACTCTAGTAGTATTTACATGGACCTAGTAAACCGTTCGGTTTTAATCATTTTGTTGGTTGGTTAATCATAGAGTTTGGTGGAAGGTGGAAGATGTTGCAGTACTTTGCTAAAAAGTTCTTCTCTGCGGTATTAGTATCTCCGGAAAGAACTCCTGACGGACTTCTTAATGTATTCCTCATTTCTGATCTGCTGCAAGATGTGAAATCCGTTCGCTTGAATGTGGGCGTATATTCATGGGACAACTTTACTCCAAAGAAGGTTTACACATCTGTTGTCAGATTGGTAAGTAGTAATTCACAAATTATAATATAAATTATTTTGTGTCGAATTTTCAAAACAAATGACCATTAATACTCGTTTTAAGTAAAAAAGCAATTTAAGATAAGTACAGAGTTGACAGCAAGGTTACATAGATTGGTCTCTCAAATCAATGTTTGCAGTAGATGTATATGTCACCCTGAACAGCAGTTAAAGCTAATTTACCGTTCGTAATAAACCATTTTATTTCCTCGTTGTTGGTACTACGTCAAGTATTTTGGTTAAGAAGTTAACTTTCTAGAAAATTACAAATGTCCAGTCTCGCATCATTGACCCAGCATGTACAAAATATTGATAAAAATGAATAACGACAAATCAAATGACTTGATAAAATAAATTCAAATAATCAACAAGAAGTTGATAAAAATTTTCCATTGTTTTTGTTTTCACGTTCACAGAAAGCAAGTTCGGCTGAAATCCACGCGACCAAACGGCTCCAGGACATTTTAGAAGACGCCAACTGCACCAAATTCACGTGCTTTCTGTACTTCACGGCAAAAGGCAAAAGCGTCTACTCCGACAACTTTCTGTTCCCTTCGAAGTTACACGAAGTGACGAATCTTAGAAAGGCCAACTTGACGGTAGTAGTACAATAAGAGAAATAAGTCATAAAACCACCTGCACCAAATTTTGACTTATTTCAAATTTTCAGGTGAATGTTAAACCAACAAATAACCCATCAAAAATCATAGTGGAGGTGACTACGGACCAAGTCGCCCCGTTCGTCTGGCTAGAAACAGAAGAGGTGGGAGAATTCTCAGACAACGGGTTTCTACAACTACAACCGAAAGTTGAGGTTACTTTCGGAACGAAAGACATTACCCCCGTAGATATAGAGAAAATTAAATCAACGCTGACGGTACGTTCGATATTATAGTACCTGTGCCAATGTACATTTTATTTTCTTCAAGTTCCTCATGAATAACACTTGTTCACTAAAAATGCCTGTAAAACATGCCACAAAAAATTCTGTGGAATTGTTTCACGAATTTATAAATATTTAATACATTAATTAATTAAACACCTATCTACATTATTAATTTTTTCAATCCCGGTTTTCGAACGCTGAAGTCTATGTTGTATAAAAAAATATATTCACCATCAATTTATTTTAGTGTTTATATGTACAATATTTATTTTTTTAAATATAAATATCCTTTTTTGGACACTCAACTCTGCATGACTAGCAACAGGTTTTTGACAACTCTGATGGATTGGGTTTAAATGAATAAGTCATGTACTTCAGACATCAGTTTGTGAGTTTTGAATATCTTAAGTTCTAACTTAAACTTGACTCATTGTCAGAGCTTGATGAAGATGTGTAATCAGCAACCAATAAATTAGGCTTTTTAACTACAACTCCTAGTTTACTCCTTGTCAGAGGAGTTTCCTTGAGCCGTTTTTCCGCTCTCGTGCCCGGGAATGTTGTGCTGCAACCTGTGCTTGAAGGCAGAGCAGATTTTGTTAAAATATTCATTCTTGTCTCCTCTAATTTTTCTGATACATCTGTAAGAAAACAAATCAACATTACATAATGGAGAAATAATTTTTTTTACAATTTGGCAATTGTAGCTGTGCAGCACATTTCTGTCTAAACAATACCTTTGGCAGGTTGTAATGCTAATAGAGATGCTAATTTTACATCATCTGGGTGTTCAGGTAACAGATTTAAACTTAAGGAGTTCCTTTTAATAATTTCATTTTTTTTTGCTTCCTCAGCTTCTCTCTTTTTCTTAAAACTCTGCAACAAATTTTATCAATTTCTTTATTAGTGCACTAATTTGTAATTCTACATGCCTACTATAATGAATTTTGAAGTGTTCCAACTTACCCTAAAACTTCTCCTTAGGGTGAGATTTGCTGCAAAATCATCCCTCCAAACATCATCATTCCTCTGCAATAATTTGTTTAATACTGGATTTTGCTTTTTACTTGTGCCTTCATCTTTATTACTGTGTTCCAACTTAAACATTGCATCATCAAATAACTTTTTTGATGTTTCTTTATCTTCTGGCACAACTTGTTCATTTTGAGTTGGATCCCAGCGATTTTCTTGCCGTCTTGCTCCCGACACAATGACATAATCTAAATTCTGCAAAATATTGGCTTACATTACAAGGGAAATGGAATAAAAGTGGACTGAGAATCTATTAATGGAGAAATAACTGACATACCCCAGGATCAGTCTTAATTTCAAAGTGATTGTCACACAGATGACATTTCATTCTAAACTGATATATTGGTGTTGTATAGTACATCCCTATTTTCTTCTTTTCTGCATTGTACCTCACTCCCATACCAATGTGATTTCCACAACCGTCACACCAGATGTTGTAAGGCATTTCAAATCGAATAATTAGGATACCCATGTGTAATTTTCTGGCTCTTTCTCTCAGAGCATGAGTTCCTACAAGAGTGGTGAAATCAAGAGATATGTTATTTATCATATTTTTTTTTGTAAGTTTCAGTTTACCAAAAACAATTTGGTAGTAGTTATTCTTACCTTGAAACTTATTAATTCCTCCCTTTTTCGGATCGTAATCCGGTGGGTAGTATAAATTCGTTCCTTTCCGTTCACCCATTCTTAATAAATCTTGTTGACAGCTTCAGTACTACGCAATAAAAATTATAAAATAAAAGTTCCAAGTGCCAGATTCACTCATCTGTGTACATTCTAACTGAATAATACTGAAGGAAGGGTAACAGTGAAACGAAGTAATGTTGGCATCACTTCCGAGATATAAAAATGGCGAAGTTTGATGCTGATAATTTGACTGACAGTGAATTACGATCAAAACTAGCCGAATATGGTCATCCCGTGGGTCCAGTGACAGAAACAACGCGTAAAATATTAGTTAAAAAACTGAAAATATTAATGAAGCAGAAAAATGCGACGCGAAGTTCGAACAGAAGTTTAACAAGATTCAGTTCGGGAGACGAGTCCGGGTCGGACACTGACCAAAATGGCGGTAATAGAAATTCAAGAAGAATATCCATGCCGCCTCCGAGCGGTTATAAAACGACAAAACGCAAATCGATCGTTCAGAATTACACGACCGATTCCCCTGTGCCTTCTATATCGAAAGTGTCTTGTTCAACACCATTAATGCCAAGCAGGAGCAGCGTGGACTTAAAAACTTCTAGATTTAGCTCACCAACATTCTTATTTAAACAGCCACAGTTTTCCTCTACTATTCAGCCAAGGGTTTCTTCTACTTATTCGCAAGAGTTTGACTCAGGTGAATTGAGTCGTTCAATAAAAACCTGGAATTCATTCATAATCTTACTGAACGCCGTGCACTTGAGGAACGCGGAGCCACCGTTCTTCAATGGCCCTATATTGTCGTGTTTAAAGTTTAATTTTCTCCTACTTTCAGGATCTGATTCTGACGATTTTAGAGGTTTGCCTTCAGTAAATAAGAGAAAGTCTGGTTTATCCTATGGCAGCTTATCAAGCTACAGATCAAGGCTTAGTAATTCAAATTCTAGGAATTACCCACACACACCACCAGACCTGCTGTCTTTGAGGTTAAGAAATGAAAGTAAAAAGGAGCCAAGGTATGTAAATATTTAAGTCTTTTTTTAAATAATTTATGAAGACATCAACTATTTAAGTTCACTGGTGAGCTAGACTTTGGACTTTTGTTTTTGTTGTAAAAATGTTCAAAATGATGCACTTAATCTGCTTGACATTAAGGAAAGTGATACTGAAGAAGACAGATTTACAGATAAATAGAAAAGTGTTAATATTGCTTCCTGAAGATACATTATGTAACTTGATGGTTTGACTTGACTGTAAATCAAAAATAAAAAATTAATATCCTATTACTTTTTATCTAATGGTAATTTGTTGTTAAGATGTCACAGATACACTTAATTGACAAAATATTGAAGTTAATTTTGTAACTAGTCAAGCTGTACTGCAACATGGAGTGATAGCAATTTTTCCATAATTCTACACACATTAAATTTCTATTTTTTACTGTTTTTCAGGGATTGGACCAAACCTTTGAAGTCTGTTTTTCAATATTTCAAGTCAAAAGACAGCACATTCAGCAGTAATTACAAATCATGGAATAACAATCAGTTGCTATCAATGCTTCTCTTAGGGTTGTTCTTACTCTTTTTTGTATGGCTGGCACTGGCCTATTTCAGAGTAACTCAAAGAACAGGAATTGGAGACAAATCAGCAAATAACTATCCTCTCTGTATGGATCATCAGACAAGAGTAATTTAACAATTTATTTTATTAAATAGAGGAATAGCATGAAGTAATGACAGTGTGAAATGAAAAATATTTCCCTAATGTTTCAGGATTCTTGTATTCCAAAGGAAGAATTGCCATATGCCATTCGTTTGTACAGAGATGTTCACATAGAATTACAAGCCAGAGGTTTGAGATCAATGTGTGGACCAGCTCTTGATGATGGTTCAATACAAAAGCCATACATGACAGAAAAAGAAATAACAAACTTTCTATTAAGAACAAGACATGATGCAGTAAGGGTACCACATAAATGCTTTTTAAATTAATTTGCTTTTATGATTAATTGGTCAGAGTTATAACTCCAACATGTGGTGTTACAGCAGCAGAATTCTGTGGCAAATGGAATAGACAACCTGAAATTGTTAGTTTGGGCAAATCGTCACTGGGGTATTTCACTCATTAAAGATTCACTGGATGTTGAGCCAAATATGAACAGCATAGTGACTGAAGACAAAACACCAAGGGACATCAAAACTCAACCTCATATTTTCCTGTGCAGAAATTTTACTGTACCCTGGTCATGTTATTTGGCAAAGCTATTCTATAATGTTTTATTTACTGGTTTTATCATCTGTTTGGGTAAGCGACTGTTTGGTTTGATTCATCAAACTCTGAGTGAATACTATCAGTGTTGGCTTGTTTACAAAGGGGTTTCACAGATAAAACGCCTTTCTGCCTTGCAGGTGTCGGATTACTGTATATTGTTTATATGTTTTGGAACCATTATAAGAGGAGCAGAAAAGAAGAAAATGAGCAAGTCATGGCAATGGTGGAAAAAATACTAGAGCATGTGTCTGAAGTTGCCGACAGAGGAAATAGCGGTATCGATTCGAATGGATCGCTGACTAGTATTCCACAGGACTATGTTGCTGTTCGGCATGTACACGACACGCTTATACATCCGACAGAGAGACAGAGTCAGTGTTAAATTGAGACGCCGTGGTACATCTTGTTGGTTGCCATGAAACTGCATAACGACTATGAATTGTTGTTTCAGAAATGACTCGAATTTGGGAGAAGGCCGTGAAATTCATTGAGGAAAATGAGTCCCGGATCCGAACGGAAGTGCAACAAGTATGGGGTGAGGATGCTGCAGTTTGGAGATGGCTGGGACCAACCGCTGGGAAAGTCCAGGCCAGTTCACAACAGAACACTGATTCTGGAAATGAATCATGCAATCAACTTTATCCCGATTTGTAAGTCGAAATTTAATGTGACGGTTTGTTGACATTTTAAGGACTCGAACTGACTGCTTCCTTTAAATTTTAGATCGGGTCTAAAAGCCGAATCGAAACGGTGCTCGGACAGAGTTTGGCAGGGTGAAGCATTTGAAACATCCGAAGGATCTATGAACTCATTGCCTATGTCACCGACTCAGTGCCTGAAAATTAGACATATGTTCAAACACGACAAGTAAGTCGACTGATTTACTTTTACTTACGGCACATTAAAGACTTCGTTTGCATTGTTTGAAAGGTTGTACATTACAATATGTGTGTTACAACAGAGCAGCAATGCAAAATTAATTGACAGTGTTTATTTTTGCGTCATCTCTTTGCATGGTTGATGTACACACAACCATATTGTCAAACAAAACAAAACATTTGACCATTTTACAAATAAATAATTACGCATTGTTATTTCCATTACGAAGTAATTATTGCGATAAACTCGTGATATTTAGTATTTTGTGCCACTGTTAAGCTCTTTGTTGCAAAATAATTGGAGCGAACCTACTAATGGAAATATGACAATTAATAAATGGTTAGAGATCTGGGGGTCAAGAGATTTTCACGTTCGTAATTACGTACAAAAAACTGTGTGTATTGAAGTATCCAAACATTTTTTTGTTTTCCCTACAGGGATTATGGTCCTGATTGGGTTTTAAAAGTTAAAGACGCAATTGTTGAAAAATGTGAAGGCTCGAGAATAGTTCACCTGTCCGTGGACAAGGAGTCAAAGGAAGGTTGCGTTTATGTCAAGTGTGCCTCGCTACAAGATGCAGGAATCGCCTACAGACAATTACACGGGTCTTGGTTTGATGGTTAGTATGAAAACATTAAAATCAACAATTTGTAGTTAGTAATGTTCTCAATTTTCTAATGTCTAATCTTTATTCTAATTAATCTAATATTTGTCTATCATTTCTTTTCTGAATTTGAGTAGAATTAATTCCTTAATTCCTTAATTCCATCACAATTCCATTGTATTTCACCCCGTCTTACACTAGTCTAATTTTTCTTACTTTGAGTGTTAAAAAATCTTTATTTATTTTCAGGGGCTCTGGTAACCGTTAAGTACCTGCGATTGGAAAGGTACCACGAACGTTTTCCAGATTCTGCGTACGCCAGGACACCCCTTCGGCCTTCTAATAACCTTAGACTGAGCTTGCTGGGTACTTCTTCGTAGTTCTTTCCCTCACTCCCTTGTAGAAAACACATTTCTTAAAAAGAGAGAAAAACTAATCAGGAAAAGAACTGGTGAAAATGACCGAAGAATAGAAGTGAAGTATTTGCTGTTTCATTATCTGCACAGCTCTCTCCCTTTCAGTGCCTAAACCTAAAATTGTACTGTACATGATTTTATATGTATACTTATATAGAATAGCAGAGATAGATAATTCTTTTTAGAATATTTTAAAGTTGTCGTTTTTTTTTGTTTTAACAATCTCTTTTTATAAGTTTTTCTTATTATTACTTCAGGTACGCTATAATGTAAGTGCTTGACAAGCCTGTATGAAGTTTTGTTGTTTTCTTATTTCTATGATAACAAGCGGTGAGTTTGACATTCTGTCTGGTCTGGTATCTGGTACCGGGATCTCCTTATCATAGTCAGATGATCGTGGAGTTAATGGTTTAGTTTCTTCTCGTCATTGGTTAATTACCCAAAGAAGTTGCAGGTCATTGCTTCGTGCCGTGGTTGTCCCAGGTTAAGGTGGTGTCCACACACAGTTTTCTGCGCTTTTGTACGTTACATTTATTTTGAGTTTGACTCACAAATCTGCATTGGAGAAACTTTAATTCAGTGAACAATAAAAATATTGAAACTGCCTCCATTTTAGTCAAAATACATTTATCTGTACCATCTTTTACTGATGGACAGGTGACGTTGAGCTGTTCTTAAACGTGTACTGCTTTCTATAATTTCAAGTTAACGGTACAGTAACTTTCCCTAGGAAAATTATATCGATCGAGTACTTGGTGATTGACTAAGAATTTTACTTGCGTTTAACAGCTGTGTTGTCCTTCGTAAACTATTTAATTTAATGCAATTTGTTTTATTTAATTATAATTAATTGTTTCAATATAAAAACGTTGCTTTCAGACGACTGAAAGCGTTCCAAAGGTATTTGATGGTTGCGAACACGATTACCATTTTTTTTTTCATTTCTTCTTGTACCTGTTACCACCCATTGTCTAACTCACTTTGGTGTCATGCTTCTTTAGAACAAACACGTTTACCACTTAGACAAGAGGTCTAAAGACTTCATTTTTACGCTTAATTTCTTTCAAAATTCAGGTTCGGGGTACTTTTCTTACCTCTGCTCTTTATTCTGTTGATTTATTAATCTTTGAGAACTTTAAAATCTATCAGCTGCGGGGAAGTTTCCAAGATTTTTTCTCCATTTTTGGTTCCTTTGACTAAATTATTCTTGTATTAATTTCATAAATATTTTGAACACTTGGTAAGTATGAACCTCTGTTATGATTTATGGAGGGTTGCAAATATTGGTCTTTTGCATTTTCCTGTTTCGATGGTTTTGTTTTTTTGTCTCCATCCTCCACCTCTTTGTCATTATCTTTCCTCCTCTCAGTGTACAGTTAAGGTCCCCTGACCACTAGAGTTTATTAGTGGTCCATCCATAGGACTTCAACTTGTAATAGAAGTTCTTTTTTTCATCCGCTTGCACTTGCGGTCCCCTCCACTTGTTAGTAGATCACTGCCTACTTTGTGAAAAATGAAAAAAATTGTACGATAAATATTTTTAATTTTACGAAACTCACCACACTTTCCATTTTCAGTGTGAAAGAATTCCCGTTAGATTGATGATTGCTTCACTGCCACACAGTTCCCTATTTTCTCCATAGGACTACTCGCAGTTGCCACCAAAAAGAGGTGCAGGTTTGAAGTTGTCTTTAAGGCGAGTTAGGAGCGTACCAGAGGACCGTGTTAATTTTTCCCGGTTCAAACTACCTATTTTTTTTTCAATAATAATTATTTAATGATTTTTTCATTTACGTCTATATTGAGAAGAAAAATTTCTCTTACAAATAAAAGGTACTTATTATGAAATTATTATTTAGAAATGTAATCACTGGTTTTGTGACTTAGGAAGTCCAAATTAAAAATTCTGAAAATTATATTGAAATCAAAGTAAATAAAAAACTGGACAGATGTGTTAATAAATTAACGAAAAATAATTTAGAAGAAAAAACATGTAATTATAATTTTTTTAGTGAAAATATAAATTATTGATTTAACTCTCGTTTTATAATTCTTCTGACTTTAAGTTCAAATCACCAAATGAGTACGGAAAGTGTCAATCAAATGTAAATGTGAGATGTACGAAGGAAATGTATCCCGTAAACATTTAATTCTATGAACAGGGTGATCCACAAGAAATAGGAGACCAAGGAGGATTCGTGGAGTCTCAGACGAAGGGAAAGACGCTAAACAAAGCTAATTTTTTTATTTTTGATCGGTTTAGTTGAAAAATCTCTTGAGGATGAAAAATAATAGCAAACGGGGTGAAAGGGATGGATTCCAAAGCAAAGACGAAGGGTAAGAAGAAAGAAGAAGAAGTTTAAAAAGAATTACAGGAGACAAGCGAGCTTGTTGAGGAAATTTATTGTCCTCTTTTGTTGCTTGGGGACATCGCTGAAGAAAAAAAAATCTGCTTCTCTTCTTCCCCGTGTAATCATAATATTCATGATAATAAGATTAAAATGAAGAAAAATCTGACGTCGAGATTAACAATGAGACGCAGTCATCATGTAACTTAAGTGCATTGATGTGCACAACTTTAGAAAAAATGTGAGCTTCTTGGAAGTTATTTCAGTAACGGAGGAGGAGTGTCCAACAGTCAAGGGAAGATACCATTCCTGAAAATCCGAACGGAAGATTCCTAATATGGTAGGGTATGCATAGTAGTGAAGGTACGAATCACCCCTGAATGTTTGTTTATTTACCTAAGTTTATATTATTTAATGTAATAGAATATGTTTTCACAGGCTATAACGTGTGTGTATTGCAAGTAGTATAGAAGTGCAACCTGTTAAGAAATACAAACAGGTAACCTTATATAATATTGATTTTGAGTTCTCTTCAACTAAGGCAAAGGACATTAATTAAGACAAAATGACCTCTTGTACAAAGGCGTGGATAGTACCGGACTTGGAGAAATATTTTCTTTACTTGTGGGGGTACAACACGGTACCAAAATCTCCCAAACCACAGATTTTTACGGCAGCGACGAAAGCCCCGTTTGCTGCCGCCTCCGTCAACTAAAATTAATCTTAAAAGTAATAAATTTCCCTCAAGGAAGAAACTTATTCTGAAGTATCCGCAATATTTTTCTCCTTCCGAAGCAATTACAACGACATTTTCTCCGTCAGCAGCAGGAGACCTCGTTTCGAAATATGAAAACGATCTGACAAATCCGTCACAACGAGGGGTAGAAAGAGCGTTGCTGTATTTTTAAAAAAGTCGAGTAAGGGGAGAGAGGAGAAGAGTCAAAATAATAGTGGGGGTAACAGATGAAAAATTGAACCTCGTCTTTGGTAAGAGAAAAAGAATTCCAAGAGGTGAACCACCGACGTGCTCATCAAGATGATTTTGGTATGTCAAATTGAAGTACACGAGGTAGAGAAATTTCAAATGGCGTGGCGGCACATGCTTAAACGTTCCGCTGGTTTCATGCAAATTAATGGTAATAAGAAGTGAGATATCATGAAGGGAGACACTCGGGGGATGAGAAAAAATTCCCCTGCGGTAAAACATGTTGAATTATTTCAGATTTGTTAAGGGATGATTTTTTTCATATTCATTAATCTTTTCAATATTGTATGCGGTAGTAATAGAGGCAGTCAAGAATATGAAAAACTGAGAGATAAACAGTACGACAGTGAAACAATCAGCTTCTGTCACAACATTTTTCTGGTACCACTCGAAACGAATGCCACGGAGTTTTGGGGCAGGGGATGGGGTGAAAATATGAAGTCCAACATTTTTTTTACGGTTAATGAAGAAAATTAAACGACTGTGAAAACATCAAAAAGAAGCGATTTTGAAGTTCTGTTTGTTCAATCCATTCGAACCTTTCGATTCTTTCTCGTCTGAAACTTTTGAAAAAAGTCCCAAAATTAAGTCTGGCAGATTAATTTAAGGGGGTAGGAAAAACATTAAAAGCGAACAAACGCGAGTGATGGCCGAGAGAAAACGACGAGAAAAAAGGCTTTGACGTAGAATTAAAAAACGCGTCCGTTTGGGGTTGTTTCAACCCCATCCTCCTCGTGTCCCACACCCCGAACGACGGGTTGAAACGAATCCTTTCCTTTCTTACCCACTGAGAGGTACCCGTGCCACTCGCCCACCTACCCATTCGCCATAAATCGTCTGGGAAATCTGCAAATTCGAGCAGAGACGAATGCTTAAAATGAAAACAATTTCACTGCCATTTTATCAATCAGAAATAAACAGAAAAACGGGGGGGGGGAGGAGGACAAGGAGAGAAGAGGAGGAAAACGGTGCTGTTGCTCCTGTTGCTGTTCTTTTTTTTGTTGAGGGTAAAATGAAACCGGGGAGAGATTTGTTAATTGGCAAGAATTCCTGCTGATGAAACTTTTTTTTTCCAAAAATGTTTAATTTTCAGAGTTGAAAAATTGCAGCGGGAGTTTGACTGCCACCCACCCACCCCAAAATAGTCACGGAGAGAAAATGTCGAATGCGAAAGCCCAACGTCAAGAATTATATGTTAACGATATGTAACTGCTACAATTCGTGGTTATACTGAAAAATTATTAATAAAACTGGAGTTGTTGTTGTTGTAGTTTGACAAATGAGAAAATATCTTCTAACTCCGCACCCCTGAAATCCTGCACCACCACATCTCTAGTTCACTTTCAGTATAAATAGATAGTATATATTGTGTAAAATTCATAGAAATGTTACTGAGAATGAAAATAAAACTATTAAATAATGGTAACATTTATATTTAAAACAAATTATGTACACACATATTGGTAAATGAGGAACATTAAAATTCACATTTCAAAAAAGCTTCTATTGAATATTCTATTTGGTTGAAATGAGGAGAGTCGAAAGAGAAAGGTTTTTACTTAGTCAGCTGTCGTGGAGCTAGCCAAAGAACACTATTTAACCGCACTAACATCACCACTAACATCAGTTTCTTCTTTGAAGTTGTCGACGGTCATCTCCAAATCGACCAAATCATTCTGATCTTTTGAACTCTTTTCCTTAATATTATTATTGTTATTGTTGTCATCATCATCGTCATCCTCATCCTCATCCTCATCATCGTCGTCTGCTACGACTTTTTCTATTTGCCCTTCCCTCTCTATTTCTATTTTTTTCCCCAACGAATTATAGATGTCTTTCAGACTAGACACAATGTAATGTACGTTTTGGAAATTCTTTCTTGTTCCGTTTCTTTTGTTAACTCCCGTGTCATCTCTACACTTTGGCACGTTAAATGCCGATTTGTGCGAACAGGACAGACCGATTGAACTGTCCGTTCGATCTTTCGACCTATTCGACGCCGAGTACTCGTCTAGGAGATCTTCCGTCAGCATTCTTTTCCAGAAGTGAGCGGAGACCTAGAAAATGCATGCCGTTCAGTTTTCCTCACTAACGGAGTTGGCTTCGACTTCGAGAAGTTTACCCACCCGAAGATCTATGAAGAAGTGAAGTGGATCAATGCCGTAGGGGGCATACGGGGGGTAGAGAAGCGGGTACCACGGAGGTGGTGCAGGTGGCACTAAGTCTCCTGCTGTGCCGTTGCCTCCGTTAATCGTCTCGCTGCCACCTGTAATGCTCGAGTTGGCCAACTTCTCTACACTGAAGTTGCTGTTGCCCAACTTGTTGGTCTGGTACTTTTTATCAACCCCTTCGGTAGAGTACTTCTTATTCGGAGGTTTTTGCTCTCCCAACTTTTGCTTTTCGTCTAACTGTTTTGCAGTCGTTAGTTCAAGTGGTTTATCCCTCAAATCGTATGTCTTCGGAGGTGTCATTTCCCTCCAGGAGCGTTTCCTCTGACGTCTGCTGTGACTCTGTCGGTAAAAGAAAAATTCTGTCAAAGATTTGGACAACCGTCAGGACTGAAAATCAAATTGTTGGATTGTTACCTGTTGGGCCTTCAGATTTTGACGTTCCGCCTTGGCCTGAACGAAACTTTTTAACATTTCACTGAAGAAAAAGGTTTGTGGAACCAAAGGTATGTTGTACAAATACGGAGGTGTTGCCGCCAGAAGAAGCGACACCAAATCCCCATTTCTTACGTCGCTGGGTTTTTGTGCTGTTGTTCCTGCGAATGCAGTAAAACAGCTATTTGTAGAGTAGTTGAGGTTTCTAAATTGGACTACAATTTACTTCGTGGCAAAGGAAAGTCAAGCAAAAATCACGGTGAATATATTCAAATATATAAAGTAGAGCTACATAAACTACACGAGGTTGACATTACTGGTACGATCGCCTGGCGATTGATGTGATCATAACAAAATAAAATGACATGCACCACAAACCTTCTTTGATCTGAGTGTGTACACTTTTGTAGTCAGATTCTTCTGGTTCACTGAAATACGGTCTGTCGACTTCAACTTTCGTTTCCTCCGTTCTTTTTCCGGTTTCCTTCGACTCTTCAGTGTTTCGAAACTCCATTTTGAAAAATCTTTTAACTATTTTAAGTTCAATACAATTTTTATTTTACCGGTTTCTCACCTGAAACATGAAGATATTTCTGTCAAACGAGAAATCTTCCGGCAATTAAAAATAACAAGGTAATAAAGTTGTATCAGGTTGATGACTTAAATTTTTATAGTTTTGATTGATTAAAATCGGAACCTGTCAAATTTGCCAAATCGTCTACGGACTACTGTCGCCTCACCAAAAAATTAGACAAGGTGATATTCTTCAATATCAGGAGTGTTGTAATTACCTTTTACCTGTGCGGCAATTATTCATTTTTTAATAAATACAAATATTTTATTATTAAAAGGCAAACAAAAGGGGAATCTGACCATTCCGGGAGCATTGAGGACTTTCTTGAATCCAACAGTGTAGGATAAGAAAATAGTGAAAATAGATAGAGATCTAAAAGGAAATCTGTGGCGGCGTCCTCGGGTCTGTTAAAATGGTAGCTTGAATGACTGGCCATTCGCGTAAGCCCAGAGGATGGTTGTAAATAAAACCCCTCTGTACTTACGATCTGCCTTTACTATAAATGCAAGAGAATAGTTTGTATAATTAATTTAACGTTTATTTTGCCAAATAGTGAATTTCTTATTGTGTGAATGGACACGGGGTGCCGTTCCCTTTCCTTCTTCGGGGCTTTTCTTCGGGTTTCTTTCCCAAAGAAAGACAAAAGGCAGGTCGGACACGTGTCCTAGAAACCCTCAGAGCCACTCGTTCGATTTTCAAATTGTCTTGACCAGACAATGGACATCTTACATTAATTAAATCAAGAAGTTTTGTTTCGCGTGTTTTATCTCTTCATCCGTGGCATTGTCTTGGAGAGCTACCCAACACTTACTACCTGTTCCATCCAGCTTGTCTTTGTTTACAGAGGAAAAGGTAGGAAGTGAAGGGAAAGAGAGAGGGAGTGCCTTCACTTTGAAATGCATTTGACAATAAGTAAAATCTGAAGACTCGACGGGATTCTGTGGGAGTCCGATGGGATTTTTTGTCTCCGAACTACCCCAAATGCCTTGCTTTTCACTTAATGGAAAACTATTTTAAGCTGCATGAGAGATTTTTCTTTTTTTTCGACACGAAAGCGTGTAACTCGTTGCTGGTGACATCACAATCTAAAGGAGAAAGCATTGTAAAAATACAAAGTCTTTGATAAAATGTTACTTGTACCACCGATAGTCGTGCTCCGGTACTTTGATCAAAGTAACTTTAACGATATAGGCCAACAAGCGCTGATAAATATATCTGCTAAATATTATAAGAATTGTATATACACCAGTAAAGTTAGTACACCGTAAAGTTTAAATCATCAAGAAGGTGAAAGAAACAAAATGAAAGGTACCCAATGTGGTATGTAATGGAAAGATTGCAAGTCTTGGAAAAGAAATATCAAGCAAGAAATACCCTGGATACGACTCTGCGATCGACGATTAAAATCGTTTTAACTGATGTTTCTCTCACACATCCAACAGCAAATTTTCTCGTCGGAAAATTCTGCAGCGATTTTCATTTAAACAATAAAACTCATTGTTGTTATTCCTGTCTCTTTTCCCTCTGAAACCTGTCTGTCATCCCGTCGGACAGACCGGTCTTCCTTTCCTCCTGCTGAAACCTTTTCATTTGCCTTCAAGTTTCTCTGTTTCTCCTCGAATGCAAAATTGTCCGACAGGAAAATGCTTCGACCACTGATCGAAATCATTGTTTTCATGTTCGTTCGATAAAAGGTGTTTTACGGTCCAGTAAAAAATGAAAGGAAGTAAGATTGTGTTTCATGTAACCTGAGACATTTTGCTGACTGCTGCTGCTGTTTTTGAATCGGAATTATTTGCCCTGCAAACGCTGAATGAGTTCCAATAACTGTATATATTTTGCTATTCACAAATTATATATATGTAAATGCTGTTTTATATTTTTCTGGAATCAAGATTAAGATCAAAGTGTATAGCAATGATACTTACTGTATACTAATCTGTGTGTGTGTGTAAATTTTTGGATTAACTAATATCATTCGTATCATATTTATGGGCCTGACATGATTTTTTATAACCATTTGTAAGTTATGTACATTTTATTGCCTACGAATTATGGGAAAGTTGGCATTTTATGTATTCGACCATTTTTAGCCAATGTTTCGAAATGTTGTCTAATAACATACGGTTTATGATGTCAAATATGTTTTACTAAATTAAAAATCTCGTGAGATTTACATAAATTCCACCGTGGCCTAAGAATTTTGTGTATTTTCTCTAATTTTTCATTACTCGGGAAACGTTGTGGAACAGAAATGGAAATAAAAATTATATTTATAAAAACGAAAACAAAGCGGATATTTACAAGAGTTTAAGCCGTGAATTCAATTAACGCTTTTCAGTCATTGTTACGGCTATTATTGTTAAATTTTCGATTTGAATTGGTTGCCCCACACCACACCATTGCTGAAATGCCAAAAAATGAGAAAAATTTCATCGTCAAGTGAATCGACCAAAAACTTTCCCAGCCTTGATTAAGTTTGAAACGAATATAATTTATGAAATTTCAATTTTCAGATTATTAAAATTCTACTCAACCGTTTATCCCGATTTCTTCTTATTCTTCTTGAGGAGACTTTTTACCACTGAGGAATGTAAAAATTTCACGATTTCTGCTTTGCACCCGACTGGAGTTTTCCTGTTCGACAAGGGGCCCGTTTGAATGGGAAATTAGCACGACGGCTGGTGTAAATTTCAGGCGATGTTCCGAATAGTTTTAAATAATCCAGCTGGAAAAACGCGGACGAACATGTGTTGTTTCCAGCTTTCAGAATTTCAGGAAAAAAGAAAAGAAAACGACAGAACGTCAGCACGGCGTCACGCAAAAGCTTCCATAAAGTTCGCGTTTTATTAAGTATTTTTTATTTAATGGAAAGATTTAATTGAATGAAAATGGACAACCCTCTTAATAAAAACTGATCAATACCAAGTATTGATTGATTGGTTACAGAGTATTCGAAATGGAATGAGAATGACAATTTGAAACAAAATCGGGTGACACACCATTAAGAAATTAAAAAATAGAGAGAAAGACAATAGTGGAAGTCATTTGAATGATACCGCGGTATTAACAAATATTTGTAAATTATAATAATAAGGACAATATACAGAGAAATAATATGTGTATGTGAGATGTGTCAGACCGTCGTGTGTTTTTGACAGCTTAAGCATTACCAAATTTGAAGTGCACTGAGAAATAGAAAAAAATCATTAAAACATACTTAAACTGTAAGGTACTTTTGTTAAATTGAAGACAAATAATTTTTTGACAATGTTTGTATGAATGA
Source organism: Polyplax serrata (assembly GCA_037055365.1). Lineage (NCBI taxonomy): Eukaryota > Metazoa > Arthropoda > Insecta > Psocodea > Polyplacidae > Polyplax > Polyplax serrata. The sequence continues at coordinate 11,287,908 of JAWJWE010000003.1, forward strand.
GAGAGACTTGAAAAGTATAAAGTAAACTACCTGTATGAATTTTAGTAGAAAAAAATAGAGGTTTGTGAAAGATGAAAATCCGACTCAGCTAAGGAACCAAAGATACTATTTAAACTTAATAAAATTCACTTTCACTTAAGAAAAAAATATGGCCGTTCTGCGTATGAAAAACAGGCAGATGGGGGTGAGACGAGCCTTTAAACGAGTGACATTCTCATTCATAAATTCATAAACTGTCATCGTTAAAATTCAAACTTTTCCCCGCTGTTTCAATTATAAATCTGGAATAAGAACGGGCAAGCCAGGAGAAAAATCAAGGGAAAGTTATTATCCGGCCGCAAGAAAGGTGTGGAAAACTGGAGGAAGACGTGGAAGGAGAAAAGTTGGTAAAATCCAATGTGTTAAGGAGGCAATGGAAGAGGAAAAAGAAACGGTAAAAAAACTCATGTGACGAACGATTATTTTCCTTTGTTTCCAGCGAATTTCCCTTCTTTCCGTTTTAATGAATTATTAATTTCACGGGAAGAAAGATTTGACAATCCTTTACCTAAAGTTTTCTTTCTACTTCCACTTTCTTTTAAATATTCACCGTCGTCCGAGTTTTAGGTTTCTATCGAAGTAATTCAAAGTCTTACACGCATCCGCAGTTTCTTGTAAAGTTGTGACAATACTTAAATTATATGCAACGGCACTGAACAATCAGGTTTTGTTTTTGGGAAGAAGGCAAAGGAGTAGTTACCGAAGATGAGAAAAAGTTAATGAGAGTACCACTACAAGTTACTTCTGCAATAAATATATTTAAATATTTGGTATATTCCAGTCTTCGCCTTTTCAACATTTTTACGAACTTGTATTATTTTTGTTAATTTTTACTGATAACCATCCTTTTCTTAATAACTCACATATTAATAATACATATTAATTATTTATGGTAATTGTTTGGTTGCTCAAATTCATTTAAGTCGAAAACACTCGGAAAAGTGACCATCATCAGAAAAAGACCGTAGGAACCTATGGAGTTTCACTTGAGTTTTAAACTCCTCATCAACACACGGAAAACCATCAACCGCCTCTTCCCCTACAGTGACTCATGCTAATTGCTGAGGGATGGAAACAAATTGCAAAATACAACAGAAAACAATCCGTCAGCGATGTGGCATCAGATAATATTCGGGTCACTTTGTGCTCTGCCGCTGTTGCCGAGAGAGCTTCTCACAGGAAAGAAAAAGGACAGAAAGTCTGCTCTTTTTCCTGTTTTTTTTTAATTGCAGGTGACGGGGATGGGGCTGCTTCATCCCTTTGCCTGCGACCTTACGCAGGGGGGCCATTTCGAAATGCTCCCTTTTGGGGTTCTTCGGAAGGTTAGCGACCGAATTTAGATTTATTACATGTTAAAAAAAACTTGGTTTTCATCCCCTTTATGCTTTGAGGATCATCCCTTTCAGGACTCTTTACTCTGTTCCATTACACCAATGTGAAATTAACCCTTTATGAAAGCCTTAAAGGACCTGCCTTTAAAATCAGTGACATTTTTTAGTACCGATGGGTTTTCATTTTTACCTGTGTTCCCATCAAAGCGGCAAACTATCATTTCCTTGAAGACCGAAATAAGGCTATAAAATTAGAAACTCAAACAAATTAGTCTTAAGGAGGCTAGTGAAGAACTTGAAGACCAGGAAAACACCAAATTAAATATATAGTCCTGTGTATTAACTGCCCAAAAATTAAATTCTGGTCACAAGCAGTACAAATCAGCCCATAGGACCCCTCTCCGAAAAATAACTTTATTTACAACCTGCAGACACAGACTCATTTTTGTACAACTCCCTAAGTAAACTGTGTCACCATCGCAGCATACCAAAACTATAATAAGATTACAATCATGTGAATATCGGGAACTTACGGGAAAGAACTACCCTAGAATGCTTATTTTTATTTTAATAAGTAAATGCATTTCGTGCCGTTTAAAATTATTATACAAAGGTTAAGTGTGTCGAGGCACACGTGTAATAATTCAGACGGGGTTTCAAATACCCTTAGTTTTCCTCCCCGAACAATCTGTGATCTTTCCGGAGGGTGTTGTTGGTCTTCCTTGCACTAAAATTGCTATTTTCCGGTTTTGGTAATATCGTGTCTACGGAAGTGGCCCGTTAACCCCCCAAGAACGAAGCCCAGGTATGACTCCTTGAAACGATATTGGTGATTTTTTTTCTACCGACTGAGTAAATATGGTGAAGACCGTAAAGACTGCGGGGGAAATGATATGTACTATTTCGCTGTTTACAATTGTGTACAAATAAAGAACAATAAAGAACTTTGCCTTTTGTAAAGTAAAACTCAATTAATATTACAAGTAGAGGATAATAAGCTACGGGAGACGGACGTAAAGTTTTATGTAATTGGAAATAAAAAACTGGAAGTCAGATCTCTTGGAAATGTATTAATTAATCCACGGCCTGATGAAGTTAAAGCTCCTTAAGAAGCAGATTAGAGCAGATGACAAGGAAATAGAACCATTAAAAAACGTTGTATAATTTTAAATTTCACTTGAAAAATTCGTTTAATTTGAACTTTTCTCTGTCATTCTAACTGATGAAAAGAGATTATTAAGACAATCAATGGCCCCTGGAAAATTCTTGTCAATACTTGACGTAAGAATTATACATATGCTATGCTCAATTGCACTACATCAATGAATAAATAATATTTCCTAAAGTATGGCCAGACATAACAGAAATATTTGGCATGAATTTTAGACTCTTCTCATACGTATTATAATCCTTTTCCTAAGGAAGAAAGGATCGTTAAGAAACTTAATGTGGGCTTCAAAGAAAATCTGCACACTACAGATATCAACTAGAAGTTGAATCAATAATTCTTTTCAGAATAGATGACTTGGATTGTAATTAATATAATATATTAAAGCAAAAACAATATTGATAACCATGTAGAAAAATACAAAGAGGAATTCAACGGTCATTAAAAGAACTTTTTATATATCAAAATGTTAAGATTTTGAGATTGATATAGTAGATGTATAATGTTGTTAAAGTAATAAAAGTTGAAATCTCTAGAGTGTGTAAGTCCGCCCGGCAAAAATACCTGACAGCAAAGCCTGCGGAATTACAGGTAAAGACGATCAAGTGATTGAGTGTAAATAAATAGACGGTGTCAGATGTCAGGTCATACATTGTGACGTTAATTCAGTTTAATAATTTATCCAGTTCAATCTTTCACAATTTCAACAAATGAAAATAAATTAAAATAGATGAGACGTAATAAAAAGTAAAACATGACTACCATTGACCGGAGAAAAAAAAGAACTACGGCAAAAAGAAGGTAACCCCTGTGGTGCTGAAACTCAACAGAAATAGCAATAATAAAAAGTAAAAATGTCAACAAGTAGGGTAAGATTCTCATTTTGAGTTTGTATTAATTATTTGAAGTAGGAAATCAGAATTTCGTATTTCTTTCTGCCCGTAAGAAAAAAGAAAAGCAAAAAATTAAGAACTTTACTTGCGTCGATCACTTGTAGTTGCTGAAAATAAAAAATCCTCGAGAAAACTATTTTCAACGAGACAACAAACACCCAAGAAAGCCAAGATGACATTAAACGAGAGCAAAACCTGAGAGAACAAAATCGGTGTAAAAAAATTTTCACATATGGCGAAAATGAAAATGCAAATGCAATTAAGGCGAATTTCCCGCGCGGGTTGATAACTTCATCTTCTTCTGGTAACTTCGTTAACAGTTTCCGGTTGTTACATTACACCGTATGTAAATGTCGGCTTGCGGCTACGTCGGACGGAAAAGTTTCGAGGGGACACGGAAATCCACAGATTTTTATCACCAAGTGCGTAAAAAGCAAACGTAAAACTAGTAAACAGTTGGTGAAACTACACAATTTTAATTTTAGTATTTACCTGTCGACGATATTCGAAGATGATTGATACGATAACGTTACACAACACCACTGTCATCAAGTTCTTAGTCAAAATGACGAACACTTTGTGTCGACTGCATAAGAATTGTCAGTTGGAACACTCAAAAGTGATAATAATCAAGCGCGAAACACGGGGATGATTCTGTTAGGGGGTTGTTCAGCATCTGTGTGTATTCCCTTACTTAACTCGGCGTATTTCTCTTATCCACCTCAAATTCATTCAACAATTAAAATACACTTCATTATAAGTTTGTATTGGACTCTACTCTCCGTGTGTCTGTGTTACTTTACGTCACATCATTTTTTCCACAAGTTCTTGGCTTATAATGTCGTTAACTTGTAACCCCGTGCAATGCACATTCATCGCACATCATTTCTCATCATTTACAATTGTTAAAATCTCAGTTTGACTTGTATTTTCGAATTTTTCGCCTTTTATCTCATCACCCGAATCAGCACGATCAGATCAATAAAATTTTATCAATATATTTTATATATTATTTATGTGAAAAAGTGCGTTCTCACTCTACATACGAAATGAAATCTACTGGTTATATTTTTCAATATTTTAGGAAGGTTGGAATAATACCTGAAAACCTTGTCCTGTGCTACAAAACTGTTGCCCTGAGAAGAAACACAATAAGCATTACTCACCTGTACTGCTGTTCTAAGTGCCGAAGACGTTTCTGTTGTGCACATGCCGAACAAGTCGACCGCTACAAGAACAAACTTTCACAATGGTAAAATGCAAAGTGGAAGAGCTTTCAATTGTTGATATCTGTATAAGCGGTATGAAGCAAGGGGGTGAAGTTGTCGGGGGTAGTTTTCTAGTGGTTTGAGGCGCTCAGGGAGTTTATGAGAGCCACAAGAGAGAACCGATCACGGCAATCTGCGCTTTTCTCCCACCTTCCCTTGACAGACTCCACTTAAATCGACTCTCAGGGATGCAGCAAAACAAAGCGTCACGATCGTTTTTTTAAATTTCTCCAAAGCCATTCGCAGGCCTGTTAGAAAGCTTTCTCCTGCGCTTCTCCGACAGGCCGACAGCTCGTCATGTTACAAGGATGAAACTGGATTTTCTCGTACAAATTTGCGTTCCCATAAGGATGTAACACACTCGTACTATGCTTAACTTACGATTTGAATGGTTGAAAATTCACTTTCGTCTCTATAAATGTCTAACTGATTGAGAAGGAATGTGTTTCTCATAAAGCTGCACTTGTTTGTCGCCGTCTTTATCCGTTTCTTTTGGAAAGGGTTTTCACTAAACCCTCAACTATCATCTTCATCGTGTTATTCAGCGCAAAACAATGCAATTCCCTTGGTGTTCCCTCGAGCCTACTCAATTCAACTGCCACCAGCCTCCACGGAAAAAATCTATGAAAACTGTTGTGGTAATGATACAACTTTTGTTGTATGTTAGTGATAAGTTTTTTATTTTAAACATTAACACTAGTCATGTCATAATAGTTTTTTTTATGGTGAACCCGCTCAAGGTACAATATCTTAAGAAAAATGGTAGGAGAGAATGGTTTTACTTAATCCAAATTATATTTTTTATTTATATTAATGTGTATGTATTATACGTATGTTAATGTGCCTTAATTCATTTAGTAGATTGTGTTACATATTATAACTAGCAATAAAAATTGATTAGGAAAATATTTTTTTACCTTTCCTTCTACCATTAACCCTACCAGGAGGGAGTATATTGATGTTGAAAATTATATATTTGCTAATTTATGCACAATATATTGATTAAAGTTTACTTTTTGTAATTGTAACTGTTGGACTTGTTACAAGCACACGCATCCAGCTGAACGATTAACATTAATTTTTCTTCTAGTTAGTGAAACCTCTTTTGTTCCTTCAATAATTTTCAAAATCCATCGGATGTCATCTTGAGATGACAATGCTTCATTTGTGTTTAGGACCCTGAATTGGTTCGAACTCATTTAAAGTGCAACTATCCAAGGAACTATCTATAGATATTTTTTATAGTACTTTAATTTATTCTTCAACCTTTATTCTATTATAGATATCATTAATTTGAGGATGATGAAACAATGGGTATTTCCTCCGTCAGTCAGAATTCCTTAATTTCTTTAAGGATGATAAACGACGGTGTCAACATTATGTTAACCGACATCGAATGTCAGGAGAAAGCAACAAAACCGTTGAAAACCCAATCCATTCTTCAACACGCAAAACTGAGCAGAAAAATTCACAGGAAAAGATTTCCTGAAGGAGAAGATGAGATTTCGACTTGTATCTCGCATTTGAGAAAAGTAACAGACCGGATACGAAGAAAAGAAAAAAATTTGAGAAGTGGGAGGAAACAAGCGAAAATTTTGAATGGGAAGGGAAGCAACGACGAGGAGAAAGCAAAGGGACGGAGTGATTGTATTTACAAAACGTTGGTGGAACCGACAGCAAGCGAGAAGAATATCTGAGTGAATACATAATGACGACAGAAATTTAGAAAGCGACAGAAGACGATGATAGACTTATTATTGAATTGACGATTTCGGATGAGTAAACCCATATTCGAATCAGGGGCGAATTCAGAATAACGAGATGAACAGAATAACAGAACTAGAATAACAATCTCTTAAGTTGTTAGTTGAACGTTTTAGTCAATCAATCACATTGGATCATTCTGAGAACTAAAGGAGAGTACCTTTGCAGGTCTCAACCTATAGATACTACAGTGTAAATTTGTTGTTCCATTTTTTCCCGTCATAACACCCACACCCTTTGACACCAGTTCACCACCTACAATAAGAGTTCATAAAAGGGAAGGACCCTCTTGTTGATTTGCACCCCGTACTTCACACTGTACACTGTGCAACAATTACAGTCATTCTAAAACAGACTTTGTTAAAATTTAAACTATAAATGTCATCTGTAAGGACTGCAGAAGAAATGCCGTACTGGTTAATGGACAAATTCTTGCCAACAGAATGTATTATACGACAGAGTTTATGTAACAGTGAGTAAGTAACAACTTGAAAGGAACCCACCACGAGTTCATGAGAACGCTCACAGTAAATCTCAAGTTTGTGTGTATCCACACGGAAAAGCTTGGATTTATACTGACAATTCCAATGTAAAAAACAAGGGAGAAGGATCCGACAAAGACGTAATTAAAACGTCTGCCCGTCAAATCCGCTTGGAACGGAGATGATAATGCCACCGCAACGACGGGGCTGGAAGGCGGAGGGGTGAAATCTGCATTATTCAACCCCAACCGTTCACAACCCCGTTGGACACAGCAGTTTCACACATACCTACAATATGTAAGTAAAGTATTTCTTTAACTCTATCCCGAATTTCAATGCGCAAAACGACCCTTAAATTCCATTCATCAGAACTTCTCTCTTCCCACTTCCTTGGGACAATTCCTGTGATTGAAAGAACATGGAGTGGTTGGCAAAGTCGCCAAAAGTATGAGAAGGAATTGTGACATTGTCAGTTGATTTGATGAGTCGAAATAACCAAATGACTTAAGAGTCGTGTGGGACATGATATGATTCCCTTTAGTTCTAAGCCCCTAAGTTCAACATTCACGTGTTACATTGAACGTAAAGCTGGTTAGAGCAAAGTTCTATTGGAATATATAATAACGATAAAAAATTTCAAATATGAACAATTAAAAAGGATAGAAGTAGAATTAAATAAATACCCCCAGATATTTAAAAAACAATAAAAAACAAGATGATATTGACCAAAGGAAAGTGGTGACAACTGAAGTGACAGTTGGTGAGTTGTAAGATTTGGCTACTGCCAGCAATGTTTAACATGCAAACATGCCAACCAATTTTCCGCCAGAATTGGTTACCCGTTAAATTAAATAAGAACAATTCTGTGACTAATAAATATATCAAATATATTGTTTTATTATTTATAGAGAAACGCAAGCACAAACAAGAATATCATAAACCATTAACAGCCTGCATGCATAGCACTACTTCCATCATGCCATACTATACTTTCTCAGAACTGTGAATTTAACAGTCCCATACGTGCACACTCATCAGCTAATACGCTAATTAGACAAAAACATACCTTCTATAAAGTGTAAATTTCGTTTTATTCTATACCTTCATCAGTAAGAATTTTACCTGAGCATAAAAATGAACGAAGTGGTCCACCAAGGTACATCGGCCTCTGACTCTTGTCAGCTTGCCTTACCAGGTTCCAAGTAATTAGAATCGCCATCTTTTGAACAAAAGTCTGCTTGGCTGTTAGTCAAGGCAGTAACATCATTGTTACCTTCGGTGGAAGAACCATCAAGTTCGAGATTTGTACCTGAATTTTCTTGAAAAGCTTTGACAACTTCACTCGTTTCAGAATTTTGAGCTTGACTTTGTGCAGTAACCGCTGCAGTTTGTTCACCACAACTGGTCGCACGTTTCTTTTTTAATTCTGAATTTTCATCGACTGGAACCTCCGGCGGCGCTTCCGAAGGTTCTTGAGGTTCGGGGAGTTCTTCCACAGCACCAAACCCTTCCTCCGTTTGTTGCACTTCGCTACTGTTTTGTGAAACTTCGGTGTCAACTGAACATTTTGTTTTTTGTTCTTCACCGAGCGGAATGGCTTCCCTACCCGTTTCAATTGGATCACTGTCGACTAATTTTTCATGTTCTGCATCAGAGTCATAAAGTGTAATAGTTTCAATGACTTTGCGAGTATCTTCCTCAGGTTCTGAGAGTATCATGACATCATTATCTGAATCCTCCTGTAAGGGACCCTCACAACTGGCAACACCAACACCTTTACTAGTTCCTGCAATATGCATTTTCTTTGAACAAGGGTTTGGAAATCGATTTTTCCGTTTCTTACCAAACCATGCAGGCACATGTCCTCTGCAGTCATTGCTCGACAAAAAGTTCCAATACTGTGATTTAAAAAGCCAGTTATTTTGGTAGGACGCTTGGGTCATTCCAAATGTCCAATTTAGCGGCAAATATCCTGCATTCCCAAATTGTTGTCCATATTTGTATACCGTTTGAACACTTAAGTTGTTATTTTGGTGGTTTACTTTTGACTTTTTTTTTCTTTTCTTTTTTTTTCGTACAACTACCGAACCTAATTGGTTTTGACTCTTCATATCTGTAGCGCTTGCTGTTGCCAAGGTCGTCATCCCTCCACCATTACCGTTTTCACTTGGTTCTTCCTTAATTTCTACCTTCACGCGTGTCCTTTCAGAATTAAAATTACCACTAGCATCTGGATCAGCCTTTGTTACTACTTTATTCGCGGAGTGCAAGCCTGCCCCTCCCCAGAATCCATTGGGGCGGCCAGGATGAAATCCTGGGTGGGAGTGAGAGACTCGAGTCCCCGACCCACCTGGGGTATTTGTTCCGTCGTTTTGACTTGCCATTACGTTTGAAACCCTTAGTCGCCTTTTACGACACCCACGGGAAAGGGTTGGCCCTATTCTAACCCGGGAAACCACACGGGTGATAACTAAAATATTTGGGATCCTTTGGATGCATTAATGGTGGCAGTAGCATAAAATTATTTGTGTTTCAAACAAGAATATTATTTATTGATTTATTTTATAGATAAAAATGTATTAAGTTTATCTGATTACAGGTACATCAGGATGTATTTTGAGTGATTGTAATTATTAAATCACTTACAAACATTTGACGCTTCACTACAAACGTTCAGGTTATTACACTGACGAATTATAAGGTGTATGATTGAAATCCATGTCCTACGACCGACACTCAATAGAAAATTATTTCGACCTACATAATCTTATTTTACATCACGTGACAAATTCTTAACATCCACTGTGTTGCTAGTAGGTCCAAGCCCATTATTTTATCTCCTTTGTGACAAAAAGCGACATTCACCTTGGGCCTCCCAACCTGGGCTTATTAATTGAAATTAACAATTGCCCCAAAAATCAATATTGCAAACTTCGTTTGGTTTGTATGTCATCCAGGGTTTGTTTGAGTTCTTCGTCTTCAAACCGACCCTCCAAACTTGGAATTAAGGCTTTGGCTTCTTCAGGTGTTTCCGGGCAAAGGTTGGCGAGAGCGGCCAATTCAAATTTGTGGAGTTTTTTCTGCATTAGCAAACTGGTAAGAAAAATAATGAAATTTAGTTTTCTTAACAAGATCCTCATAATATAAATGTTAATGATATAAAAGATGTCACAACCTGTTACTTATTACACATATTAGTGCTTTGTTATTGCTAAATTATTACAACTTCCAGTATTTAATTAAATACATTGTTTTTTTCACTCTCTTTATACTTACTTTCTGACAAATGAAATGGTTTCTTTATTTTTGAACTTCTGAAACCTGTTTGTGTAGGTAAGAGTTTTCATGAAAACATCTGAGAATTCAAGTTCATCCACAGCCCTCTCATTCTGTGCTTTTCTGTGTTCCAGCAACATGTGCACTTCTGATATGATTAGAGTCTCTGCATTCTCAAATTCTGAAAAACAATAAATAAATAAATTAATTAATTAATATCACAATTAAGAAATAGATACTAAAGCAACCAAACAATTAGGCTTTAAATATTGCTTACATAGGCAACACAATTTGCAGACTAGTACTATCATCTTACCAGTACAAAAATTTAGATACCTCAATAACTAAGGTATTTGAGTGATCAAATTTTTGTCCCTCAAAAAGTTAAAAAGTTTTCTAGTTTTATTAACATCAATTTTAATTAACTGCCTTGCAGTTGCCAATCTAATTCCATTATTTTTGTTATTTTCGTTTATTAGTAAATCCTTAAATGTGAAATATGATTCAGGTACTATTCTAGCATTAGAACAGAGTTCTCTCTCTTCTTCTGTTAATTTTTCATAGCCCGGCAAGAGCAAAATGTTGAGTGGAGGTGCAGGTTTCCTGGTGTTTGTCAGTGGCTTGGCTATTAAGGGCTTAACTTGCAGGTTGATACTTGTCAATGATCTAAGAGGATTTTGCTTCAGCTGTGACAAATCCTTTAACATTTCATCTCTTGCTGCTTTTAATTTTTCATATATCTTGCAGCTGTAAAACCTTGTTAGACCACATTCTCTGAAATTCTTCAATCTGCAGAAGTATCGCTTAAGTTCCATTTCTTTGTCGAGACCCTCTAAGATATAATCAAATCTTTCTCCAGACACCAATTGCATGAAAGGGTATAACCTATCAAGAGCTGATTTGGTTATTGAATTCTCATACTTGTTCAGGGTTATGGGAAACTTTCTTAGGAGTAAAAGCCCATGGTTTCTTATAATTCTCTTCCTTCTCATTCTCTCTTTAAGGCATTCATTATATTGTTGTATTAATGTTATTTTCAATTCTTTCATTAGATTTTCCTCAGAATGGCTGTTCTCATCCACACTGTCTTTCTTTAAGCCTGGTACTTGACATTCATCTAGACCAATATCTTTAACTGAGGTTTCTTTATCATTGCTATTACTATATGTGTCAGTATTTCCAAATTTTTCTAAGATGCTATGACTTTCATCATTACTATCATTATCATTCTCATCTTCCTTCTCTATTTCATCAAAATCTAGACAGGTCACTAATGACTCTGCAGAATTATCATACTCTATTTCAAAATCACTTCTGGCTGCATTATAACCTGCAAAGTACCTGTACTGTGGTGTATTAATTGGAAATCTAGGAGGCTCTTCACAAACTGCCTGTGAACTATATTTATAAGAGGGATTATTATGTTCAGATGTGATCATATCCATACCAAATGATGGAAAGTTAGGAAGATTATCTCTGTTTCCCAAATAATATTCATTAAAATGAATTCTGATTTCTTCTGGTGTTTTACCCTGAATTCTTTTACTTATATCTGTCCAATTTCCATACCCAAATTCTAAAACTGCATTCAATAAATCCAACTCCAAATCTGCTGGCCAATCTGATGTGGTGAAAATTGGTGCATGCCTTCTATCAATTTGATACATATGATGATTTTGATGTTGTTGGGTTTCTAAGCCAAGTGAAAAACACTGGACACATATATCCACACAAGAACATTCGTAACATCTTATTACCGGCTCATATTTCAGTTCTTTCTTGCATATAGCACATTTTTCTTGTATTTTACATGACAGTTCAAGCCAATCTGCTTCTACATTTATTTCATCTATAAAACAAGAAACAAAGAAGAATGGTTTTCATGGGCTCCTAGTTTGTAGTAAGCATTGCTTTAAGCAAAAAATTACAATTATGACTCTTATAATATCTGGATTTGTAATGTAGGAAAGTTTGTTGTTAATCTCTGAATGATAGAGAAACAAGCATCCAATTAATAACATGGTTGGGTTAGGATTTGGTATCTTTGGAAAACGCGTTACAAGGTGAAATAAGGCACGGTAAGTATCGATTAAATTACCTTTTGGAAATTGTAAATCGGCCGCATCTTCTTCAATGACATCAGCGGACCCGGAGGCAGCCATGCCTTGAGTTCCTTAGGATATTCGCAATCAAAACGAAGGAACGTGCTCGACAAGAAACAGGACGCTTTTGAGAGAGCAAATTTTGCGGTCGATAAACCAGTGCGACCGTTAAATCCGCCATTTGAGCGCCCTTTCTGGAATTTCAACGGTCAATTTACTTAAGGTGAAACTATTATTTCTTGAATAATTACTTTTTCTTTTTCTCTTTTTTTAATTATGGGAGTTTACATTATATCTGTGGAAAATACAATCATTAGTCATTTTTGTTGGGTATGGCGATTTTAAATGGTTCTTTCAATGGTTGTAAAGTGGATTGCTCTTTTAATTTACAATTTCAAAAAATAAGATAATTAATAACAAATAAAATGCAAAATATATATTTACTTTTCCCTATATATATGTACATAAAACAATTTAAATAACTACATATATAAAAATATAAAGACATCTGTAAGTTATACGTTATTTTTGCGTTTTACCCAGATATCATTGACAATATCTTATGCCCGTCAATTAAATGACCGACCCAATGAATTGACCAACAGTTAGAATAAGTTTGTAAATTAAAGCATGTCTTCCTTGTCCTAATTTTCTAAGCCCTTTAAGAAATGTGAATCACTTAATTTGCACTGCTACATTTCATTTATTGGCTTCAACATTGTTTAATTTTTACATTGTTTAATATCTCAGATAAATATCTGCATTCACTTTCATTTTATTCTAAAAATACTGAGGGAAAAAAGAAAACAATCAACTCTAAGATATTTACTGCAATACAAAATTATAGGTGAAGCTATTAAAGTGCAAAACGTTATATCTCACTTTTGTTACTTGTCTTTCATTTTTGTTCAACATTCAATCCAAAACATATTGAATACATGTAAATGTAAACTTTATTTGTATTGAATGTTTAAATATTGTGCAAATCCACAATGACAATCAAATTCAATTGCATATCAGAATGTGTACCTCGAAAGGAATTTAAATGATGGTAATGGTGCATTCAATTTGAAGAAGTTATTCTTAATCTTATATTGTGTAATATATAATGTAATCCGTAACATTTTATCTAATAATATCTATTATTCACACCTAATTACATAGATTTCAAAAGCAACTTGTGCTTCATTCTGTTGCTTTACTTTTTGAAGTCACAAGACAGCAGTTAATTGTGCTGAGAATTCAAGCATCACATTTAGAAGCTTTTAAACTGTTGTTCATTGCTACTATCTTAAACGATAATCATTCTTTGTTAAGCTCATTTGCTACATTTGCATTATCGTATTCCTTAACTGATATCTGCATTTAACTACAATTGAGGTATAATGATGTTGACAGCTTAAATAAGGCCAGAGCCTTGAAACTAAGAAGTAATACCAAATAGTGGATGGATATTGTGACTGTCAATAGTCTATGTGTCTAAATACAATTGAAATAAATATAAGCTAAGTTCACGTCAAAGACATTGACTACATTATTTCCTGCATAATAATTGTAATTTATAAGCAGAAAGCAAGATCTCAACAACATTATTAAACAAAATTGGTTTGCATGAGTTTCACGGTGCATTACTTTTAGTAACATGGTTGTACTCTCTTTGAGTGCTACTACTTAATCAGCTGGGCAAAAGCTGTAGAAGTGTGTAAAATTGGCTATCAGATGTATTAAATGTCAATAAAACTTTTGTAGCCAAGTAAAAAGTACAATATAGTGGCAAGATGTTTATTTCAAATTGACTTGAAAATTTGTTTGCCTTCATTATTTTTTCCTGCTGGAAATGAAATTAAGACATTTACCAACAAAATTCTTTTATTTAGCCGTTGATTGCAGTTGTTCGAACAAAATCCTGATATTGGGACAAACCTTCCTGCAACTGCCAATACACTTGAATGTAGTAGCAAACCAGGGTACAAAGATGTTCATCATCAATGTCATTTAGGTTTATCTCCTAACTTCTTGAAACCCAGATTCTCCTGCTCCCGACACCCACCACAGGTTCTCCTCTGTCCGTAGGAGAAGCAGAAAGAATAAGGCCTTATTCCAAAAACCTTATTCTGTCAATAAAATTATTTCCAGGTTCAAATTTACAGCCTTGAAAATTCTTCAGGAGCAAGCGCACTCCACAATTTTCGTGTCGTTCCACACGGATACCTTCAACTTCTTCGGATTGTCCTCGTCCGGGTAGAGTATCTCCAGACTTTCCATTTTTGATGGAGCACAACATGGTTTTGGTATGGTTTTATCAATATTTGAAAACAGATATTGTAGATTCGAGTGTTGCGTAGCCAAGTTCCACTGTCCTGTACATCTTCCAGCACAAAGTCCAGCATCGAATTTCCTGGGCTGCACTATATACTCGTACCCCTTGAGCTTTCCCAGGTCCACCTCCCAAGGGTGCCTAACGCACTTTCCGGGAAATCTTCTTCTCTTTTTCTTTTCTGCTCGTCTTCTCCTTAGGCGTGGTTTCACATTGACAATAACATTGAGGTATGGGTCGGCTATTTCCATGTCATGCTCGGTACAGCCGTCGCAGAGAATGGACATCATGAAATTTGGTGTTTTCAAGTTAAAAGTTGCATCGAGCAAATCTAAACCTATCCACTTTGGTAAACATTTGTCCAGAACCAGAGTCTCTTTCCTCAATGTGGTTCCGTCGCTTGTTTTCAACACTGTTAACGTGACTAATTTCTTTTCGGTGGCACAACTTCTAGGAACTATCAGAAACCGAAGAGAAGAGTCTTCTACCTCGGTATGTTTATTATCTTCTCCCGGAATGTATATGTTGTAGTTGAAAATCCTTATTCCGAGATTCCTTGACGGTGAGTTTTTCAAACCTAAAAATTAAAAAGGGAACAATAACAGTAAGAATTATGCGGTTGTCAAAACAAATTACAGTTAAACGAATAGAAAAAACATTCTCAAGAGATCATTACAAATATTTCAGTTCAAACTATACCGAATAATAATATTGTGTGGTCTTATAGCGGTATTTAGGAAGAAATTACTGTCAATAAAAGTTTACCTGTCGCTGTATAATGACACTTACGTCAAATTATTAGTCAAATATTAGTGTGTATTAGTAGTTTCTTAATAATAATTCTAATTCAGGGAAGTTATTTATAAACAAGGCTACAAATAAGTATAATATTTACTCGTTATATCGCATTTTTGAGAAACAATTTCTTACTTTACGATTTTTACATAGTCTTATGAATCACTTAAAAACAATAAGTTGTAGAGTATTTTAACCCAAGTCAAATTTTCATGTTTTTGCCAAGGATTTACAAAATGCGTTGGCAGGGAATTGAGAAGTAATAAAACAATAAATTTCATTTCACTATTACTTTTCGTAATAATTAATAAAACAATTTTAAACTAAAAATTCTGATCTGAATTTCAAGTTAATGATTGTATTCCTAACAATAGAATGGCTACAAATAACAAGTTTTTTCGATCAGTCATGCTTGCATTATTTTATCAGAAATTTGTTGTAATATTTTATTGGCGGGAAGGGAATTGGATATTAACAGAAGAGATCATACATACTGGCAGGGTCGAATAAGATTAAGCAATAAAATCTTGGTAGTTCTTAGCAGTTGTCCTGAACTTCTGGCCCCAACTCCACTTTCTAATTCTTCAACTCAGAAATTTCATTACCTTCTTGTACTAAAGTCATTCAGATAGAGTCAAGTATTGCATATTTTATGCAGTAAAAATATATTAATAATTAAAAGAAAAGAGCGGGCATGCCGTTGAATCTGATGATTGGTCGCTAATTATTAGGCTAATTGTAAATAAAGTACCTATTCTAGTGTAACTCTTCTTGTACTTACTGTACTAAAAGAGTTAATGGCTTAACAAACAGGGTCGGAACATCCTGTGTTCTCTCGTAAACAATTCTCTGCTTGTTATTCTTAATAACTAAACTAACCTTACTTTTTAGATTTTAGTCGTTCAAAAAAGACAGGAGTAACGTCAGAATAAAGCGACTAAGTATCAAGTGTAATTTATAAAATAATAATACTTGACAGAAATGTATTTTTAGATAACTGAAAATCATGTTTCACTGAAATCGTTTCCTTTTACTGAAATTCCAAGGTACTCCAGGTAATGAATAAGGAAAGAAAGAGTTAAATATATGTTAAATAATGTAGTTTATATTTAGAAAAATTGAACAGTTCGATTGGAGGTCTTGGCTAAACACTCAAATGATGCGATAGTGTTAAATAAAATCTAGCATTCATGGTAATCACACTTAGTTTAAATTTACCTACGATTCCATATTCAAATAATATGGTATAAAATAAATAATAAAATAATGTACTGACAAGATCATATAATGAAATCCTTGAGTGCGGTAGGCCCTGATGGCTCAACAAAAACTTAATCAGCGCAAGGAAAGTATTTCAATTGGTTAGGTAAATAAATAGAAAAACAATAAATTTAGTTGAAAGAAAACCAATTCTACTTATAGACGCCTGATTTAGTTAATTAGTTTTTGTGCAACTAAGTTTAATGCTTATTAGTTGTAAGTTAATCATGAAATAATTACCTGAATGTGTAAATGTGTACAATTTTTTCCTAACAATATTTTCTTCATCGTAATTCAACGACGAGTTCAGTCTTCGTCTTTGGTTCTGTTCCACTAAATCGAAATATTCCCTGTGCTTGGTTTCGTATTCTATTTGACTTATGTTCCACTGAAATAAAAAATATCGTTAAGGTTATTAGATTTTAGATTTTCCACGTGTTAATAACTGATCACCAGTCTCATATCATTGTATTGGTCAAACAAGTTCTTTAAAAATACTCATTTGAAGTTATGCTTCTATGTAAGGATTTGATTTGCCGTTAAATTATTATCCAGTTGTCTCAAATTAAACTTCATTACTTCAAAACAATATACCAGAAATCGAGTACCGTCAAACATGGATTCTTGCAAGAAAAAATTAAATTTATGTTGAATCTCAATTTCGCTGTCATTACGTTACAAATAATAATAAATCAATTAATCAATTCTGATTAAACTGATAGAGTTGCCATTGATATTGACTAATGGTATGGGTAGCTGTCAAGTATTAATACAAACTCAGTGGCGATCATTAAATTAAGAGTTTAGTTAATACTAAAAACTGCATTAAACTACGACAAACAATTAAAAAAGGAAAACTCTTTACCAACTCTTTTTGCTAATGCTACCACAGCCATTGCTGGGATAAATAAATATATGTATAATTGTTTATTTAAACGTAATGCAAACTACAAACTACAATAAATATGTGCTAATAAACTGGAAGTATTTATTGCCAATTCTTTCTTTTTTTTAGGTGAGGACGAATAGTCAAGAAAGTCACGTCCATGTCGGATATTTAACATGTCAGGTACGTCAGGTTTTTAGACTTAACCGTGAACGTATGAAATTTGTGAAAACGTTTTGATACGAGCACATGCAGTTGTTTTTTCTAATTTATTCACTTTTACATTGAGGGACACCTCAAATTCAACAATGATCCGACAATAATTTATTGTCTCTTAATCACCCCCGCGTTGGTATTCGACGGGCAATAAAAAAGAACCCTAACCCATTGTTTCCGGCTTTCTCAACAGGAGGTTCACAGTTGTTTAACCCAAAAATTATTTTCTTTTGCTATGTTGAGGGGACATACATTCTTTTGTCTGCTCAACTGTATACACTTATCAGGTGTTGAGAATCGTACATGTATGTATATGAGAAAAAACAATTGGATGGGTTTATCACCTCTCAGAGGGACATGTTTTATTGATAAATAACAATTTTTATTACCCGGGTTTAGGATTTCATGTCAATGGCTGGTTCTGCCTTGACCGAGAGATACCTTCAATTTGAGCGGTACTTCGAAAACTGAATTAGTCAATTTCAGGATTCTAAGACTTAAAAAATTAAAGATAGAAATAATTCAAAATAATGGTGAGACTTTTTTGAGGGAACTACTAGAACTGCGTTGTCAAAGCCGGACAACAAGAAAAAAGGAGTTAGTCGTACAAAAATTCCTTTGGTAATTCTTCAGTTTTTGTACCTTACTCACTTCAAAATTCTTCCAGATAGTGTTCTCTTGTTTTGTCCTATACGTACAAAGTTCAAATAGTTTCTTCCTCATTATTCTACACTCTTCTGACGTATTTTTAACCTCTACATATCTTAATTTTAATTTGATAGTAACACAGATCTCGAACAGTTTTCGCGATTTTTTTTGTGAAAAGACTGGTCATCTACCTTTCACACTTACATTCTATTTACTTAAGATGGCAAAAAATAAATTTTGAAATCTAGTCCTGAAAGTTTTCTACCAGTTCATTGTAGTACCGTACTGTATCATTTCGCCACGAGAAACGTTAAGAATACCTGATAATTACCAGGCAGTTTACACTTTGTACTTTAATATTATAAAAATTTCAACGCAGAAGATATGTTAAGAGGTGTCAAAATCTAAACTTGACAATAAATTTTCTTTTCCTTCTAACGGTTATTACGTTGAACCGAAAGCTAATGTCTTAAAAATTGAGTTATTTATTCATGGATGCATTTATTGCTATTCGTTGATTATTTTTTATTATTCAGAATCATATCTTCCCTAATTTTTAAGTTGTTAAGGAAACAGTAGCTACTCTTTAAATTTTAAAATAGTTTTCGAATTGGATGGTTACCGAAAATATTGTTGACATGCAAACTGAAGGAAAGATTGCCTACAAGTGAAACCAAAATACCAATAAGTAGAAGAGTGAAACTTGTAATTCTTTTAGTTAGTAAAAAGTTAGTGTGATGAAATTTATCCGTTTATAACTACAATTACATACTTCGGTGCAAAAATATTTGCTTTAGTGAAAAAATTTTAAATACCTGTGATATATGAGGTATCCTCCTCATGTTAAGCTCTTTTAGTATCTTCATTCTCACATCTTCGGCGTCAACAGACATGATACCGGCTAGTAGCAGGAATAACAGAGCCAGTGACCGAAGAAGAACTGAAGGGCCTTCAAGATCCAATCCAGGGGATTTTAAGACATTTTTTCCCATATCCGGACATTGGTACACCTCGCGCAACAATCCATTTAACCAATTTATTGTTTTTCAGGTATTTCTAGTCGCTAGACTACCTGAAACATATTGGAAACGTGATTGGATGTAGTGTACCAAAAAAATTAGACATACAAGTGGAGACAATGTGTTCGGTTTTTCGGAATTTGGCCATATTTTCCGGAGTCGGGATCAATTTTTATCGGTCCTTATTTTTACATTATTAAAATTGAAATGGGAAAAAAATAACGCGCACGAGATAATCTTTTGACTTTTTAACATGTCGCTTTCTTATATCGTTCTCTCGGCTAAGAAAATATGACAGGCAGTCTAAACGAAAAATAAAATATTTCTTGTAAAACAGTAAAACTAAAAATTCCATCTTAATTTATCAAGTAATAATAATTATTATTATTACTGATTTCAGATGAGTGTGGAATTCTACCACAAAGGCATACAATGATGGTTTACGAGGAGAGAGGAAAAAGCGGAGGGACACTAGCTAGGGAAGATACCTGGTACCTTCAAGCAATCAAGATGAAGAATATCATGTGCCGGAATGCGTTCGCCTGATGGGCTCCGTTTTATATTTTGTTCCATTGTTAAACAAGGTACGTATACCAATAGGATTGCTATCGGATCTGAGATCTCAGGATCTGTATGAAATTTCGTTATTGAATATTAGAATGGTGGTTGAGATAACATTTCGGTTAGGTCTCAGATAAGGGACATGCATATTGGACCACCCCGAGGAGACGTTTTTAAAAGCCATTTATCTTTTATTCTCTTCGACTAATTGGCGGATGATGTCGAATTGAAACCCGGTTCTCCTTACACGTATCCATAAACTCTGGGTACCAAAAACAAACTGTTGTGGTTGTCGGGTCTGTGGTAGAACAGAAAATGCACATGTTGAGTCACTCACACTGTCACCGAGAGTGAAGAGTCACAGATAAAGGTTGAAATTGTATTTAAAAAACAACCAAAGAGGATTTCACTCTCTTGGGCAATTTTATCGATAAAATATGTTTGCCAAAATGAACTTTGACATCGAAGCGAAATCGAGGTATACACCAAATGCTGTGTAACATACCCGTGTTACACTTCTTTATTAGTAATATTTTATTTGTATAAATATATACGCTTTTGACTAAGGACCTTAAATTGGAGTCTCGCGGTGATAGATTTTATCTTTTTCGACCTCTTTTTTCTAAAAAATATCAAAGCCGTGACCTTTTAAGATGCTCAAAAATTATTAATCTAACCGTATGTAATTTCTATACCTTTAAACATCAATCTAAGAAGTTGGAATCGTACTGCATAGTGGAAAGTGGTATTGGACAACAATATTTCACTAAAGAGAAGAACATTATTGAAAATTATAAGAAATTATAGGTTTCTTAATGCTATACTCAGTCACTTATTAAAATTAAAATTTTCTTTTCCGAATAAGACATGATATGGGCAGTGTATGAACGGTGAATTTTTTCCATTCTGTTATCAAATATCCCCAATATCCATAATTTATTTGGTGTTGATTTATATACTTATTTACATGTGTTCTCGATTCTGATTACGATCGCGGGTAATGCGACCGAATTGATGAAGAAAATAAAAGCGAAGCATACCAAATAAATTAGATTCAAGTTGATGTAGGAAATATACTTACATATATGTAATGTCCGCTTTATATGGTATGTTAAATATCTAGTTAAAATTTTGAGAAAACAGACTGGCCTATACTGAACCACATTGAACTAGTATTGGTGACATTAGATAACAGAAAGTAGAAGCAAAGAGAGGAGAAATCATGGGCATTTCAAAAAAAAAATAAGGTCAGAATCTCAGGTTTGAGGTACCAATTGCGTGAACTTAACTTATTAAGGCAGAATAGTAAGAGCATATTTAAGTAAAATAAATATTAAAATGATGTGTCGTAGACACATAGTCAAATTTCCTACTTAAAATAACATTGACTCGAAGGGCAAAATTTCATCTTGTGGAGAAACATATATTATAGAGTAGTACTTTTTCCTGAGACTTGACGAACTCTGAACTACAATCAGTGAATATAAAGAAACTGTGTAAGAAAGAGTTGTCGGAGAAATTAAAAAAAAGTTTGGAATGAACCGTGATTTTCTACTCTCTCCTTGTCGTTGAAAGAAATACAATTGGTTTTATGGCAGCTACCACTTACCTGGTCATTGTACACATGTTAGTTCCTACTGTGCAAACACTCCTCCGTGTTATCTTGCTTTGTCCGTATATTTTTTCTTAAAGAAACACCAGCAACAATAAAAACCAACAATTTATTACCGATAAATCACTGAACAGAAATGTACACACAGAAAAGTATGCTACGAGGTACGCATAAACACGACACGAGTAAATTCGCATCAAAAAAAGTTCGTTTTCTTTTCAGTACAAATTGGTACATAAACGGCCCGGCGATCCGATTTCAACAATAAATCACTAATAGTTTAAAAAATCCAATTGTAGTTCGAATCCGGCGTTTGTGTGTCGGCCGATAGTTGTACGCGAACTAAAATAAATTATTTTCGGAGAGTTGCCGCGTGCCCACCGTGAAGTGTCCATTCATTTGATTCAGCGGTCGGATGACGTATGGCGCGCTTATAGAGGGAGACAGAAAGAGAGAAGAACGGCACGCCACGATCTATGAGGAACCGTAGTCCAATGCGTACAAGTCGACTTTTGTCTATAAACAATAGATTACACTAGTTTTTAAAGTGAACTCTTATTACCCCGATACGATGGCGGGAAAGAGGGGCCTTATTCGTTTCTTTTCATTTGTTTTTGTTGTTGTAGCTGTTGTTGCTGCTGCTCCTGCTGCCGGTTTACATTTCGCCATTCCTTCGGGGGGAAGCATGGACTCCACCTTAATACTTGGCGGGGAACCAACGAGAACGAACTCGTCCCAAATGCCCGTATATGACATATCAATTTGTCGAGTTTCATAGCAACCGGTGCACTGCACGTACATAGAGCTCTCACGTCGAGCAGACCTGTCATTGTGTTCGGATTTTCCCGGCGAAGCGTCTTCCATGGGTTTTTCTACAGGTTCACCTACTCGACCAATGATTGAAAGAGAATATCCACTGCCACCTCTTGACTTTCACGTCTCAAACAAGTGTGTACCTGTGTACCTCCTCAAGATGTTGAGGAGGCAGGTGAAGTTCTTGATCGAGTAACCACGGGCTGTTATTGCTGTTGTTGGGTCTCTCTCTGTTGCTACCTATTTTTGATACCTTTCCGATTTGTACTTTAAACTCTCACGATTTCATATTGAAATCGAAACTATAAATGTCATCTAAACTTACCAAAATCGTTAAAATTCTACGTGGTGTTCCAAAGGTTAGATTTCGATTAGGTTCCCACACGGTAATAAGAGTGGAATGAAATACTTATGAATTGTTGCATTTTAAAACATCGAATTGCATCAGAGTTTATGGGTGACAATTTTGCAAATTGCACATTTTGCAATAGTGTTTGTATACGTTAAATGTATAATCATAAATTTTATTGGATATATTGTAAAAGTGCATCACAATATAATAAGTAGGAAGCCGCAAAGAGTTCATCTCATATGAATGAATATTTTCTCCCAAAATTTTACTTCAATTATATCTACGTGACATTTACTTTAATTTGATGAAGAAGTTTTAGTCATATTTGGTCAATTCATTTTTCTCTAAATTTTTGAGTTTTACTATTACTTTTCTTTTGTAGGTTATCTCGATAACCTACATAACATAACATAACATAACGTAGATAACCTACATAAGGTACATTAAATAATGTATTTCTACAATGCTGTTGTGATGGGAGAGTTGTAATAGTTATGATAATATTTTTCAGATTATAAAAGCTGTGTAAATAACAGTTTTGTTCAGTAAGGAACTTAAAAACTGTTTCCCTAAATTATAACTAAATCTGCAATTTGCAACTTGTGTAGCTCTCTTAGCCTTTAATATATGTGTGCCACTCGTGGCATTGGCAACAGATTTTTGCCTCTTATTTGCAATGATGGACGCCAGATTTATACTCTCTAGTTGTCTTTTTATTTGCTTACTCAGTTCGCCGTAATTGAAAAGCAGGTCGTACGCCACTGTTTGACCCCAAGGAAGATTACTGTGATAATTTCCCAGAGCAAATCATCGCTGACAGTTTGAAGTTCTGAGAATGAACGAAAATGTGACTTGTACGCACGCGAATTTCGCCGTACCTGATGATGACATTCATTTAATTGTTTGTTTGAAGATGTATTGTCAGCGAAGGAGTTTCCCAGGCATATTCTGAGTCCATTTTTCAATTCTTGTTACACCGACATGAATCTACACATAGGTACATTAAACAACAGAAAATCTAACCAATTGTGAAGGGAATATATCAATAATTTTGGACTAGAGGGAATTGGATTAGAATTTGGATTATAAGGTTTAATTCATTGCAATTCGAACCACTTGAAATATCAAATATTTCATCTTATTTAGGTTTATTTTGTTTAATTTCCGTTTTGAGAAAATAAAGTTGAATTGAGGTCAAGACATAGGATTCCACGAATGTCTCCTAATCGTTTGACCGTTACAAAATAAAAACAAATCTTTGCCATAATCAACACCACTACACCACACAATTTCGTAATCGATGGGTGCTTTACTAATTGCTACCGGCCTTAATCAGAATACATATACAAGTTATTAAGAAGTTCTATGTGAAGAATCTTAGCTGGGGAGCTGAATCTGAAAACAAAATTGAAGACTGCATTTAATAGCAGATTCTGGAAACCCCGATGACCGAGGTGTAGAAATTTCGATGTAAAATGTGTTTGTGCAGATACATGCGCAATCAGAAGTTCAATATAAAATATTTCAGTGACTCGGAATTTGTAATACAGTAATTTTAATACATTTTAAAAATTAAAAGAAAAATTTACTCAAATAGTAATCTAAAAAATTAATTACGTAATACTCACGATGTCACTGATCCCTAAATTTCAAAACAATATTTAAAATATAACAACATATTTATCATTTTAAGTGCCACATTATTCCAACTACACGTGTGTTTGTATTTGTGTAGTGCATTTAGTATTACTCTACTAGAATCAAAGATTAATCTACGATCATTAATAGCAACAATTTAGTTCACTGTTTATATTAGTTACATGTAACATGTAGTTTCTGTATTTTGTAAGATACATAAACTGCAAAATTCGACTAATGATTTAAAATTGTAATAGCTCGGGATCGACGAATTGATGAACCTTCTGTTGAAATTGTTCACCAGGTAAACAATTATGAAATATTAATTTAGATTGTTCCAAATATAAAAAAATTAATATTTTCTAAAATTTTCATTCTATTGTTTCAGTCTTCGCAGGCCAAGGACCAAATGCATCAAATGCATCTTGTCTAGCTTCGTACTGTTAGTTCCTGTCAGCTATCCTACACTGATCACAGCTACACAGCAACCGGTTACAAAACCCGTAAGGTTTCCTAATGTTACTATTTCTAGTTTTCATGAGTGGCAATTTGTTTTGTTTTTTAATAGTTGTTTCTTTGGTATTTTGCTCCCTTTTTGGAACTCAAATTAGAGTCGGGTGCTTTGAACAAGTCTTAAATGGTGGAACAAAAGAGATCCTTCTAAGTGAGGAAGCTTGGTCTTTGTATTACCTAACTGTTTGTGGCAGTAGTGCCCTTGTGTAGAATGACTTATGTATTTATTACGTAAGTAATTAATGTATGTTTGACTTTCAAGCGTCTATTAACGATAAGTCTATTAATGAATTGGATAATTTTAGTGGCACTTTTTCTTACTTTTTGACTCCGTCAAATGTATCAGATTAATTGACATTTAACTGAAGTATTCACTCCCAAGGGCTACGAAACGTGTTCTCCATTTGGTTATTGTGAAATTTTTAAAAACACAGTCATGTCATTATTTTATTGATACCTCAGCCGTCATCAGTGATGCTTTTTGTATTGTTGATGACTTCTTCTATAACATAAAAATTATTCTTTTTTGATACATGATCCACTGATTTTATGAGAATTGTGAATTGTGCAAGAATTCGCTTTTGATAGTCACTTGAATGACAATGTCTGGTGTCATACCAGTGATTTTTGGGACACCGAACTTGTGGTAGTTACCATTTACCATCACGCTGTTATTCTTTCAGTGCACACACATCGTACAATTCGATTTTGGTACTTGTGGTACCAATTCCAGAACTCTGACATAGTCATTAAAAGTTTAAATAAAATTACACTACGCTAAATTACACTGTATCTTGGGTCACAGGTTTTTTTGTAATTTCTAGGAACATTTCTATAACTACGGCTGTTTGTTTCACTTCTTCTCGGTCTCCGAATAAAAAATGCCAGAATTTGCCAGTACAGACTTCAATTGATTTGTATCATTTCTTCATTTTTTGTTTGTTGGCCGTAGAATAATGTATACTGTCCTTCGGCCATTAGCACTTCTACTTCAAATTTTTATTATGCGTCAGAAAAAATATTTACATACCCTTCCGTTGTAATCATCTCAGAATCCTAGAACAGGGATCCTATAATCACTACAGCGGTAATCTGATGAAGACTACAAAGCTTATAGCCAGCACTTATTGACTGGTTTCTCACAAAACTTGCGTTCCTTTGCATCAGTTATTGAGTGTTTGTTGAACTTATTCACTGTCACGTGTATTCTCCTCTTCACCATCATCATTATTTAATTGGCTCGAAAGCTCGCACGTACGCCGCCAGATAGAAAATTTCGTTTCAACAAACTTACTCTATGTAGGTGAATGTATAATAAATTGTTAGTGGAAATACCATCCAAAAGTTTTTTCTCTTCACACAAGAATTCCATGATGTAAAATTTATTGATTCCCGATTGTAGATTTATGTTGATCATTTATTCATTTTTTAATTTTAGATTTAAAAAATTTGGCAGAAGTTTTGAAACGTTTGAAACCCCTGGGCGTGGCGGACACTTGTTTTTTATTAGACCGTCTAACGTTTGCTGGTGTTACTGCGGTAGGGTTGGTAGTAAGAGGTTGATTGAGTGAAAAGAACTGCCGGTGAAAGTATACGGTAAATGGTGTTAGGACGATAAAATTGGATGATTCCTGCAATTTTATGAATTTATTTAGACTTATGCTTGCTTGCTTGCTTGCTTGAGCAGAATGCTCTGGGGGGGTTCCCGTAAGAATTTTAAACCTGTCAATCTTTATAATCTTTCTGTCAGTTTTTGGAAAGACTCGAGAAAATAAACGATAAAATGGCCAAATTTTATTTCCTTATATACATGAATTGTTGTATTTTTCACCAAAACCGATTTGCACTGTTTTCTCCCTTTGGTAGCAATCGACCGCACCAATACTGTTTTTTTGTTTCTTTTAAATACTTTCAACAGAACTTACACTTGAATGAATCACTTGTTAATTTCATTCTTTATTTGATTGTGTATCACAACATGGTTTTCTATCGAATTACCTTGTGAGAAACCAAATTGACACCGTCCTTGTGTACTAATGTATAGATTAAAGCAGACGCCAAGTATACCAGGTGCATTGTTTGTTAGCAGTTATATATTTAAAATATTATTCTCTATTAAATAATTCATTATTTCGTCTTACAGGTAATGTATTCAAGCGGAAAGCATTTACACAGAATATTTTAATTGTAATTTTTTGTTTAAACTAATATTACTTCATTAATTTAACAACTTTTTATATGTGTACCTGTCGTCCAAATGGTCAGTCCTGGACCTCAAAACCTATTAAATTTATTAATACTCCTTTAGTGTTAATGCTTAAAAAGTCATTCGAGCCTAATAAAATACTGATATATTGATACAGGTATTGATATTGATATTTAGGTAGAGACTACTGTGGGACAGAGATCCACGTACATTCATAAGAAATGGGCTTTCAATATGTGAAATTAAAAGTGATACACATGGAAAAAACCTGCAGAGTTTATATACATTGTACTTGCATTGTATTACAATTGTCTGAGTATGACACTCTCTGGAGGAAGGAATTAGGTAAAAAATTAACAGGAAGATGTCATATGACGGAAATATTGAATTGCGGGTTTGAGGTACCACGCAGCAATTAACTAAAGGGACAGGTACAGGTAGCGTGGTAAATGTGTGTACCTGCGTCGGCGTGTATTAAGGACATTGATCTGAGTGATCAGTGAGTCATACGGGAATATCCAAAAAATGCTATTTTCTCTCCGTCATTACTTACGTCGTAGTTTCAATTTCAGGAAATAGAGTCTAATTAGAAGACGTTAGAGGCGAACCAAATGAGAATTATTGATTTCAGTCCAACATAAACAATACACTGCGGCATTCCAATAAAGAGAAAGAGGAGAAATCGAAAGCTGTTCTAGAAAGGTGAGTTTTTCTCATTGACGCCCCTAAGTGGGTGTCAGCTGATTGACGAAACCTCCGCGATTCCGTGAGAGTTCTCGTAGTACGATAAAATTCAATTAACGTCTCTGGAATTGTCGTGCGGTGTCGTCAAATCGGACGACTTCAGGGCTACCCACGAGTACCCGGGTTTTCATTCTTATGCAAGTTATGTAATTTTATATTTGTGACCATGTAGTTTTTTAGCTTACCGATGAGGAGGAAACCAGATTTTGCTTGAGATAAATTGCTGTTGTTCTTTGACCTCATTTCTACCAATAGAACTGGGTAACGCAGACATTGCCTAAGTTTGAGGTTTTGATCGCGATCATATATCTAAACTGTCCAAACAGTTTAACAAAAAATATGTTCTCTTAATAGAACGATTCTCTTAAGAGTGGGACTAACACGTCGCAACTGATTGGTTTCACCTCATGTAGGTAGCCGTACAACGAGAAACAACATTATTCAGATGTAGTAATCTGCAGGATGAGTAGATTCAGTCTGGATTCCTGGCAGTTAGTTTTTGGTTTTCATGTTACTTGGGAATTGTGAGACTATTATTTTGCTGCATTTCAACTATGACAAAGAGACTTGATTTAATTAAAAGAGTGTTCCGTTACTGCTCTTCCTGGAAGCCAGTGATCAGAGGTTGGAGTGATGCCGTCTTGAGGTCGAATGTCTGTCTCCTTTAAGCAATTAGCAAACAGGAATCGATTAGAATGACATGAACAGAGTGGATGATTCAGTTCTTTAACCCAATTCGTTTCTATTCCGTCCGTTTTGGAAAATTCCACGGGAGGGATTTTCCAAAGGGATGGAAGGAAGCCAAGGGATGAAACTAAAGACGGAAACTATTGAAAATTAAGGGATGAAGTCATTAGGGGTCACCCTGAGGTAGGACAACGGCATCCGACTCGACGATTTTCCCAAGTGACTAATCCAGGAGGCAATGTCAAGGCCGCTAGAAGGTCACACCGCTAGTTAAGTGGGACTCTGGTAACGGCAAGTTAATTTCTCCTTCTGCTGTAATACTTTTTTATTGGATTTTAAGATTGTAAATTTAGTGATGCTTTTAATTGAAGAGAAGTGAAACTCGGATTAAACAGAATTGCCTCAAGCATTTAACTTACATTTATGTTTTTGACTCTGACGATCACCCCATAGTGATCTGCCCCTGATTTTCTCCTGTCTTCATCAACAGAATTTACCTTACGTATTCATTCAATATTCAACCTAGACAATTTAATATTGTAAAACAGAAGTACGCTGATAAGAAAATTAATCATTCATTTACAAACCGCCACCGCTAGACTTGTCTCTGCTTTTATTTGCATTGCTACCAAAAACCATTGTCTAATGAGAATGTCACTTACTTTTTTATAATTTCATTTATCGGACACCCCCATGTTGAAAAGTGGAACACCTTTTACAGCAATTCCTAGAAAAAGGCTGAGAGCCCCATAACTCACACGACTTGGTAATCAAACAATTCCAGCATTGATCGTACGGATATCGGGGGGGCTGTATCACATACACCTCGAGAGAAATGAATGAATGAGTGAATGAATGAATGGGCCACAGAATGGGAGGTAAATTGCAAAATTCCAGGGCGGTAGAGGCACGCGATGTGGGGAAATGGTAGTCCTAAATGACTCCCGGGCAACCTCAGGAATAATTACCAGGAATTAAAGGGTTGTCCAGTAGTGTTGGCTCGAAGTTATGAAAAAAATTCGTGGAGTATTCTATGAATCAGTAATAGGCTAAACACGCGATTCGGAATGAGTCAACAGCCATGGGGAGATTGGCAGGTAACAAATGGACGTCAGAAACGAAATATGACTGAGTCACAATGGCGGAAGACGAATTCAAATGAGTTTTTGCCCCTCCGACGTCGGAGTTCCAGGAGGTTCCTGGAAAGAAGTTCAAGGTCCTCCTGGATGCTATGGAATTTTGCTAGAAATCAAAAAGGATAGCGACAAAACGAAAAAAAACAAGAATGGTGAGAAGTGCGCCTTCACTGGTTGAAATTTCAGTAAACACATTATGAAGTTTTTAAGGTATCCCCAGGCATAGTTATGTCACTGTAATATTTCAATGGAAATTAATGAAAAATTTTTTCAGAAGGGTCTGGTAGTATTAAAAATAGTAGCCGTGAAGTAGAAGCAAGAAAACAACACCAAACGGAAGATAATTCAAATATCTTGCGAAGCAGACCTAAAGACAACAAGGACCGCGTGACTAGAAGGACCAGAAATGTGAAACGGAACCGAAGACGGAACAGAAGAGGTCAAAAAGGCAATGCTAAAGAAGGAAACCAACCTGAAATTGTGGGGAAACCCTAGGCGGGTAATTAACACCTGTGCCTGAGAGGTCGCTACCATACAAAGTTCAAGTAAGTTCTAAGATGATTCAAATCGACCTTCTGCCCGAGGCCTCTCTATGAGGATCTTAAAATTTGACAAACCGGTTAATCGATCTCCAAATTAAACTATTTGTACAGGACATGCCGCCTCAACGGGTAATTTACATCGTTCCGGGTGATAGTTTTGCCTAAATCTCATCTATGCGATGCGTCATATTCTTCTAATTTGGTAATTGAATCATTTTGGCGAATGTACCATCAAACAGTACGTAGTAGTTTAAAATTGTTTGCGTCTCAATTGTCATGAGCAAACTAAAGTGAAATTAGCGGATAATAGTACACGGTATGAGAAGCCTTTTTATGAAGAAAACACTTGACTAACTTGGGCATTTCAAGGTATTACTAAAGGAATCAACATTTAATAAGGGTTTGTGGAATTTCCTAAACATTAAGGGTGGCAAATCAAGGGTTATGTAATTATAATAACCGTTGTTTAAGACGTAAACATTTACTAAAAATAATAATGTCGTTATTACCTTTATACGATTACTTGTATTGGTAAAACTCAATAAATGTACATACGTGTGCGACTCATTGTAGTGTATGTAATGAGAAGGATTACCGTCTACTCTTCATATTTTATCAAAATAAATCTGTTTTATCTGGTACTCAGCATCATTTATATACAACGTTAAAATATTTGTTAGGGTCTATTAATTTTCATAAGCGGTCCTGACGTCCTGAAGTAAGGGCTCAATATTCCTTAAGGAAGTGAATACATTACGACAGATGTAAATGTAATGTAGAGTATGTAATTTTAAATATAATATGTTTGCAGGTTACATTGCACTAATGGCACATGGTATTGTCCGATTCTAAATGGCAGCCAACGCATTTGTCGTTTTAGATTTATGAGCTCATAATTTCAGATCGGTCTATTTGTCGAACGCTCAAGATTTATTTTCCAAAGGATCCCCGACGCGTTCTGTCGAATTTCGAAATAGAAATTTTTTAAAAATAGCAAAAGACTCGTGAATTGCGAAGGTGTAAGTAAAAATATAAACAGAATTAATAATAGCAACACAACCTACTCGATCCGCTAGAGCAGATGTAAATATTGTTGAAATAAAGAATGAATTGTTGAAAAGATAGTTGGGGAGGAATCTGAGGAAGGAGCAGACGGATCTATTTGGAAGCCACAAGAATTTCAGCAGCAATTAGTCAAAATCATAGAAGTAGCTATTGTCATCTAGTGAAAAATAAAACAAAAACAGATTTGATGTAAGAAAGATTTTTACTTAAAAGGCCGTCTTATGAATTTTACATTTGCTATGTATATTGTATATTGTATAGATTTTAAATAAACAGCCCATTTTCCATAAAAGGGCTACGGTCTTCATATTTGTGCAATTACATGGGCATCCGACATTCAACAGTCAACTGCATAAAAAGGTATTCTGATGAAATTCAAGCGACAAGAAACGTAAATCTGTAGAACAATAGGAGTAAAGAACTACAGAAACAACCGGCACGTTACCAGTGGTGGTATCGCCTTCAAGAACAAAATTAAACACTTTATTTTCTCCTAAGGCAGCCAGTTGATGTTAAACTCATGTCACAGGGTGTTATGCGGTGCCAACCGTGGACCCATTAAAAGACAACTTGGGGTAGAAGTGAAAATAGGCGGGTGAACAAGAACAAGAGGAATTCAAGGAGATTGCATTAGTGTAGAGTGAAGTACACCATTTGCAGAAAATCACCATATATGGAAGAAATAAATTAGGGGGAATTGGCCCAAACGAAAAGCCTCGTGCTTTTTGGTGGGCCGAATGACTTGATGTCTTCTAAGTTTAGAACGGTTTTATTGCAGAAAGTACAAGTTTGCCCACGGAAGACGCATTCCATTGAAATGAAGCAAAAGGCTGAAGAAAAATGAGTGGGACTTGACATTTTGCCGTGGAAGTGAAGGTGAGACTTACCGTGGTGCCCGGGTCATTTAAACTCTCCTGTATTAGTACAATGATAGTTGCACTAGTTTGTAACAAAATTACTCTTCTGAGCATGAAAAAATAATATATTAGTACTGCTATGTGAACTTCCAACCCTTTTATTGTTGAGTTGGTGCTTGTGACCCTCTGTTTTTCCACAACACAGCTGGTAATTGTTGTTTTTTTCTTTTAATTCTAGGTGACACTACAAACACCATTTGACAAAAACGAAACTTCTTTTATCCTGAAACACATAGTGGTACTGCAGTATTGCAACAGTGTTCGATGCTTAATTGCTCAAAGCTTTATTGTGGTGACCGTGACTCCTAAGGAGGCTACACATTGAATTCTACTGAAAAAAAGCAGTAAGTAAAAGTTCACTCCTGTTTGTCGGCTCATGTCCTAATTAGGTTCCACAACTTGTCTAAAACCTGTGGGAAAATCAAGGGGGGCAATACCGAAAATATGCGGGCATCTATTAGATCACCGCCGATTACAATCGAAGTCTCCTCTGCTTTTTTTTTCTCACTGTTACCTTTTCAGTTAGAAATCATTTCACTTACGTCAGACCGTATTTGCGGTATTTTAAGATCACTTTATTGTCTTCGCCTACTTTTGTTTTCTACATTTTTGATGATGGCTCAATTATTTGACTCATCCATTTAACACACACACACACATGAACACCCAAACAGACAGACTGAGCAATTTAGTAGTGACCTTTGTTGGCCAACACCTCTATATGACCCGAAAGACAATTTCGTAGTCATGATATTTACTTCTACACCAATTTGATAATGAAACTATAAATTTGTGTTTGAAATTTATTACTTGGTACTCACTCAATTTTGATCTAAAAAACATGAATGTGAGATTAAGGGTCTGTCAATGCACATTAATGCTAATAAAATGCACTTTATTACTAATTTGTAATGTAGAAAGCATTACAGTTAATTTATAGAAATTAATTTATACATAAATTTTTAAAACACGTTAAGGGAGAATAAATTATTTTTCTACCATCAGGTTGTGGTCCTGGTTTGTAAAATTAGTTTCAAAACATTTAGGAAAAGATAATGGTCAAAGAGGTTCCTCTTCTGATTCCATGATTTGCGAACGATAATCCTTTTTAATGTTAGTAGAATTTATTAGAAAACTGATCCGATTTCTACTAAATACTTTTCTATTTTTTTTTTGGGGGGGAGAATAAAAGTTAGCATTAATTTGGCATTGGTAACAGGATCTGATGTGAAGTTTCTCTGATGTCTCGTCACGTGGGTTGAAATCGATTTTAAAACGATAGAATCTATAATAGAAGCATTGATTCTAATTTACGTGAGACAGGTTGATTGTGGCTTGAGACCTATTGTAAACAAATAAAAAGAAACTAAATCGATGCAAAATAGAAAACCTGCGAACTTTTTAATTCTACCCACCGCCTTGGCCGTCAACCAAATTTACTACTTACTTTCTATTTTTTTTTATTTGGTCGTTTCTTAATTGGGGGAAATTTCTGCTCTTTATTTGTTGCCATTGAAATCTGCAAAATAATTTTCTAAAAATTTGAGGATTTATTTATTTAATTTAAAGAGGAATCAAATTGACAGTTTTTATGGGGCAATGGGGAACATTCAATTGGGGGAAATGCCGAATTCATGAAAATATTTCTTTATGGAAATCTAACACCGGTATCTATTTGTCTCACTGGAATTTACTTCATGGCTTTTAAGTTCTTTTCATTTTTCTGTTTGTTTTTCTGTCTATTTTTGACTTTTGTGAAATGACACGGTTTTGCAAGACAGCCAATTCTTCTTTAAAAACCTTGCCTTCATCTTCGTCGTCAATGACGTCAATGAGGAATAATTTGGTAGTTACACCTAATCCTAATTCTTCTTAATCAGATGTAAAATATTTCCTAGCATTGTCTATCAGAGTAGGTTGTTTAGAATTCCTTTCTAACTAGAATATATCCGAGAAATCCGAAATTAAACGGTTTCTGTTACAAGAAATGCGCTTATTTTAATTTTGAACAATATGACTTCTTGTGGTACTTTTTCTGGTCTGGTCTGGTCGCTACTTCCCCTAAAAGGAAGGCGAGTTGATCTGTCTAATTGGTTGGTGGGTTTTGTTTGTCTTAGCGTTGGACATTTCTTTTTAGCTGGTAGACAAAAAAAATTCTTAGATCTGGAGATCGGAGCACAGCTACCGATACTTTTACTTGAAAACTTGGGACCCCACCTTTTGAAACTCACATGTAGAACCTGCGTTATTTCAACTGCAAGGAATTCTCTTGCTCCTTCAAGGACTCAATTATTTTTGCTATGTTAATTTTTTTTTACTTTTCTGTCTTCGGACGACCTACAGGCAATTATAAATTGGCGCCACACAGATCATAAGATTCTCAAAGTACCCACATTGGAGTACTGTAATTATCGTAGTTGTTGCCAATTGCCCTTCTCTACTGTAATTATAATATACTTACAACAAAAATAGAATAATTCATATGAAGAATATGATAAAACAAATGAGCATAAATAAAATATTATAAATAATATGTGTATATACACAACTAAATGTACAACGATGACGGAGAACATAATAAATGATAATTTTTTACTTTTCCAAATCGGTATTATTAGCCCGTGAAACAAAGCAAAATGGGGTTTGAGTGGGCAATTCTAAAAACATCTTGTCCCGTCACAATTTTAGAAATTTTGAGTGCGTTTATAATGGCTAGGCAAGTGTCCATTGCGTGATATTAAGTGACCGTTATATAACAGTGCAGTACAATGGCCGACAAGTTTCAAATCATATTTAATGCTTGTGAGATAACCGTACGTTAGAGTGGATGTAAAAGTGGCAGGGGAGTGGTAGTTGAGGGCTACAGTCATTCATTTAAACAAATAAATTGATTAAATAATGTGGGGGTGGCGGGGGTTGATTGCTGTCGTCGGCAGAGTTTCAGGTCCGCATACCTACGAACCCATTGTTCATTCATTCAAAGAAGCTCAATTGTGTTAAAACTTTTACATAATTATGTAATTGACGAGTAGAAAGAGATTAAATGAAACGAAGAGCTTTTTCAGGTGGTCTGTGAGAAAAAAAAAATAGAAAAATGTGGGATTTGACGGATTGTCGATGGATTTTTCTTTGGGTGAATTACCGATGACGTCACAAATTGGACACTGCAGACTCGACATGTGTTAAAGGTGTACATGTGGACGTATCTAGAACTTGATGGGTTTTGATAGAGTACAAATAAATATTAAAATTAGGATGGTCCCACACAGAGAGTCAGGAAGTGTTGTGTAACTTAATGATGAATGGTACCTTAAGTAAAAGTTGAAAGAATGAAAGAGAAGTTCCAACGATAGGCGTCAAAGTGCTGTCTTTCCACAAACTAAACACCGTAAAAGATACATTTGCGTAGGTAACGTCTTGCCAGAGTCACGGTCGAGAATCTGTGTTTTGGTTTGAAAAACTAATACTTTAGAATTGGTACTTTCTGACCCTTTACTGAGTATTTTATTTTCTGTCTTCTGAATATTAATTAAAATTACTTTGTTGAACTGTACAAGTCCAAAAGATCCTCTCTTTGCTGACGACTGGGTGTCTGACCATTGACGAAATGAGTCGAAACTTCCAGTTTGTCAATTTGCGTGCGCCTTCACAAGTCGTCGTTGTTCTGTAGAATACGAATACAATGTGTAGAGTATATACAGATTTTCATTTCGATCGCTTACTTAACATAATGTTCTTCTGCGATAATAAATTTGCACCGGAAAACTTTACGTCGATTTTCCTAGAACCGCCACCACAGTAATAAACGATATACAAAGCCATGGTGTGAGCCATTTCCTTCTCTATGTCAACTTCTTAGATCTTCCAGATAGATTTCCGTGGAATCCGATACGATCATAGATTTTCGAGAACTTTTTTGAATATGTATGAATGAGAAGAGGAGGGCTGCATGCTTATCGCGTAATGGATTGTAGTTTGTCCGGGAGGTAGGGAATAGGAAGCACGTGCTGGAGTACACGTGAAGTGAGCCCGTCGGAGAAGAAGCTTCCAGGGAAGGAAACATCGGGGAAGCCGGTGAATTGGGTCAGTCAAATGACCAAATTTCCATTTCTAACTGGGACTTTGTCCTCATTTTCTTTTGCTTAGCACTGAGTCTCTAAGGCCCAAAGAAAAGTTTCAGAAAACTGCGAGTCTCATTCGTAAAAACCATTCGAAGTTACGGCTGAAAGAATTTGTCGTGGGAAGTCGTAGGACTGCTGAAACAGGCGGTAATCACTTCGTAAACCCTTTTTCTGGAACTTTCTTCCATTACAGTACTTTTCCTTCATATTCTGTACCATTTCAAATTTTTAGTCGGTTCATTTGGTCTGTTGCTTTGGTGACGTATTTTTCAGTACGTCTCACAATTGATTAATTATTTATTTTTGGGTTTATATACTTTATTTTACACCATCTTCATATATTAAGTTGCAATTGTTAGAAGTAACCATTGTTTTAGATATGGAAAATAATTCTATTGCTACACTATTGACATCAGTTCAACTTATATTGTGTATTTCATGACTGGAAATTTATATACAGAAGTGAATAGGCGAAGACTGTCGACTGTCGGAATACGGGGGTCTGCCATTCAGTGGAATGCCCACAGTGGCCAGAGTAAGGACAATACCCAGTTAGACTGAATGGTTTAAATGGGTGTAACCCTAGCGTCGACAAGACAGTCGGTTCGTTCTTGTTTGGTAGAAAAATGCCTTCCGACAGACATAAGAAATGACTTTCACCATTGCGTCAAACACAAAATTCTTGTTTTGTGTTTTCGGTCATGTGCGAAATATTTTCAAACGCAAATGCAAATATATTTAGGCCTGATATCATTGGCTAAAATATGTTTTGTTTTTCGTTAAGTGGATAACGCTTTGCCCCTCGGTCGGTTTCTTCGTTTTTCTGCTTCCACGTTCCTTTCCTGTGATTTCCCACCCAGCACGTTCACTCCAAATGAATGAAAATGGATTTATGAATGAATGAAAATAACAAGTTTACGAGTTGGGTAGGAATGTAAATAAACTCAAAAAGAGAGAAGGAAATGAAAGAATTTCACGCAGGCGTAGGTGAAAATAATATATTTATTGTCCCTCACATAACAAGAGAAAACCGCAAAATGTCCAGTCTAAATTTGTAATTGTAGTGCTTAAATGAGACAGGATGACGAGGTTTGGAACCTCCGGGTGTAAAAAAAGGCAACGAGTAACCGGAATTTAATTTACAAGAAAACAATGAAAATTTTGGTATTCAAAGGATAACAGTCGTCCCCGTGGGGTACGAAATTTTCTCTTTCAATGAATTGTCCACAATGAACTAATTTTAATGGAATAGTTGTGAATGAAATACACTTAGAAACTTACGCATTCTTACAAAAAAAGAAAGACTCGAAAACGAGTCAGTTCGAAGGAAATGCATACAGAACGATAGTGGGGTGATGTTCATAGAACAAAATGTGGTTCCCCTTGCTTATTACTAGGCGGAATTCGTATCAGCTGGTTCCTGTGGTCATTTTAATAATTATAGATTTCATGTTCGAAGCCTACTTAACTATCCTTAGCCTTTGTAAAAGAATTAAGAAAGGAACCTTGTCTTTGACTTGCCAGACATTTCCGCTTCTGTTTCAATCAATCGGAATTTCTCACTCCAGACAAGGACTCATAAATTTGTAATGGAGTTTTGACTTTCTGAAGCGATTAAGAGAATTTCACATTGGAATCTCCCATTTGCTGTCGGTCAGGTTTAAAATACCCGAAAAACCTAACCGCAAAGTTAACGAAAACCACAGAAAAATCAATCAAGTGAATTTGTTCGCATTCTAAAGAAAAGACTTTTACTTGGCGGTATTGTTTTTTGTCCGGTTCCGTTAGTAAATAGGTTGGATCCACTTGAGAGACCTGAACCATCAGAACTCACCTGATACAGCCAGGTGTTCACTGCCGTATTCTTTTTCTTTCTACTCGACTTGTCCCACCCTCTGGAAACTTGTTCTACCACTACGTAAAGCTTCCCTCTTCCTCATTTTCTATCACCATTAATAATTTACATAATGATCGGGATT
Source organism: Polyplax serrata (assembly GCA_037055365.1). Lineage (NCBI taxonomy): Eukaryota > Metazoa > Arthropoda > Insecta > Psocodea > Polyplacidae > Polyplax > Polyplax serrata. The sequence goes on from JAWJWE010000003.1 coordinate 11,326,258, forward strand.
TCCAAGCAATAGATGATTTGTCTGGTTGTTATTTTACCATAAAAGTTGCAATTGCATAACCATTTCTTAATCCTTGAGCAAAAAACTGGTCATTTGTGGTCTTCCATCTTGTTCATGAACCTATCAGATCTCTCTTTTATCTGTTTTCCTTTGTACAACATACAATGACAAGTAGTTAAATCCGTGGCCTAACTTAAATAACGAGATAATGGGTACCTGCCAAGTAAGAATTTCCTGTTGTTGAACACTCCAAAGGCCACGTTTGACGAATGCCGAGGCTTAGTCACTTGGTAGTGGGCAAATGAGTTTGCATGTGACATTACGGAAACGGCAGGACAAGTCACAAAGTTCAAATCGATACGATTCGAATCGATTGAAAAGGTGCGAGACAGAAGGCGAACTGGGTCACGGACCTTTCTGTAAGGAAGATGTTGCGGTACCAACGGGTAGAATGTGGAAGTTACGGGCAGATATAAACACAACTTTGCCAGACCAACTCCTGCACTCATATGACGACTTCAATGCTGTTGTTTGTGTAATTTGCTTCTTAGCTACGTCCAGAATTCTCTTTGTTTGTCTGAACTAAAATGAACATCTTTAAATTGTTTGCGTGTCTTCGTATCCCTCCACTCGAAGAGTGGTACCCGTAGCTAAAGAGTAAATGGGTACTTTTAAGTATTTGTTTCTTTCCTTTTAGTTTCCTCCTGTAAGTCTAAATTCAATCGTTTCTGTCTGTCCCGGGATGCAACATGGCAATCTTTGTGTTTAAGCACGTAGAAGCCGATATGGGTTTCCCCGCAATCTCCGGTGGTATCTGTGCACCTCACCTGCCACCTGACCCGACCGCTCACACACCCTGATTTTTTGCCATGCCTTTGTCCCAATCTCCTTCTTCTGAGAATTTCCAATATCTTAATTGCGTTCTCAATAACCTTGGAACCTAGTCTACCTGAATTATTTTGCCCCTTCAACTTGGTGTACCTGATTGGTATGGTATACCTGATACATTATTGTTATGTGTTGTTATTCGTGTTGCATTGGTTTCACTTACAGACAGATTCCTTTTATGGAAAGAAAACACGGAATCTACACATGTACGAGCTGCTGTTACCATTATCAGGGTATTTTTATTGTAATGTGTGATAGAAAATTGTCTGACCCACGTACTGCATGTATCGTTTCAGTGAAAATTTACTGTTGGTACGTTTACTTTTTAAAGCGATTTAATGCGAGAGAAAAAGTGAAGTTTGGTCTTCCGTAATCTCATGTAAGAGTAAAGCGTAATTGCAAATTACGTGGAAAAACCACTGCCTAGACCTGTTTTACTTTGACACAAGAAAATGTTATTAATAATTGCATAAGACTGGAACAGAAAAGTAGTGCCACATCCAACAACTTCACCAACAATCGTTTGGTCGCCTTACTTGTGCGTCTTTAGCAACCCTCAGGTACCTTTTTTTACTTTTACGGTAAACCACTGAAAAGCTGTTGCCTGTTTTGTAAACGTCTTTTTGTTTTTTGCCTGTTTGTCAGTCGCAAATTCTTGTGTCACCTCAATTCATTTCGTGATTCAGGACGGCTCGTCCGTCCGTCCGCCAGCAAATTTGCGACAATCAAGATTTGATTGAACCACAGCAGTATGAGTCTTAAGATTCTCCGATTTCGCCGCACGGTCCTCCCCGTACTCGTAAAACTATTATTCATTTTCATCGTTGAGTGCGAAATTAATTTCTGAGAAACGAAAATGGCAATGTTAAACTTTTTTGTGTTTGATTTATAGTGACGAACAGTGGGGAAAGCCCTCGACCGAAAACTAACGAGTCCCCAGAAAGTTTCGCTTGTTAAAAATCGCCTGACACCCCGGCAAGGTCTTTCAGTCTGTGTAGGGAGAAAATTTATGAGTTTCATGACCCTAACAAATTTTCTAGGATAGTTTGATTTGACTGCCCCTCAAAAACTAAAGTTCCTGGTGTCTTAAAATCCCTTGTTTTCGGTTTCTCGGTACGCTGAGGAACCATTTTATTTTTTGTATTGTTTGAAGGATGAAAGAAAGGAAATTTATACGTTTAGGAACCTTGTTGCTTAGTCTAGGCAGGCTAAACATTTCAACTTTATATATAGATAGTTCAATAAATAATTCGCAAACCAATAATTTAAACTTTGAACCAAATTCATAGAAGACAAATTGACTACAACTTCCCCAGAAGAAATTTAGTAATTAAAACACTGTTGTTCGCACAAATGAAACGTTGACTACTTGCAATATTTTCTTTCAATTGATGCCTTCATGAGCAAACTTGTTTGGTCACATTACACGTTAACTATTTGAGTTCTGTGACGATTTTAGACTTTTTGGGACCGATAATTTTTCCATGTCCTGCGTGACAAAAAGTTAGCCTTTTCTATTTCCTCTACTACCTTACCAATAAGGTGGAAGCCTTCTTCCACTTATGTTTGGGTGTATACTTTTTTCTTTACAGGAGTGTCGAACGAAATGATCGAGTACAATCCATCTTATGATCACGTGTTTAGAAAGAGTGAAAGTAAGTTTTAATAAACTGATTATTTGAAAATACAATTCATATACTTTTATTTAAAAATAACGATTAATATTAAATAAATTTTGATTTATAAACATATTCTAATTACAAAAATGTTAGTCCACATAAAAATAATGTCCTTTTTAGGGAACGGTCAAAGACGTCTACTTGCCGGTCAACAGTTTTGCTCATTTGCCCTGGAATGATTCATTTTTAATGGGGAATACTATTAAATCAATACATAGGAAAACGTATACAGTCAACAAGCCAACTCCTTGAGATGTCACACCTCTGCGTTCTTACACCCCTCTATGAGCTATCATAATAATATTTTATTAATGTTTTTTCGAATCTTCTGTGTAAGTTTATGGCAATGAAAGAAAAACCATTGAAATTTAATTTCTTATTTAATCTTTCAGATAAGGAAAGGATCTTCGTGATAGAATTTGGGGAAAGTAAAAATTACAGGAAACGAAGCAAAAGAACAACGTTACAAATTAAAAGTAAAGTATTATATCAATAATATGGGTGTACTGAAGGTAGCATCACTGATTAGAAGTCTTTTGAACACGAAAGTGTACACTTGGAAGTTGTAGAAGCACCCCTGGAAGCACCCACGCAGGGTAATAAATTCTTTGAATTTCGAAAGGAAAAGGGGCAGTGACTCAAGTGCTCTTAACATACCTACTTTATTTTTAATCATGTTTCTAATGAGCTTGTAAGAATTTTTCTGAAATTTAGATCATTTGTATCATCCAGTAACGGGGAGCAGTGGTTGCTGGCATTGCTACAAAAGAAAAATTTTCCCGTTAAAAAACAGTGCAAAGCAAGAAATAGCGACGTTGTAAAGCAAAGTAAAAATAAGAAAGCCAACAAACAAAAAATTCACTTCCCACATTAAAGTGCAGTCCAAGTGCATCGAGTTGCAACGTTCACTTGGAAAACGAGACAGGAATTCACTGACTGATTGATTCAATGACGAAACTATAAACGCAAGTCTCGGGTAATAAAGTATTAATAAGTACCGCCTTTGTATAAGAAAAAAGCAACAGTAGTTTAATAAATAAGTATGTATATACATATATATATATATAAAGAGAGAGAGAGAGGGAAAACGTGGGTGAGAAACTGAAAATAGACTGGATTTCAAAGGACACCTCGTGGCATTCTGCTTGTTTATGTAGCTGCTTGCTTTTATAGCGCGAGGTGTATATTATTCGTGATCCACTGTGACATACTGACTGAGATGTGGCGACTGACAGAAAGAAAAGTCTAGAACATTGACGGCGACTGTTCGTATCTTCAAATTATAAGATAAAACTGTTTTTTTTATTGACACCTGCTACTGCTTAGAGTACTACTCATTCAGATTCTAGGTAGGAAGGCAACGAGCTCTAATGGAAGCCGGACGGACTCGTACAATTTATATATAAGTTTACATACAAATCCAAAAGAATTTTAATGTGGAAAATGTCACTAATCGGAAATCAGTCAACAACAACTGAATGATGAAATTATTTACAAGAGAGTGAAACAAGTAGATTGGCTATTCCAGCAAGGTGTCTAGCCGTTCTCCACATACTCTACTTAGGGGGACCACAGCCTTGTGAGCCAACTGAGAAACATAAAACCCGTAACCTGTAATAATGAATTTATTATTAACAAAAATCAAATGACCAGTCCACATTTACAAAATAACTCATTCCGCGGAAATAGGAAAAAACATACTTTCAAATCTATAATAGCTAGAGAGAGGTGAATATGCCTTTCAGTTCGTACCTGTGGTACCTGGAAAGAAGAACACGGTAATGTGAGCAGAGAGGTAGGCAGAAGACATGATAAAAAAAAAGCCGGCAAGTACATACTGCTGCAGAATATAAACAGGTAAAAATGTCTTCACAGATGTCCCAATAATTGATGCAAATATTCAAATTGACTCAGTAGGCGCTATCGTTTTCCTTTGACTTGAAAGGTAGCCATTAGAGGAAAATGATCACTTCCACACGCGAAATTAGGGATGTGTTTTAGGAAGGCCTCGGCCTCTTGCGAATTGGGCAGTGTCAACCTGGACACCAATTTCAGACTTCCTTCTGTTCTTAATTTCATATTCTCGTCCCAAATTTGACTGAAAATGAAGAGTGCCGCTCGCTAGGTCGAATACATTTTGTTATTTGTCTACGGTCCACCCTACTTACCTGTAAAATATGTAGTCTACTGTCACCCACCGATTTTGATTCGTTGTTGCTTCTGGAAAATTGGATTTGTCGTGATCGTACGCGCTTTCCAGGTTCAACTGGTGGTCCAAGACACCGGAGGAAAAGCTCAAGGATTTGCATTTTCCCCTGAAACCCAACAGACTCATTCAAGCACACCATTAGGACGAAGTACTCGAAATTTAAATTACCAAAGTCGGCACCTTTTTGACAGGCTAGCGACATATTGACAAGAGTCCGTGATGCCCAGTTGTGGAGGAAGAAGAGTTTTATTTAAAATGTGACCCCGTAAACTTGGTAGCAAACATTCGCTAGACACGCCTTCATACTCCAGGAAGCCCGTAGTGACCAATTGGTAGACCCCTGCAATGCAGACAAAAGTTCGGGTATTAAATGGAAACGTTATGCTGCTGTACTAGTACCATTCCTAACTTATTTGTTTGACGAGGTACTCGGTTGCACTGCACCTTGTTAAACGTTTGTAGTACATCCCAGTCGTAAAAGTAAATGAGTGTGAGGCATGGCCTCTGTTCCAAGCAAGAAACGAGGTTACGAGATTCTGTTCGAATTAATAAAAGAATAGAATGAGAAGGCAAAAGGCGAAGTAAGTGTTATTACCGTTATCAGGGGAGTAATTCATGTCACCCGTCAATATGATAGGCAGGTAATCGGGCTGTTGCGTCAGTGAATTTTCTTTCATATACGCCATTTTCTCTATTTCGGCAAGCATCAACTGCGTTTGAACCAGACGAATGTCGCCCCGTTTCGGATTGTACAACAGGTGGGTTGTTGCGACAATAAACTCCACTTCTGGTTTCGACTTGAGACTTAGCTTCAGTATAATTCCAATATTGTCCCGGTCTGAAATTAATGGATTTTATCTAGATTTCCTGAAGTAACACATGAATCCAATCACCGGTTACTCACTCAGCAAGTACACAGAGGGCTTGTACAGTTCGACCGTCAGATGTTGAACCAAATTGAATTTGTCCTTTTTAAAATACATGGCACAACCGTCAACTTTGTCGTTTGTTCTACGTTTGTATATGCCTTGGTAACCCAACTTTTCCAAATGGTAATTGTAAAATGTACTGATAAGACTGGAATCTACTTCTTGAAGGCAAAGTATCTGAAATTTACAATTTATTTGCAATTTAGGAAAATCGCTGCTACGACTCCATCCAACTGTTTAGTTTAGTTTACTAGTCCTTGATCTACTCACATCAGCGTTTAAGTTCGCAAATTCTTCCAAGAGGACAAGGCTTCTCGATTTCCATTTCAGGGACCTCTCATCGTGATTTTTGTACAGGTACCTGTGCTGCTCGAGAAGAACTTGAGACAGAACATTATAACTGGCGACACTAATGAGTTCCTCTTGCACTGATTCCCATTTGTCTGAAAAAAAATGATGAGTTCAACAACAAACCACAATTGCTACCGTCACGTGACAAACAAATGTGGGGTTTTGATGTGGCATCAGTGCCAACGACAGGCTCTACAAGGACGTGGACGCTTTTCATCAACAGCAGGTGTCGACATCAGACAGACTCTTGGTCGACGCAGCCAGCTGTTTTTTTATATTCTCATCGTTGGCATCAAATTCACTGACGTTTATGTCACGTCACATCCATCCTCCTCAACTCTGTTTACAAACTTCACTGCTTTTCAACCATCTTTCTCTTGATGTTGACTGCTTCACAATTTTAAATGATGTCAAGGTACGCTCTGGTTAAATCTCTTCAATTATTTTACTTCACACTCACTTGCTTTGAACATTTCCTTAGCGTAGGACGTATATTCTGTCCACCTGATCCACCTGAGATTACTTTTTATTTCATCTTTTATTCTTGTCATATTCACTGCTTCCGTGACGTCTTGTTCTGGTAATTCTGGCTTCTCTTCCGCGGGTTGGCACAAACCCGAGTCCTCCGTTTTCACTTGTACTTTCAGAGAAGAAATTCAATTAGCATTCGCCCATCGATTGTTTCAAAGCAAGATTCAAACTTCGGTAACTTACCATTTTGTAGCGGTGAGACGGAAGGAAACTCTTCATTTCCTCTCAAAGAGCAAACATCTTCCACCTTGATTGGTTTCGCGTCCAAATCCCCGGCTCCCGTTGGTTTCGCCGACTTCAAATCACCCACTGGAATCATCAATACTCCTAACGTCACAATCAATACCAATAAATGCATTGTAATATCGTCTCAATACATTATTTGATTGGATGACTAGAGCTGCATCACGACAAAAACCTTACGAACTGAAAACTCCGCTACAAAGAGTCAAATACAAGTGGTAATCAATTCTTTAGTGAACTTCAAATTTCTATTTAGCAAATTCCAAAATTAGGAAGAAAAGTAAGAAATAAATTGTGGAGGAAGAAATTTTTAAGACAAGTATGCCAAACAGAATTTTCAGAATTGCAAGGTAACTACAGAATTAACTCAAAGAATCACACAATTAATGTGAACTACAAGATTAAACTTAGGTTTGTGTAGAATAGTTGCCTTCATAAGCTAGTTGTGCCACAATAAACCTGTGTAACATTTAATTTAGCCAGATAAGACAATTTAGGCAACTTTCATGTGAGTACCAGTGACCATTAGCATGCCAAGAAACTCTACTGATCAACAAGAATCCAGCAAACTAAAATTGCATTCTCTACCTTTAAATTATTTAACAAAAGTTATTTATGACAAAAGTATTATTTATCAGCCTAACTAAATGTCACAAAACCATTTCAATGAGCAAAATTTAAGCAGTAGTTTTCATGTACGACTAACTGTTTTGTGGTATTTTAAGCATAACATGAAATACAAATTAATTTTAAACATCAATTGGATGAACTTTCAAGTGCAAAAGCCTTCCACAAGTGTTCATATTTATTCAACAAATTGTCTCAAAAATGAAAATTGGATAACCAATATTCCTGCTGTTCCATCGATTACATTTTTACTTCCACATCTATTGAACTGGGCAGTGTCAACTATAATCGGTCAATGCAAAAAGTAAGTGACAATGTCAAAGAGGGCAACTGCTCAAATCAATACAATGAGTCATTGTTAGACCAAGTGATAACTAACCCAGCAGACAGAAATTATTACTTATCAATTTCCCAAAATTCTTGAAAAACAACAATTTCTATTACAAAGAAATCAAAAATTTGGAACCTTTGACTTTCTCTTAATTTCGGTTAAAATCGTCTACCTACTGTGCCGCAAGAAATGGAAAATCACCGACCGAAAGTGACAGGCCTTGAACACAATTTTATCTGACATTCAAAATAAGAAAATCAATCAGTGCCGAACCGATAATTCGATTAAAACCAAAATTTTTGGCGAAATAAACCATAAGAATTGGCTAACATCAAACGCACAAAAGAAACCCTGTCACATCCAACAACGAACTTATTGGTCCCAACAAAATTTAAGAAAACACCTTTGACCTTCTAACATTTTGGGTGCTTTCTTTTATTTATTGTTTTTTTACTTACAACAGTGCCGCATTTGCGTGAGATTCTTCGCGTAACCACTTAAATTCTGATTCGGATGAAGAACTTTGATCAAATCATTTACGATGGGAATTGAACGTTTTACAAAAACCGGGTACATTCCAACCGTCAAGGTTGACGAAGTTAGTCTTCAATTCTTAAGAGCGATGACAATCGCTAACGGTTTGATTCCGAATGAGAAACCCAGACGAAATGCAAGGTCGGAAGACAGACAGACAAATAGAAATAAATAAAACGAAATTAAAGAAAAAGAATACGGGGGAAAACCAAGTGAGGTTAGGTTTCTTTATTGCTTGTGTGCTTTTTCATTTTCCTGTTTTCAAGTTTTCCAAAAGTAATGTCGGAAGTAACTAACCGAACAAATTGTCGCTCTCGTCCATGGAAGCTATCGACTTATTAATCCGTTGACACATTCGGACCTAAAAATCCACAAAAAAAACCTAACTAAAAGTGACTTGATGAGGTTAAAAACTGACGTGGAGGAATCTGCAGGTTTCGTTGACTTTGGCGGATACTGACAAGCGGGGGTTCGTTTCCGGGAAATTATTTTCGTCGCTTATTTGGATCAACACTGGTCTTAATAGATCCTACTTTACTACTCTCTCTACAGCTGATTGATATTAATGAATTTAGTAACTGATAAGACTCCCTCCAACAAAGCAGCATGTCGTAAATAAAAGCACGTTCAATTTTGCATTTATCTATGTCAAGTGTGAATTCAAACTGTTTATGTTGCAAAATATAATCTGTTCTTAGTGTTGCAACAATGTTAATATCACATGTTATTTTCAAATAGAGAATTGGTATTCAGTTTTTGAAGAATAGTTGAATTAATGGAGTTTAGCAAATTGTTCTTAAATTGTTGGGCAGTTGGTTACACCCAAGGGAAGAGTTGTTTAAGTGGTCACTTTAGGTATGCTCAAAAAGAGGATTTTGCAGAATTGAGCATATGGTTTCAGCTGGAAACCTTTCATTTACAAATAATCAAAAACATACTTTTTAAATATTTGATTTGCAATTCATCTTTAAAGAAGTCCTCTACAAAATGAATAATTGTTAATTTTTATTATTACCAGATAGTCTGTAAGAATTGAAAGAAGCCAATTATAGAGAATAAGAGATGGTTGATATGCTTTATATTAGCTTTTACATCCCATTGCAGTACATGTTAATGGTTACTAATTCTCATTATTGATGCATTCTTAGTAATTTTGACAAATTAATACTATTTAAGCATTGAAAGCTGTATTTTCCATATTATCTGTTTGTGTTCCCAGATAAAAATGTTAGGTCTAAAAGAGTTGTTACATATCTTACCAATTAATGATTGCATCAGTTTTCTCCAGGTATTAGGGTACCTGATCGCTTTGTGCATGGGTGCTTGAATTTGGATTCAAAATGTTTCAGGTTGATTACCACTAACTAGTACTCATTTTTTCACATTGGCAATGTTATTTGTCAGTTACAACTATGAAAGGAAAGATTACTTTATCAGAAAAAAAACATTGAAATACAAATAAAAAATAGGTAAAAACCTTTTCTCATATATGTATACATGTGTCTTGGTGTAAATTTCTATTTAACAGATATGTGTTTTTCCCCTTTTTAACCTGACCAGCTCTGGTATAATATTTTGCGTTCAGGTCTTTATAGGACTACAACAAGCAATGAGACAGAGTGAAAAATTCAATTAATTCACTGCACTTATAACCGAAAAAAGCATCTAAACTGTTTCCAAAAGTCCGATAGTAAGAATATTTACAACCTAGTAGAAACAAATGTTTTTGGTGTGTTGTGATGTTACTTATTTGAAAAGTCGAAGGTGACGTTCGCTATTAAGTTTCAAATAGAAATAACCTTAAATGAAATCAAGCGACTCACAATGCCCTATAATGTAATGGAAATTAGTCAGGCAGTTCTTCGCTACTATTGAAAAAAATAAATTTCCGTACGCTCAATACAATTAAGTTTTTAAACATTCATAAAATTTTTGATTTTCCATGAGCGTGGAAGCAGACGAAAAAACTAAATTTTCATAGTCACAACGTCCCAGAGTTTTCACGATTTGCCAAGAATTGGCCAGACCGTTTTCTTTGTTCTCCGTTTGCTTGATCACATTGACATTGGCCAAGTGTGTCGTCACTATAACGTCACGCAGTAGCAAAACTTGGGGTTTGTTACGCAAAACTCTTTTGAAAATTCGTTATTTTCAATATCATTGTCTGGCAGCTGACAGTGGTTGGCTGCCCTGACCCATCCGAATGAAACGATTTCCATTATGGACGTGAGTTTAGTCGACAAAATTTTAGTTGCTTTGAATTGACACGTGAGGAAGGGTTTATTCTAGTCAGTTGGTCGTCTCAAATTTGAACGTTAAGTATTTCGCCTAATGAAAAATGACAAGATGAGAAATCAGATACGTTTCGTTTTGACGGGATTCAACCGAGTGAGAGATTGTCCCTCGATCGAGACACTACGTCGTAGTGCTATAAGTTGGACTCACCTTCGTTCCTGTAGTTTTTGTTCTTCTTCTCACAATTGCAACTCTTGTTTCTCGAGCATGAAAGAGGAACATGTCAGTTTGGTTGTCTGATAGGAAATAGCAATATGTCGACTTACCAGTCATTTCAAAGAACCAATTTTCAGGACGATGATATTGAGGAGGACGACGAAATTACCCATGAATCTGGAGTTTTAATTCATGTACCTGAATCTGATAGATGTGAGTACTTTTTGTTTGTATCCGTCTTCTATAGTGAGCTTTATGGGAAAGACTATCTGTAAGGAAGTGAAGTTTACATAATTGTTTGAATTAATTTTGTGTCTTGGCAGCGAGATGGGGTCCGATCGAGGATTTGGACTCGTTTTTCACTAGGATCTATCACTATCACCAGAAACATGGATTTATTTGTATGATTCTGCAGGAAGTCCTGGAGCTTGGACAGTTTGTCTTTGTGGTCGCCTTCTCTGTTGTTCTCTTTCATTGTATAAATTATCCAATTTTGTTTAGGTGAGTGACCAGTCTGCTCCTTTGTTTTGTATGTGAACAAAGGAAATCAATTCAATTCAAAAAAATTCAAATTAGGAAAATTCAATTAATCATTTAGAAAATTTTTAATTGTTTTAAGGTTCCCTGAAAGATAATTTTCCATACTCTGATTGCAAAATATAATCTGTTTCCACTATTACACATTACACAAATTATACACTTAATTGGCCCAACACAACCTGTTGCATATACATACACAATTACTATTAAGAATAATCCATCCATTTAGTAATAATAGGTACAGTTAATTCATTTTTATAATAATATACATTAATTAAAATACTGAAGTAATCATTGTTGCCTAGTATATGTAGACAGTTATCAGTGACAGATCAACAATCAAGTGACAATTTTTATGTACAATGATGTTTTAAACTTTTGATATTATTTTTACAGAGATGAAGTAACAAAAAATAAAAACTCAACCAAAATAACAATAGCAGATGCCCTTTTGCCTTGGGACGAATGTGTGAAAAGTATGGGTGCAATTACTTGGATCTCATTAGTCATTGCAAGTCTTTTTTGGTGCTTGAGACTTGTAAAAGTTTTGTGTGACTGTGTACATTATTGGGACATAAAGAGGTTCTACAATACAGCTCTCAATATCTGTGATGTAAGTAAATATTTGATTATAAATAAAATGTGTTACAGAACAATCTACTTTGTGCCAATAATTATTTGCATTTTTTTTGGAAATTGACACATTTTGTATGATGTCCCTCTCTTTGCTGGATATTTAAAACCAGTTAACAACATGTCAATTTTTTCAAAGTACAATTTAAAATTTAAAAATGTCCAAGAGCACAGAAAACTATTTTTATTAATTGTATCAGTGTAAGTAGTTATTTTGTCTAGCAAGATTTTGAATTACCACCTAAGTGGTATATACTTGTTTGTGGATGTTAATCACTTGTAGCAAAAATTGGAATCATAAAGTCATTTACTAATATTGCTTATTGTTGTTTCAAACATTTTTACAGCAGCCTAAACTGACTGAGTAATTAAACTTAATAGGATAATTACTGTGACAGGTTCTTTGCAGAAGGTCAATTTCACAGCAGTTGAGGCTTGATTAACAACAAAATACTTCAAAGTTCTTACAACCATCAAGGCCCACATAACACTGAATGGGTGGGACTAGTAACAGCAGGGTTTGAAACTGTTGGGTGAAGATTTTGAATTTCTGTAACATTGTACCCTGAATTGTGCCCTATAACATTAAAGTTTCAAGCACAAAGTGTATGAAATGTACAAATTGAGTTTGAATGTAACACATACTTATACATCTGAGAAATAGTCGAACAACCATGCCCCCAGGAGGGGTCATCCACAATGCAATGCCAAAACATTTCTTAAGAACATTGGTGTTATTATTATATTAGATAAAATAGTGGTAAACATTTTCTTTATAAAATTGATAAAGATAACCAGTGAACATGATATGCAAAATTCATTGAAAAATATATGGGGGATGAAAGAATTTGGGTTTTCTTAAAATTGAACTGACATTGTCCAAAATTTGCATTTTATCAATTATTGATTCATATCCCCTTGTTATATCAATTCTAAACATTGATAAATTCAATTGATAACTGGAAAGAGATTAAAGAAATTTTGAATTCTTATATAGTTTCGCGATTAAAAATTCGAGTAAATAGTAATAATACCGTATGATTAGAATTTCATTATTATTTTAAATGAATGATTGATTATTTGTTAGTGTTGGCGTGATGCAAAACTCTATGTTATTATTTATATTTATTGTTATTTGAAGATTTTTTTAGTGACTACCCGACCATTTCTGTCACTGAACATTTTCGACTTCAGATGAAAGTGCATTACAATTGTAAATTGCGCGTACGACAGGAAGAATGCTTTCACAACCTATTGTAGATGTAGTAATGTCAAAATATCTGTGTTACGATAATAATAACGAGGTTTTATTGCTTGTAAGCAGTACGTAATATGACAGGACGATAAAGAAAATGATTTGATAATAAACGGTTCCTAAATATGATTATGTACAATCCAGTGCCCTTAATCTCAAGTGATGGCCAATCGGGATGACCACAAACATTATCAGTTTTAGTGTGCATTGTAATCTGCATCAATCGCAGTACATACCCTCGAGTGAAACTCTGGTCAAGTTAAATCCTTTAGGTCATTCATCTCTAAATGTACAAAAAAAACTCAATTGAAACCTGTCTGTGTAAACTGCGGGCAACGCCCTGTTCCCTGTAGGTGAGGAGTCTCTGATGGAACTTACAGGAACAGTAAATTATTGTTCCTTTTGTTCCGAAAGTGTACTACACACGCATAAAAGGCATTTTTTATTGACTTGTAAATGGTCATGTAACCTAATAAATCTTGCCGTAAATGTAGAGTTCGCAGCATCGTTACGACACCAAAACTATGTTTCAAAGTGTGACTAACTCTTCTAACAGATGTAATATTTGTGAAAAAGTAAATTTTCATTTATCAATTAGCAAATGTCCAATTAATATACAACCGAGCTATATAGCGATGTACCATTGGCAGGTGTAAGTTATGAAATGTCGATGCCCATCTAAAAACTTCCTAAAGGTATACTGTTAAATCATGTTATTGGTAGATCGTTTGCCAATACGTATTTCTAACCGATTTCTATCCACTTAGCCAAGTATAATTTCCCTTTTGAAAAGCACATTTAAAACTAAGAGTTCCCTTGCAGCACTGAGGCTTTCAAATCCAACATATTAAAAATATAAAATATAAATTTTTAGAACGAGCTCGACAATTTAACGTGGCACGAAGTTCAGAGGCGGTTGAAGGCCGTCCAAAAGGAGCACGAGATGTGCATTCACAAAAAGGACCTGACTGAGCTAGACATCTACCACAGGATACTCAGGTTCAAGAACTACATGGTCGCCATGGTCAACAAAAGTCTAATTCCTGTTCAGCTGAAGATTCCATTTTATGGGAATGTGATATTCTTCAGCAGAGGCCTCAAGTACAACATCGAACTCCTACTTTTCCGTGAGTACCAACGAGCACGGGACCAGCTGCCTTGCACTCGGTTGATCGACCGGTTGACCCTCATCTGCTTTCTTTTTCAGGGGGACCATTTGCTCCGTTCGTAAACAACTGGCACCTGAAAGAGGACTACAAAAAAGTCAGCAAACGAAAAGAATTGGCTGACAGTCTGTCGAAGCATATTCTATGGTTTGCCGTTATCAATTTTCTGCTTTGCCCTGTGATATTACTATGGCAAATTTTGTATTCATTTTTTACTTATGCCGAGGTACGACCAAAGTCTACGTGATGATACTTATTATTTAGTTACTGGATGTTTCATTTTTTTTTCTTTGTCAGATGATCAAGCGTGAGCCCGAGAGCCTAGGCTCCAGGTGTTGGTCCCTTCATGGCAGACTCTACCTTCGTCACTTCAACGAGTTAGACCACGAGTTGAACGCAAGGCTTAATAGGGCGTACAGACCTGCTAGCAAGTACATGAACATATTTACGTCTCCCGTTATGACTGTCATTGCCAAGTATGTGATGCTCTTCATTGAATTACCAGTTTGGCCTCACTAAGGATCCAGGACTGTAATGGCATACCTTTGTTTTTTGCAGAAACGTCGGGTTCATTTCCGGAGCAATACTGGCGGTTCTCCTAGCCTTAACAATATACGATGAGGATGTAATAACAGTAGAACACGTGCTTACCACTATCACCGTCCTCGGAGGTATACTGGCGGCTTCCAGGTGAGTGCTCGTTTCGGGCTTGTATTGTTTGAACGACACTCGGATTACCAATGTTTTTTTTTTTTATTTAAAGGGTGTTCATACCTGATGAAAATTTGGTGTGGTGCCCGGAGCAGTTGATGACAGCCGTTCTGGCACATGTTCACTACCTTCCAGAGTCGTGGAGGGGTAAGGCTCACACCCACGGTGTTCACTCTCAGTTTTCTCAAATATTTCAGTATAAAGCGGTACGTTGGTGCGCTGGATTGTTGTCTGATTCTTCAGGGAGACACAGGGCGTGACATTCATTTTTCGTTTCAGGAGTACCTCATACAAGAATTGATTTCCCCTTTACTCACTCCATATGTTTTGTTCTTTCGTCTTCGGCCTCGGGCCATCGACATCGTTGACTTCTATCGTCAGTTCACAATCGAAGTTGTTGGAGTCGGTGATGTTTGCTCGTTCGCCCAAATGGACATCCGAAAACACGGAAATCCGGAATGGCAACCTGAAGGAACTGAAAAAGTCGATGCCCCCGTGCCTTCCAGTCCGCAGTTTGCACAGGTTGGTGTCATCGTCATGTTCGATCTTTTAGAATTATTTGTGAATTCTTCTACATCTTCCTTTGATTACAGGCCGAAGACGGCAAAACAGAGTTGTCTCTCATCCATTTCACTCTGACTAACCCGAATTGGCGGCCTCCGGCTGATGCAGAGAATTTTGTCGGCAGGCTGAAGGCTCAGGCCCTAAGGGATGCAGAGATGTTGGAGTTGAACACGGCAGGTTTCAACAACCCCTTGTGCACCTCCTTACATTCAATTTCGTCTTTGGGAGTCGGAGTGAGTATTTTTGTCATTTTATCTATTGGTTTTTTTTCTGGCTCTTGCACAGTAACATTCAATGAGACGATTTTTTTTAGTACAACATTTTTGCTACAAGCTTTCTCCGACAACCAACAAAAACAGACGGTGAGGGACGTGTGAGTAGAACGGAAAAAGCTTTCAGTATGAGTCAATCCTTTCAGAACTGCAATTCTGGTTCCCTGAATCCGACAACACGAGAGGAAGTGACAATGATAGGTGGCCTGGGCAGAGTGGAAGGTCCAGGAAGGACCGAAAGAGGTATGAAAGTTATGCTGCTGCTTCTACCGCTACCACCAACTAGACCAAGTGGGATAATTTGATTTGAATCTTGACAGGTGATATCTACGGTGGGGAACCAACTTGCATTTCTGGTCCTCAGTCCTTAGCTCTGGGTCTTCGCGGTTTCGTCGATCCAACAATCAGTCTGGGAGCTTCAGTTTTCGGTTCCGGGCCGGACGTTATGCTCCACTCAGAGCAAACGATGGAACAAACTCCAGCAGACATGGCTCTAAGCACTCTCTACCTGCACGAGCTGCACCATCGTCAGGTACGAACTTGTTGCAATTACTTTTTGTTCTTTTGTTTCTACCACCTCAACCTCCGTGAGATACATTGACATATTGACATCTGACGGCCTTTCTTTTTCGATTTGATCAATTTCAAGAATTCTCTCCTGCGCGCTGTCATTTATATTTCCTCCCTTTTTGCCTTCTGCATTTCACCGTCACATTATTGTCTGTGTTGATATTTCTTTGACAAAAGTCGATTTTCGGCCGAAAATGTGATTTTCCAGTGTTCTCCTGTTGCTAAAAAATTCATTTGTCGAGTCATTTCCTCAAACCCATCGAATCGCCTCCGTTTTTATCTCTTTCCCGTGTGTGCTGTCACGGTCACACGCATCCATCTCTTTTATTATTGATTGCACCTTGACATTTGCTTAATTGTCAGTGATTGATGCGAACGTACAAAGTTTTTGTTCTTACGCCACATCTACGTCCTAATCCTTTTTTAATTGCCAGGTGATACGACGGGGAAACTACCAGTCGGCTGAAACGTCGCACTGGGTCAGTAACAGGCCTCACCAAGACGTGTCCGGATTCCGGGAGAATCAGCTGGAGGAAAGCGTCGAAGCCGATAGAAAAAACGAAAAGTTACCGCTGCTGAGAAAGTGAAATTGAAAAAATGGCCGGTTGGGTCGTAAACAAACTCTGTAAATAAAGTCTCTTCCGCTGCTTTGAGAAATCGAAAACAGCGAGAGATACTCGCACTTTTTTTGTACAAGAAGAATATATATTTCTCTGGAAAGGTTTGTCCGTTTTATATTGTGTCGTCCATTTTCGATATATCGAAATGCCTCGTGCTGTCACTTGTATCGTAAAGAATCCCGTTGCCTTTTTTCTTATTCTTCTTTTCCCTGTTGCTTTGTCTTGGTCTTGCTTTGAGGGACCCGACTAACTGAAAAAAGCAGTAGAAAGTTTTTTCTTTTTTTCAGTCGCTTTTGTGTCTTTTCGTGTGCTTTGTATGAGCATGTCTGCGCGGGAACGACCCGCCGGAAATGAATTGAATTTCCGGTCCTTTTTTTGAACGGAAGTTGAGGCGAAAGTACGGAAGATGACTTCGGTCATTCATTTGCTACCTTTTTAAACCGATCGCTTGCACTTGACTTTACTGTCACTCTGCTGCTTCGCCCGCTGCCGCTGTTGCCTACGACACTTTCTAGCACTACGTACTCTCTATTACTTCTATTATTTTTTCTGAAAATGCGTATTTTCCTTAAATTTTTGTAAGTGCAGATGATTTCCTTTGGAAATTTATTTTGAAGTCTTTTTAATAGGTCATTTTTATGTGCAATATCCGGTTTTAAACATGCTGGAAGAGAAATATAACGAATTTTTATATGAATCGAGTCTGTTGTTTTTTTTTCTTTCCATTTCTTGCGTCACTTTGGTCCTTTGTGCTAACTTTTTATTTTTTCCTGCGTTGCATTCTCTTTCCTTTCTTCTCTTGTCCCATTTTCTATTATAACATTTTATTTTTCTCTTTTATTTGTTTGTTGTCTCAAACTACGAAATATTATGTAAATAAAAGAGTCGTACAAAATTTACATCTTATGTTTTGAATGTCTATTGTAATGTGGTTGAAACACATCCGTGGCGATTTTAGCTTTACAAAATATACGACATGACAACAACTCAAAAATAAAAAATGAATAACACAAAAGAAGTCTGTCTGTCTGGGCATGGGGTTGTGGATTAAAGCAGGGTGGGATGTGCAGTGAAAGACATGCAATTAAGGCCTAGAAAATAGGGACGGGGGAAAGACCGCGGAAGGAAATGTTATCCGGGGATTTAGGGAGGGAGAGAGTAAAACTTTTGAGTTTGGGTGAAGTTCAAGGGGAAAGTCGGCGAATTTGATGAAAGCCAAGATCACAGAGAAAGATTTCTCCTACTTTTCGTGTCGAAACCAAACACACGACATTAGAAAAGAGAAATAGATTATTTCAGGACGGTATGACGGTGCAAAATTATGAATCCACGAAGAATTCACATCCTACAAAATTGTCACATTTTCCTCCAATTATTCAAACATCACCACAATAAAAACCGCAATCCTTGCGACGTTTGCTGTTGGAAACATCAACACGAGTCTAATGGAGGCTGCCAAATGCTCCCAACGTTGGTTTTTGGCATTTCTACACATGCCACACGCTCACCGTTCTGCTTGTTTTAATTTTCGTTGCGGAGGAGGAACAGTTTTCTGTATAGGTTTCTTTTCTTTTGACTTGAAAAGCGATAAACTTGACAAACGTTCATTTTTTCTTAGTCGTAATGACAGAAATGTCAAAATGAATTTGGTGAAACGTAACGATTGGCGAGTCACTCGTTTATTAATGATCCAACAAGTGAGCGGAACATCATTAATGGTTAACGTCATTTTAACATTATCCCAAAGCGAAGGAGTCGCTTTCATCTAGGAGAACACGCTTGCTCTAGACGCGACACATACATAAATAAATAATACGACTCGAGATAAAACCGTTCCCTGCTTTGGGAAAATAAATAATGATAGTTTTTTACACTATTGTCGGGTTTTCTACACCGTGGCTGGTGGCAGAAGTCGAACTTACAACGACCACCGGAAATTACTCGTCTGCCTGTTTATCCTCGTCCCATTCGAACGTCTTGAACGGACTGATACCCGCAAGGTACTTGAGTACCGCTGGTTAATCGAAAGTGAAGTTTGATTGTGAAGTACAGCGAGAAATATTCATCGTTCGGAATCAAGTAGGTGTGAAAAAATTTTAATTTAGAAGATGAAAGGTGAAGAGAAATCAAAAAGTGAAAAGTTTCTGGTGCTTTGAAGGAGTTGGCAATTCTTCGAAAGAAAGAAAAGGCACCCTGTTTCCTCCTGTTGGATTAAACCTTTTCTAACTTTTCATATTTTCCCCTTACTCGTTCACCCAGCATCTCATCGCTCTCTCATCTTCTTCATCCTACTATCTGTCTTCTTCTTTGTCTACGCATGCATCCATCTGTCGTCTCTCTTCAATCTCATTAAAATAGGAGTTCCAGTTATACCTGTATGATTCGCTTGTATCCAATTACATTTGAAACGGTAGAAATTGACGAACGTCTTTCACCTCGTCTCGTCTTCTCTTCTTTCATATATTTATCTACTGACGCGTACCGTTGCTCATTTTCATCTCACTTCTTCATCTCTTTGAATCAGAAAATTCTCCGTTTAAGAAAGGAAAAACAGCATCTCAACCAGGCAATTCTTTTAAATGAAGGGAAACAGTCTAGAAAATTGTTTAAGTCGAGTCTCCCCTGATTTTTCATGTTTGCCAAAGTACCTTGGCACACCTGTAGGGAAATATTGCAATTTAATATGAACCACTGCAATTCCAAACGGAAAAACACTTGGATGCCAATCATCTTTGAACTTCTAAATATTTATTAAAATGTTTATTATTCGTGCTGTCATCTTGCCGTCGTCTACCACAAGTATACACACCACTTCCCACTAACCGTTTTCAAAACACTTCTCCTTTTCCTGTGATTTTTAATTATGTTACGTATTAAGAAACTCCCTTTGAAACTGTTCAAAAATCGTTAAAAATGGATTTTAATTAACTTCGCCCATTTCTTTTGAAACGCAACGCATTAATAAAAGGATAAAGACGACGAAAATGGCGACGATGAGAGACAGAACTTTGCTGCGACATGGGAATGAATGAGCAAAAGAATTCCCGAAAAAAAGGGAGTCCGAATTAAATGATAATTCCTGAGCAGATTAAATGTAAAAAAAAAACAAGCCTAAGCCGGACAAAGAAATATACAACGTTCAAATAGGAATATTCTATTTCTGGAAGAATCCTATTTCCGCTCAAGGTAAAGGAAGCACTTGAATTCAATGCCGGAGGTGGTTCCCGCTAAGAAAAAATTGATACGCTTTGGAGGAAAAAGGGAGACAGAGAGACAGAGAAAACTAATAATGATGAAAATTCAATTCAAACATAACTTAGTAGTAATAACTTTAAATTAAAAAGAATGCATAGGAAATACTTAATGATTACAAGAGGAACTTATAGAAATTCCAAGTATAAACTGAAGGCCTTTCCACGGACAAAGAGAAAATTCACATGAAAAGCACAAGTTAAAGGGAATGAGCAGACCAACCAAATAAATGGTTTAAGGAGATCAGCAGAAACATGTAAATTAGAGGAAAAGTAAACTGCAAGTTCATATAATAAGCAAAAAAATGACTTTCAGAACGATTGAAAGAAGTAGTTACAGATCAAGGTACAATAGACGAACATTCTCATCATTATTAAAATAATTGAACTTAATGTCTGTGGAGTAATTAGCATATAGACCAGGTGACGTAAATAAAACAAACTAGCCGGATTTCAAAAGGAAGGCAAAATACTGAGAACGATGTCAAATAGAAAGAGATTAATAGTAATATAGACAAACCCCTAAAGTAGAGGCAAAATAAATTGCTCTTAGGTGAATAAACCAAAGAGTAGTGGTACGATTACAGACTGAAAAAAGATGAAAATCTAGGAAACAAACCAAGCTCGCTCAAATTGAGTGCTGAGTGAAAAAGAAGACCCTAAACGAACCAAAAAAGATTCTCCAAACCGGAAATAACTGTCAACGACGTCGCTTCACCGGAAGTTTATAAATTGTTCGTTAAAAGACTACCGTTATGAGTAAAAGCATATAATCTAGGAGATCAGTTAGGTCAACTAGAAGGTAAACCAAGGTGTAAGAGGTGAAATTGGATGTACAAAAAGATCAGAAGAAACAGGGCCTTTCTCACACTTGGGCAAATAGTA
Organism: Polyplax serrata; assembly: GCA_037055365.1. Classification (NCBI taxonomy): domain Eukaryota; kingdom Metazoa; phylum Arthropoda; class Insecta; order Psocodea; family Polyplacidae; genus Polyplax; species Polyplax serrata. The sequence goes on from JAWJWE010000003.1 coordinate 11,347,498, forward strand.
TTTTTTCGGGGCCCCAACGCATGCGCCTGTCACCACACCTTGACGGCTGTGGCTGTGGCAGTAGGCCGCGAATGAACCTGCTGTGAATTTTAAATTTTCCTCCGGTGCCCTGAAGAAACCTCCCCAGAAAGGGATGAAGGAAACGGAAATGACGCGCGATTTCTCCTCTTTAAATTCCCCGTCATGTCGTGTTTGTCCACGATGAGAACGATTCATCCGACCGGAAATGCGTTTGACGACTTAAATTTCTAACGGGTTTCCTAGAGAATATTAATTCCACTTCGGGGACACTCAGAATCGAAGTCTTTTTTTTTCGTTCCCGGAAGGCCGGGCCCGCCGGAAACCTCGGGTTATTCCCGAAAAGTCAGGCCAATCGGGAAATCGATGCCGATCGGTGAAATGAAACGAAATTCGGACAGGCAGAGCAGCAAATGGAGAAGACTGAAAACCAATTTCTCACAGATTTACCTAACCGTTAAGCAATTTTATTCGGGGCCTTAGATTTTAAAGGGAAGAAGGAAAGAGGAAGCTGCCAGAGACGACAACCACAAATCCGTTTACCTGGTTAATTTAAAGTAACGTTCCCCATCCGCCGCCGCCATATTTGAGTTAATTTTCGTTACATTTTGCCACCACGTACGATCGATTCATCCACATTTTGAGTTATTTTCTATTTTTCTACTCACATTTTCTTCCTTCTTTCCTTTCTTTTCCACTTTTTTTTCTTGCTTTTCGGGGGCACAATCTTCGTATTTGACAGACTTTTTCAAAATGTTCTCTTTTCTATGTCTGTCATAATTCTGCTCCATCCTAATTCCAAGTGTCCCTAGGCTCAATCCTAATTCTCCTATCCTTCTTCTTTATCTGTCCTCCATTATCCATGCCATATCATATATTTCTTATACAAATTCACAAGCGCAACAACAATTACAATTTCTTTTCCTCGTCTTCTCTTTTTCCATTTTCCCAACTGATTGAAACTTTTTCACTTTCGGTTTTTTTCTTAAGTCAGATGTCTACCTGTCAATAAATCACAAGAAACCGTTTTCCCCTATTTGTCTCTCTCTCTTTCTCTTTCTTACTCGCAAGCACACACCTTGAGCGCTTAAAACATTCTCTTTCCTTAGTGGTGAATCCTCCTGTTCAATTTCCATCATTCGTGGTGTTGTTGTTCTTTCATTATGTCAGCCTCACTACCTTTGTAGTAATTTACTTCTCTTGTGTACATTTCTTTTTTTCTCTCTTTTTTCTAATTTTTCCCGATTGATTTTGTTTCGCTTCCAGTGACTCTTTTCTTCTTTCTGATACGGCTCGTTTGTTTTAGACTCGCAATTTTCCTAAACCATTTTTCCTTTCTAAGGTCACCTAATAGTTCCTGAATTGTTCACATCTAATTTGTGTTTCTCAATACTGTCACATGAATTCACCCCCGTCAATATTTTATGCTGCTTTCTACTTCACTATTTGTTCTTATTTCACAATATTGTTCACTACCTTGCTGAGTTTTATTACTCAAACATGCATTTTTATTACCTCATTACATTCGTATTTACAATCCGTCATTTACATTTTAATCTGGAAAATGGAATTTCATTTTGCGCGGTTTCATCGTTAAAAATGAGTTGCCCTTTCTTTCCCACCACTCCGCTCTGCTTTTTTATTATTACCGTATTTATTACTACTTAATGCTTCGTTTTATATTTAATTTATTGTTATGGTTTTATATTTCAACTTCTTTTTGATTCCGTACAAGCAAAGGCGACGCTTGCAAATTTACTCTCCTCTTGCTTTCTCTGACTTCTGTCATTCCCCATTCTTCATTTTTCCCGATGTTCTTTGTTTTGTTTCCATTTTTTTATGTACCCAGGCGTTCCGCTTGCTGCTTATTCGTAATTGCTTTCTACGGTACAGTCCACTTGAACATACTCCGTATCCTGAGTGTGTCATTTGTAGTGACCCTCAACATTGATGTAAAAGACATTCAAATGTCAACTTCATATTACTGTGGATGCTACCTGTGTAGGCCTGTGAATCGAGACATCGCCTTGTTCAAATGCATAATTATTCAAAACAGGGTCTTCTGCGTAATTATGACTTTTTAACTTCTATAAAATTTATAAAACGACAGAAATTGGCTCTTGTCAGGGTCACAAAATCAAATGTCTTTACTAATCAAACTAATCAAATGACTTAATAGTATAAATAAGATTCAAAAGGTGTTCATTTAGCGTACAATAAAAAGACAGAATGTCTCCTGTCGGATCAAAGTGCTTCTGTAGTCGGCATGAAAGCCTTTCACCTAACCTTTAACAGTTTCCAGCAGGTCCACTCATAAATTGTTCTTCACTACAGTTTTACCATCAATTACACATACAACACGACGACTTCAATGGAAGCCAATAAAACGGCAATAAAATTTAATTACGATAGCATTAAAATGAATAACATGGCGATGAGCTTTAGTTTTACCATCTGAAAGAGTCCAATCCATACCTGTTTGTCGACACAACCTGAGTGCACGTCTTCCTTGCTATCTATTTTTATCAAAGACTCACTTTCATCATTGCAACAACTGTATGACTTGTCGCCATCATTACGTCATTGACTCCATCTTTGAAATCACAATGAATTTTATCACTGTTCTATCTGAACCACCTCATGTGTTCATCCATATTTGTAATCCCGTTTCCCTCGCAATATTCGATTTCTGTCAAATGTATTTTTCATTGATTAATGTAATGCAAAATATGTGTTTATTTCACTTGCTTAAAGCGTCGAAATAGAAACGTGAAACTTATTGAACTCCCCTTACGATTGATTCATACTTTTATCAACGCCACAGAGTTCTCTGGAGTCGCGAAAGTCCTTCTTCCTCCCTTGCTCTGCCTTGTCTAACATTGCTTTTGTCGTTTACTCTTTTTACCTCTTCATTTCTACCTTTTCTACCCGCTCTTTAGTCGGTAAAAACATCACTTCAACGGTCAATAATCAGGTCACATAAATCAGATTTTCATTTTTTGACTCGACCAAATCCATTCCAATTTCTCATTTCGCGCTGATTCATATTAAACATTATTAAGGTTTCCGCGCAGACAGGCACAAGTACGCGCACGGAGAGACCCAAGGAGATCGAAAGAAAGACACGTTTAACAATTCTAGGACCGAATGTTATCGCCTGCTTTGATTAATCGCATAAACGTGCGACTCGCAAATCCGTTCATCCATAGGATTCCTATAGATATATAGCTAACGGTAAAAAAGAAACCGTCCGTCGCACCAGGGGCCCTCTGGAAATGGGGGCAATAAGGTCGGCCCTGGAGGCCCGGGGCCCACCACACCGCACCTGATTAATCGAAATTTGAACGCCATTTTCGTTGTAGTTACCATTCTTTTCTTGTTGTCCAGGTGAGGAAATCCCTCGTTTCTCGTCAGGGGCATCTAACCCAAAATAAACAAATTGGCCACCTTCTCCGGGCAATAAATTTACGTACGTAGTTTTATTAATGTTGATATTTTCACCATAGCAGGAAGCATTGGTTGAGCTGCGGGATAATGGAGAAGTAAAATAAGACGAAGAACACAACTTTTTTAATTAAGCGCATTTCTTCCACGGATAGTTTCCTACGCATACGGTTAATTTATTGCGGGGAGTAATTAAAAGTAGAAGATTTTCCACCTTGTGATTACGTTATTATTAATTTAGGCGGGTTATTCCACGGAATATGCATGGCTTTCTGTCTCCTGTCTCCTGATGTCATCAAATCTTATTAATATCACCACCGCCACTTATTCCATCGTCGTCATCGTCAGCCTATTGTCATGAGTAACACGTCTAACCGTGTGAGAGACTTTCATAGTTCTATGCCACGCAGGAAAAAATGTACGCACATGGACATTCAAGAGACCTAAATCATATTTTTCCGGATGTTTGGACAATCCCTTAAGTTGCGGGACTAACTAGGATTACCCATTTCTGGAAGGTTCAATATTTCGGTCGCTTTTGACGCATTTTACGGCTTGATTTTTTCTTATTAAATGTACCCTCAATGGTAATTTTTAATTTCACACCGTGCAAAAAGAAATGTCAGAAATTACAGTAAGAGTACACTTTTTTAGTAAGCAGAGAGTACTAAGCATTCACTTAAGATGATGTGAAACGCATGAGAACCCTCAAATTAGGCTGATTAGTTAATTACGTTCATAATTTAATTCGCTTTGTTCGGGCGCGATGTTTGACGATTTCAAATACGCAAACATTGAGAAAACGAATGATGAGCTATAAATTAAATCAATTATAGAACCAAATTTTCCACTCGTTGTTTAAGTTACAACTGTAAAAAATAAAGTGTTAATTTCAAAAGTATAGATATATTTAAAAATATGATCCGACAGGCAACGTTCGACGAGTAAATCCTAAACGGTGAAAATTAATCGACTTATATTTTACTATATACAAATACGTAGCCTGCCAACTTGATCAGAACAACATTCCGAAACAAGGGGAAAACTCAGTGTTAACAGCAGAGCTTGAACAATTTGAATGACTGAAAGCATTAAATACCTAAGTGGTGAATAGCTAACAGCTATACTTATTAATTATAAGTAGTTTAATAGTTACTGTTAACAACATATAGAAATGACATTTCAAAAACTATCTGACACATGACATACAAATTGATACAAAGTAAATATTTAAGAAATGTAATGCAGTGTTCGAAATACCAATTACCATTAAAGCAGGCGTAATATGAGAACCACAGAATTTAAAGGACAGTAATGAAGCTCCGAGGCAATACCTACATGGCAATACAGTTTCTTGGATTTAAGTAACATGCAAGAATACAAAAGAGTGTCAGTAGAAATCTAAAAGCCAACACCTCAGCAAATTAAATTTCAATTAATCAGTTCAAGCCAACTTTATTGTCCCCACAGGTACAGCTCCCTGCAACCCGCAAAGGCGTAAATATTATTTATGGCAGGCTAAAACTGGGCATCCTTTCCTTTGCTATTTTCCAAACTTACCCGGGTTAAAAACTGCGGGTTAAAGTCGGCTGATAAAGGCAATGATAGAACTGTTGAAGTATTTCCGTTTCCGTTTTTGACAATCGGTAGCCATAGTTCTTGCATCTTTAACTCAAAATTTACAAATTTTAAAATTAGTTTTGTTTCTCACATTCCCCGCTTGCGACCCAAGACACTTAGACAAAATTGGTCGTCTTTGACCAAAAGGTTTCAGGAAGTCTTTATGAGAAGGCACAAGTTTTCCAATGAAGAATTTTCAAAGGAAGTTTCCTAGGAAATGAATGTGGCGAGGTAAACCGGACTTTCAGAACTACTGCGTAGCCACTTAGTTATTTGTACTTTACTGGAGCGATCACTAACTCAATTTTCAATCACTATTCATGAATAGTACTTATCTGATAAAATAATAGAGACGAAAGGTATATAAATTGATTTTAAATTTCAAGAAGCTCATAATTCCATGGCCATGGGGCGATCACTACGTGCTTCACTTCCAATTGTTCCACTATTTGAAGTTAAATAAAATGTTTTTCGCACCTCACTAGCTTCCCATTTAAAATGCTGAGTTAAGATACCCTTTGGATTTCAAAACTCTGAAGTTGGTTCTCTTACAACCTACAACAGTAATAAACGTTATTGTCTCTATAGGTTTTAATGAATTAAATGCTATGTATAATTTATCAATAAATAAGACATCCGAATAGTTCTTTACGGCCACAAAAAAAGGGTGAAAGTAAATTGAATAGTAAGAAAAAGACAGTGTACAGAGAAGACAAAGGATGAATTAAATCACTCTCCACAACAACTATTCGGATTACATGATGTATCAAAAATATAGGCAACAAAATGATAATATATGTTACCAAATAAGTCCGTCAGTCCACACTAAATATAGAAATGTATTACGAAGTAGTAAACAACAATATTGAAGTCTCAAAGAATATTTCAGTGAGAATTTTATAAATAAACAAATAATACCCACTACTCATGATTATTGTAATCAAGAAAAGGTAAATGAAGTCTTCGAAAAGTCTTATTCGGTTACGAACAACAAACAGAGAATTTTAAGACTGAAAAATAGTCAGAAGAAACTGCTATAATGAGCTGAACAATGGGAAAAGGAACGGGAACGAAGTAAATTTACGTTTTGCCCAAAACCGGAGGAAAAGGAGATGAAGAAAAAGACGAAGGGGGGAAAGAACGCCATGGGTAAAGGACGGGAGGGCAGACAAGAAGAGAAAAGAGGAAATGGTAAAGGATGACGTGATTAATAGGTGCAGAAACTTTTAAATTCAAATCCGAATAAAATGCGACTGAAAAGTTTGAAAGTGTGAAATTGACTAAGCTATAAGGAACAATGACAAGGGGAGCTTTTAGTATAACCGAGTAGGAAGAGGAAGGTAAATTAAACAAACAATAGAAACGGGAGATGGAGGAAATGCTAAAGGAAATGACGGAAAACTAAAAATTATAGAAAAGGAATGGAATAAATAAGAATAGAAGATGAGATAACGAAACGAGAAATAGAAGGAAGTGCAGCAGAGAGGCAACATTAGCAAATAAGGAATTAGACAGTGAAGAACGGGAAGGAGAGGAACAGTATGGGGAAATAATGGAGAAAAATGCAAATAGTAATGACAAGCAGGGGAATAAGTAAAGTAATACAGAAACAAATCAATTAAAGGATAAACAAATCCGAGGAAGAAATGGAAGTGACACAAAAAGAGAGACGTTCCAACCACAATCAAAGGGAAATTACAACTTTTGTTGTGCAGAAGTAAACCTATTTACAAAACAGAGAATTTCGTGAAACATGAAAACTGTAGGAAAAGTAACAAAACAAAACTGATATTGTGTAAAGTGGAAAAAAATGTTGTAACACGAATTTATTCATACACATACACACATTGGTAGAAAACAGCAAAAAGGTATAATTTATAAGTTAGTGGGTTATGTAGAACTAAAGCAAGGCACACAGGTCTGCTAATACTGTTTACAGTAGAAAATTTGTATTTAACATGCTTTCAGACGCTGGCGTTACAAAATAAAGGCAAAAGCACGGCACCAAGAAACATAAAACCACTGGTTCGTAGCTCTCACTTCGACTGTTGTAAGAAATTAATAACGTTAATGTAACGTCACAGAGTAATGCAACGAAAAAAAGATATATATATATATATATAGTGCATGACTGTGGGTGAGCAGATGTGAAGGCCCCACGTGAAATTGTGATGAGAGAACGAAAGGAGCATGAAAACGCGGACTCTTTTTCATCCCAATACGTAAAATTCCACGAACAATTGGAGAGACACAGAACCAGAGGGAGATAAGGAAAAAGATTGATGGGACGGGAAGGAGAAAAGCAGAAAAGTTGAGGAAAATAACAAAACTGACAGAAAGGAAAACTATTCGCATTAAATAAAATGGAAAAAACTGAGATAAGACAACAGGCAAGTGGAATGTAATCATAGATGCCCGCAGCGAACGTAAATGGAAACCAAACCAAACTTAAATTAATAAGATATCCATGGAATACTTTTGAAGAACTCCTTGACGACAAGTGAAACGGTGAATTAGGTACAATAGTAGGGCAAACAAAAAGAAATGTTCCAACCAAGAAGAAAAGAAATGTTCAACACATAAATTCATGAAAGCTCTAAAAGAAAGGGAAAGTAGACCGAAGGGCACTGCCCTGCGTTCTCCTGAACATACCTGGTTTTCATCGCCTCCTTGAACTTCCTCAATGAATTACCATATGATAAATGAACATCTGTCAGTCGAATGGCCGACGAGAACAGGTAAGTATTTGTTCATCTCACATGTAATATATGGAGAGGGAGATAATAGTCTGTATTAATGGAAAACAAAGAATTATTCAAGAAGCACAACAATTATTCGGGCAGAAAATATACCTGATTTTGTGTAAAGTGGTGGTGATTGAGAACACTGACGAAAGTTAAATCAAATTATACACCTAAAAACAGAAAAAAATCGAAAAATATTGTAGAGCAGTTACGTAACGAAGAGAAGGAGAAATCCAAGAGCAGGATCCTGAACCTGAGAAAATAGACGTAGAAGGATAGCGACTTCGTGCTGGAAGAGAAGACGAAATATGATGGATAGCTGGCCTCATGCTGGGCCCGAAATTAAACCAAAACTGTTGGGCCTCAAAATGATTTAAGGTACGCTCTCTTCATTCGTGTCAACTTCTTCCTTTAAATAAGGCATTTTGTGGGCGGTAAAAATCGATTTCAGGCACGATTTTTAATTCTTTTTTTATTATGCGAATTTTGTCTACGGCAAATAAAAGTTGAACGACCACGAGCGTATACATCATGATTATGCTGACTGAATTTAAAGTAGTAGAAGAGCTTTAATGTCAGGACGACACCAACACCTGAAGGGGAGACAAAATAAGTTCGTAAGACTTCAAACTCGTCGCCAACAATCGAGAAGGAAAAGCAAAGCAACGAAAATGGATAAAGATGATAGATCACCAGCCGTAGGGGGAAAAGATGATTGAACGTAGCGTAAGAAGACATTAAGAAGCAATTAATATGGGGCGAGAATGTCAAACTAAGAAAAGAACGGAGAGTAATAAGAAAAGCAGATGAAAAGACAGCGAAAAGAAGAAACGCAAAGAGGTGAAGAGTCAAGTAGTAATAAAAGACCTTGAAGTAGATGACAAAGTAATGGTAATGAGTAATAGGAAACGGCGGGTTGAGAAGATGGAATGAACAAGGGCAATTTTTATTGCTTTACAGGAAAGGTGTAGAATGGAAGGCATAAAATGCGTCAAGATGCCAACATTGCGACTCGAGTTGGCACAAAAACTTTAGGTACCCAGAGATTAGGTCAAAGAGCGAACAGACGTAAGGGTGAAACAACTGCTCACAGAATATATTACTACATATTAGGAGAGTAGTGACGACATCTAATTTCCGTGACAAAACGTTAGTCGATAGTACTATTAATAACTTATTAAACACGTTATGAAAATTTCACACAGCCTAGAATTCCTGACACATGTTTTGCTGTCTACAAATTTTAGTTCCAATTCAATACTAGCAAGAATAATCTCCATTGAATATGAAAAAATAACGGACGGATGACGGACAGAGAATATTCTGTATATAAGAAACCAAAGAATTCAATTTTGTAGAGCAAAGATAGGAATATAAAGACTGCAAAATGTCAGCACAAAATGGGGAATAAATGAACCGCTTCAACTACCCAAGAGTCATGAAATGTGGTGGAGTAGGAATTACATAGAATAATTGAAAAACGAATACCAACATGCAAACATGATTTGTCAAGTTATAAATTTCAAGATAAGTATGCAAACAAGGTGATGATTACGGGAAGAAAAAAGGTAAGAAGAACAAAGAAAAGGAAGGGTACGACCGTAGCAGTAGAAGAAAACAAAAGGCATGACCATAAAACCGGAAGACCAAGTGTTTATCTTATAATTCGAGATCCCCTAGTTTATTCCATGAGGACAGGTGCTTGGAGAGCAAGAAAACACCTGAAACAAAAATCTACCTTCCGGAAAGGTGAGAAAACCGCCAAATTCTTTTTACAAAAGTTTGAAAACTTTGAGGTCTGGCGGAAGTTGTTGAGTGAGAACAAACCGGAAGTGAGTAAGGGCAACTGTTCCAGCAAAACTCGCCTTCATCGTGTCCTTCTCGACGCCTTCCAATAGCAAATTGCTCTCACGTCGATTAACTCAAGCAGCCAATGACCAATTTGATTTTCCTCTTTATTATTAGCCGCTCCGACAAGTTTTTGTGCAGCCTTTTAATTGAAGGAACACACGATCCTCCTATTAGAGTTGAATCCGAACCGAAATATAATGCCCCAACTCTGTTGACACTTTTTCTACTTGCACGAAAGGAAATCATCTTGGGTCAGGCTCATTCCCACTGCACCTTCAACCCTCCTTACTAAAGCTTCCTACAAATTCTTCTAAGAGTTTCAATGGATTTGATCTCATTTAGGTAACTCATAGTTGAAGGCTTGAAAAAGATGAAATGAGAGATTACAACTCGAAAATTCAGTCATTAATAATCCATTTAAGCACCACGGATCAGACCTCATATTATGCGCACAACACAAATCGCGTTTAATCCTTGCAGATCGCAATCTTAAGAATGTAAAACTAGATGTTTTCACACTCTCTACTTACATGGGTTAAAAGACTAACGCAAAGTTGCAACACTTGGGAGAACACACGAAGAGGAAAAATTCAAAATTATTGAACGAAAAATGTAAGCTGTAAAATTTAATTCAAAGGAATGAAGAAAAAGAGTTGGAAAAATTGAAAACCCAAAAGTGGCCTGTGAGCAAACACTGGCAATGTACAGAGCTCGAAACTCAAACACAAAATGTATACAAGAGAATTCAAATTTTTTACAACACTGTTACATAAAATGTTTAGGTTAACTCTATGTACGTCCTATATATATAATCTGCGAGGTAAATATAAATTATTTTCGAAAATGAATTATGAATGAAAAATGAAGATTAATGAAAAGACCAGTAAAAAATTTGCGTAATAACCAACTGTTGTTTCCTTGCCTTCACCTGACTGCTACACTATAAAACAATAAACATGTCAATCATAAATCAATATAGGATGAAATCTAACGGGTATGCCGATATAGAAAGAACCGGCAAATCTAATTATTACGTGTACCACCGCTGCATGACTAATCCATAACATATTTATATTTAATTTTTTATAAAATATTACAAGCATTAAAAAATGAATAATTAGAAGTTTGGGAGTCGAATTGTTGAATTTCATTAAAATAAACAAATGAGAAGAATGCAAATGGCAAAGAATATGGAAAACTTTCAAAGAATGTTACAAATATAAAATACTCCTAATACTACTACAGTAACATTGTATACCAACGCCGAACGGAGAATGAAATATTTTGATTAATATTCTGCAATATGTTTTATTTAGAAGAGTAGAAAAAGTCATTAAGAGTACATAACGAATTAATGTATACAAGTTACACAATTGAACTTGAACTTGTGAATTTTCTTAGGTACGCTTATATAGGAAAAATGTTTATATATATTCTTAGGTTCAAACCAGTGCTTCTTGTAACTCTCCTTTTCCTAAACCCTCTCTAGAAAGTACTAATCTCGTGAAAATAATTCGTGAGTGAAGAGGTACAGGAAAAATATCAAATATCGTTGTAAGAAATTTTTAAAATATAAATAAGAAGAAACATGGCAAAACGAAAGTGAAAAGCTAATGGTAAATAAAAATAGAAAATCAATACCGGTTCCAGAAGTAGCTTAGCAGGACGTTAAAAGTTATAAACAAAAAGATTTTAATTAAATTAAAGGAAGAAGAAAAACAAATAATGAAGGAAGAAAACAATCAATGACTTAAAAATAGACGTAGGAGAAAAAGATAACGACAAGTTGAAAAACTAAAGGTTTAAGAAGATGAAAAATATAAGACCAAGCCATAGAAACATGAAACGAATCAGGCAAAACAAGCAAAAGAGAAAATACTATCTGTACGCGGAGAATAACATAGGAAAGCATATTAAAATGAAATGATTTTGTAGAGATGTGTTAGGTGTTCCCATGCAAAATTTCACAAGGATAATGATTCGTTGATTCAGCATCCAGAGATGAGAAAAGTGAATCCAAATTTCATTACGTTCAAATTAGGTCTAAGAAATGCGCCAAAAAACCTTAAATTCCATATTTTCCAACTTGCTTTATGAGTTTACAGTGAAAAACCACCACGTCCGAAAGAATCTGGCGGGTCGCCATGTCCATGGGCCGCAAACAAAAGATGAAACAAATAATAAAACGAATGAAAAAGAGCAAATTTTCGACCGTAATTTTTCACTGGAGCAAAACCGGGGACTTGGACTACGCCTGAGTCTTTGACAATTCTTTACTTTTATCAATTACTGGAATTACTAGCATTTTCATGCTATCTCTCTCTCTCTCACACACACACAATCTAGAAAATGAAGATGAGAAAACGATTCAGAAGATTAATGTCCATTTTCTCAAGTTGGCTAGTTCAAATTTACATTTCTTTGATTAATTCTCCAGTCAGATCAAAGAATTTTTGTATAATAGTTAATTTATCTACAAGGACAATAAGTCAAACGTAATAAAAAAGCTTAAACGGCAAATAGAATTGCAACCAATTCGAGGTTACTTGGTACTTCTACTGCATTCTACGACTCACCCCAAACACAATGATAACTCTTACGCCTGAAAAAAGACTCGGCTTGTAATAAGCTTAATAAAATAGCAAAAAATTAATAATGAGCCAAGAGCTTCACTACCTTCATGGCAACGCACTTAATCAAAAGCGAATATTAGTTTTCTAAGGTCATCTGGTTAGAATATTTTATTAATTAGAATTATTATCCGAAGGGCTCGCCGACAGGTTTCTTAGGCCAAACAATGAATTTGAAATTCAATAAAACCGTGTGGGACTTTAACGGTTACATCACAACAAGAAAATAATTCCGTACAAAAGAATGACACGGACAATACGAGTTGAGCGATTGGTTGATGCAAAGAAAAAATCAAAACCTATAAATGTGAAAAATACGAGAATGGAAAATCGTGCTGAATGAGAGAAACGATAGAAAATTTCGAGAAGTATAAAGTGCTAGTGTGAGGAATGAACCTCTTTTCGGAACATGTGCTTAACAACACAGACAAAACAAGCAGACAAATAGGGAAATATCGAAAATAATAGAAGCAGATAGACTTAAAATCAGTTAAAGAGAAAACCAAGAAGACTTCATGTTGAAAGTTAAAAATCTCGGAAACAAATGAGCTCGGAAGATCGTAAGAAAGGACGAATGTTGGGATGAAACATACCTTGGAAACAAGTAAGATGAAGAAGGTGATAGAGGAGATGATAAAGTGAGTGGTGAGTAGTTTTGATTGATAAACAAGGCCCTCTTCTTGGAGGATAACAAAAAATTTTCTTGTCCTCCAAAGTCTCCCAGTCTGCTCAACCGACTTGTGTTTTTCGACTGTGATGTGACATGCAACCCGAAATTTTAGGCCCTAATTAGTATCCGCCGAGTTAATTAACCGGAGGAATGACATTATCTGGGACATTAGAAGTCAGGCGTCGGGAGTTGTTGAGTCATTGGTACCAACCAAGAGACCACTTTGTACTTCTTCCAGCAGACTAATGGCCCTCGGATGTCTTCATTACTCAACCCCGACACATGGGATGATCGCGGGCAGAATTTCCTACTACGGAAACGCAGGTTTGACATTTTTAATTGTTATTAGTTGGTACCGATATGGTTCCCTAACCATGACTCCGACAACATTAAAACTATTGCAATTCGAACAGTTGCAGGTACCCCTGCAACGCACTTCCCACACGCCAATTGCCTGAAACATCTTCAGCCTCGCACTCCATCGCCTGATAGATAGCCATAGATACAAATTTTTATGCTGAAACGGCATCATCTAGTTGTTACAAAGGGAATAAACCTGTTCTAGCACTGTTTACCATGTACTCCCCTGTCGTCATTACCAATATTAAAATGTAATGCTTAAGATCTAAATTTAAAGTCGTTTCGTGCATAACGGTTTGGAACGGTTCCATATAGGGCTATATTATTATTTCACACCTACTAATATTAATGCTATATTATAATATTGAGATGATTATCTTCCTCAAAATTCCGCACAAAATCCACCCGATATAATTAACCCATTAATTTTTAACGTAATAGGTACCATAAATTGAACTGGACGAGTTGCGACGGTTATGGCAACCCGCGTAGCCCTGTTGTGGAAATTAGCTTGAATGGTACCGCTTTTGTCGCACAAGTACAAAATATTAAATATTTGGCCAACTTAAATTTGTCGGAAATGAAGTGAAGTTCACATAATTTTGTTCCATTTCATAGCAACAATAACATTTTTTCTTGGTCACCATCTACGTTATACATAGGTATTCAGCGTGGGTTAGCTAAACTTTCTCTCCAATCAGATCAACCACCGCTTCTCCGGTTTTGACCGTTCTAAAGGGGTCATCTGAATTTGTGGGTAACCGCGGAACCGAGATCGATGCATATCTTGCCCACCACCCGAAGAGAGAAGCTGTGACTGCTCTAAATTAAATTGCAAAAAAAAACGTCAATTTTATTGTGTCTCTGAATTGATTGTAAAGCATTCATTTTTAAAACGACCCATAAATAAATGCATTGAGCATTGACGCAATACATCAATCGGTCCGTCTTTGATCTGCGAGAGTTCATTTATATGGCATTATTATTGACATTAAAATATTCATTTGTTATCAAAATGATGACAGGAAATATACAATAAGTGTTTTAAAAAGAGGTCTTCAAAGAAGAGGTTTTATGGACGTCGGAAAGGTAAGTTGGTAAGGATTGTGGAGGTGTGTACCTCGTGAGTAAGAAGAAATAATACTTAAATGCCAGGAATCATTGGTGAGTCTCCATAAACAATATCAACTATCAACCATATATCAAATATCAAAAAAATATCAACCAAAGTCACGTGTAAATTGATTAAAATGAAAAGTCTAAGCGTATAATGCGTTCATTGTGTTAAATAAATTACGATATAAATAAATCAATCAAGTGAATAAGGAAAAGTGTCGATGACATTAAAATTTAGATTTGCTTTACACGATTATCAAAAACAGAAAGAATCATCCCTCAATCTGGCTAAATTTATTGAAAAGCAACAAAAATGGATCAGGTGAGAGAGACATAAAATCTATAGACCTGTTGTAAGAATTTCTAATTAAATTTCTAAGTAAAATCGAGTACATAAAAACTGCACAAGAGCAAAAGGTGAAATTCAAGTTTTCCAACCGAAAATTTGGAAGAACGCCGCCTTGGCAACATCAATATCGATAAATATATCACAACAATACGATATACGTATACATAATAAGAAAATTTACAATCCTAAAACATAATTCTAAGATGATGGCGACCAAAATATTTTTCCTGCAGTTTTCTTTTTTCAAAAAGACAATTTCTTTTAATTCATTCCCCCATTAAGTACCTCTGGTATTTTATTTATGGGGCATCTGATTTTCGGTTTTGTTCACATCCCTGAAAAGGGATGACACGAACAATCTGTTCAGAAGTATGAAAATGTTCAAATATTAAGATATCAGTAATAAGCTACAAAGGAAGAAAAGACTCCCCTTTGCGAGGAAAAAAGTAAGGAAGTGTGAAGCAAAGAGGAAATGGTATGATCAAAAATAAACAAAAATAACGTAAATAATGTGAATCTTAAAAATACTACACTAAGGAAAAGTAATTGTACATAACAAGGAGAAGTAACTTAAAAATAACTCTAAACAATTCAAGTGTAACGTTTCTTGTGGCTCTGCCAAGTGAGAAACACAGGGATATACATGGAATTGAAGCTCTCAAGTTGGAAACAAAACTAAGTTGGTTAAAGGCTACATCTGAATTTGTTAAAGAAGTATTCAGATTCACACAATATGTATACTTGTAAAATGTCCTTTTTAATGGTTGCCACAATTGTCATGAAATATAAAACTCTTAAAAAATACAAGGGGAAATTTTCAGTCCATGGAAATCGGCAACGTCTTAAAGTTAATAAAGAAAGAAATAACCACCGTTCAAAGAGCGATTATTAATAAACCGGAAGTGAAAAGTTTTGGGAGCGTTGCAGTCAAATTAAAAAATTTCTCCATTAAAAAGTACGCCGCGGGTCCCCTGCCTGCTTTGGGCCCCAACCACCCGGGTCTTCAAACCCACATTTGGGGCCCCCGTGGAATCCGTTGGCAGCACCGCTCGATTTCCAATTTTTCTCCCAAACTCAAAGTTGCCCACCCTAATGAGATTGAACGTATTTTTCGTTTGACTTCCTGTAATTTGAGCGTTTTACAATTTAATTTTTACCGGAATTGTTGCCTTTGTCTTTTTTCCATGAATAATTGTCGCAGTTATTAATAATCGTGCACGTCAGGTAAGCCATAACTCGATGGCGAAATTTTCAATTTGTTCAATTCAAGTTAAACCATCTCTTGATATGTACGATGTTAGCAATCAATAATTGGTTAGTAATAATCAATAATGGAGAGCGTCCGAGTAAGGAGGAAAAGAAATCCTTGAAACCAAAGATTATTTAAAACCGCAAAATCAGATCTATCTATCATTACATACAGCTAAGTTGAGTCCACCAAGTTAATTTAATACATGTTTCCAGTATAATTAAATTGAATAATATTCTTCAACCCGAAAATCCACACAGGTATTACTTACTTACGTACTGACTTTTTAAACATTCTGTGATTCAAAATATTTGTGTTGCTTCCAAGGCTTTCGACGGAACCCTTGCAACGCAGAAAAAGGAATAAATAGTACAGATAAAATAGTATTACGCGGCCTTATAAGGGGAAACTGAGTCATTGCCATCAAGAAGAACTCGTACCTCTAGACGAAGTACGATGGAATAAGCAATACCAAATAAGCTAACGAATTTGGTCGTTTGGTTTTTAAAAGACGATTTCCAAAATTTTTAAAATTAGGTAACTGTTAGTGCGACAAGTTAATGTGACCGTAGGTACCGATTAGAAGAGGAAATAGAGCAAGAAAAAAGACATGGTACAACTCACAAGAAACCATAATATTACGACGGTAAACGTACTAATCATTAGGGTTTATTTGGCAACATCAAATAGAAAAACTGAGTTTTCGAATGTACTAAACCAATTCGAAAAATAGTTAAAATCAGAACGGATTCTATGTGTGGTTAGAGTTGTCACAGCGCTCACAGCACACATTATTTATTCACTGTTGAGAAATTAAATTGTATTGTCAATAGAAGTTCGAATAAAAGTAATGAACATTCGATAGACTCATTAATTACATTGCGATTAATTACAGTACAAATCAATGTGATCTTCAGGTGATGCAATCAACGAGACATAAGCAAGTAGGCCAATACAGTGAAATTCTCTCATTATAATCTTCAAATCAATCAAGTTACCGAATTTATTCCCAGTCCAAATAGAGAAATTACCAATTCTAAAAGGGAGTCGTTGTTCACAGAACGAATGAATGGATAAATAAATAAATACTGTAATAAAAGAATTTCCTTTTCGGTACTACCAAATTTTTCCATTCATAAAAACAGCCCAAGTTCACCTGCAGGCTAAATAGATCGGAAGATCTCGTGAAGAATCTTCTCAGGTACGGTCAACCCTTAGTCGAGCGAATATGGAAAGAAAAAACGATGTGGGGGTGAGAGAGTAGAAATAGATAAAAACATAAATTCAGATACGAAAAGAAGAGATAAATTTCATAGATCAAAAAACGTGTTTTTTGTTTGAAACAAAAGTGCGGTGGATAACCTTTGGGACAACTTAAACAGAAAGTATTTTTTGCCCTTATGAGACCCAGACCTCGGTATCGTTACGGGGTCCTCTTACGTTCTATTTACTATTTTCGTCCTTTGTTTTTATTTTAAAATCGGTATTACTATTCAAAAATGAAAAAATTACTCAAATCTATATATAAATTACACCATTCTCACGCATTTCAGTGACTTTCATTATGCATTGAAAACGAACTAATTGAATATTACACCAACCTCGACAAATGCCTTTCCCAATTTAAACTATCCAAGCTTAATTTCTCAAACTAAATTGATAACCTATTCATGTTCCACTTTGTCAACGTATGTGTCCTTCGGTTTCACGACTTAAACAATGGAACAATTATCCACGTATTAGTTAATACCCTCATTCAGAATCACCCGAAGCGCAACGAAAGTCATCTTATTTATGAAACCATTCTAAAAATAGAAAATGACTAAGGATGATTTGTCAGAGCATTTATAGGAAACCAGAAATTAACTAAAAAAATTTTCCAACAACGGTAAAAATTTGGGTCGCTAGAATACATGATAGGGTCCTTTAAATAAAGATTGTACGTGGTACGAAAAAGAACGTTAACCATAATCGTCTGCTTTATTCGCTTCAGGCTAATTAATGTAATCAGCTATCATTACTACTATAAATAATTTTCCGAGATGCTTAAATAGTCAATAGTGAACGGCAAGTTCTGGCTCGCGCGCTGTTCTTTTAAAATTCACTAAAATAATAACTATTAAAGCGACGGAAGAGCGGAGGTATTGCCAGACAAGCAAAGAAACGAAATCATACAAAATTTCAAAGATTTCAATAAATCACCACTTGCATGTAATTGAACTAGTGACGGTACAACTAAAATACTTCTATTTTAAGTAAATGGCTTGAGAATGTGAAGTGAATAAACTAATTACATAACGACGGCAATGTAAGATTCTCAAAACGTATACTTAAAAAGTATCGGAATAACGAAAAAAATATGTACTGCAGAGACAATAATAATTATGCATAATATTTTAATAATTTCTCACACCACTGAAAAAGAAAGAACTGGTTTTTATTGAAAAAGTGGAGTGCCTCAAAGTGTACGAGTACAGGTTATTTTGTGTATTGATATTAGTAATAAAATGCAGCATACATGAACACCAGACCGATGTTCACTTGCAGGGTACTTTAGACGTCGAGAAACTTGTGTACACATGTACACTTAATGAAATTATACCGGCAATCACAGCTATACTTCTCATCAAGTTCTCATTTAGTAGTGGACTTTCCCAACTTGAAATTAAGTTTTAAAGCTTGTGACTTTAGTGCCTCATCATGTAGTATTTAACAAAGGGAACTTCTGCTAAAAATACACTTGTTTACAATTACGAGAATTTGACTTTTCAATAAATTTGATCGACGTAAGCATGCGAATGAAAAATCACATAATAAAACACCACAGTAACACTTACGGTCTAATAAACAGATTATTAAAATAATTTATATAAAATTATATTCAAAACTATTATGTTGTCGTGAAGTTGGAAAATTAATGAATTAAAAGAAATATGTAAAGAATTCTACGGTGAGCGAGGAATCAGTTTTTTAATTGTAGACAAAGTCTTTTTCTTGTAAGTAACCGAATACAAGTTGTAGAAACGGCGGGTTCCCCAAAACCTGTACCTATCTACAACCAGTTGATTCAGTAAAAAAATGACCATCCGAAAAGAAGTCCCAGAAGTCAAGACTACCACCATTTTTTCTCGTCGACAGTGTCGCAAGTGATGTCACTCGACTAAAATATACGTATGGTATTTTCAAACATCGAACACTTAAACTTTAACTTAAAGTTATTACACGAATAAACAACAAAAAAGGGAATTCAATGTGCAGGAAATTAATGAAAAACAAAATGGAACGCCATAGGAATTATCATTTTTCTGTTTTCACGGAGTCTCAAATATTCAAAGCATTTCGAATTGTAAACTACATTTTCAGTCGTTTATTAAGGGTGGTTGAGTGCAGAGAGAGAGAGAGATAAAACACCAACAGGAAGTCGACAAAACAAAACCGAAACTGACGATCGACAAAGGCAATTTGTTTGGTCACAACACTGCGCTTGCATTGCCCATGGAATACTGAATACAATAAACCAATTTCGGTTTTCTGCTTTTTCTTGATTAATCCACTAGAAAAGGTTTCTATCGCCTTTAGTCAAAGATCATTGTAGTTATGTCATACATACAACAATATGCAATTTATATATATATAAATAATATATTTATAAATATCCTATATATGTTATCCTGCCGGATCTTAATAAACGACAATCATGTTAAGCATATATATGTATACATAGATTCGCGAAAATGTGTTACGAAAGAAAAGTACGGTAGGCCATGGAGGCTGAGCTACTTAGAATTCAAAGGTAAACAATGAGAAATTCTTATTGAAGTTCTACATTGTTATATATACGCTGCACGAAATGGCAACTTTAACATTTCCTGGGCCCACAGTCACATGGCCAAATCACGCTAATGTAACGTAACTCAAGCAATATATTTTTATCAAGTCACCAACAATAAATAAATCTATATTTCATTATAAGAATAATATGTTAGTCGGCCGCATTAAAAATTACATTTGTACGTCAAGTGTGCCGAGATAGTCGATCATACCAAAGTGGACGTGCCATAAAGTTAAATTATCAAAGCAAACAAGCTGGCTTTGACTAAAACAAAATTAATTTTGCTTTGTTTCTTTTTGCTCAGCGATCAACAACCCTGTGTTTTTATTTCACAAGGAGAGTGCTCAGTGAAACGCCGTCCTCCTTCACATATTTATCTTTAATTCAGCATCGTTAATTGCGAACATATAAAAAGTATACTTCCACGGTCAATCTCAGCTATATTCTGCACGGTACATTACGAATTGTGCATCAATTCCCTTACGTTATGGGATAATACAAATTCTGGTATTTCAGGTTCTGAGTTCTTTCCTAACAGACAAGCGTTCTGGACAATTTTCTCCTCATTGGATGGGAAGGTCACTGTCCAGGTACTGGGTACCATCTACCCCTTTACCATCTATGGGTGAACGACTACTTTGATTGTTTTGTGTGGGTTTCTGTTTTACCCCATTTTAAAGACTCCTGCAGAACACAATCGTTATTATTAAAAATTACTTATGGTGTTCTTTATTGTTTGGTTTTTTTTACTGACTTCATAGTCAAACATACCACAAGTGGAATACGCAAGAGAATTTTTGAGTGTTGTTAACATTTCATATAAAATTTATTCAAGAATTTCCTACACCCAAAGGACTACATTTCAAGCGACCCTGCGTTTCTCGGTTACCTTTTTAAGTACTCTACGTTTTCATTTTCGCCTTTCTGTTTTATATTTTCCCTTTAAATCGTCCATTAGTATTTTCATTATACAATATCGTTCCTCTTGCCTATACCCATATCTAGAAAAATTCCAAAGCATTCAGTTTGGAATTATATTCCATTGTTAAATTATATTTAATGCTTTGTTCTTTTATTTGATATGTGTGTAGAAAAATAAATAATTTTTACGTATTGATTTTTTACAATTGGTTGAACATATACCGTTATTAAAACTTGAGATTACGTATAATATTTTTATTGCAGAAGCACAAAGTATTACCTGAGGAATTTACATTTTATATGTATCATGATTGATGGACCGCTTTTAAGTAGAAAAGTTTAATGTCATTCTAGTATCTAACGTCATTGAGTGGAACATCAATTTCCAAAAATTCCTGCACCATAATTTGAGACCTTAAAAGTGTTGTATGTATATATTTATGGCTTTCATGTTATAATAGCTGCCGCGTTAAAATATAAAAACGAGAATAAAGTTGGAGTCAAATTGTAATAACACGATACAGCAAATGTTGAAAAACAATATTCGTAGAAATTACTAAGTAACAATTTACAAATGAGCAACATGAATGGGACAAGTGCCGTTGAACCGGCTAATTCCCGCAGAATTAATTGTGTGCATTTTTTCTCTTGAAAATTAAAATCTGTCGTAGTCAGGTGGCATTCATCTGTACCTGGAAATATTTTAAACTAATCAAAGGAACGCCGGCACGTGACTTTTCCGGGGCACAGTTCCATTCAGACTCGAATCAAGTCAACCTTGACGATGATACGCTTTCACCATCGAATTCTGCTTTGAATTACGAATTACAAATTTGCAATTTACTGAGGCTGTTAATCCAAACGGCGTTTTGTAATAGAAGTTTTGCGCAACTAAAAAGATTTTCCATCTAATTGTGGTTCACGGCGGAATACCTTAATTGGGAAATGGATTGAATTTGTACTAATAATGCATTCCAAGGTAATCGGTTAAAAAGTGTTTTAAACCTAGCGCCCCACGCCAATATGAGAATATACATCTCAGTGTAATTGCAACAACAGTGCCTGACCCAAACGGAGGATCAGTTTCTTTTTCTCCTCTCAATGATTGACACACACACACACACACACACACACACACACACACACACAAACACACACACACACACACACACACACACACACACACACACACACACACACACACACACACACACACACACACACACACACACACACACACACACACACACACACACGCACACATCCGTACAAGTTGGGATTTTTATGTTTAGTATTCTATTATTAATTCCGACTTGTCGTCCCGCCTGCATGCGTAATAATTAGAGTTAATATTGATTTTGCAGACTACAAGAAAAAACGATTTGAATATGAATTATTAAAAGGCCCCTAATCAACTTGGGCACGAGTTTTTCGAATTAGACTCTATATATACAGCTTTTAGCCCCTAAAACATGTGATTTGTTTTGCAGTCACAAGTTTGTTCGTAAAAAATATTTATCAAATCTACAACGGTGGCTTTAAATAAGAATTGATTGATCCACTAAATTGGCACGTAACACGGTAATGTGTTATTATATTGAATAATTACACACAAAGCGAAACACGAAAATCGAGCGTGAACATTAATGATGAGTGACAATTACGACAGGCGTGGACAAGCAACATAAAGTGATAGGAATGTGGTCCTCATGAAAACAGAACAAGAAACGTCGAATATTGTCGTTCAGTGGAAACTACTGATGTTGTGTTTGAAGTGAAAAAGAACAAACCCAGAGATGATAAAGTCAAAGTTTAATTGTATTAGGCAGATGATGGATTAATTAGATAATAGTGGTAATACAAATTACCACTGCTTATTTACATTTGACCCCTGATGTATTCGCCCAACCTTACGGCGGTACCCAAGGTATTGTTTTACCTATGGATTTTTGATATTTACATACATTAATGAGTGAATGAAACGTGACATGCCTAAGAACCAGATAATTACAACCACTGCAGGTATTATGTAAGAGTTACATTGTATTGCTATTACTAATTTTAAACAATTTTAAGTTTATGATTATTTTTTAAACTAAGATTGAAAATATTCTGGCATGCTTAGTAACTCGCTTTGACTCATATTTGAGGGACCAAGCGGAATCTAGAAGTTCAAATAAAAGAAGAATCAATCATCAGATGGAAGGGTGATGGATCCATCAATCCAAAATAAGACCTTGAAGCGTTCTGGTTCACCGCAGAAAACAATATTAAACATCAAAAGTCATGTTTCGAAGTAATAACTAGTAGCCTCTGGGTAGGGGACAGATGTCTCGAAGCCTCGTTACTACTGGCAGCTGGTTCCCAGGCCCTATACTCTCCACCTACTGTTTCACCTCGAGTCATTTTCTCTATTAATTCGTGCCATCGATGCCGGATGATACCATTTCAACCATTCATCAATACCGAAAGGCTTTGCTCCATTGTCCCAAGGCAGCCCGGGGTAATATTATTGCTTCTAAAGTACATGTTCACCTCTATTATTTTTTGTGCCACCGAAAATATTACTTCTCAATTGTTTTTTTTTTTTCAATTGCCACAACAGCTCACAATTGGTGGCTGAGATGAAATACTGTTCTATTAGGAATTCCTCTCGTTTGATGCTATTTATGTGAAACATGTATAAACATTTATATTTAGGTTTATGTAAATAGAAAAAGGGTATTTGTGGCTGTGCTTATTTCAACTTTCTTCAACCACGAAATTAGCGTTTGTTTACTCATGAGTAAATATAAAAATATCTTAATAAAAATCAAACACATGTGCTTCGAAATTTCCTAGGAGTTCGAGGGAGTAAAAAGAGAACCATTTGTGAAAGCGAGCAGAAAAATGGTAGTTAATATTACGGCAAGAACTGGAAACAAGACAGATTTACCGGATACTGTACAGAAACTGGAGAAGACGAAGAAGAGCATGACTGAAAATGGAAACACAATTAACTTTGTACTTAATTACACTCTTTATTAACAATAATTAATATTAATTAGAATAATTATTGAAAATAAGTTTCAGTTTTTATAGATTGTGTATAAATTAAAACAGAAAATTATAGTAATTATTGGTTACAATTTTAAATAGAGTAGTAAGATATATTTCACATCTATTTGCACTTCATTTTTGTGCAGCCCAATCATGGTTTTATTTCTTTGCATTACTTTTTTATTGTATTTTGTTTGAGTCAAAAAATTTTGGTTTTAGGGCCTCTTCATTTAATTGGCGCACCCTTACATTGTATAGTCAGAGCTAAATATTCACAATATTTTTTTGACGAAAAAAAGTTCAACAGCTGACTTAACCACAACTCAACCACACATTTAAATGTCGTTTTTTTTGTCGAGGAACTTGTGTGGAATTCAGAGAAAACAATATTAATTTTCTTGCACATACACACCACACAAATATATTCTCAGTCGTCTATCTTGATTGGTGAGTTTTAAATTCATTAATCATTTCAACTCTGGGTGACGGTTAAAATTTTCCAACTACTATTCAAAATATTGAAACCAAGTCTGCAACTATGAACGCCCAGTTATATTTTTATAACATTGAAATATTTGTATGAACGCCTGAGTAACACTCCGTTAAGGTTCCGTTCAGCCGAAATGTATAGGCTATTCTTAAACTCGGCATTAGACCACTGAACGTTTTCTGTATAATTCTGAACCTGTCACGGTTCAGGTTTTGTGCAACGTGAATTTATTGAATGGAACAAAGACGAATTAAATTCATTCGGTTTTATCTAATTTATCGCATCGGCCTATATTACAAAGGGATTTTGGCCAGCCATAAACCGCAGGCTTTGAGTTTTTTCATCGGTGCCCTAGGCGGTTCAATGATTTTCATATTTGCTTCCTCAAGGGTAACGCCTGTCTCATTGACACAGGTACAGCAAACGATTGTGTAGGTCATGCTGTCTAAATGTATTGATAAGTTTGCATTTCCACGACCCCTGAGTTGTCATTCATTGTCCGCACATCAAAATTAAGGGCCGTAACATCTTTGTTTTCCTTACAAGTCTGTGAATGAACCATTGAAGTCTCAAGTCTTCTCTGCTTACGTAACAGATAGTCCGGACAACTATGATAAGTATTTGTTATTAGATCCAAACCCGACTGCCACCTAATAATTATCCATCTTTAAATTTGAGGTAACCACTTTCCAAATTTTGCAACCCGGTCATTCTTGCAACGACATACGCATAAATAACAACTTCTGGTTTTTACTATACTTACTCTCAACTACCTGGTTTTCCCTTTTCATTTCGTTTATCAATAAGATTACTTGCAGTATCACGTGTGTATATGCAGTGAAACAAATTCGTACATAACAATTACATACTGCGTTACATGGTAGGTGAAGGTCTAAATAAGTCTTACTATGGGGGTAAGAGTTGTTATTTTCTAACAATTTATCTAGGTACAAACATTTTCTCACGCCTTCTTCTACCTTTCCGGTTTCCATACAAGTTTCTCTTCATACGCAACTCCATATTTTTTCTATTGCTTTTCATTGCGTCACAATGGCTCTCAAAATTTTCTACGTCCTATCACCACTGTCTCTCTATTGTTTACTCCGCTGTCATTTTGCTGCTTATGAGCGTTACATAATTGGTATGCCCCCGCCTCGAGATTGGTGTCTGAATACCTGTATACCTGAGCCCCCACGCTTACATGATAAGTAAATTAATAAACAGAAATCGGAGAAAATACCAGTTCCCACTGAGCCAAACACCTGGTATCAGATTCGTCCCCGTTCTCTATTGGATACTCCATGGAATTGCCCGTTGGTTCTATGCTACTGGCGGCTCCTAATAAATCATAATTTCTTCTTCTTGCACGAATTGAGTTGTATAGACTGCGTTTCACGTCCCCGATTCTTCTACCGTAAATAGATAGGCCGTAAACTGCTCAGAATCGAGTTCGTCGTACACACCCACATACCCATGATTCTTCATATATACCTTCTGTGTGTGTCCACCTCGCTACCCACCCACCATTCACGAATCTTCTAGAACCAGTCGTCAACACTTTTTTTCTTTTATTGTTTGATAAATATTACATGCATTTACCTGTCCCGAGCTAGCCATGGGCCATATGTCAGAAGATAATATGTATAAAAATTCAATTAGGCGGAGAAATTGAAAAACAACACGAGAACAATTTAGAAGGGATTTGAAATCCCAAAAATTACCATTTGCGAACGAATTCCGTGTGGTGGAAATGATAATGCCAATATTATTTATGCACTTCTTAAGGTACATTGCTTGATGCACCCCCTACGTTTGTGAACGCAATTTTCTAATAAAAAATACAATCACAATTTTTTTACCCTTTTTTGGCATGCGAACGCTATCAGCTAGTCGCACGAGAAATTTACATTTTTTGGTCATTTGAGTTAAAGCAAAAACAAATGAGATAGAGCACATACAAGGAAGTCAGTACCAAGAACTTAGTCTTACACTAGAAAATGGAGAATTCGAACATGAAAAAACCTCGGGAACTGGATTAAGTAACAAATCTGGGAAATTCTGCTTCTCTGTCGAAAAGAACGTAACTCAACTATCACGGGACATTATAAAAACGTACAAAGTTTCCCATGATTCGGTGCGATTTCCCAACTCCATAAATTCATATATAACATTTATCGCGCGTAGTCAAAGCTATATAAGAGAATGCATTCATGAAATGAAATGCTTACGAGAAATGGAGCAGAATATCACAACATTGTGCAGTGATAAAAACAATAACAAGGATAGTAAACCATGATATAAAAATTGCTAGAAATTATGGTTCGATTGAAAGTTCTTCGCCAAGTTTTAAGGAAATCCAAGAAAAATTACAATAATATTGTCAATGTTGTGTGGCAGATTGATTTCAATGAAACTTTTTAACCCAACAATGTGCAGTTCCGGTAGTTTAAGAAATTGCAAGCTGCCTGTGTCTTAAACAAAGACATTTTGACTGTTACAGATTAAAATATTCATATGTTAATGGTCAGGGTGTTCAGAACATTACAACAAAAAAATATAGGTCAGGACATCTGACGACAGGGTGGGCTTGCGTGGTAGATCACAAAAGAAATTAAGTATAAATAATAAAAAGCACATGTTCCTTTGAATCGACCATGACAAATAATGAAATTAAATAAAATATAATATAACTTGCATAGGGAACTTACAACGACAGACTACAACTTCAAGTTGGACATGTGTGATAATTATAAGATTGGCAATTGTCACATAAACCGCTAATCAGGTCATTCAAGAATCAAACGTTCCGGCGGAGCGCAATGGACATGCACAATAAGTATTATTATTTAAATTATACATAATATTATTACACAACTATCAAACAAGAATATTCGTTAATACGGGGGCTCAGGAATCAAATATTCTGACAGAACGCTATAAAATAGTGTATTTATTGTAATACGCATAAAATGTTCACTTATTAATTTTCTCCTGTGTGATTTTCGGCAGGACAAATAAATGCGAGGAACCAAAAAATTGAAAGCTCAAATAAGATAGATGTGACAATCAAATCATTGAGTGGCTCAATCACGAGTGAAAAAGCCTCAGGCAATGAAAAATATTCCGTACATTTTGCCCACCGTGTTTCCATGTAACAACACGAAAAATATACAAAAACTACGTGGATTGTACCTAACATAAAATTTCAGTACCTACCGCAAACTCAGTCGAAACTCCTATTACTGTATTCTTAATTTGCCTCAATTCGGTTTACGTAGTTCGTTGTATGTAAACATGTATGTGGTGATGAACACGACCGATCAAAAACATTGAATTCAGCACTTACCTTCTGTTATACGTCATATTCTGTTCATTGCGCATCCAATAAGAAATTCTGCAGGTTCGTACAGGCTTCTTTGTGTCTCTGACTTGAAAGTACGTGCATTTATAACTACCTTCTTTTCAAAGTGCCTCTCGTTGGATGTTTGCGCGGATGGACTAGACAAAGTGAAAGAGTAAATAAAAAATTTAATAAACAAACTGTTTTTCAATTTATTTTCAGAATGAGTTGGCGGCAAAATTATTCACTTTATACATAGTTTTACAATTACAATGGGTTACAATTAGTTAATAGATTAAAATTTATACACAAGTCTTTTCTGATTTTTCATTTATACATTAGGCCGTACACAGTCGCCCGAATAATTTTAACGTACCATACTATATATAATAATATAGTAATAATCGTTATTATAGTGTCTAATATTACAGTTTTCATTCGTTCCTTATAAAAAAATATACAAGGGCGTGCACTTGACGTGAGGGTAAAGAGATTCAATCTTTTGAAATGAATAGGTCTGCTACAAAAAAAAAAAAAAAACAAAATTTTACAAAGCACAACCGAATCTTATTTTTCATGTATGCAAACACATGAGTGTATGGGAACCCCATTCGATGTATGTGTATAATTATATATTTAAGAAGATTCTTGAAAGAAAATTTAAACCGTGGTATTGTTCATAAGTCCGACAAAAGTTTAGGCAAAGCAATTCGTTTGGCCACGTAGATGGTCGCACCACTGCGTTTAAACCTCCCCATTTCACCCCCTCCCAGGCAACAGCCCAGAATGACTGCCCAAAACCAACCCCTGGCACATTGGGAAAGTTTTCAGGCTGACCAACCACACCTTCTCCTGCTTTGAAAAAGGGTTTTCCTTTTATCTGCCGAAAAGAACCTTTTCAAGGAAGGATAATTGCGTGGAGCAAAAAATACGTAAAATTATTTCTTGACCGAAGCAAGATGTTCACACCGGAAGGAAACAAAGAGAGAAACCATTTCCGATTTTACTATTTTAATGGACCAATTCATAAAGCATTTCCTCTGTGGGTGAACTTTTTCGTAACCACTCAAAGCAACTTACGGTTGGTTAATTATGAAATATAATCAATCACGAGAAGATGGTATGCTTATTTTGAAGGCAGAACTGTTTCATATCAACCCTGTTTGGGTGTAAGGTTACAAAAATCCATAACAAATTCTCGTCCCCTATCGCCGGGGGTTAGAAATCAAGATACCACCCTCCATCCAACTTGAAAAAAGGCAATACGCAAGTTAACAATGCACCACACATGTACTCGGAACGTTCACTATGGATTTATAACGATGAAACAAGGAATTTTCTTAAAATGAAACCTTAAGCGGCGACTGTACACTCAGATAATGAGCAAGTACTAGGACATTTCAGGGCAAATATGAGCACTTGAGACGGCGATATGACTAGAGCACCATTATATTCCTTCAAAGTTCACCAGGTCGACATCTTTATAAAGAGGTGAGTCAATGCAACACAGGAAATAATAAAAACCACTTCAGTCCAAGGGCCTGCGCGGCATGTTTACATTTATACGCCTAGATTGACAAAATCCAAACTTCACTTCAAAGCGGAATGCAAGAAAAACTTTTCTTTAAAAAAAACTTTCTATGCTTTTTATTATAAAATGCAGACACACACGCACATATGACTCATGTACGTCAACACCTAACTTGTGTGTTATTTGCTTGGAATTTTTTATTTTTTTCCCGTCACCCATAGCTTTCTTCGAGTCTCAATTCATGGCAGCAGTCATAAACACCAGAGGAATTGGAAAACGGCGTAGGCAAAAAGCGAAAAAAGTAAACAAGTTTTCAACAGTTTCGACTAATGGAGAATTTTCATACGCTCACACACACGCGCTCACTCGCACATTAATCGCTCAAGTCCGCCATTTTGGGGAGAGAAACCCCTTTTCCTTTTTGCTTCCTGCCACTTTGTGCAACGTTGAAATTAAAACGGTGAATTGCAGATGTGCACGCGGAACGGGCGAACAAGGAACCAAAAAACACTACTAGTTCAGACATTTTCTGAATTACCTTGTGAGGAGAACCAAGCGAGAACTTTTTATATTGATCGTACACGAAACGCGCCTAAAAAGCAATTTTCCTTTCCAAGAGAGAGAGAGAGAGAGAACAAGCACACAAAAACGGTTTTGATTAATTACTTTTTATATTTGCAACAAAACATATTTTACAAGAGATTAAGAAGCTCTCTGTTCCTTTTTATTAGTTTCCAATGCTAAGTATTCTGACAACGAACGATTGAAATGGAAGACATTTTGTGTGTCACGAGAGAGAAACAAGAACGGGAGTAACCGGTCAGTGGAGGATTGAAGGAAAATATGAAACGCAAACCTGCGAAATTCGTTCGTCTTGTTTGCAACAAAAAATTAAAAGTGACCTTTGATAAAAGGAGAATCTCAAAAAAGATGAGAAATTTGAACAAGAGAAATTTTCCTGCCTCAGCGTGCCTTCTTTTTTAGTGGTCTCACGCACCTGATCTTGCCTTGCCTTTTCGTATACAGCCTGGTTTCACGCCTCGGTCGCGCGTGAATGAACAAATAAAATTTTCAACAAATGATGTACAAAAATGTTAAAAATCTCGTACCTGAGTGAGAATTGAAAGAGTGGACTGATGCTGTAAGCATTTTGCAACTGGGGAAACCACAGAACTTGACGCGCAGATGAAAACGAAGTGGACATTATCAAGATGGGCCAATCAGAATGTGACAATGCGAAAGTTCATTCAGAAATGCGAAAAACAACCACGAATGGTCAATTCCAATTGGAGAATTTTTTGTTTGGGATAACGGTTTCTGAATATACAGAAAATCCATCTTCTACTTCATTCTTGACGCGAAAAGAGAAAATTCCAACATGAGGGAAGCATAAAAGAATAGAACACTTCTACACATACACGACCATTAATTGGGAAGTATCACTTTGTGAAGGGAACGCAGTAAAAACAAGACCGAAATTTGTTTCTCCCGGAAACAGGAGGCAATTCCAGACGGTGAGAAATCGAAATTCTCCTGGCGTTCCTCCCGCACCATACGCCATTTTGTGCTTCCTTCTCTTCGAGGCAAATGGATAAGGCGAAATAGCAAAATTATTTTTTTCCCTAACGGATTTATTTGTTCTTTCTGTTTTCGCGGACAGAAACGAATGACTCGGTCCAATGGGAAACTGGAAAAACCTTTCGATTCTCCGATTCATGTATCGGCTTAAAACTCCAGACAGTTTAAAAACGGTGGATGGAGTGTTGGTCGAAAACGAAAATTCGTTAATCCCAAGGCAGAGAATGGTAAATATGGGGACCTGTCAGTGCAACACGACGGTGCAAAAGCTCTATCCCCTGGCGGTGAACTCATAAAAA
The DNA here is from genome assembly GCA_037055365.1 of Polyplax serrata. Taxonomy (NCBI): domain Eukaryota; kingdom Metazoa; phylum Arthropoda; class Insecta; order Psocodea; family Polyplacidae; genus Polyplax; species Polyplax serrata. The sequence goes on from JAWJWE010000003.1 coordinate 11,378,579, forward strand.
AGAAACATTGAAATTTTGAAAATGAAAAAATTTAATTACCATCAGATTGAATCCGAGCCCGAGTCTTTTGTAAGCAGAAATTACATTTATACATTTTAAAGAACACAAAATTACACTGAAAAGAAAATAATGTATGAAATATCAGAGTACCTACAGGTGATCGGGGAGAAGGTTCCCCTTTTATTCTTATATACCTTTGGCCAGTCATTCGGTTCTTAGGTATCAGCTACCTAACCTGCCAACATTCACCTACACTCATGTGTGCATGCGTGTTTTGCTACAGAGTATGGAAGAAAGACACAATCTGGAAGTCATTTGTGTCTATGCCAATGATAAATCTCCGATCGCTCCGAAACAAAAAGCCGCGCTCTCGGGGCCCGTTTAATTATATAGTCTATTAAATTTATAACCCGAACGAGTGTAGAGCATAAAAACTTGCAAGCTTGCGCCTAATGAACTTCTTATTTCCAATTTCTTCCTTCACTTCTTTCATCATCTTCATTTCCTTCAGTCGCAGTCATCATCATCATCAGAGCTAACCGCCTTTTATAGCCCGGATGAGTTTTTACAGCCCAGACTTTTGGTTGTTTTGTCGTTTGAAACGATTCCGATGAGACACAATGTAGCGGAATCACACAGGAAAACCAGATGGCTCTCGCTCGAGAAAACAAAATTAAATTTCGACACATCGCTATAACCGATGTCTAGGAAACCATTAGCCCGGTAAAGTGATGGCCCATATTTAAACTATTGTCGTTCCTGAGCGATTTCGCAAGTTCCACGTTCGTAATTGTCTTGGTAAAAGGTAATGACGATGCCCTGTACGAATGCAGTGAAAAATTTTGCAACCCGACGGCATTGTTCTTATTCAAACGTGCGCCTCGTTAATTGCGAAATTTTTCTATAAAGCAAACTTAATCGATTGATTTTTTGTTGCTTTTTAAATTTTTAATTAATTTCAACGCGCCTGTACTCGATTAAGTACTTAGAACACGGTCTACATTGCAGTCTGTTAATTATTTTTCTCTCTCGGTTTTGCGAACTCATCAAGATGTAGACCGTTTTACGTAATCAAAATCAAATTGCAGTATTACGTTTTGAATGTTGCAACATATCTTTAACTTCTTGTATTAATAGACTCTTTACTGTTTGTAGTGTAGTTAGTTCAGATCGATCCCTGCCACAAACGAATCATGTAATGTTATTTCTTCTGAGTTAAATCAAAACGTCTGCGACTCACAGTAAAAAGTATGTGGATATGCGTATGACTGTGGCGGTGGCGTAGCTTAAACGATACATATTACAGCAATTCTGTACTCTTTTTGATAGTCCCATACAGAATTAATGGCTACTTTCACATTTTTTATTACATGAATTTAAAATTTACAATGCACAAAAGAAAGAAGTGTGAAATGGCGGTGTGATAGAGAGCAGGCTCATTTTCCTTCAACAGGGTAATGGTTTCCTTAAAAGCAAGTCATGTGTCCTGCCTTTCAAGTCGACACGTATTACACAATACAAATTTTGTTTACTCTCAGTAAGTACTTGGGATGATGATGACAGGCTGTAACTGCTTGGACAGTTTAAGCCATGCCTTGATCGAAAGTTGGTTTCCTTGTCGGATGTGTCGACTTGAGGTGCAACTTCATCCGTCAGGAATGAGCCCGGTGTCAGTGCACTGTGAATCAACACTTTTATGGCCCGGACATTTCCCTACAGACGAAAGTCAACTGACCAACAAGCACGCTTTTATCAGATTACGAACATGCGGGTGATATTACTGACCGGGCTGTAACTTCGTTTCCTGCACGTTCGCCCGTACGGCAGGGCGTTCACCTGGAATTTCCCGAAACGTCCTTTGTTACAAGATATAGCTTTTGAAAAAAGTGATGGCACACATTCGGAAGGTTCAAACGTTATAACCGGAGGCTGCGTGATCATTGACTAATACAAAATGACTTCCATGTCCAGTTAAACAGTAAAACTAATAATAAATCTGTAAAAATGAAAAGAATTAATAAAATCACGGAGGCTTGGGAGGAGAACAGCGTCAACGAAACGGCACACAATGTGGCAATTACAAAACTAAATCATTCATTCTCGTCCGAACGCCCATTCGATCAATCACTCGTCAATCAGTCAATCAATCATTCATTACTCATGCCGTTTACGTGACAGTTCCTGTAAACATCCCACGGGTGTACACAGACGAAACACAATTCGTATGCACTGAGAATCAAATTTTAAAAGAGTATTCGAGATTCTACAAAATAAAAACAATATAAACAAGAGCAATGTGTATGTATACATACATACATACATATATCTATATATGCATGTATGTATTTCCTTATTGCACATATACAACACACAAATGCTCGTACAATTTTTATAGATCAATCGTAGATCACTCACACCTAAATACAAAGATAAGTTTTCCATTTTTAAATCCACAATTTTCATACTTAAAATTTTTATAGTAAAATTTGGCACTTGGACGGCCCTCTCTCTTTGTTTTGATTATCCGGGGATTGTAATTTATATTTATATATATATTTCTTATATATATATTTATGTATTTATAAGTAAAAAAAATAAATAAAAAAAATTATATCAAAACAGTGACTATATAAAAACTACGAAATATGAATCACAAATTTGCTTCGCCCCAAATTTTAATTCTTAGTTTTTTCAGTGTTTGAGGAGAAAAATTTTAAAGTAATTTGAAAACGTAAAACTATTCAAACTTAAAATAAAATCATTGTTTAGAGTGAATCATGACTAAGTACTGATGCTGTAGACAACAAAGAAACAAATTTAAGTAACAAATTGTATAGTTTGGTATTCACGAGTAGTTTTCTCAATGGATGAACGTTAACTATTACGTCGTTGGAGGCAGTGTGTGTTGTGTGATCAAACAACGGACTTCGATTGACAAAGACCGCTGTATTTGTTCATGGAGACAATATTGAACTTTGACAGGCCATTGAGAACAAACAAATTCTGTTGTCCCGACGTATCACGATTAAGTCATGGGTAATAGTTTAAGTACGATGTTGGGTGTTCTGTAATTCTGTTTCGTTGAAAAAACGTATCGTCTACTAATTAGCATTGTCATTGTCTTGGAATTTAAAAAAAACTGACACTTGCTGTCACAGATGCCTCACCATTTTACGTAAATAACTGTATATGAAAGTGTAGAATTCGGTAGAATTCAAATGCAATTGGCGACCGCTTACGCCTGCGTTCAAATGAGTAACGACCTGAGTCAGACATGGACGTAGAGACAGCAGCCCAACGATAGCCGCAACCGGTATTTACATTTTAAATCAAACGTTTTTGAAAGGTAAGAACACTGATGTGTAGGGCAAAAGGTGTTTTATTTCCATTGCTGCAGCCGGTCTTGGGTGTACGAAGGTGGAGAAGGAGTACACCAGGTAGGTATACAATTCTTAGAGGCCTCGATGTCACTGGACTGCGTGTTGATGTGTACGGGACAGATCGATTGGTGCAGAAGTGTGTTTGACATTAGGCTGGTGCTATTTCAAGGGTCGGATAATGACCGAATTCGTTCGGTTGGCAACATTTCCGTTTGCCATCACATTGGAACGGTCCTGAACGAGTCACGACCCGGTCATTTCGGTCTAAACGGTTTCAAACAAGTCTAATAGAAATGATATAAAAACGAAGTAGAATAAAAAACAACGATCAACTCATTTTTCATTTTAATGGGTCGTGATTTCCAAATTGTAAACAAAATCATGTGTTTCATGAATTAAAATCAACAACTCTTCTTCTCTCGAGTACTTCCCATTCTGGTTGAGGGCCCCCCTCCCACTGCACGACAAGGCTTTCTCCTCAACCTGTGCCATACTCCGGCCCGAAAGTGTTGGAGATAAAACGCGAAATAGACAAAAACCAAGCAGGTAATCGTACGGACTAGACAACTATTTGGCGAATGTCGCCATTCACGGAAAATGCAAAAAGTAAACGGGCAGTTTACAAAGTGTGGAAATGAAGGACCGGTCGTATGTATCCGTGTATGCGTGAGTTTCGATCGTTGTTCAAATAGACGAAAAACAGAAACAATTTCATAAGAAACCGATATATTGAATTTAGACTAAAAACGTTTCCACTGCTTGCCCAAATATTTGTGCACGTGTTCCTGCGTACATCACAGATTTGCCAGTCGTATTTGTCATGTTAAGCAAGCATTTAATAGCTCAGTCGCGTTCGTAAATTATTTCTATGGTCCCGTTCCCCTTCTATCAGGAATTATATATATATAATATATAATATGTAATGTATATATCGCCGTTTTGTTTTAACGGCTCCATTTATTACGAATCTGTCGCGAGGAGGGGATATTTTTCTATGTGGACGAAATTAATAAATCAAATGTGTCAAGCATGGCGCTGTTATTTGGAGACGTACGGGGAAAGAGGAACGGGGAGGCTAAGCCGTGAGAGTTCAAAAACCAAAAAATCAATCGTAGATTTAACTGATTTGGAGCACCCAAAAAGAAACCAATTACAATCGTAATTAACGAGATAAAAAAACGTTTTGGGACGAACTTCAGAAAAACAGGCCAACTTGGGACAAAGTTCAAGGGAGATGTAGACTCCTCCGGTCTGGCGTTCCAAAGAAGAATGTCTTATTCTTCGCCCGAAAGCAATTGAACTGGGGTGGGCATTGAAGCGAAGCATCCATTGTTGAGAGAAAACCATTTGCAGGATCGGCCTGTCCGAAGCAGTAAGGAGGAAAGATAGGTCTCACGCCCTTCTGAGAGCTGGGAACCATGTCACAGATCAATACCTATTTCGTGTGTGTACAGGCCAAGCCCGATATAAGTCAATTCTGAGGAAAAGAAAAGGTTCGGTGAACACCTAATGGAACTCATGGAACAGAAACGGACAAGAATCGACAGTATTCTGAAAAAAGGATGCTTCTTCGACAGTAAAAAAATTATTGTAAATTTGTGCACTCCTTGAACTAGACAGATGAATCGAGCAGGTAAGACAAGTGGGGGAGTATAAAAGAGAAAAAGACTGGACTGAAATGGATACTTCAAGTACATCGGCTCTCGGACAAAAGAAGAGGATATTCAAGGACGACATGTAATAACTATAGACGGAAGAAGATGGACATTTGTCTTGGCGAGAGAATCGTTCGACCGAGGTGGGAAAATAACCAAATATGTCCAAAAAAATTTTCGAAACAATTAACGATGAAGCCTCGTGCCAGCGAATAAACCATAAACCGAAGCCCCAATACAAATTATTAAATTCCATAGAACCAAAGTTCTAATCACCATTAAACCATCGAAATGTTTTCAGGAGACCGGAAACCACCGGAAAGTTTTCACTCGTTGCAGGATCCAAAAGCCGAAGAAGTAGCAGATGAACAATTTCACGTTCTACGGGCGAGGTTCGAAGCACCGTGAGAAATAGAAATTGAATTCTTTTTTTTAGTGTAGTTGCAGTGAAATGATTGTTTAACATTCTTTTAAATGGCCATGAAGGAGACGACCTGGAGGAAACTGAAGACTGGTAGGAACGGAGGGAATGAACGTATGGAAATCCACATGTTGAGGAACGCAAGGTGTCATGACCTCCTCTTGTTTCCGCAGATAAAAATGCTCCCGAAACCAACTCTCTCGGGTAGAAATTACAGGTAATTAAAATAGCATTTATAAAAATTTCTAGAATTCATCCTCACAATTAAAACACAATCAGAGAAGCCAACATTGAAAAAAAAATAATATGGGGGAAATTATTAAGGCCCTAATCATTCTTTTGTTCGTTATTATTATTATTATTAATAACAATAACAACAATAATAACAATAAGAAGACAAACGGTCGAGGAGCGGAAGTTCTGCCCCGAATCTCCACCCTACTTAGACAATAAAAGGGTGCTACCTCACCTGGTTCCGACCCTGTCTACCAAAGAAAAACGATCTCTCAGGTGAGACACTCGAAACGCCCTGAAAAAACATGAAACTATACTCTTCGGCCTTGTAAGGTCGACACATTGAAATATCACCTTGTTTTCGAGATGAGAGAAATTTGGTGGTGCAGGGATGTTTTTCAATATCAATAACAATATGAGCCACAATGTCCTAACGGGAAAACCGATTGAAGTAAACCAATGAAATAAAATAAGTAAAAAAATCTACCAAAGACCGTTTCATAAGGTGTACTTGTAAGCAGTCAAAGGAAAGAAAGACGGTCAGAATACACGAAATCCGATGAACGGAGACAGGCCACCGTAGAACAACTAAAGACACAAAATACCGGAAACGGCGAGAGATCCCAGAATTGACTAAATGACTAAGAAGACATGGAGTTCAAGGAATGTATAACCGGAGAAGTAGGAACAAAGAATGGCAGGTATCGGATCGGGTTTTGGTTGGATACGACCCTGGATACTCGACTAAACGATCAGGTAAATGAATACCTCGCACATTGAATACGATCCCGTAATGGTACCCACTAATTGCGGCACTTGTCAGTTGTAATTTGGTCCGTCCCGGCGGTTCGTTCGGTTTGTGATTAAACGATCTGTTTATGAATTATGAAAATGCACATAGAAATTAACGACTATCGAATACAATTAAATACGAAAGCAAAACAAAAGTCAAAAATTTGTCAAACTGTCACGAAATCGATGCACCGCGTTCCCAACCCACATTCGATTGTTATGATTATTCATCGGAGGACATCAATTTTCAATCACTGTGACGATCCGGCCAAATCAATGCACACTCACCCCCGCCTCGCACGCATATACAAACACACATTCATACAAATACACACGGAAACACACAGAGAGAGTCTGACACACGCCCAAATTCCCCTGAGGCCCTCTAGGGTGGGGTACCTTAATTCGTGACCCGTTCGATATTCAATCAGTCTGCCGGAGGAATTCGCCCGAAATGGGATCGTGTTCCCCTCGAGGCACGATGACACAGGAAATATGCCAAACTCAGTCGCGACCATACCCCGAAGGCAAAAAGTGTGCGTCGAATGGAGAAAATGAGGGAACCGTTGTCGATTAATAGAGGAAAGACACGGCAGATCATACAATGTGTGTCCGGCGCTAGTAAATCTATGTGCGTGTGCCCAGGTTGCCAGCCCAGGAAAGGAGATGAAGGTCGAAAAAGAAGACAAGAAGAAACGAACTAGAGTTTAAAGGTTACGGATGAGGAAGTGGTCCATGACAAGTATATGTCGAAAGGAGACCATTAACGGAACGTTTGGCGAGGAGGGGGCCAGGCATTAAGTACCGACATGTCGGAAAATCGGATGAATTGCTTTTTTAGATAGGATTAAAACGTGGACAATGAACAATAGCAAAATGGACGCGACAGCGTCACCTTTGGGCCGTCAATTTTTGCGGGCTAATGAGCGCCGCACAAAAGGAAGAAAAATGGTCGAAATCTTTTTATTAACCCTGGCAAAAAAATATTAGTATATTAATCATAAAGTGTGAGGCCTAAGGGAAATTGCATAAAACTTGGCGGAATGAAAAATCCTCCATCGAGACCATTTCCAGTGAAGAGACCGTACCGGGGTGGAGGGAAACTTTGTCGCAAAACGAAACGGAAACGGAAATGGAGATTAGCCGACGACTGATGGATTCCGTTATTTTTTCCCTTCTTCGTGAATAACCGTCTATGATAGTTTCCGGAGTCGTGCGTTTCCAGGAAAATCCCGTTTGTTAAAACGCCGGAAACAGCAGCTACCGAACGACGGTAGCCTCACGTTGTTCTTATAACCGGAAGAAATTCCGCATTGTAACAAGAAAAACCGGAAACGGCCACCATTTTCCTTCCGTAAACTGGCAGCATCTTAGGACGACGTCAATCCGAGCGTTTGATACGCAACGGAAATGCACTCATCTGATGAACCGGAAATCGTGCGAGGACAGAGAAATATGAACACCGTTCTATTCCACTCAATTTATTTATCTATTTATATCCGTTAAATGAAAGCTAAATTTTACGCAATTTGATCGTTTCAATTAATTACACGATAAGCTTTTTCCTTAGATTTTGTCCTTTTCCCCAGCCTTTTAAACGACCGATAAGAGAAATAAAGATGGCCGACCGGTCGACCGGCGGTCAATTGATTTATTCGAACCGTTTCGATCGATTTCCCGCAGACAATTCCGGCCATTTTTTTTAATGCCTTCGCTTTAATTTATCTCCGGTTGTGCTCTTCTTTTTAAAATAAATTAACTGGGTTAAAAATAAAGGCAACACAGACGAGAGAAAAAAAATTGGAAACGAAAACTCTCCGAGGGAATCTCATTACGTCCTGGCGTTTATTTATTTATTTATGTATTTATTTATTAATTTAAAGAATCGCTTCGATGCTGTCGTAATTTCTCCTTCCTGTGGGTACAAGATTGAAGTCAAACCGACGGCAAACATTTCGAAATCAGACAATTAATATCTAATGAATTCCACAGACACCTTGTGCCCGTGCCAAATTTTGTCAATTTTTAATTGTTTCAACTGTTCCATTCTCCTCGCTCGAGACGAAATGAGATTGTTAGAGACGTCTGCCACAGTATGCTGCTGTTTCGATCTCTGATAGAAGGCAAATGAATTCGATGCCAAGATCACACCGGTTGGATTCCTTAAATAATGACTTACATAACTAGGATGATGAAACAAGATAAGAACAAGAAGAAGAAAGAGACGGAGGAGAACACGCCAGAGCCGAAGAATAATAAGAGAAAACAAAACCGTATAACGAGGTAGATAAAACCGTGTGACTGTACAAGTACAGAAAGCCCAAGGAGTCTCCATAAAACAGCGAAATGATCCAGAGTTAAGGCGACAAATCCTGCAGTTATACTAAAAATTTATATTATTGCTCTCGGATGGGGGAAAGAGGCAAAACAGCAACTCACATAAAACCACACTACGGTTTTTTACTGTGTTTGAATCAACGAAGCAATCGCCACCGTATCTCGAGTATAATGCACTTACATTACCGTCTAAAACTATTATTTCGGAAACGCGTAGGAAAGCGCTGTAATTTATCTTAATTACGCCATTCAGCCTAGCTAGGTTCAATTAAACACTTCCTATTCAACGAAAAAAGGTAAAAAAAGAAGTTATGTATAAATAAAATACCACGGTGTCCCATAATTTGTTCTGTAGTTCGTGAATGTATGTGTGCGGTACGGGTAACAACATCGCCTCGGGTGGGAATATTTCGATCAACATGGAACCTGCTGGACTCGTGGTGGACATACGAGGTGGTCTTACCCTTCCTCGAAGGGACATCAACTTTCCCTCTAAGCTTTTAACTCCCCGTTTATCATCGCTCTAATTCAGCTAACACCGCCAGAAACTCTCTCTTTCGTCCATTGATGATGGACAACTCACATGTTAACAAATCCTCAGTTGATGACCGAGACCGGGATTACAATTAATTCGAATTGTAGTGCAGCCTGTTTCGTTATATTACAATCGTTGAGCTATGGGCCGACGTGTTTTGGATTGTTAACAAACAATGAAAAGGAAAGATTTGTTGAAAATTTAATAAGCATACATATAATCCAGACACGTGAGAATGCAATACATTCCACATTGGGCCTGGTCTCCCTTCCTCCCACGACGACCCTACTCCCCAGGAGGGGTCGCACCAAAAAGGGAGTTATAATCATTATCAAAAACATCAAAAAACCCCTCTGAGATCCTCCATTACACTTAATGCTCGGTTTCGTGTGACATTCAAAGGTGCCAGGTAAAATAACTAATTAATCCTGGTCCGTCGTACCTGACTCCTGGAGTCTCTTTAAACCCTTTCATTTGGTATTGTTTTCATGCCGCTCGAATTTAATGTCAGGCATTCGGTTTGTCCTACGTGCAACCCCGAACATCTCTTAGGTCCTCTCAAAAATTTTTTTGTTTTCCAAACTTCCTGCCAATTTCGTTAGTTAAAGAAAGAAAAATAAAGAAGTAAAAAAGAAACTAGAAGAAATGTTCTTCTTTTTAGTGCAGGTCCCTGGCCCCTAGGAACAGTTTTTTTACAAACAAAAATATACCCATGAAGGGATCCCCAAAACTCAGTTGAGATAAACAAAAATGATTATTTGTTTAACAAAAAAATAAAAAAAATAGTTGTAAAATAAAAACGGGGAAATAATCAGTCTGGAAGGACTCTGCCGTGAAGCATTTTGGGGGTTTTGCGGTTAATCTCAACTAACAAAAAATCTGTTTCTCTTATAAATAAAGTTAAGGATGCAGAGAAGTGTGGATGGATGAAATCATTTCAAGATGTCTGCTCCGTGACAGTTTGAAACGTTCAAAAAAGCAACAAACATCTCATTTCGGATATTCCCGGCAATGAAAATTCAAGCAACCGAAAATCGGAAAAAGGAAGAAGGAAATCTACGGAAGGAAACGAAAAGGGCAGAACCTCAAAATTAGGACCGTGAAAATTAATAAAAATATGCAAAACGACCAACGAGTTGAACAATCGAACGGTCATTACGTCGTCAGGAAGAATTTCTCTCTCTCTCTCTCTCTCTCTCTCTCTCCCGTTCTCACCCTTTCACCAGCGCAGGCTCCTGCCACGACTTCCCCCCCCCCCCATTTTAGAAACGAGAGTAAGTTAATGGCGACCTTTTTCATCCCCCATTTTATTCTCGCACGGCGCTCTTCGTTTTCTCCTTTGTCCTCTCCGCGTATGTGAAAAGGCAGGAGAGTGGAAAAAAAATTTTTTTCGAAAAAAAGTTCTTTCACGCAAAATGTTATCTGGAAAACTTTGGCCCATGGATAACCAATTTAGAGGATAGAGAAAGCTCGACGGGGAGAGAGAGAGAGAAGGACAAAACGGTAAAAACCGACTGTGCGGCGGAAATGGCGACCGGTTTTTGTGGACGGATGAGAAAAATGACCGTTGGAGGTTGGGAAAAATATAATCTCCGTAGGGGAAAGGTTTACCCCCGAATACTAAGGGTAATTTATTAATTACCAGGTAATATAATTATTAGGCGGTCGTCAGGCATGTGGCCTTCACCTGCTGCTGTTGTTACTCCAGGAAGAACACTAGAAGGATGACGACGCAAGCAAACACTGATGCTTCACTGGAAAATGATAGTTCCGCGAATATATTTCCTATTTCCCATCCGAAGAATTCAATTCTGTTTCCACAATTACGGTTTTTTCTAGTAATAAATACATGACTTTAAAGGCACCCACGGAAATATCCCACCATTTTTCTCTCTAACATCACATTTTACATCGTCGTTCATTTCAGTAAGGTTCCGGAGTTCGACTCTTTTTGATATTCCATAAGTCACAGACGACGATCGCATAAGCAAGTGACTTCCTTGGGAGACTGCAGCTTCGTCATTCCCAGTCAACTAACGCAACCTCCCTGGGGGCCCTCCCTCATCTACTGGGCCCTGAGGCCAGGGTCCTACCGCCCCGTCTCCTGCTACGACACAAAAAATAAATTTCCAACCGGGAAACGTTGAAAGTTACAGAACAAACACAATTTCTAAATCGGGGAATTTTTCGAATTTGGAAAAGCTTTCGACAGCGCCGTAGCCAGACTTTTCGGGCCCGCCCGGCGGGGATTTTCCGCGGTTGATGTTTGTCCCTTGACTTTTCTCCGAGGAGACGAACCTTTCTCTTTTTGTTGGTAGTGAGAGGTTAGAACGTGGAAGAAGGATTTTTATCTACCACGAAAACCTTTTTTATGAAAGATTTAATGGATCTGAATGACCTTTGAGCCTCAAACTCCATCGGTCGTTTCAGTTTCTTTCTTTCTTTCTTTGATCCTACATATTTTTCATCCGTGGCAAAAAGAAAAGGCCGAAAAGTCACAGTCAACAATTTCGGGTCGGTCGAGTTGTTTCTCGAGGACCCCGTGATGAAATCCTGCGAACGCATAAATCAGATCTCAAGTGGTCATCGAAGAACCAGAAACCGGTTTTAACAGAGGAAAAAAGAACTCAATTGCATTTCAGCAGCCCGTGTGGTGTGCGTGTGCGTACCCTGGGCAAAGAAAAGACTTCGGCAGTTCGGTTCATTGCTTTCTTTAGGCAAAGACACACACACACACGGACACAAAGGCCCGCCCTGCACAACACCTAAATGCTTCCACCTGCGAGAACTTCGGTTTGGCGTAGAGCAGACTAACATTTAACAGCACACGCTGAGGATTAATGCCCTTATTTGTTCATGTTCATTTAGTGCAAGAGTTGATTACAAATGTTGCACGACTCAATGGAACACATCACGAACAATTATACATGCAACGGAACTTGTTCCACACATCCATAGTAACACAACACTGGGTTCTTCTGCTTGTCAGTGTCTGCGACGTACAGAAAATCAATTCCATTAAATCATATCTATTACTAGAGTTCTATCTGTTACACATCGGGACGTGTCAGAAAACGAATTCTTGAAAAAAGTAAATAAATTGACTAATGGGAAAAGAATGTTTCCCGTAAAGAGTCGAGGATCACGAGGAGGGAAGTCACAAAGGGACACTTATGAGGTTGAACCTAAAGTGACATTTCTCCGAGGCCAAGTTCGTACGAGTCCAGGGACCAGTACTGGGTGACTGATTAAAACGTGTGAATGTGACTTAGCACCATTTCCAATGCCAGGCCTCTTTGCCTTCTGGCTTCCATGCATCTATTACTCATTTTAGCTGTCTTGCAGTACGCCAAATACGAGTCATTAATCAAAACGGCGGTCGTGCAGATAACGGTGGAAAATATTGCAAAACCATACATACATGGTGTTTGTGGATGTATTTTGGTGTGAACAATCACACAATGGTGCAGGATTCCTTCCCGTGTCTTTGCACCAATAAGCTCCTCGGACAAAACGTTACAAATGGCATTTAGAAAAGGATGGTTAACGAATGTGGCCCTTGCAAATTGCAAGAGTACAGCAGAGGATCGGGATGACCTTTATAATGCTTACTAGCCAAAAATCTATTGTTTTTTTTATGAAATATCTGTGAAAGTCAAAAACTATCCTATGAAGTGATCACAATAAGCTTGATTTTCTTGGGAAAAGGTTTCAGTCTCTTGACAAGAAAACAGGTCCAAAGACAAAGAACAAGAGAATAAGTGAAAGGACAAGGAAATTCGGATACCCGTACAACACGCTACATAATTACAAAATGGGAAGTCGAAGGCGGTCCAGCAAAAGTGGCAAATAATGAAAAAGTAAAACGAACTACAAGACTCGAAAACTCAAGTGGAGAACAATTTCACACCCATCTGGGTCAGTGACTGACGCACAATCAAAACGGAGAAGTATGGCGAAGAAGATAATTTCGTAATTTCCGTTATTTCAATTCATGGGGCACCAGAAACATCCTCAATCGACCGAATCAAACCGAAGGAAGTTAATACCAGGCCAGTCAGGCACACCAGTCCGAGAAAACAGCAAATTCTACTGGCAGGTACCTGAGAAAATGAAAACTCACGTTTTCACGAAAGGGCGGTGGGTCCCTCTCATTATGCAACCCGACGGATAAATTAGGTCTTACGCGGTCCACACAACCAGGCAAGTAGGAAACTAAGGCTTCTCTGCTTTGCATTGACTCTTTTATCTCATTCGGTGGATGGCGCTCTTAATGAGAGAGTGACAATGAGGATGAAATACAATGAATACATCAACAAAAAAAGAAAGTTCTCTTTGAAAAGGGAGAATCCTTTGTGAATTAAACAAAAAAATCCCACTTTTTATTTTACCAAGTAAAAAGAAAGGAAACTAAAGAAATCAAATACAAAAAAAGGGAGCGTGTAGACAGGTTGCCCCTAACTGTGGAAGAGTCAAATATTCAAGAAAAAACAGAAACTGTTAAAGAAAAGAACTAAACGCATAAAATTGAAAAAAAGGAAACAAAGACGTAATAATTTTGGATAAACTGTGACAACTGTTTGACAGGAGAACACAAGGCCTCTCTCTCTCTCTCATCAGGGGCACTTTAATGAAAACATGCAGAGCGGAACAAACCGGAAAACAAAACTTTTCTGCCCTGTCCTAGACGTTTCCACAATAGAAGTCAAACAAGAAAAGTGAAGAAAAAGTGTCCCATCGTCCCAGTGCCCCGGTTTTCACTACCATCCAGCAGCATTTAAATAAAGTCATAAAGAAACGTGACTGTTATTAAATCGGAATGGGCCGTGTACACATACGTGCGGATTATACACGAGTAAATACATAAATATTGCGGGTGGGCTGCCATCTGATAAATCTCCAGAGCCGAAGATTAAATTCCTGGGAGAAAACGTGGCAGAATGGTGCATGAATACTCACACTCATTGGATGTTGTACGTGGAATAGGTAGAGAAAAAAAGGGGTACTGAATAAGTACTTTTCCGGTACCGACGTGGAAGAAAAGACGAAATACCGCTTGTTATTTATGCACCTCGAAGAAAACTGACAGGTCTTATTCATCTACGTGGAATTAGACCGCAGCAGGAAACATGGCCTCTGAATATTTGACACGAATCCATCATAGTTTGAATCATTGAAAACGGAAACGAGGCACCGCATGCGTTCGTTTGACATGCTACCCGAACGCACAGGGCTGTTGTAAGTGTCCTTTCAGGCAACCTGGCTACAGGTACCCACTTTCGGGGGAGAGAGAGAGAGAGACAGGTACTCACTTTTCTACCAGAAACAACACCGAGACTAATAACAAGAATTATCTAGACGTAAATGTTTGTCCTTCGTCAGGTCCTTTGTTTTCCAGACAAGTACTTTGGCGGCTGGTCCGCCACGCCAACTATTTCATTACTCTATTATGCATATTTGAGTCATTATTGTGTTCAAATTACTGTAATAATGAAGACATTTGGATGGTTCGCTATTGTCTCACCACGGTGGGGTTCGAGCCTGAAATAATGTGGATCGGTCGCGGAAGACGCCTCAAGAAGGCGAAGAAGAAGAAGACATTGCCTCGGGAAGGTGGTCATGGGCAAAAAGGGCTAGACAGACGTGGAACACGTGGCAGACGGTTGACACGTGGGTAGTTGTCACCGAACCGATACTTTCGGGGATCCTACCAATTGTTTTCCCATTTATCAATTAATTCAAGTTCATAGAATGATCCCACCGTTTTCCACCGACGTAACACATTATGAATGCGTATATAATAAAACTCATTCGAGCGGTCCTGTTCAGCGGTGACTATGTCTCTATCATCGTTATGTAAATAAGATGTTTCCGGTTATGCTAATATCCTTTGCCTTGCACTTAACAGACCTATGGAGAATCAGTTTATTTTATGTAACTAAATTTTCCGTAGCGTTAGTCGGTACTCATGAACCTCGCTAAAAACAATTAACGTTCGCGTACCACCCGCGTAACATCTCGTGCTTGCCAGCTGTGCCATCAAGACCCACCAGAAAACGCTTCAAACCTCTTTCACCGACCTTTTTTGGGGTGTCACACAAAAAAATAATTCTGCAGAGCCTTTCTAACGGACTTAAACAAGTGAAATTGACCTGAATGCCAAGGGGTCTGAACAAACAATTCTATCTAACCCAAAACAAACCAGCTACAATGTACAATGACGACGGGGGCCCGCAGCCCCGGGGCCCTGAGTTTCAACCCCCTTTAAGGAAACTCGGTCAGGCGTTTCTCATCCGATTATTATGAATTCATTTCTACAGACAAAATATATTACTTTCGAAGAATTCAAAGTAAAAATAGAATAAGAAAGCAAATTCAACAGAAGCAGATGACGAACCTTGCATTTGTCCGCCATTAAAACGGTCACTTGAAATCCCTGGATTTTAGAATTTTGTGCATCCATTTTATTCTTTCAATTTTCAATCGTTTCTTCAACACGATCCGTTCTGGTACCATGTTTCCCAGCTACTAAGCAAATAAATTATCTGACATGGAAAAAGGAAAAATGGATGAAGCAATGGAGTTCTTTCAATATTCCTTTTACTTGAATGGGTTTTATTAAAACTTAACTTTCTTTTAAACCCCTTGGTTTTTCTACCTCGTCCGTCGCACTCCACGTGTCCAACCGAGTCCAATTCGCTGTTGTATATATAGATTTTCAGAATGAATTTGTTAACTGGCAGAGACGTGACGGCCCGTCATTAGAAAACCAGTCGGAGTTGTTAATTTTGTGGGACGTGAATAATTCGCTTCAGTCGCGCACTTCCGTCTCCCGAATATTAAGAAAAATCCTATACAGCTAAATCGGAAATGGAATGTAGTAAAAATGTTGGACGGAGGAACTCACTTTCCGGCCTAAGGAGATGATGTACAGGCTCTAAATAAAAAAAAAGGAATCCCAAGAATGTCCGACATCTTCCACCGTACCTTTGAAATTCACCCATTGATGATTAAACGGACCTTCGCCTGTAGGCCAGCCACATAGTCAGTAAGTCAGTCAGTCAGTCAGTCTCTCCATCTTCTTTGTTCTCTTTGCCAGTAATTAATCTTTTACTTCTTTATATTCGGGCTTGAGAACATAAGGTTGCTTCGGTGGGGTCTAATACGAAAACCTTAAGTTCAATGTTGAACATGCGAATCGAAATATTTTGCAAATAAGCCTTAGTCGGTGCGGTTTCCTAAGAGGAAGAAAGAGAGAGGCAGAAAACAGAAATGGAGAGAGAGTTAGTTAAGACGTTCATTTTTTGTTGCTGTAATCCATGGCGGTACCTATCGAGGTAAATCAACCGAGTCGTATAATCACGATTAGACAATTAATAAAAATTATGATGACAACGTCCATTATTTTCTTTACCTTCCATCTTTCTTCCTATACACTCTCTTTATCGACTTTTATTCTGTTTTAATTATGTTTCCGCGGGACCCACCTCAAAATACATTTCCACGTCCTTTCAAGCCTCCTTTGATGTAATGCCCTCGATTCGTCTCCGCACGACCTTTGCCATTATCGACCCATCGATAAACCCAATCATCTGACATCTCTCTCTTTCTCTCCTCTCTCTCGTATGAACACGATACAATCCCAAATAGAACGTGCCAACCAAAATGTTAACACCGGAAATAAAAGATTTACTAAACCCCGTAAGTAAATGTAGGAAGACACCCTCGAAGGTATCAAAAGGAGAGAGTTATTTCAAGAGGAAGTTAACAACCCGTGATTCCCTCACTATTAACACGGAGAGATGACATGTCATGTACTTGAAGAATGTATCGGTTGTTTGTCATTATGGTACAAACAAGAGTACCGAATGTAGGGTCGCAAGGGGTACAATACCTCTTGGAATACTCAATATTCAGTTTCTGGGAACCCCTGAAAGAAATTTCGGATAATACCCAGCCATTATCGACACAGTTACAAAGTACGAAAACTGGGTACCCGGAACTCATTTCATCTGCCAAAGATGTCCACATTCATCAATTGACTCGATGAATGAATGCGGTGATTTTAATCGAGGGCCAGTGATCCATTTTAAGCAAATTTATCATTATTTACTGTTAATCCCTACCAGTCTTTATATTTCTCGTATTTTTTGCATCGAGATGGATTTTTCGGGGCCTTGCAGACAATCGTTAGGGTCACCGACCTCGCGTAGACGGTCGGACGGAAATCCGGCAGGAATGTCTACCGTTTTTTGGTCTATCTCTTAATAAAAACCAAACCGATTTTAGAAAAATCCTCAACAAGTCGAAACATTCTCAGTAAAATCTTACTTAAAGCCAAACAGAAGTGAACACCGTCGGAATCAGCTCATAGAAAACCTCAAAACAATTGGCCAAAACCAAAATGGCGGATACCTGATTTTCTCTCGACCAATGCCGTTCTCATGTGCGTTATGAACAAAGAACAATTTTCGATGACTATGGAAAACCATTAAAACGTTTTTTCCTCTTGTTTCAGGTTCGACCAGGAACGACTCACTCACTCGCTCATCCAAACTTTAATGTCTGCGGTTTCGACATTAAGAAATGTAGAGGGAGGGGGAGGAAGAGAGAGAAAGAATAAATTACTGGGTAAAGTTTGTCCACCCATCTCTGTCACCCGTCCAAGTACTTTCAACAGAACACACCCCAGTGGTACGTAAGAAACAAAATACAGCTGGTAAGAACAAAAGGCAAATGTCTAGTTTGAAATTAATAAAGGAAAATGGGTGTTCGACAGGTGCATACGACCGTGCCGAAGGTAAAAACTCAAAGGGGAGATTCCATGAACCGTTTTCTGACTTCTACAATTCTTCACACATAATGTGGCTGTGTGTTTTCTTCCTAGTGTCCCAGGCTCAATAAGAAGTTTCGCGAATTGCAGAATAAAACTATCAGGTGTAGTGCAAAAATCTCAAAGACAAGAAAGTTGCTTTCCTCCCGGGAATAAAAAAATCCTTTTCCCTCTTTTTCTCTAAACTTTCCTTCGACTTCGACTTTTTTAATTAAATGAAATTTCTACAAAGCAGCTGTCCATCCTCGAAATCGAAGTCGAAAGTTTTCCAGGGAAAAGTCTGTGAGTCTGACGGTGGGTCGCAGGGGGCGACAGCAGCGACGGGATGAACCAAAGAACCGTTTTGTTAAAACTTCTTCCAACAAAAAAAGGGACCTGACTGGAAAAGTCTCCTCTATTAAAGGCTCCTGCAAAGAAAACTAAATTCGAAAAGTGGAAAATCAGGTTTGAAACTTTAGTAACCAGTAATTAAGGTCTCTATGGTCTCCAAGAATGCGTCTTCTGAAAAGAACAATTTCTACGGGGATTCTTTCATTGTCTGTCATCAGTGCATTCATTGTCTCCTTTTCCGCCATGTTTACCAAATAATTTACCTATTTTAAATGTTAATAATTAGTAATAATATGTTTCTACTCGTTCATAATATTTTTGTGACACTTTGGACCTGTCTCAGGTTTCATTCTCAGGCACAGGGAGGAGCTGTAGACCTCGATTAATCGTCTTGACTTTTCGTAACTCGGCACTGAGAAACACCCATTCTCATTGTTTTCTAATTACCGGATTTGAGTAATTAGTGAAGTGTAGACTTGTGAAATACGCGTCTCGTCGTATTCAACTGATCACTTCATTCGTGTCGTATGTTGGGTGGATAGTATAGTGGAAAGGCAAGCAGACTGAAGTCCTCTGCCCTAAGGTTGTCTTACTGGCTTCGCAGGGGAAATGCCAGACAAGTTAATATCAATAAAACATTTCGCCAGAACCCGTGTCAGTCGCCACAGGTGCATTAAAATTTTTGGAAGGTTGTCAGGATTCCACGTCCTTGTCTATGATAGTTCTCGATACATGTGTTTAGACGAAGTATCCAAAGGTAAATAAAGATCATGTACTCGCGTGTGAATGTCTCCTGGCAATCGGGCAGATTCCATAAAGATCTAGCGGGGGCTCCAGCAAAAGCACTAATTAACCCACGTTACAAAAGAACTATTGAACAAAATCATTGTTAAGCGAGTGGCTTGGGTTCGTACCTGGGAGGGCCCGATATCAAAACTGAAACTCGAACCGGCCAAAAAACCCACGAGGAAAACCTGGTACCGGACATCAAACCAAGTATTGTTCTTTAAAAAGGAATTCCTAGTTGTTTTTCAATCAGAGAATTTGCTAATTTTGGACACACACACAAGGTGTCTTTGTTCGATCTTCTTGGGTGGTTATCAACTACTTTGGTACCCTCAGTACAATCTACTTCAAGGTACTTCATCCCGTACAATTGCAAATTTCTTTTGAGTATCGGTAGCCTCTGGGCTCGGGTCCAGGAGAATATTTTGAATCCCCCCTGTGGTTTCATCTTTCTTCTCGGGCCAGAGGCCAACGTCTTCGGCTCAACAGATCATGACTCCGTGCCTGTGGATACCTCGGCGACCACGGATGATTCTGGTTTCGTATTCATAAATCAACATGGCAAAAAAGTCGACTCCGGACAGATTTTTGACGGGCTCCCACGCGACCAGAGTCAGTCTCATATCTAAAAGACGTCTTCTGACTTTTTTCTGCTCTGCTCCCGTCCTACTTCTCCGCCGTAATTAAAAAGTAAACCTTGAGAGCTACGGGTTGGGTCGAAATTGAGTAATTAAAATTCCTAGAGTCCCCAGGGTCGGAGGTTAAATTCCCCGAAGCTTAAGTTTGGGACCGATTTGACGGAAATGGGAAAACGCTAAGGGATATCTCTTCTTCATGAGCCTACGGGGCGGAGATCATACATCACAAATCACCATTCTCAACTTTTCCAGTGGAAACCTGAAACCTTTTGGCTTGCAATCCCCCCTGGGTTGCCTCTGGACCAGGTGTAACAGGTACGAGAATCACGCCCATTGGATCAAATTCGGGCCCTTGGCCCCACTTGGATCCAGTCCTTCCCTGTGTACAACTCTTTTTGTTAACTTAAGTCATCTTTAAACTAATTCGTTCGGCATTACTCCAACTAATTAGGTTATTTCTCCGACAAAAACCAGTTTCTTCATATGCGAATCACACCAAAGGGCGAGACGGTAGATTTCGGGTATTCTAACTTGATGGACCGCTACTTTTAAAATATTCGTCGACCGAATGATTTCCCTTCTAACTAAGTAATGAATGATTCTCAAATGCCACCACAATACTGCGGCAACTAATCTCTCCCAAGTAATTTCTCCGCAAAGTAATTTCTCCCTGGCCATCAGACACAAAACACTTTGTAAACTTCTACAAAAAGGGAATTATCACTCTAACTTTAAAATTTTGTGAAAAGTAAATGGCACATCCATCTCGTACCACAACAAAAAGTCATAGGGATGGCGAATAATCTGTGACAAATTACAAACATTCCAATAAAACAAAAATACTGAATTTTAAATAAAATTAGATTATGAGAATAAATAAGACGTTATTCATACGCACAATTCTTAAATTCAACGTTCGTGTAAAACAGATTTGTGTCGATTGAGTTTTGTGACAGTTAGGAAGAGTGTGGTAAGGGCTTACGAAAGTAATCCCGGGTCACCAAGTAGAAGATTTGTGGATATTTAAGTTGGAACCAATGATCGAAACCCGTGATAGTGCCAGAAACAATGCGGGGAAACAGGCCCAAGCGTGGGCACCACTACAACCAAATCACCCCGGGAAATGCGCGGGCGGATGTTCGACGACTCCCCACCGCCTTGAATATGCGTACCTGTGACTGTCCCTCTCTCTAAATATGTCACACGTTTGTGAAAGACAATTTTAAACCTGCACTGGGACTTACGCGGAAATGTCAAATCTAACTAGCAGTCAAACTGCGGAAACTGACATGATCAAAAATAAAGAACCCCGAAGAAAGAGGTCCAAGGCGAGGTAGACCGGTTAGGGTCAAAGGTAACGATACGCGTGGGACGACATGAAAGACGAGAAGAGCATCACACAACGTACCATAGTATTCCATCGTTATGTAAGAACTCCTTCGTTCAAATTAAGTAAGTTAAAGAAGGAACAAAAAGGAAAATCCGGAAAGTTAGAGCCGAAACTCTTGAAAATTTGCCAAATCTGCCTAGAAGGCCCCGGGGCCAACGACGACCAGGGCCTCCTCTTTTTCCTTTTCAAAGTGACACTTGGTTATGATAAGTGATCATGGTAGTCCCCGAGGAAATTCGAGAGATCGTCAGAAATACAATGGTGGAAATGGGATCATGTCCGATTAGGTGGCGCTTACATCCAAACCGGATGCAAAACTTTCCTTTTCCGATCTTCCGATGTGTCACCATCAATGGCCAGGAAGCAAAATGGTTCTTTCCAAGGGGACCATGGCGGTGAAATGGGATCCTTCCTCTGACAATTTCTCTTCACCCAACCCACTCACACACAAACAAACGAATCTCGTTAATGTTATTACTGTTTTAGATTTACGAATGTTCGAAGCTGGTTTCCGACAACGGCTTCGTTCTAGAATTTTGATTACTTACGGAATGTGACAAATGCTTTCCACATTTAAATCAGCAAAATTCGCATAATTAATAAGTCAAAGAGAGATGCTTGTCTGTGTGTGCGCGCGTGTATGCATTTGTTAGGCAGGAACCTTTGGAGGGAGGAAGCAGCAAACGAATGAGAATCAACAAGCACCAATATTTAGTCATTTCGTCCAGGGATTTAATAAATAAACGAAAATTAAATTGGAAAAATCGATTCCAAGGAACAATAGCAAGTTGCTTCGGATACAAGGCTTAATCCGGGGGCCGACCCAAACTTCCTGGATCCCAATTTGCCAAAAACCCCACACATGTGTACACACACAATTCTGTTTGCTGAAACATGGAAGAAAAAGTTGCTCTGGCCAATATCCATTACAGTATCGGGCCAACAAAGTCTTTCGCCTCCCCGAAGAAAACTCTTGCGTACTCCCACTACACGTATTCCCCCCCATCACAATTCTTTTTGGTTAAAAGCAGTCGATTAAAATATGATACCCAAAGCCTTTTTTCTAGGATATCCAGAGAGTGAAAAGGGGAGAAAATGGTTGATCGTTTGCTAATTTGCCAATAATATTTGGAAGTCGGCCACAAGTAGAAACGACGGTTGGGTTTCCACAGGGACCGAGGAAAACCAAAAACCGGGTTGGTAAGAGGACACCCAAGGCACAGGGCCATGTAGTCGTGCAGTGACAAGAAGAAACCATAAATATTAAGTGTGACAATCTACGTAAATTCCTAAGACCCAGGAAAAGTAGCAATAGACAGACAGGTAGGTGCCCTCACGTGAACAAGGCCAGGTGTAGCTCAGTTATTGGATATTCAGCCGCTAATTTCCTAGTCAATTTTATCAGATCATCCAGAAAATGGCATTTCTTACATACACTTTTTTTGGCGTCTAGGTGATAATGCATTCAATTGCTACTACCAAATGGACCGCTATCCGTAGTTATCATCCACTGCGGAGGATTAACGGTGCCTGCCGCAAACGAGAAAACCGCGTTTAACGAAGTTCCCCAATCGGAAACAGTTACTAAGGAATACGTGCCCTGAAAGAATCAATCTCTTTTCCCCTGGAAAAAAACTTCCCCATCCTCTACGGCAAGGGCAATTCCCCGAAGGCGGCTGACGGAAACGGAAATACAATCTCGTTCGTTGTAAATAGTTTGTGTCGATTCGTTTGGGTCATTCGGGCCAAAGTGGATTTATTTCCTAACACTCAGACTGTTCCCGAAGTTCCCAGAAACATCTCATGGGGATTTGTCAACTGCCGATATGCAGGTATGTAAGGGTCACTTGGGTTCGAATGACTGGCCCCACTTTCAATGACTGTGAGTCATTAATTTCTACGAAACTGGGCCTCCGCGAGAGCTACTTGTTTACTTTATCCGTGCTTTATTGCTCTACGAATTTTAAAACCAATTTACAAAGAAAATCGATGTAATAAAACCCGAAAAGGGACAAAAAACGGAATTGAAATACCAGTCTAGTTGCTCGGAATTATGACCGCACGTACACACGTAAAATGAAGCCATTCGGTGAAAATGCATTATGACGGCGAACTGACATATTAAGCATACAACTTATCAAATTCTCAATGGTCAGGGAATGATATTACTTGACGTGTAACCGCACATGTCGAACCGCAAACAAACAGATGGAATTTCTCAAGCCCACCCTCCATCAAATACAAAGGACTCACACACACCACACACATACACAAAGAATTCCACGAGTGTTCTGCTCGTCCATACAAAACGTCTTGCAATTCGAACCTGAAACTGGAGGGCGGATCCGAACACATTCCCCATACACGTCATCCGTGTTTTACCCGGGATAAACGAAACAATACATAAACAAAATATTGCAACATGTGGGAGTTTAAGAAGGAAGAAACTAAGCTTCAAAAGATCCGTTCATGTTTACAAAAAATAATATAAAATAGGTTCACGTATATGAATATACAGAGGTGGGATACAAGCAAAGGGCCACGTATTTCAACAACTAACACTAAAAATTGTGCCGCAACATTAAGTTCCTCATTTTTAAGTGGTAGTATTAGCCAAAGAACCATACAATTGCCATTCTTTATGTAAACGTAAAAGTAAACGCATAAGTACAGGTACAAAGAATAAGAATAATTTTTAATAACAGGATGAAGGATAAAAATACGATTAGGAATTGAACTTGACTGTTTGTGTTTGGTAAAACCCAAAGGAAGGAGACAGTAATTCTGTCCCGACATTCCTCCCAAGTAAAATAAAGGAAGAAACTGTAAAAATTCCCGTTACACAATAAATGTGACGACATATTTCTTTTATTCAATTTATTTAACTCAGTTCGTATTTATCTCCCGGGGGATTCCGAACAAGACCGGAAAATAGAGAAGGAAAGAGAGAGAAAAGGAGTATTTCGATGGAAGCCTTTACTTTGGGTTCCTAACATTCCTATGGGCCACCCTCAGGACTCCTCAAACCAACTCCAATTCTTCATTGTTTTAACGAAAAACCTGCCCAGACCGAGAGACAAAGAGAGAAAGAGAGAGGGGCGACAAACATATATAGAGGAAAGGTTTACGACGAAGGCGATAACGCTTTTGTTTAATCCGCCATCTTGGGAAAGCGGGAAACGCATATTTTTTTCTGTCACCCGAATAGAAAAGAGCAAAAGGAACGATTCAAGAGAACCAAAACGTTGTTGCGACCGCCGTTTGTCTTTGTTTTTTCGTATGTCTAGGGCCCGGCCAGCAAGGGGGCCCAACCGTCTGATTCGCCTGACGACTCGAGAAAGGCTCTGAGAGCGGTGGGAATTGGATAAGCTCAAAAATAGACAGATGGATGAGGGCCCCGAATGATGGGGACAATGGCGCCCTCACTTCTTTCCCAGGAGAAAGTTCATCTATTTTTTCTCAAAGCGTAGATTCTGCCACGTTCATGGGCGGAACGGTCTGATTTTCCAGATGGAGAACGCTGCCATCGAGTGCATTAGAGCACAGGCTCTTGCAGAGAACCACCCCAAAATCCTCCCACAGGACCTCTTGAAAATCAAACCGCTTAAAAAGCCACTCTGCGGTCTCCTAATGCATCCCGTCAACTCTTTTAAGATCCGACAGAGCTCGAGATTTCATCCCCCAAATATCCTCATGTAACCACTGGAGTATTGCCTCCTCCGTTAAGATTTATCTGTTGAATTTGTTATGTGAACACCTTGACGAATTGGGCCTCCTCACGGGCACACACAAGTCCACCTGGGCCCCTGTTGAAATGAGATATTTTCTTTAAAAACCGCTAAAGAATTAGCACTTGAAGTGAAAGATGAGAACAATTTTGAGACACTAAGAAATTATGACTGGGGAACAGGATGCGCATCTTATATCTCAGAGATAAAAAATACCAAAAGAGAAATGTTTACGAAGGGTCGGTACTCGTGCTTTAGAAAAAAGGGTAAGACAAAACAAAGAGAAGTTTGAACGGATCGAGACTGGATACTCACTCAATACCAAATCAATTAAAATCCCCTTTGATTGACTTCACCTGCCCCCCATTAACCCCACCAAACCCTCAATTAAAATTTCCAGCATTCAGAAATTAAGCTATATTATAATTATTATAATTTAATATTATTACAGGTTTAAGGGTCAGTAGGAATATGAATAATATGGCGAATGGGTGCTTTAAACCCGTGCTGTTACATGCTGCTTTTGTTTCGAGAATCCTGATGGGAAAGTTGAGACGAGGTACGTTGTGGCTAAATTCAGCTGTAGAAAAGAAATCCCATTTCTGTGAGCTTTTTCCGATGAGATTAAGATGGTTCCCATCTGAGCAGCAACCGAGACGGATTCCCTCCGATCGATTTGAGAAACATTAACGGTCCTGGGTCCGGCGCGGAGGTATTAATTTGGGTCGGTCCGTCAAAGAGAAGAAGAAACCCATACGGTCACGACTCCGGTTCATTGGTAAAATTCTTCAGGCGGGACACTACAGGGTGGGTTACTCCGAGATGGAATACCTGGAATACCTGAACTAAGCCCACGCTTAGCAACGCATTTTTCCACCCCACAGTAATCCTAGTAGGTTTCTTCTGCTCATGAGAAAATTGGGTCGCGTTCGAAACTGTCACCAAACGCAACGTACAAAAAGGTTACAGAAAAAACGGTCTGTGCGAATTTATGGCTGGCCATGAGGGAAGTCTAAAGCGAATTGAAAATATAAATCTTCTCCAGGATTCAATCCTCACTCTTGGTGTTCACTCCGGTTCACGCGCCTTTGACCGAAAAACACGCCGACACTTCGCCAAGATATGAAAAAGGTTCGAGAACCATTAGCCGGGGGTGTTCTGAACCTTTTCATCGATCATGGCAATTGATGACTACCTTCCCATACTTCTCAGGGGGGAGGGACAAGGAGAATGTTTTGTCAGGGAAGAGCAAGCACGAAGGGACCCTTCGACCCGTTGACGGGATTTTCCCGAACGCCATCTTTGACTTTACCCGTCTTGTCGCGCAACAACAACAGCAGCATCAGCACCAGGCCTTCTCACACTTTCTCAGACTTCCAGAAAACGTCCCTTCAGCCTTTTCTCCCGGTTTTGTTCCGCCAAACCACCCCGGTCCCTCTCACCCGGGTTAAAAGTTTTTTGGCTTTCGTCCACATTGCTTTACCCGTACTAAGAGAACAATCTAAAATTGAAGTTGAGGAAATTCATTAAATTACATGGCGAGCGAGATACGAACGTCACTTGATGCTAAGGGGAAAATGAATTTTTTCAACAACACAGAAAACGTAGACAGTTAATAGCAGCAGTCTAGGGTAAGACGCGGACTTCCCGGCAACAAAGAAATTGTGCAGTATCGAACATCTAACACCCAGTCTTTGCGCAATTAGTGGAATTCCATTTAAGGAAATGGCTCACGCAGAGTCCAGCTTGACAGGAGGAAAACAAATGACAACGAGGAAACGCCGACGTGAAAGCGGAATGCTCTCGAATTATGATAGTATATCACTAGCCACCGATCGTGGAACTGCAGTAACGATTATACTAGTGTCAGTGAGATTTCAAGTCAAAGAATAAAATTTGGGGATCTAAAGCTCGGGTGGGAATTAGGAGATCCTACCTGGGGATTCGATCCTCGTTTCCAGATCTCCTGGGTAAGCTTTTCTTGCCATGGCCGGATCTCCTGGAATTTTCTTCGGAAATCCTCTCGGCATCGGCCAAGGAACGAAACCTAACGAAACCATTCTCATCGACGAGCATGGAACTTGGACTTTGCCTCTCGACTCTGTCCCGACCTTCCCTGAGGGTTTGCACACCTTCGCGGCTCGTCATTCGGCGTTTCTCGCCCGGCGGAAACGCCATCAGAGTCCCGCTCTTTTTCATTCCGTGAGAGCCGCGATGGTCGTGGGATCTATGCAATTTCTTGTGACCCACCGTGAAGGACCCGCGATTGGAGTCGTAGGCATCGCTCTCGAAACACCGACTGTCTGCTTTCGAGAGGTTCGAACCGTTTTCCGAAATGGTGTCCTTATCGTAGTCAAAATGACCGTTTTCTACGCCCATGTGACGAGCTTGGAAGTTTCCGCTGTGGTAGCCAATGCTTTCGTAGCTAACGTGAGCAGGAATATGACTATTTCGGGAGGCATCCGAATCGCTTCGATTGAGACTGGACAGACCCTTTCGAGTCAGAGCGTCCTTTATTTCTATAATCTCTGAACCAGGACCGATTTCGTCGTAGTTATTCGACTGGTTCTGACTCAGGTGCCAGGGCAGGTTCCCGTTGTGTCTTTTCGATTTCCGCCTGTCATACGAATTGTTCACGTGGTCGGGGTTCTCGAAAGTCGGAATAGGCGTTTTCGCCATGTCTCCTGTTATGTTGTTCAACGGAAATGAGTCGTCGTACACACGCTTTCCCGTTCTCAACGAGTAGTTGTGTATGGCCTGATTTGTGTTGCACACGGCCGGGTAAATGTCGTCTATGTTTTCTTCTGCATTGCGGCACGGACCGCAAGGGAAAAGCGCGAGACCCGTAGTTGAATTCTGAGAATTTGTTTCTTTCTCGTCTACCTCGTTGTTCAGCCTTTGCATAGCTGCCCAGGACAATAAATAACAGATTGCTATTTCGATAAGCCTAACGCTAAAATGATACGCCCACCAAACCCATCTTTGCATGTTCTGATTTTGGGGATCTAAAAATGAATAGGAGTCGTGGAGGCCGACAGGCACTCCGAATATCCCGTAAACCTGAACGGCTGCCATAAGCAAAACGAGCATCGCGACAGCAAGGGTGATGCGAATGGCCAGGCAGAGAGCTGCAGGTCTGTTTTTGTGCATTTCAGATGTCGTCGTGTACAGCGAACCGAACATCTCCACTTGCTTCCGCGACGCTGCATTTGCTAAAGTCTTATAAATATATAAATAACTGCCCCCTAATATTATACAGAAGAGAATATAAATACATTGACAAACTAATGGCAGGTACTTCATACCTGACACATCGAAGGTTAAGTCACTTGTGACATCCAGGCAAACACACAACGCCAGGTGAGTGAGAGACATAAGTATAAGACAAATGGGGTGCTTGAGAAAGCTCGTGTTGAACGGGCTCACGTCTGCTGTTTTGATGAGGTATAGAAACATGATGGCAAACGCGGTGGTCAGGAGAGGACATGTAATGTTTAGCAGGAGATGGGAAATAGGTTCTGGGTAGGAGCGAGTTGTGTTATATGCGTCGTGGAATAAGTAGACAGCCCGAAGAATACCTATCAAAGCTATTATAACGTGTATACTTATGTAATAAGGACGCGATAGTAAATGTTTGTAAAACTTCATTAAAATTAAATTGTACACGGCATAAACGAACAGGAGGGTAAACAGACTGGCTATCAGGTATACATGGATGTCCCAAGCTACAACCCACAAGTATAATGAATTCTTATCGTTAACCTGGTGCGACTCCGAATCGTATACATCACCGTCCATGGTGGGATGTTGTCTGTCGTACGGATTATATGCCTCTGCCACATTGCTCATGTCGCTCTCCTCGGTCTCAACAGTCTTGGTATCTCCTTCCGGATGCTTTGCAACACCCAAATCATCCGTCATATCCTGAGTTCTATTTGGTGCAGCAGGCATTACCGCAGCAGCTGCTGCTGTCGTTGTGGTCGGCACGGTCACCGGTGCCGACGTGGATATCGACGAAGGGGGTGAAGCTGTGGCTTGTGATGCGGAAGCCGAAGCTTCCGCCTTTTCCGGCGTTTTGAACGTATCCTGAGGTTTTGGAGTTTCTTCCCGGGGGTAGTTCGGCACAAAATTAAAGTCTTTCCGCAGATTGGGTAAACTCTTTGACATATGCTCGTAGTTGTGGTGACCGTGACGCGAATTCGGTCCCGAGTACCGATCCCCGAGGTCGGGACTATCGTGCTTACGTCCCGAACTACCCGAGAGTATTCGAGTTAAGCTTGGGTAATGCAGTATTGGCACGAAATCGAAATCCGTGTCGTTCGTCTGCCTAACTGACGTTTGCCCGGACACATCTTTATTGCTGTTGCTATTCCCGTTGTTAACCTCGGGATGGACCGGCACCTCTTTGTAAGCACTCTCGGGAATGTGATGGGAACTGGGTCGACTAGGAGTATTCAAAGCCTTTTTCCCGCTTGGCTTTAGTTCTGGCACCATAAAATCCGGTGGCGGAAAAGGAACGCGTTCCTTGCTCTCGTATTGGTGCCGAAACAACGGTGGTGGAGGCACCGGCCTCCTCGCGTTGTTACTGTTGGACTCCGAATTGCTGCCCCTAAGGGTGGGCTTCCCGGCGAACGGATTCAAGTATTCTGGCGGTAGAGGAGGCGTGAAAAACCCCGTCCTCGATGGGGGTGCATAGGAAGGTATCTGTGGCGGATACCTAGGACTGGACGACGGATAATGACTGTTGCTAACATCACGGTATGCAACGTGTTTCGCCGGTATTTGATTTAAAAATGAGGGCGGTTTCTCCGGTGTGCTTTCCACCGGGGTGGAACTAGTAGGCACTGCTTTTCTTTTCCTTACCCAGCCACCAGAATCTGCACCGCCGATCACGGTGCTGGGGTAATGGAATATCGTAGGCTCCGTGCTCAGTATCCTCTCCGAATTGAACAGGGCAGCCTTAAGAGTGGACGATTCGTCCGGATTGATGGAGGCCGACGACAGCGACGACCCCGTCAAATCCATTATATATAACAATAACAAAATCGGAATTAATTGATTCTTCATTGTCTGTAAAATTGTTAAATATAAAATTAATCCTAAGTTGGTCGCCATTTTCGATTTCTCTTAGGTTCAGTTTTGGCTACGTCAAATCCCGAAAGTATCTTCTTGGACGAAAGTGACCAAAATCCATGGTCCGCATTGTCCATGGTTATTCAGGAGGAAAACGTCGCACAAAAATCCTGGAGAACAAACACTTGCCGTCAGGCCAATAACAATGAACAGTTGCCATTTTGAAAATTATTCAGTTTGAATTAATATTTTACCAACTATTCCATTAATTAATTAAATTAAACTAAAACAAACACTGGAGGTTTAACTGAATCCAATTATTTAACCGATAGCTGGAATCACACAAACTTCACTGGAGCACTTAAAAATAACAAAAATGGCAGTGCGTCCATATTAGGCCTTACCGAATTGAACACAACACGGCACACATACGACACACCGTCCGCAATTTTTAAATTTCATAAAGAAAAATCATCTACTCGTTTTCCGAGACTAATTTTAATCGATTCGGTGTTTTCCCCACCTACTGTTTCAACCGTACTCACGGTACTCTAATCGAATCCGTCGCAAAAATAACGTAAAACATCGATTGAGCCTGTTACGGATTCAGGTCAAAACAAAGGATTCCTCTTTCACGAATTCCATCCGAGTCGACCGAAGTTTTCAATTAATTTTTTATCGTTTCCGTGTATGTTGGGCGTCCTTTCAAGTTAACACAATTCACGGAAGAGAAACGCGGACTCCTTTGGTCAGGAAAAAAACGTTTTCAGGTTGAAAATTAATACAAAAGTCGCGTCTCGTTTGTTTTCCGAGTTAACGCACTAATCCTCTATGTCTGCCATTTTGGTAATACCGATGGATCATGACATATTGGCACGACCGCGTTCAGAAATTGCCGCCGCTGCGCTAGTTTCGCCTTATCGAAAAACAGGAAACTTCTATTACTAAACATTCGTCTTGTTACCATAATGACAATTTCAAAGTAACTGAATTTACTTCATAGGACATTGTAAATGATTACGCATGCATTCTTCAAAAACAATTTAAATGGTTTAAATGTTTTACGAAACCGTATTATAATGAGGATGTAAAATTACATAATTTACTCTGAACCAATTCACTGATCAATTCATTTAAGCCTGCTCACACTTACATATAAGTATGTATGTATGTATGTATGTATTGTACGTTCCATGTACCCCTTAACAAATGTCAGGGCTTAGTTTGTTGAAGAACGTAATTGCAATTACTCGTCAGTAAAATCCCATAACAGTCTATCAGACTCCTCCAAGAAATCAGTTTGAAAAATAAATGAGAAGTATTTTGAGTGGAATGGTAAGAAATGATACATTTAGAGTTATTTTATTTTATGCAGCTGTTATTTTAACATCCAATTTTAAATTTCATAGAAAATGGTATGTGAAAGAAAAAATAAATAAATAAATAAATATGAAAGACAAATTTCAAGTAAATACAGAGGTAATACCAATATTAGAAGTTGTAGTTATATAAGTTAAATACAAAATAAATAAACTATACTCAGTAAATAAAGTCAGATATTTACCAGCCTGAGGCATAACTCTTACTTCACAGTTTAGATGAACCAAACTGATGCTAATAACATATGTAAAAATTATTTTAAAGAATTTATGTAAATAGTAAAATATAGGTCTTATATTGACAAAAATAAGAGGCATAATTATAAGGATATGAATAGCAGAGTAACATATATAAAACAATCTTTTAAAGGGCATGATTTTAATTCGTCTGCACAATTTATTTACATGTCATCGTCATTGTCACTAACGTATATGTACGTTGACGAAAGTGCTATATTAAAGGATTGTACGAATTGCTGTACTAGATGAATTTGTACGCAATTTTTTAAGGCTCTAAGTATAGCTTTTATTCCATGCTTCCAGATCCGGGAGGAACAAATGAAAGCTACAAAAGCATTTCCACGGATTTTATGTTGTACATTTAAAAAAGCAAAATACGCTACACAGTCCTAGAACCCATTGGATGCTTCCATGAGGGCACTAAGTAATTGGGAGGATTCCAGTCATTGCCACATGGCCTGTGTGACATGGTTTGTCTTCTGAGTTACTTAGACTAGAGAGGTTCAATCGTTCGTTCTTTGGTTGATGTTTATCATCTCGGATGTGCTAAAAGTGAAAAAGTAACTGAATTAAAAAATTGGAAGTTTCATCTGATGGACAGGAATTGGCGTCTAGCGTGTCTGTGCGATGAGTCCTACCTTTTCCCGCATTTTATGTGTATGAAGAGGAAAACGATTCCTAATAGAAAGCATATAGCTCCAACTACGATATATGCAATACCTAGAAACGGATTTTTACCGCCCAGGTGTGACGTCGTCGACAGGATCATTTTCTTTTTACCTTCGAACGATTTGACCTGGTAGGCTGTTGGAGAAACACATTCATTAGTTAATAACTGAGAGTGGACAAAAATCAGCAAAAGGTTAGCAGACTTACAGTATTGCACGACTAGAGTATAGTTGCCCTTCGGTAGACCCGACTTGAAGGGGTCTACTTGGTGATTGACACGACGATATAGTTTCCTGAATGTCGGCAAAGCTGCTGTTCT
Source organism: Polyplax serrata (assembly GCA_037055365.1). Lineage (NCBI taxonomy): Eukaryota > Metazoa > Arthropoda > Insecta > Psocodea > Polyplacidae > Polyplax > Polyplax serrata. The sequence goes on from JAWJWE010000003.1 coordinate 11,411,318, forward strand.
CATCCAAACAATTAAATCCTCGTTCTGAAGGCCGTTGTTGTCGGTGTTGTTCGGGTCGAGTTCCCACAGGTTCTTTTTCCAGTTCTTTGGCTTTGAGTAATTTTGAAAAGCTGAAACGACGCAATGATTGTCAAAGAAATCAATGAAATAATTACAAAATATAAATTTAAGCATCAATTGGTACAATAAGAGACTTGTGTGGTAAATCCTTTCTTAGATTTAACAAGCAGTACATGTCAGGATAAATAATACAAAAAACCCTTGTTGGGCACAAAATCAATGATAGTTAAAAATTCTTACCCAACTTTAGGTCTCCTGGGGGATTCCTGAACTTAATAGTCTTATCAGATGGCCATGCAATACCAATGTTCAGTAATGGAACTGGCTTTCCCTCATACAACAGGGATAATTCATCTGAAAATTTAAAACAAGTGTTCAATTATTAGAAAAAATTGTAGACAGAATTGTGAATTTACCTTATACTTTGTATTAATGTGAAACAAAACTAAATTAAGTATGCTATTACAAATCGAAATGAACCCTTACCACTAAATAGGGAATTAGCAATTGCTCCACAAGGCACAACAGGTTTCTTGTTATCCCCATAAGCAAAAGGCTGGCAATCACTTGATGGAGTATCACTTAGTTTTCCCCTCAACTGATTATCATCCCTTGATTTGACATACCTTCTATGATTCTGATAAAAATTTGTCAGCCCATAAAACATCATAACTTCACCCTGAAATACAACATGAATGTCCAAGTTACTAAACAGAATATAATAACAGATACATTGAGGCCAAATATTTTTTGGAATTACTTACCTCAAATGAATGGTTTAATGTAAAAGGAATTGTACATGTGCAGTCATCCTTTTCAACTTGGGAGCAAAGCACTCCCTTACTGTTTGTACAATCTGTGTAGTCATAACTGAATTCCTGAACCTGATCTGAGATGTTAAGCAGAACAATGCCAACAGGAATGAAGGCGATTCCAATTACAAAAAATGTTGGCAGGACAGTGCTAGCAGTTAAAATTGGTTGCCAAGCAGGTAATCTCTGCTGCTTAAAGGCACTGTCTGAAAATAGGTCCACCTTCATTATTTTTTTCATTAATTGTGAACCAGAATCAAGTGGTGTAGAAAAACTTGACAAATACAATAAGCATTGAATATCAAGTTTAATTGCCCAAAAAAACAAAAATATTATCAAATATTCAAAATATTGGATTACACAGGCTAGATAATCACATACAGAAAAATATTCTTAACAGTAGGTTGGCAACATAACCTACATTTGAACAAGAAATTGTTAAATTCTAAGTACAATAATACCTCAATGACTGAAAGGTTTAAAAATTTTTTAAACCTATTCAATAATTTTATTATATCCTCATTGTCTGATATATACACTGAATGACATTTAAAACTGACATTTAGCAAGAGCTTCAAAATAAAAAAATGGGGATTTGAAAGATAGGGGAACTCAAAAAAATATGCAAAATTTATATTCAAAATTGAACAGTTATAAAATATTTTTGCAAATGAAAGTAATAAATAAGACAAATATTCTTTCTATGGCAGCATAAGAAAACATTACAAATTTTAGGTCTGAGATTATTCAATTATTTTTTGAAAGCTAGTCTGGTGTTTTAGTGTTTCTTTTTTACATTTTACCTGTTTACCTTTCTACATTACAGAAATAAATAATTATAAATAAGTAAATCATGTTGATGTAAAACAAGAACACTTCCATGTAAACATGGAACTTTAGTTTCTGATTAATTCTTCAAATGATAAAATGATCAAATAAAGTTTTAAATCAAAACAATGTATGTGGGCTTGAAAATTTGAAATGATGAACCAATTGTCTTGGTTATAATAAATATCTAAAACATAAAAAATTCACAATATAGGTGTACCAAATACCTACATTTCAGTGAAAATAAGCCACTGTAAGCCATTATTGAGAGAAAGAATTATCTTTGTTACAGAAGGCAGGTGATTCATACAAATCGAACTGTTAAAAACACCAAGCCCACAAAAAATAAATGAAAAATGAGTAAGTAGAAATCACTCACTTTGCAATAATTACCACCTGCTCAATAATATGTGACCTACAGGTTCTTAATGAAAACTAATGACAGTCCTTCGACAAGATAATTTTGCGGTGAATTGGCCACAAAGAGGACAAGGACGTTCGCACACTTACCTGATGGACGTTTGCTTTTTCCATCAGTTTCGCTGATAACGTTCGAAGGCATTCTCGCCTTTTCCCCCCAAGAAATAAGAGAAGATGAAGAGGATCCCGTTCAGAACGAGTGTGAAATGACCACGGTGATAGACATTTCACTGTTTTTATTTTCCTTGACTGCCACAATTTTTAACTTATACAGAAAGGTGATTACAAATATGACATGGCCGAAGTGCGTTCGATAAACCGTCCTCGTCGTCTCGTTGTACCGGAAATGTTTACAACGTCACGTGTCGGACGTTTCCCCATTGACAGGTCCTTGCATATTACAAAACTTCTCTTTCACAACTGTCAAATATATTCGATGAATTAATATCGATTACAAATTCAAAAAAATAATAATAATAAGAAATTTCAATTTAATTTTTGATATTTCCTAGCTTGGGAAGGGAGAGGGTAAGAAAGGCAGGGAAGGAAATAACCAACAAGCGGCTGCAGGGACCGAGGGGCGTTGAAATTAAAAAAAGACAAATTCCATCAACCTAGGACTTATAAACTAGAAACAAAACTTCAGTCTTTTCATCTCAGTACAGTCCAAAAAAAATAAAGATTGTAAATAGAACTATAAAACCACCGGTGGTAAAAAGAAAAAACAACAAATTTCCCTCAGGCGAATGAACAAGAAATTGGAGAAACCGAAACTTTATTATCAACATAGTTTTTTCATTTTAAAAGTAAAATAATAAAGACAAGAAACACGTAGAAAAAAATGGTGAATGTGAATAACGACGGATTTAAAAAAGTAAAGTTTGATGTAATAGTTCCAGTTGTAGTGGAAACATAGTTGTGTTCAAAATTAATATTGTGTAGCAAAGCTTTTCAATTATAATGTTATCATTCACCTGCTTTTGGCTTTTCACAACCATTTCCAATGCTTCGTTTTTCTTCACAATTGCTTTAATTCCACCAAAGAGAGAGAAACAAAGAGAGTGACAGACAGAGAAAGGTTGAATCAAAGAAGTAATAAAAAAATAGAAACAAAAATTACTAGTAAAAAACCAGTGTACAAACTGGACTGAGAGACTAATTTTCTTTTTTCCTTTTAAATAAACCCTTTATGCCACAATGGCTGATGATGTTTTTAGCCCCACTGTTGATGCTGCTGCTAATGCTGCTGTTGCACACAATCAGAAGAGACAGGCAATTTGTATAAAATTGTACAATCTGAAAAACAAGTGTAGGTTAAACAATGGTATTTACTAAAATGTAACATTAATCTATACTATTGGCAATAGCAATTCATATATAGGAACAAAGATTTTTAAGTCAACTGTATGGGAAAGTATTTCATAACTGCACAGCCTATTTGTGTGTAATTCAATCTTGTGTGAAATTGTGACATTAGTAACAGCCTTAGAAACTGTTGAGAAACAATTTATCTTGGAAATCAAAACAAGAATTTTTGCTATTTGGTTACATATAACAGAGTACTATTTTTTACACCAATATTACATGGTTTTTACCATCAGTTGCCCCAACCAGTGTGTGTTTTTACAAATTGGGACTATTCTGACTGACAAAGTTTTATGAATAGCTTTATACTAGTGTAATAGATTCCTACCTTCAATTTGACAATAAATCTTCAATCAGTCATCCATTGTTTGGGAGAGCAAAAAATTAGCAGCTAGATTTTCATTCTTGTCACAAGCAAAATATGCCTGAACAACCAGATGTTCTGGAAATCCTAATGCTTTTAACTGGAATTTAGAAACAAATGTAGCAACAATATTTGTTGTGCAGGTTCCTTACAAAAAGAAAACATTTATGCTCACCCTTTCTATGGCTTCCTTATCTTGGGGTGTAACTTGTACAACCCCTGGGGAAAATACATTAGAAGCAGCTCCACCGGTCGTAGGATTTCCAGCTCCAGCAGATGTTGGTGTTGCACCACTCCCTACAATACAGAATGTAGATTAACAACTGGCGGGTCAGTCAGTGTCCAGATCTATTATCAGTGATCCCAAGATACCTGTGGTAGGTTCATTCAGCATTCTAACAAACGCATCTTGGTTTTGTGAAATTATCTGAAGCAATGCTGGATTCGTTTGGCCAATTTGCTGGAGGACGGCGTTAAGCAACTGCGGATTGGCCTGTATTACTTGTCGCATTTGTTGGAACTGCGGCTGTGAGCGTAAAAACGCTAGAGGATCTTCCTCATTGCCGCAGGTGTCCGGTGTGAGTGGATTCAGGCTGCTATCTTCGGCTCCAGCATCCCCCGTTTCAGTTTCGTCCACATCTGAGGGTATACCGTTGAGTAGGTACTCGACAGCTCGGTCGGGATTGTTAAAACTGGCTCTAAGTGCTCTTTCAACCTGGACAAAACAATTTATGTATGAAATATATACCTTAAAGAAACCTTTAGAAAAGCAGACAGCTACCGAAAACCCAAAGTAATTGTAAATGCCTTTGAATATTGAAACTTAGAATCAACTGAATAGAAGGAACATGTAATATTTCACATCACATAGGCTTTGTGCAATATCTGTAAATCTGAATCTGAGAATAACTTGTGTCATTAGTTCAAAATGAGTTACATAATTGTGATATATTGCTAAATGTTATGCAACAATTTAGTGACATATTTTTCTTTCAATAAATATTTAGAAACATTACTCTGTCATTGTGCTCATTACTGTGAGAGTACCTCAAGCATTGGTAATGTTAAGAATTTTCTTCGTAACACTAAATTGATTTCCATTAACTCAAAGGCCCACAATTTAACTTTTGTAATACACACACAAAATAATTAAATATTACTTTATAGAAAGATTACAGAATATTACTTTATGTGGTCACTTGCTACCGGAACATCTTTAAAGCTCATGTCAAATGTATGACAAATAGAAGTTTTTTCCAGACAAATGTAATGTTTTCCAGAAATATTTTGATGTTTCTCAATAAAGTGAAAGTCAATAAGAGCATAGTGAACTACATCTAATATTACTGAGTGTTATTTTGTTATTTTATCTCAATGAATCACAGATCTTTTCCCCTGTTCTCAAATGTGTCCAACTGTTAATTCATTTTAATGTTTTAACTTTTAATATAAGGTGATATTTAAAATGAAGAACCTTAAAATTAACAGATTGTGTTTGTGAACAAGTAAATCAGAAAGGATGGATTACTATTTAGGGTAACCTTTGTATACTATTTAGTGTAACTATTGCAATTTTCACCAACCAATATTGGTTACAAATAAAATTTTGTCTTTGCAACTTTAATAAACATTTGTTGTTTGATATTGTCTTTTTAATTTTGGGTTTCAACGTTGAAACTACACATTACTCACCTGATCTCTTGGGTATCCCATATCCATAATATTTCTAAGAGATTGATTGTATTCATCACCCATTAACAAGGCAGATTCGGCTTGGCCGACGCTGGCCCCCGTGTCTGTGGCCTCCGTCGACTGCGACCCCATGTTGGACGTGGTGTCCGAAGCGGCTGATTCCCCATCGCCGGTTCCAGGGGTTTGAGTGGGATCCGAAGGCCCCTTGTGCACCGGCGGCGGTGGCTTTGGCTTCGTAACCATAACCACAATGAATTTCTTTTCATCTATATTATACTCACTCAACGGAGTTTCATCAGTCAAGATTTTACCAGCGTAAATCAGTTTCTGATTTACGGCTGGATAGTCTTTACCCTTCTCTGCCTCGATCCTTTCTTTGAGTACTTTAACCTGAAACACAAGAGTGTAATTTTGCAGAAAGAAAATTAACGAAAAAACGTTTAAAATGCCGGGTCAATTTTAACCACGACGCAAGACGCTTTCGGTGACCGCGGAGAAGTTAAAATTGAAGTCCGGCGGTATTTTGTTTTAATCAAAATTAAGGCATTCTATTGGTAAATTTGTTCAAAATCTCAAATTCGTATGGCTGCACGCAAGGAACTAAGTTTTCTCAAAATGCAAAAGGCAATTTTCTTCGTATAACATATACAAATCTCGTCGATGGGAAAATTTTATTTAAAAAAAATTAAATGTAAAAAACGTCTAACTTACCGTAACATTTACATCAATATCTATCGTGAAGGTTTGCTGTTGTAAATTTTTTAGGGTTATAATCATTTTTACATATAAATTCCTAATTATAATTTAATCAAGAAAAACACCGCAAATTTTCACAATTTTGATGATTCTGCACCTCTCGGTACATCGCCATTAATGTGACGTCACCGTCTCGCACTCTTCTCCCTCGCAAGCAAACTCGATCATTGCGCCCGTTTCCGTTTGCTGCTTTTTGCTGGGGGTTCGGCTTTTGCTTTCTCTGTTTTTGCTTCCATCGATGCTTCTTGTTTGAATTGTCCGCCATTTTCCGTAAGATACTGAATTTGTCCCATCATACGTAACTTTCATGTGTTTTCTCAGTCCCTCTGCAAAGTGTAACAATTTACCATTTAAAAATATTTAATTTGTACTTTTATTTGAAAGATTATCTGACATTTGAAAAATAATAAATTATTTGAAAAAGAAGACGGAATAATGTAATCATCGTGAAATAGTAAATGGGAGGGATAGCGGGGAACCTTTTTTTTGCGATTGCGCCCTACCTCCCAAAGACAAGAATAAATTCCATTTTACTAGATATTTGTATGAGATTTGCCACCTCAGGGATTTCTTCTCTTTGCATAACCGAGTATTGATGATTTTCCGTATTTTGAAAATAGACGGAGCTTAATCCGGGGAGCTGCTATTCGAAGGTCGTGACTTGGATAAAGTGTCAAGGAAATAGGACGAATAAGAAAAAAATCAAAATTAAAATCATAAACAGGAAACAAACGAGTCAAAAATTTCTAGACGTCATCTTTCGCTGCTCTTTGAGTTTAAAACAAAGCAATAATAATAAGTGTTTAAAACATCTAAGAAACAGCTCACGACAACTTTAAGCTAAGACAATGGCTAAAGGAAAAGGTAATTATGAATTCATCTTTCTTAATTATTAGAAATTGCGATTCTTTTTATAAAAGTCATAAGTATGACGTGAATTTAGACTTTTATGTTGATTTACCTATGTTTTGTTTGCTGCAGGTGGAAAGGGCGGAGATGGCGGCGGAGACGTAAGTTTTTCTTGAAAAACTTATTAAAAATTTATTTATAATTGAATTTTCACATTCATGTATGATTAGTAAATGCAAATTTTGGGAATTTCGCCTTCTTATTCAAAAAATATATAATAAATAGTATCAAGCAGTGACAAGCAAACTTCGATGATTGTCAAGGTCTGTTTAGCAATTCCAAACAGCTGACACAATCAACCCCGAACTTCCCAGTGAATGTTTTCAGTTTTTAGTGAACAAAATTTTTTTTTAGTTTCGCACAAATTTTGAAAAATAATAATTTCAATTTCCAATATTTTTCCAAATACTTTCACTTGCTCGGTATGACATTTTCATTTCAATGTCAGAAATTATACAATTCAACTACTGTATATCGTGGACATTCGTGATTTGAATGACTTCCATGACAACACTTTCACTTGACTATGAACTTTAAATAGTCACAGTATATGTGGAATAGATGCCCTTTAATATTTTACAGTATTATGATGAAAATAGGACAATGAACACAGTTTCATGGACAGCCAATCGTCCAACTTTTTAGTCCCAATTTGATCTAAGATTAAAGGTACCAAAATATTTCAATGTTTCTTAGACATAACGTGAAGTACTTCGGACTGAATACTTTTTAATTAATAAATTAGCTATACTGTGCAGTGGAATATTTTATTTAAAATTGGTAACATTTTACCTGACACTTAAAAACACACACAAAAAATAATAATGAATAAAATAAAAAACAAAGTCAAGTTTTTAAGCAATTGTGAAACATAGGCGTGTTTCACACTTACATATTGTATTAACTGAAAATTTTGTTTATTCGACTTCTATGTAAATTGAAGTTCTGGTCTGTATTCAATTCCTCCATAATAATTTTAATTGGATGGACAGAAATCGAAATGTTCTAATGATTTAATTTCTCTGCAGAAAAAAGCATCAGGTGGTGGAGGTGGTGCAAAAGGTGACCAAAAATCAGCTGGTGGTGATAAGAAGGCTGGAGGCAAAAAGGGTGGCAAAAAGTGATCTTCGGACAACTCTGCACGATGACCTAGTTGTTAATTCAATGTTACATAAGTAGTGAATTAGTTCCGTTGGATATGACATACAAATATATATATACACATAGATGAAGAGAGGGTTAATCAGCTCAAGGTTCAAAGCCACCTGTAGTACCTGATTTTTCAGGATTCAACACGACCAAAAAGACTTATCTAACTAAATATTTAAAAGAAAATAGAAAGGGACAAGAGAAAAGTACAGTAACTCAATCAAATGTACAAAATATTCAAAACTATATCCCGAAGAACTTCATTATATCGTGGTGTTTAAACAAAAAAAAAGATGAATAATATTTTTCTAATGTCTTTTACAACTTGATAAATGCACTATATTATAATTATAGATTTATATATAAAGTACGACGACGGAGTTAACCAACTCATGAAATTGTTAAAAGAGCAAAATAATCTTTTCTTTTTTTACAATATTTTTGGTCGAAAGCAAAGGTACACAAGTATTTTCTTATATTGTAAACTAATGTTGCATAATATCAAGAAAACACTTGACAACTGATAACTCCTCCATACTTGTTTTTCTCAGCACTAAAAATCACCCAAAAACTGACTGAAAAGTACAAAATTACATATTAGTGGCTACTTTATTAATTTAAATGGATCATTTTGTTGAGAGATAGGCTGTAACCCTCTGTTATAACATTAAATATTCCTTCAGGTTTTTCGCGTTTTGATGGACGACTTTAACTTCTTTCCTAAAAGTTATAGTTCAAATTGTTTATTGTGTTTTATTATTTATAGTTGTTTGAGAGAAACTGTGTTCGCTGTATGTTAACTGTTTGAAAAATATAAAACGTTAGATTGAGATATTAGGTACTTAATCTTGCTAACTTCTAAAGTCATAAGTGTCACAAAGGACTGACAGATGAGAGTTAAACGTCCTTACTGATAAAAGTCTACCTCGTGACATTACCAAAGTTTTCGGCTGTATACTATCATAGTTTTGCATTGACACTTTCAACTTACCTGCAAGAGTTTCATTACTTTCAGACTTTGTCAAATCATTCTTGAACTATTTTGTGTTTTCTTGGCAGATGCTTCTCTCGTGGGTGGAACGTAGTTGACCGTGACATTTTTCTGACTCAGAGAACTCAGAAACTTACAAAATTCTCTTGTATTGTTATTCTATATAAAATTCAAGATCAATACTATTGACCTACAGCTGACATTTTAATTCGCTACGCAAACCGAATAAATAAAACATAATAATTACAGGGTATGGCATCGCATAATTCTTTGTTGGTAACAATAAAAGCACACCAAATAGAACTTCAACAAAGAAACATTTCTTGGATCGAAGAATTTTTCTTTACAATTAAAAAATTTATAAGTGCAAATAAAATACATCAAATAAAGTTTCAGAATTAATAATTATACAATAACAACGTAGTATGTATATATTTTGAGGTCCTTTTGATGAGGATAAGGCAACAATTTATATATGCGGAACATGGTTATCATTGTTTCCGCATCGAGTTACGCCATTTTGTTATTGTGCCACTTAAAATGTAATAATTCATAAAAGAAAAATCTGGTTCTGGAAGGGCCATCGACATGATCTATTATCTGTATTAATTGCATCAAACAACATCACACAAGCTTCATTATCGTGGAATTTTGTTCGGTTCGTGCAAAAGTCAACTATTAAACATTGTAGTGCTAAGAAATTGTTTTGTGAAGGACAGGAAAAAATGTCAGTAAAATTGTCTTAGCGTACAAACCAATAGAAATGTTAAATAAAAATCAGAAATGAAGTTTGGGCCTATTAATAAAATCCAAATGTAGACAAAGGTTAAGCAAAATTTATCTAAACTGAACTTATTGTTTTTGTTGTAAACTTTTGTATTTTTCAGGGGTCTCAATTATTAATTACAAATACGTGTATATTGACAATATAAAATTATTTTTGAGGCCGTACAACAATTGAAACGGTTCCAGTTGATTTTTTATATATGAATTTTTACTTTCGGAAAAGTATTCCAGTCTCTCATTCAATTACTTGACTATTGTCTAAACAGATAGTTACAAAATTAATACGATTTTGAAATGAAAAAGAAATTACAGAAGGAATCAATTTCAGAATGAAAGAGAATGTCTGCCTCCAAGACATAATTATTAAATACAATATATAAAGAAACGAATATCAAATAACTGTTTATGTAAAACACAAAATTAATTGTAAAAATTTTACAATTACAATCGAATACACAAGCGTGGGTCAGCGGTGCAATGTACTACGATGTAGAGTGTAAGGCTAAACTCCATCTGAAGTTATAGTTTCACCTGTGGTCGTCTCACCGTCAATAAAAATCACTCAGAGTTGTATCGATCACGAAAGAATGTCGAATGTCCGTCTCTCAGTACGATTTTCTACTCAAAATATCTATTTGAATAGCTGAATTCATTCAAAATATTTTTAAAATTCTGCATCCGCGAGTTGTCCGTTTGTTGTGCAAAGTTTCATTTCCGCTCGGAAACAAACGCAAAACTCCGTTTCCGTTTTTCATTGTGATTTACAACCGTCGGTCATCAATTAATTGTGTCCATTCCGAACATTCACTCAAAGTCAACTTTTTGTTGTGTTTACTACTAGTGTTCTTGATGTTGTTTACATAAAATTAAGTATATATTTAAATACATGTACTATATACTGTATTTTAAAGAAAAATGTAACTTTGGTTGAAAGTTATGCAGAGAATACGATTTTATTTCGTTACACGTTTAAAAAAACTCAATTAAAAAAGTGTCTTCTGTGTTTACTAGGTGTTTTATTTTAATGTTCGAGTTCGAACGCAACCATCGTACGGTTTTCGAACTGCTCCGATTTACCTGTCCGGTACCTGACATAACTTTATTGGCAATGAATTTCGATAAAACGAGACAATAAAAAATGGATGGAAAGCGATGGTGATTAAAACGGATTGTTTGTATTTTTTGTATTTCATACTTCCTACCATGTCCTTTAATAAATTAACAACAATTATGGGATTATCACAGGTGCTCATATGGGTTATAAATCCTGTCAGTCCTTATACCTGAACCTGTCAACGTTGTGTATGGGTGTACCCACAGGGCACGGACAAATCCATTCCACAGGGTGTGTCACTGTTTGATTGTCACACGACTTGAAACGCAATTGACTTGTCATTGAACGGAAATCAATATGATATCTACCTGAACGATCACAAGTATAATGAGCATTCTGTTGCTCTCATTACCTTGTAATAAACGATAGAGTATGTAGCAGCAACTGTAATCGGTAATCAAATAGGTCACCGTACGTAAACAATAGCAAAAGACACGGTATTTTTCAGCATGAGGAAAAGTTTCTCATCAAGGTGACTTACAAGTTAAGTAAAATGACTTACTATGAATTAATACTTTATTTTGCAGAAAACCCATAATAAATTGTCACAAAAGAGCGCTCTGCGTTCGTTAAATAAACAATAAATAAATACGAAAAGTTGAAGGAAACATTCAATGCACCAATAATAAAAATGTCGGTTCTTTCAGCTCCTCAATTAAATTTCGTCTACAGCCTGCACAAAAATAGTTGGAGTTTATTATTTTTGGTTCTCACATAACACTGATTTTGTTTGAAACTATTAATGTATAATCAACTAGGTAGTTTGGGCTCAAAAATGACTGAAGTGTACTTAGGCATATTTGTTTATTAATAATATTACTTAATTATTGTTTCTCATTTACGTTTTGCTTAAGGCATTAATGGAGTCTGTCGAGGTAGTAATGTTAAATAATAATTTATTGACTGACTTATTACCAAGACTGACGTATTTACGCGGACATCTAGCATTGAAGAATACAAACTGTACAAAATAAAACAAGTAAATAAAAGATAAGGATTTGGCTGTAAGAAAAATGAAAATTTTTCTAAGTAGTTTGAATGTCAAATTTCATGAGTATTTTCGAAGTCACTGCAATAGTTACTTTAATAGTTTCGACTCGGTAAAAAAAACTTTTGTAGTTTGTTTTTGTAGAGCAATAGGCCCTCGAATGAGTTAAAGTCCTACAATACTATCAAATAAATGCTCGTACCAGTGGAAATATACATCTGCTTTTGAATTATATATATGTACAAAGTGTAAGCAACGATGAATGCAACATTTAAGCAAGTCAACTGGTGAAATTATCCAATTTATAAAAATCCTTAACAGACAGGGCCGGATCCAGGCCGAAGCTCATTTTGATGACGTCAGAGACCATGGCCAAGAGGGCACATCCGGTGGCTATGTGATTCATGACGGTCATTAAGCCCTCATTTTCCTTGCTCCTCAAGTCCAAGCGACTCAAAATCAGGTTCAACACGGCCTCGGAAACCTGTAGATGATGATGATGACGGTGCGTCAGTAAACTCGATGTTTGTCATATTTTTCGGGGGTTGAAATGCGCGACGGTGGAAAGTAACACAAAAATACACGGTCGGTTAGTGAGAATAGGCAGGTAGAATCGCGTAACAAAACGTGAAACATTATTGTCCTTTCACTTTGACGTTCTTGTGCCACGACAGAAATTATCGGTCTAGGCCAAATTCAGCTGAAAATTCATCTCGCAGTGGACCGTCCCCGTAGAGCAACTTCAACTGATTGTTACTGTATTCGATGCCAAAAGAGGAAATAATCACGTTGTCTAAACTTATCAGAAATATCAATAATAATATAACGTCATTCAATATAATGCAAATCTTCTGCTCTTTCGGTCTACGAACATTGAGGCCGCCAATGATAAGGAACAATATTCCTACGATGACCTACAAACAGAACGACAAGAAGAATCAGGGAAGTTGTCACCGTCATCATAAGAGAAAACTATACAAACAATACGATGGACAGGAGAAGTGATGGTCAGATGAAAGTGTCGAAAGAGTTGCACACCCTAAAATCAAGGCTTCTTCATATACGCCAAGCACAAGTTGTGGAGGTAGGCAAAATGTGTATAAAAAAGTAATTATTTTTCTAAAATAATATTATACATATGTTATATCTTTTGCTTTATAATTAGTTTATTACGGTATTGCTATTGCATCAATGGTCACCTAAATGTCACCCCTCAGGCCCAAAGTAATTATTCCACCACACTGCCTACTTTTAGATCTAAGTAACTTTTAATGAAATTAGGGTAATTACTATTACTCAAACAACAAATACTATTCGTTTAAAAGTCCTTCAATTTCGGTGTCTTAACTTAAGAATCATCAAACGGGGTATCTAACTTTATATCTAACGGGTAATATCTAACTTTCCATCAGAGACTAAAAAATTTTTAGTGAATTGTACTGTTAACCTAGTGAGTAAATAAATTAATTTTGTCATAGGCATCAAATGAAGAAGATATTGACTGTGTTACTGTTCAGATTTTATATACTCGTTCAGAAATATATACAGTTATGTGGCAGCGTTAAATGCCACCTTGAAGGTCACAACAAAATGTTTTTGTGACCTCTACAATGATGGATGTTCAACACTTCCCCTGGGATTTAACTGTTCGATCTTTTCCATGCACCACGTAAACCTCACTGGCCATCAGATTTGTATCGTAGACAAAGTCAAATACAACTCACTTGTTTCCCTAATTAAGGTACGTCCCGTTTTTCCAGTACCTCTCGTGAGATTTCAGGTATCCCAACCCGGGCAGAAGTTCGTTATTGGTGTTTAGATCAATCGATGAGACGAAGCGAGCGAGTGTGGGGTCGAAGGCACTGATGAGCAAATTGATAGCAGTTATGGCGATCGAAAAAGCCGTGGTGACATAATTGATGTACGTCGCTGAGGTTTTGTACTCTAGCAAGTGGAGGCGACAGTCTCTCATGAAATTTAAAGAAAGCAACAGAACCCCGACCAAAACCTACAAGAGACAGCAAGAAGAGGGACATTTTCAGGACGGACTACTCCGGGACTTGGCCTACCAGGTACCCTGCGCGACCCATGCGGAACCAAAAGTGAAACTAAAGTCTTTGCTTACCTGGAGAATGAGTGAGGTGATGATGAGACCCAGCATGAGAGTGTAGAATTCGTGCTTCCTGCCCACCTGTAGGATATACTTGAGTTGACTAGCATTTGCTGTAAGCAGCGCGATGTCCAGCATTCCCTGGGCGATGGTCTTCTTCGTCGCATATTTGTTTACATCCAACGCCTTTCTCTGCAAAAAAGTAATAAATCCGTCTAAATCAATACTGAGACCCGTCGCCGGATTGTCCCGTCCAGATACTCACATCATCTACACAGCACTGGCAGCTAGTCGCGTCATCATGGAAACAAGACTTCTTAAACGACATTTTGCGACAGACAAAAAGGGGTAAACGCCCCCCCCCCTGCCCAGGCAGGCAACACCCAAGGCAAACGCCCAAAGCCCGTTGCTTTTGTCTTTCACTAAAATTACTTTTTCGCGAATTGTGTGACTCCACTTTCCAGTGCTCTCTCCTCTGATCTGACACTGACTCTCTACCTTTCAAGGTGATTAAAGCAAATTAAAAATCGATATGAGTGCTACTGAAAGTAGAAAATGAATGTGTTCGCGTGAAAGAAAGAACTCGGTGATAGCAGAAAGTCAAAGTCAGTTGGGTTCTTTTGCCCCTGGAATTTTGTGTTTTGTTCTTTGACACACGGCCTTGCCTAGTAACCGTTGTTGTTTTCTTTCCGTTCTTTCATCTGTTTCTGTCAGACCGAATATTTGCCGAGCACATTGAATGATCGTCTCTGCACTTGGTAATTTTCGCAAATTTTTGTTAATTAACCAGGTGCACCTACGCAGGGTCGATGCCATCTGAGACAGTATTTGTGTTGTTGAAAAGTGGAGTGTAACGAACTCCCAACTTGCGATTGCAGGGCTAAAAATATACTACAGCCGCGTAAATGTAGAGCCACGCATCACATTAAAAACAACACGAAAACAATGAAGCTGACGAGTTGAAAGTGAAAAGTCATTTCATCAATCAACAAAAGAAAATGGCGGTTGGGCGTAGAAAAATTTTTATTCAATATTTTAAAATTGATGTTATCACATATATCATTATTAATATTATTTATGCTACTAAATAAAAAATTCTGCAAATGTACAAATGTGTAAGTGTGCAAAAGTACAAAAAAATTTGAACATTTTTATAATATTATTAATAGTGTGTGCGCTTAAATTATTAGTTAAGAATTTTTTGATACCTTGTTAATGTACAAAATAAATACCACAATGTTTGCAGAATTTCTTTCATTTCAAATTTTTAAAAAATAATCGAATTCCAAGCTTTTTTGAAATTTTTAGATAAAAAATTATATTTCACTTGATGTTCAGCGTTTTGGCGGTTATGTTGAATCTCCTTCGTCCGGAGTGTTAATTTCTCTTAATTACTTAGGTTCGCAATGATTGTGAAATAAATTTTGTGTTTCGAAATTCGACTATTTTATATGTTTATACCTAAGAGCAAAAATATAAAATTTTATTACCTCAGGCGAAGCCTCTGACGTGACAGCTGCGGACATTCTTGACGACTACAGTGAAGTTCGTTCAGAACGTGCTCGAGGGACCGCTTTTTATTGTGACGTCATCCATGCCATTCAAGCAGACGCATTTTGAAAAAAATTTACGTAACGGTCAATTTGTAAGTCAAAACACAAGTTCATTTTTCATTTTTCACCGGTTTAGTTTGGTTTTGATCCAGAAATATTGTGTTCTACTTGCCACCAACTTCTCCTTCTTTTGTTGTTGTTGTTGTTTTCTCTTTGTTTTCCAACTCATCATTTAGTTCTTCAAAATTTGAAACATTCTCTTTTAGATGAATCCTCTTCTTTACTTCCGTCTACAAAACTTCATCAAACCGAAACTTTCGATTTAATTTCGTGGCGTTCGCAATATTTTCTCCCACACGACCGTGTGCTCATTCGCACGTCAAATCTCGCCGTGTATGTTTAAATCTAAATGAATTCAGAAACATGTAAAGGTTTTTAAAAAACACAACTTTGAATGTTCAAACGAATTAAAAATTAAGTTTTCTTTCACTTACGTAATTGAATAAATTCGTTAGGACATTATTTAAATTCAAATGCGGTGTTTTTTTCTTCTGCGTATGGGCAACAGAACGTAATTTTTCCTCAAAACGTAATTTCATTTTTTTAGTCAACCAGTTATACTCTCTGTACACGAAACTTTCAGCTGACCGATACTTTTCATAAAAAATAATTTCTATTGCAATATTGTAACAACTGCCTAACAGTTTATTCGTTTTTATTTTCGCCGCCTGCACATCACTGGTGTTTTCTTCAATTAAAATATTTACCATTACACTATTATCAGAATCGCAGATGTGACTGTTAAATTATTTTCATATAAATTGACTTATTAAATAAAGTGCCTTGTCGTATAGCAGAGACGATTAGCAGTCGATGAGGCTGAGTTTACGTGTTTGAAAGGAACAAAACATAAAAGAATAATCTTAAAAGGTTTGTCATCACGTTGCTTCAGGGACGAGCAACGATGTACAGGTTTAAAATGTTTGAAACCGCACGATGAGTCACCTGGAAAAGTCACGTTCTGTTACACATGAGCAGCTATTATTAATTTCTTCAATAAATCGCTGATAATTTAGTGATACTCAGGTGACATCTTCTTATTGAGAATAGAACCTATGATTATTAATCAACAAGATTATGCGTCGTTGAATTTGTGTTTGAAATGATGCTGATAATATGAAGGAGTTTACAAGTATGAATTTACTAATTATTTATTAGTTAAATTGGTGTTTTTAATAAACTTTCATTTTTTCCGCAGTCATATCAGTGGTGAAGCTCTTCTTTCAACTTTAGGATACACGTACCAATACCACATGTAGATAAACTGTAAACTAGTCCAAGCATCTACCCAACCACCACATTTTCGTCTAAAACAGTTAAAATTAGCCCAAAAATAAAAAATTTGTGTTGTGCTTCAATTATTTGCAATCGCAAAGAGTACGGTTTTTAAAATTCGCTTGTGTTTGATCGAAAGGAAGAAATCGTGTCAAAACAAAGATTAATAGCAAATATCCTAATTAAAATTTTAATTGAAGTGACTTGAGAAGACACAAATACCACAGTTGGATTACTTGTGCTGTATTTGTTTTTCAAATGTAGATTTGTGAATATTTTGTATTTGTGCTCTGAACTGAACCTTCAAATTTCTTTTACTTGAAATATTTTCCTAATTTAGAGTCTAATGCAACGACTTAGGATTAGAATTATCAAATTAGATCAAAGTAGTTCATTCGTTGTCTTCACTGCTACAATTAAAAATTACGTCTTTTCCTTTTGCTTCGGAATCCAAATAATTTTTGGTGAGAAGAAAAACAAAAGAAACCTTTCTTATCAGACGTCAGAAGGAAGGAAGATGACGATTTCGTTGGACGGAAATAAATTAAGGTTAAATGAGAGGCGAAGGCGAAATGTAAAAAAGGAAAAAAAATTAGAAATTCGAGGGAATTAGAAGAAGGGAAGAACGTTAGAAATATAATTAAAAAACAAATATCGAGAAGAAGAAACAAATTCGGGAAGCTCTGTGAAGAAAAGAAACAAAAAAGGCAAAGAAAATCAAAGGAGGAGGAGGCATGTAAGTTTGAGTTTTGATAGCAAAGGAAACAAATGAAAGAAATTAAGAGAAAGAAGTGTAAAAAGAAGGGGGAAATTGTCAAGACGACCAGGTAAGAAATAAAAGAGAGACAGGACAGGTGTAAGTGAGAGGAAAATTCGCGAAAGACAGGGAAAACGAGGAAACCACAGAATGCAAAAGGAATGGAAAACATGCACAACGAACCATAAATAAAGGAAGAAAATTGGTTAAAAGGTTAACATCTGTCATCGCCCAACGACAGCACGATGGAAAGAATTCGACAAAAGACCTGAACTCAAGTTGAAATCTCACTAAAGCCCCTCTTAAATAATTAAATTCAACAGGCTTCGAAATGACAGGTGAAATTTCGGCGACAAATTTCCTTCCGGCAGAGTCAGCTGACATGTCATAAATTCAGACCTCCCCCCGGAATTCAACAGTGCGAATGATTTCCTGCAACAGCTGAAGGGAACATTCGTTGACGTGAACGTCAGTCTAACCTCCAGAAGGCGAAATTTCGACAGCAGCAAAACGTCACCATTTTCAGTGTGAATGTCAGTTCAAAGACTCGGTCAACCGAATCCGATTTTGTGGGTTTCCGGGTTTTCGCATTACCCGCGACACAAGAAATTGTTTTATTCTGTTTGGTATTCTTACAGGACATGTTACATTTGAATATAAAAAACCATCGCCATTGTCTTGATGTTTAGACGAATTTCACGATATTACGATTAACATTGCGCATTCTCCGGGTCGCTTTCTGGCAAGTTAAGAATGTGACATGAACGCCATGAAATCAAATAAATACTCCAATATTATTATTCAACTTCCAACGGGCACATGATTTCCTGAGAGTGCAAGTCTTGCTCTGAGAAAACTCCAAATTGTCCGAAATGGCGTCCGAAACGCGAGTGAAAGAGCCATAAAAATTCTCATGTTACACAATGTTAATTCGAGACAAACCAAGTATGGATCTCATTTCATGGTCTAAACAACCACCTTCCTACCAAAAAAAAGGCATTGCGGCATTTCCATCTTGCATGAAAATGTTTCAAAAACTGTTTCAAAACCGTTGCACATTCGCGGAGGTCATTCATTTTCCTGAAACGACAACCGTTAACAATAATGAAAATTACTGTTTTGGGGAGAATGTGAAAATCACAATGGATTTTGTTTTCAGTTACGACGAGGTATTCATATCCGACAGAAAATGAAAGAGGATTTTCTGACTATTTTCGGCCATCATTCCAGTTTTTTTTGAATTATGTTTCCGGTAGCCATCATGGCGTTTTTCCGTCTCTTCCTTTTCCTTTTTTTGTAGGCAAAAGTAGAGGTTTCTTTTGAATGAACACCTTCATGTTGTAATTAACTTTTGTCTCTCTCGTCTGCAATGACTGCCTCATCTCTTGCATCTCTGTTTTAGTTTCCGTAATTGTTTTCTTGTTGTTTCTCAATTCCTAAAATTTTTCGCAGCTCATTTAATATCTCTAGACTCGAACAGTTCGCCTACAATGCCTTGTTCGCTAATAATTGTTATCCCCTTTTCTATTTTATCAGTTCGTTATTGATTGCTTATCACCCTAATACTTCCAAAACCAACAACTATTTTCGTCCTCTTCAAATCTGCTTTCCTCAATTATGTCTTCTTTTTTCAAGGAAGTATTCCGGATACGTCTATTTCTGGTAGTTCAATTTTATTATTTAAAGGTGTTTGTCTGTCTGGTTGGAGCTTGTTACGAAGTCTTTGACTGTTCCACCACCCACTGAACTTCCATTTGCCTTTCACCTGAACCTCTCAAATTATTTGATTGAGTTAACGCCTTTTCCATTTTGGATTTCTTATTTTACAACTCTTCTAATAAAATTTATTTACACTCATTTACGATTAAACCTTTCCAATTAACTTCCTTATTATATTCTCTCAAGTTTTGATTCTGCTTTATTTGCTTTTCTATTTGTCTGACTCCTCGGGCTTCTCCTTCTCTCTCTTCCATTTCTCGTAATTTTATTTTCAACTCTTGCATTTGAGCTTTCATTCCTACGAAATCAATAAACAAGTAGAAAAAGGAACAAATTTATCTGAAGAAAATATGTTTTCCAGTCTTTTTCAACAACAAAAATATATTTAATTCCCAGGGAAGGTCAACGTGCCTTGGGAGTAAAGTCTTAAATTAAAAATGTCCTCCAGTTTTCTCTTCTTTTTTGTTAAATTTTGTCCGTTTCGTTCGTCGCAGACCCTCCATTGCTTTCCACAGTTTGTGTGTTCCATTATTTCCCATTTGCCTACTGAACTTCCGATTCCAAATGTATTCTCTTAAAACGTTCCATGTATCAAGTGAAATTAATAAGTTAAAATCTCCGCGTTCGTGTTTCTCCAGAGCATTACGATAATCCTATTAATCCGGCAGTGAATTTCATTGTTTTTCGCAAATGACCTGCGGCTGTTGCTCCTGCCAAAATCCACTGAAACTGTCGACAACACGACGAGTCACAATTATAAACGGCCATAAATTGCAAGCCAAATTGGCAAATTTTGTTGGCAAAGTCAAAAGGAGACAGAAGAAGGCGGACAAAAACAATTCTTACAAAATTTACGATTTATATTATGTGGCATCATATTAATTTATTGATTATAACAGGCGGTGAAAAAAGTAGCAGTCGTTAGTTTTAGTTAATCCTTTCTTTGTAGGTAGGGAATGATTTCCAACAGACGAATCAAACGCTGTCGGCGATCATTCCGGCACTGTAAACTCAAATCCGAAATGATCCACCCGGTTTTATCCTGGAAGCGCAAAAACTGAGACCGAAGCAGAAGAGCAGAAGAGTGACGGCACTAAGAAGAAGGTAAGCTGACCAGGAGACGTTGCAGTTACCTGAGGGAAGAAGTAGACAATTAAACAAATAAACACATTGCCAGAAATAATACTCGTACTATTTATTAGTACATATATATATAATTCAATATTTTAATACCAATTTTATAAATGTGAGCAGATTCCCCGCATGATTCCTTAATTTCGCGGTTATCCCAACCCATCGGGTACAAAACGACGCCGCCGCAGACCAACAGAGCTGAAAATAATGCAAAACATTCAAAACCGGTAAAATATGAATAATAATTTATCCAGTTTTTGACAATAAAATTTGTCTCAAACCAAACAGCAAACAATGCATAAAATAAAGGTTTAATAACATTGAACACGTAAGTTAAAAACGTTTCGAGTCAGATACAAATTACACGTGAAATATTAAAATAAAGTAAAAGAATAAGCAAAATGGCGACCAAAGGTTTAAAATATTAATGAGAAAAAGGCATAAAATTTGAATTGGTTTTCGAAACCTAAAAACTTTTATGCTTTGCGGGCTCCACTTCCGGTGACCATTCGTTTCCCTTAAAACTAACTCGAAATCATTAAAAGTGGATATTTCGTTTCAGTCCTTTCCGGCTGGCAATTCTTCACAAGTAAAATGAGAGCTAAAGACGAAAGAGACAAAACTAAAACTGCAGAGTGTGAACCAAACGAGGGAAAACATACAGAAAGTCAGTTTTTTTAAACCTTCTAGGAAACCTT
Source organism: Polyplax serrata (assembly GCA_037055365.1). Lineage (NCBI taxonomy): Eukaryota > Metazoa > Arthropoda > Insecta > Psocodea > Polyplacidae > Polyplax > Polyplax serrata. Next base: position 11,432,858 of record JAWJWE010000003.1, read on the forward strand.
TTAGAGCTAGAGTTGGGTCAACATTGGGTTCTGCGATCGCATCTAAAAAAATATGGCGGATTTTCAGAGGTTGACAAGTGTAAAGCTTTTTTCTTTCGTCTTGTTTTAGTTTTCCTGTCCCGCGCGGAACGAAGCAAACTTTTACGCTTCACATCGAAAGCTTTTTAATTTTAATTTATGAAATTGTAAGGCGAGTTGAGCCAGAAACCGGGAAAGTCAAAGTTTACATAAAGTTGGAGAAAAAGGAGGGTAGAACTTGAAAATAAGACGGAAGGACGGAGACGAAGAAACGAGTAATAGGAGAAGTGGAAATAGTGACAACTAGAAATATTTCGTGAATATCACATTTACCGAGCGAAGGGAGCTTATTTATATAGAAAACCTAAGTTGCAACGTACCTGCAATGAGCTGCATAAAACCTGCTGCCCTTGCAGTGCCCGTGTGAACGACGTAAGTCACGCAACAGGCGGCTGCTGCTGTGACACCAACAAGAAGACTAAGGCCGCTGGCAACTCCCACTAAGATGGTGCTGGCCTGCCACCAGGGGCTGGGAATGTCCCAAAATCTATGTGAACGATAGGATCGATCAGGTACTTCACTAAACTGTGGAAAATCATACTTTCGTACTCAAATTCTCACCTGGAGTATCGGCCACATTCTTGAATTATTTCGACTACCCCCGCAGCTGATACTTTCGGATAGTTGCAACGTCGAAATGACCCAAAGTAAGCGTCCACTTTGTCGAAGAGAGTTCCCTGCAACAAAAAAACAAAACTTTTACCTTCACTGCTGTTGAATACCACCCATTCACATTCCACATTCTATAATTGAGCCAAAAACTATCTAATTAATTAATCTTTCAGGTAAAAGTTCTTTTAAATCTGCGTCAATCACCCACGATATAACTAATATAAAAATGTAGAATGTGCATCGTTCTGTACTATTATGAGTATTTTATAGATAGTTCATTAGTGGCAAGGTTATTCTCGAGACTTGACTAAGACTTCAGGCACCAGAGTCATCATTGTCTTTCACCTTTCGTTGGTGCCATCGCAGACTCGCATCGAAATGTCTGAAATGATTCCGATGCAATCAAAACCTTATTAGACCTCAATTTTTACATCATAAAACAGATGGTGAATTTTATTACATCGTTTTTTTTTTACTTGCTGAATCTTTTGAACAGACCGGTTTTTCGTCGCTTACTTCCACCAAGGACAAGACGACCAAACAACAACATCTTCCTTGTCTCCGAAGCCATCCAACCATGCTGCCTGGTATCCGATGCCTGAGAAACCGTAACCGTGCAAACCGGATGAACTGACCTTACTCAACTGTTTGTACCTGAACCTAGGTGTTTTTTCTCTCTCCTTTCACAGGGGAATTCTCACGATTCTTACAAATTAAGAAAATTGGTCTTTTTTACTTTTTGAGATACTCGTTCTTACGCTTCACATGCTCTTAGGAGTTGTGCTTCACTCAGTTTACTTGTTAATATTTAGTTAGTATATTTATTTATTTATTTTTACCCATTACAGAGTATTTTGAGTACTCCATTCATATTGGTAAACACAGTTTTATTTTTAAATGTTCAGGTCTCTGCTTAAGTAAATAAAACGATTTATTAAATAATGGCAATTTCAATAATACAAAGAAATCAACCCGATGGGACGATACATAGTAATCGTATCAACTACAAATCAAAATTAAATGAACAAAACAAAGGACAGAGACATAACGCAGAGTTTAATAAATTAAGCGTAACAAAACTATTTTACATGAGACATTGGCAACGCGATATTGGTAAAAATCAATTACGTACGATTCGTCAATAAGTAACTTTTGAAAAGTGTAATTTATAGTTAATATGGCAAACAACATTTAAAAAACATTATATGATTCTACAAATAACGTTAACTTACACAACTTTCTTAACTCTGACTCTGGCACATCCAAAACAATTTGACTGCATCAGCGCCGGTTGAAAATTAATTTTTTTTTTAAAACTATTGTAACTTTCCATGGATGACGAACATAACAAAATAATTTTATATAAATTGAACATACTCGGAATATCATTATTATTCAAGCAGTTTTAAGTAAATAAATAATATGTTGTATTTCACGAAGTTCGTTATGTTACTCTAAGTATTATATTTATATAAAATTTCGTAGGCCTAAATCAAATGAGACCCCAAAAATATCTACTGTTAATTTGAAGACAAATCAAGGGGTGCACATTTTCGACACCAAATAAGAAAGATTTGCTCCCGAAAAATTTTTTCCCAACAGGAAGAAAGTCGAACCCATTTAATTTCAGGAAATTGAGGCTATCGGACTGGGAGGAAACACTTTTAGGGTGGCCACATCACAAACTGTAAATCTCGATAAACAAATGGATGAAGAAAAAGAATGAGAGTCTTAAGGCCCACCAGCCGAACCCACCGCCAAAGAAACTCAGTCAATCGATAACTTAAATTCAATACATAATCCACCATCAATAAACAATCTTAAATTACGACGTAAATAAAGTTGATGGAATAAATAATATCAATAAAAATGTGGTGCACGTAATGTTTAAATAAAAGCTGTTAGTTTGAGTTCAAATAAATAGTACAAAACTACGCCTATTCGTTGTAAGCCACTCTAAATAAATTACAAATGACGTTAATAATAATAAAAATAGAGTGTGTGCAGGTGAGGTGTGCAACACACAGAATTTTCTCGTTAGCACGCGACCAAAGGACAAAATCAAACAAAACAAAGGAATCCTCTCCAGACTTTCCCATTAAAATCCAATGATTTTACTTTTCTAGTACTCCTGGCCTCGGGTAATAAAATCAAACCTGAAATCTGGCAATAATAAAAAAAAATTCTTACTTATTTACATAACTTTTACTGTTTATTTTCTATAAAAGTTAATCAAGCAAAACATCAACCGGTCGAAAGTTGAATTATTTTACTCTGATCGAGTGGTACTCGTTTATGTTTTTTGTTCGGTTTCCCACCGGAGAGAAGGACAAGACAGACAGGTGTGAGTACCTGGAGGTACTCAGCAGTACCCTGCAAAAAACTCAAGGTAATTGGACAACTGACGTTTTGATTGGTTCGGTGCGTCAGATGCCAGGTGGTGAATATTAAAAAAAAAACAGAGGATTGGCTCGAATTGTACAGGCGCTTGCACCTGAGTAACAAATGATCGACTTGGCAGAATAAATGTACTCATTCTTTGTTGTGTGCCACCTGTAAACTCACCGAGTTTAGAAAGTACTTTAGAGGACACCAAATCACGCCTATAACAAACCAACAACTTCCTAATGTTTGAGAACATCAAGTACAAAATCAATGGAAATGAACATCAGTGTGAAATGAACCGTCGCAAAGCTTCTAACAGCAAAGTGAAACCTTCGCTGCGGACCGATGAGTTTCAAGTTCTCGAATTATTCTTTGTTATCTTGGATTTTTTTCAGGTGGAAAAAATGGAATTTCAAGGTATTTTACATTTTCCTAAATTGTTTTGATGATAAAAGATAATGATTTTACCTAACAGTTAAATAATAGGTGTCCTATCTCAAGAGGCCAAGTTTCAAGTCGTCCATCAGGAGGACTACCCGAGGCGGTGGAATAAAAAGCAGATCAGAGATGGTTGAGAGGATGGCGGGTTTAGATAATATTTGGAATCGAAACGACTTTGATCAACCCACAGATCACAACATTCTGATCTAACGAGAACTCGTCCGCCATTTTAAAATATCAAACTCCTAGTTCGTGCTGTAATAAAATATCAAAAATCAACTTTTCAATCGAATAATTTACTAAATTAGTATTCGTAAATCGATCAGGTGGGCTATCGATTGGTTCGAACAGGAGTTGTTCCCTACCTGAAAACGTCATCATTTACAATATTAAAACGTTCCATATGACAGTTGTGGCATTTACCTGACTAATGGAGGTTTCCCGTTTATCCCAAAATTGTATTTTCTAATTGATTTCTTTGCTTGTGGCAGATTCGGCAGGATTAACCACAGGGCTCGAACAGAAAACATGTTTTCCTTGAAGAACATCAACCGGACGAAAAGGTTCACGGTTCTGAGTTACACGCAACTCGAGATTTTCTATTTTTTTTTTCTTAATTTTGTATTTTTTTTCCTCTCTCTACAGACACGATCGTCGTCGAGACTTTTGACTGACAACTCGCTCTCAAATATATTCTGTATTTTCCAAAAAGGAACAAGTCCGTCACCTGCCCATTATAAGTATTTTTTTGGTAGCTTTCGCTATTTTCATCCTTCTCAACTCCCTTCATCCCATGTTTGTACAAGACACCACAGTTGTCCATCCAAATTATTTCTACTGACCGTTAAAGACCACTTTTAGACGCTTTGAACTTGCCAAGGTGCGAGAGAAATCAATTGACTAAGAAAGGACTCTCAGTTTTTGACTGTCTAACTCAAACTAATTTAATTTTCTACTTCTATCAGAAGTTAGCCTGATAGAACAGAGTTAGAATTTTGTACAGCTAGAATATGAAACTACTACTCCTCCTCCCCCACCTCAACCCGCCCCCCACGACGCAATACAGCGTTTCTAATTTAAATTTTAAATTAAAATTGCTTTGTGAATTTAAATTTTCCTTCAGAAAAAATTGTTGAAGAACAAAAAGAAACCATCGGGCCGAACGCTTTGGGTTTTTCTTTGCCCACATCGTTTTACACTGTTTTTACAAGAATTATTACAATGTACCGAATACACCGAATGAACCGAAACGTGGGAAACTACAATATTACAATTTATAGTAAAGAATTAAAAGTCGTATAAACAGATAAATGCATAATTGAGTTGGACGAAAGAACCAAAACCAAATTCATTTCAAATATGATTTTATATTCAGAATTTTAATACGAAAATGACAACCGTTAGAAATAGAACTAAAAGCAAATGGGGCACACTACAAGAGTACACCACATGATTTGCAGTCAGAATAGTTAAATTCCTCATCATCCGTCCAACTGTCTACCGTACAGTAATTCTCGTCTCTGTATATTTCAAAAATTTGCCTTTTTTTCTGTCTTTTCTTACGCTTGGCCGCTTTATTTTTTCTTTTGTAATCCCGCCAAGCTTTGTAATAATCCAATTGATTACTATTGATCTCTCTCCTATTGATTTTGCTTGATCTCTTGAGCGTGTCATCCGTCTCAATCGATGAAACAAAATAGTTTTCCGTCGAATCGGCGGCTGAAACGAGGTTGGTTTCCAATAAATATAATATTAAATTATTATAAAAATCCCAAAATTATGATGAAGCAGAAGAGGAAGAGCGAGAGAGAGAGAGAGAGAGAGACAGTGAGATACCTGAAAATATTATTTTCTCGTCCAGGTACGGAGCGGTGTCTGCCTGTATGAAAGAATCCGTCGGTTCGACTTTCCTGTCGTGTTCCATTTTACAAATTTTCTAAAAAATGTCCGATTAAGCTTTAGCTAAATCAATTCCTTTCACCCAGTTACATTAGTTTTCCGCTTATTCAATTTAATTCTATTAAAATACTGTCATTTGCTCCTACTACTGATATTTATTTTACAGTAATTTTTTCTGACTAAAAGTATTAACACGTATTATGTACATGCCATGCATTGTTCGATGTGTTCAAATTAAATAACCATTCATTATTTTCTGTCTAGAGAGTTGAAAGACACAGAATTACCAATTTTGTGGTGCGATTAAAATCAATTTATTATTATAGAGTTTATATTTTATTCCTGTACGAATATTTTATTGGTATTAATAATAAGAATTGTCAAAATCAAAACTTATTGTAAGAATCGAAGTATATATTCAGGACATATAATCACACATCCTTCACGACCTATAAATATATATACATATATTAAGGAGTGCATAAGAATTGCGAGCTTGTGTTTTAATGCATAATAGAACGCGTTCATTTGATTCTAAATAATTAACCAGAGACTATCTCTTAATATTTTCTCTTTAATTTTAGTCAGAAGAGAAATCGAATATTTAGTACTTACTGTACCTTAATTATCATTAATATTTATGTTTCTGTGTCTAGGGTATCAGATAAGAACAGTGTATTATGTTTACTTATTTATTAATAAGAAAATATTGGATATTTTGCATAATTTTCATCTGCTGCATATAAAAATTAATCTGAGAAAATATTTTTGTAAAACAAACTTCTTGTAATTTGATAATAACGAATCTATCGTTTCAATTATTTACTTATGATTAAGTAAATTGATAAATAAAAAAACTATTGTACAGGTGATTTAACTTTTTATAAAAAGCTGAAGTGTTAGAATTATGTACTTAACAAGATTAATTATATAATAAGAATAGAATTCACTCAAGAAATAAGTACTTACTAATTAAGCTAATTGGCAGAATATTTGAAAAATTATATAGAATATTACAAGCAATTAATCTATTTAATTTATTAAAATAGAATCTTTTGTCGCGATTTCTCACTGCTCAAGTTAACAAACTAATTTTACAAAATTTTTAGTTTTATCCTTACCGTCGTATTCCCTTCCGTCCGATCTTCTGTAATGAATCATTTCCTTGCACTTTTCGTGATAGTCAGGTACCACACGGGGGTAACCGGCTGTACCTGCGGACGAATACCCGTTGTCAGTCACTCTGACAAAGAGTCCGCCATTTTCTTGCCTCTCCCGCACAACACAATTTTCACTATTACAAACAAATCCATTATTTTAAACAAAAATTATTTTGACATAATTAAGAAATACATACTCAGGAGAAGACAACTTCAAAAGTTGTATTATATTTTAACTTAAATTAAATAATTTATCATTAATCCTGTATAGTTATTTATTGTATTTTTTTTTGTTTTCAAGTTGCATGGAAGCTGCACAATTTACTAATTGATAGCCTCCAAAATAAAACAGTAAAGAACAAAACCAACAGTAGACGTAATTTCATCTGTCCTTGAATGGAACATAATTTTATATGACGATTATTGTATGCAGATGAGTGTATGAAATCCGGAACGTATTGAATATTCTTAACACTTCAATTATACTATTATTTAGATTTAACTGAATACCACAAATACGTATCTTTTATTTAAATGAATTATTGGTACATCGTGACCCAAACATTAATAAATCATGAAGTACCAGGATTGAAATTTTGCTTTGATTTGATTAAATAGTTTTGATAAATTCAATTTATTTCAGTTTATAATAATATTTTACGGCTTCACATTGTACATCCACTCAAAGTTTTATGCATTTTAATGATCTCTAAATTACATAAAATTTGTTTAGAATTGATAAAATATAATTTCTCACTAATGCGCATTAATATAAAATTTAAATTCGTTTCCGTACGGAATGAATAATTCCTTCTGAAAAAGCTCCAAATATTACATTTTAATAAATTAGAAAAAATATTTGCCTAATATTTAAAAAAAAAACAAGAAGATACCTCGTAAGACAAAAGCTTTGAATCCGTAACTTTAATCTGTTGAATTTTTAATCAGAGATAAATCGACTTCGCGAAATTGTAACGAATAGAGCAGTTATGCAGGTATTTCAGGTACGTTCCTTTTTGAAACATTCAGTATGAAACTAATAGCTAATCTTTAGAAAAATATTAAACTCACCAATTAGCCATTTTTGTTTAGTGAAAACAATGGCGTCCAACATTAACCGGTTCCTACCTGAACTCAGGTACGCCGATTTCAAAATGGCCGCCTTCGGTTGTTCAATTTGTTATTGATTTTGCTTTCAAAATTTCAGGTAAATAGTAGTAATTAAGGAAACCTTTTTGTCCTTTTGTTTTAAACACTATTGGTATCTTTGTAACATTAGTTAATAATTTTTAATTTAGTTTCGTATCGATGATCCGAAACTATTTTTTACGGCGGAGTACCCGGTGTCTTGGTGTCTTGTTTTATAAATTTGCTTTTATTTAATACCATTCATTGTTTTTGTATTTTCCCAATGAGGTCGTATACAAAGATTATTTAATTAGGTTTTCGAATTTAAATTTTTGCTTCCCTAAAAAATAATTTATCAATTCTGATTTTCATCATTTTAAAATGAATTACATTAATAACATTAATTATGCAATACATATGTATTAGTTAAGTCTGTAACAGGAAACTTTTGCTTATATTCCGCAGTTCTTTACCTTTTTGTATTAAATTTTGATGTGAATTCTAATAAAAGTTGTACTCACGTTTGTGTAAAAGTAATACGCCAGATTCTGACAGGTACTTCCTACTTTCTGCGGCAGTAAACCTCATACGAACCGAAATATTCACGGTACTGAAACGTCTTACCGGTACAAATATATGTAGGCGATTCAGTCCTACTTGTTTGCGTCCATCTATGGAGTTAACGAATAACAAAACATGATAGATCGGGTACCAATGCCATCAAAGATTGACAAGAATTCCCTTGTGTAACAAAAACAGTACAAAAAATATCGGTAGTAAATTGAAAGGGGAACAGTAAAATCCTTTTTGAGTGTCACTAAATTGATGTGTTTGGGATTTTTTCAGTACCCACCGGTACCCTTCTAGTACCCAATGCTCATTGAAATGGTTTTATAAACTGTCAATCAACCCCAAATTTAACCCAAATTACTTTCCTTTCGTTTTTACTTTTCCGTACTCACATGAGGTCCAGAAGGGAAGTTTCTAGTACCAAGGGGGGGGGGAGATACCTTGGCAGGTACGCAGTCCTTTTCTCGTCTCAACTATTTCTTCACTTCAGTACCTTTTTCTTTGTACATGTTACCTTCATTCTGACACTTTTTGCGGTTTATTTTCGTTTTCATTTTTATTTTTGGTTTTTCATCACTTGTATTATTTTTTAACAGCTGCCTAGTGACTTTCTGTAAAGAGTTTCATCTCAAAAGAGGATTATATTTTTATGCCTTAGAGAGGATTCATGCTGCGGTGCTCTTAAGCCCTTCAAAGTGTTGCACTTGAAATGAACACTCCGTAATGAAACTCGAAATTTTACGATGAGTATAGCGTAAAAAGTATCTCTTATGATGCCAATTCGATTATTAAAACAACCTCCTACACTTAGAGGAGCTGTAGGGTGCCTCAAGGAGTGTAAGAAACCAACGAATGTCTCAAAGGCAGGGAACTAAAAATAAGATGTTTCCAATCAATGAAGCTAAAAGTCAAGGGTTATGGAAATTGATTGAATCTCAATCGACCTGACTATTCAAAAGGAAAAACACTTTCACTGAAGGGTTCTTTGTGGAAATGACAAGACGGATGCGATATTGAGACACTTTCTTCTACCTTTCTATCACTCTTCATCACTGTGCTTTTCTTCATCCCTTTTGTCTAGTCTAATTCAATCAGCCCTAGACGCACTACTCTCCGCTAGAATTTCACACGTAGGAAACAACCCAGTGGCAGATTGGCACTGGAAATCGAACCAACAAAATCTGTCGAAGAAGTGAAAACTTTTTTTCAATAAAAGTCAATATTCCCGTGTGACTTTTACTGTTGCGCGTATCCCTCGGGAGAACCCTGCCTCTTTCTGCCAAAGGTACGTCAGGTAGAATTAATCCGTTAAATCCGTTTCATTCCCGAGACGGGAGCTTTCTCTAAATCGTCTAATTTTCCCGGGCCTTTTGGCATTTCCAATCCTCCGGTTTCATCTCAGCAGGGCTTTCTAGATTACAGCTTGGGATGCTTTCCGGGGAAGCAATTCGTCGGTCGATAATCGCTTTAAACGAATATTAAACCTCGGAATTTGCCACTGGGAAGAGAATAAAAGCGCGACCGGCCGACGTTTCCTAAGGAACATTTGTTGAATTACAATTTGATTAACACAGTCATAAATTCTCACATGATTTTTTCAACGATGCCCAACGTAACTTATCAAATTCTCTAAGAATATTCTACCACATAAAACAAAAAGGGAAAGAAATAAATTGGAAACTTCAGTATCTTCCAAGACTTGCATGTCGTGTTTTTTACAAAGATTGTTAAACTTTAGACCCTTTTCTACTCATCTTAAATACATTATTTTTTTCGTTTTGGTAGGCGAATACTACATTACAGTTCTAGTACAGGATGTTCTGCCAACACAAATGCTGAACTGTATTCGAAAATTGTAGAAATATTGTATGTACATATAAGAATATGAATCGCAACTATCAAAAGAAACTTTCAACATTGTGTAGCAGTGTTAATTTCACTGATGGGCCTAAATCAACAAAATTCTAAGAAAATGGAAAGGCAGTTACAATTCTGAAAATTTGGATTTCAGTTATCGTGAATTGTGGGGAAGATGAAATGCAAATACCAAAGTGTAAGATTCACGTAGAGAGAAAGTTGTTGACATATCGTGTTGAACAATTAAAAGTTTCTTTAAATCAAAAACCATTAAATTCTCACTGAAATGATCTTGTACATCTTAAGACGTTCTACACTCCTCTCTTGGCCCAAGTCTGACGTTTTGTTTCTGTCACATGTCTAACAACTAAGATGGCGTACGTAGTACAGCCATTTACATGGGAACAGAATTCTGGAAATTCCTCAGCAAACTTCCTAGCGACAAACAACTCACACCAAATTGGTTTCTTAAACTTACCGAAACTTAGAGGATCATGAAGAAAGACGAGGAGGAGGAAACTCTTTAATTTTCTTTTGGAATCTTCTTATTTACACATTGTAATCCGAGAAAGCTAAAAGTAAATTCAGAGCAAAGCCGAGCTGTAGACACTTGAGAAGTAAGAGAACTCTTTTGAAAAAGACTGTCACAGAACGAAAGCCCACCAAACTTTTCAAATTTGTTTAAGGAGAGAACATTTTTGGCACTTCTCCTAAAAACAGTGTCGTGGAAGTCGTTAGAAAATATCTAAAAGAAAACAAGTATCGTCCAAACTCGAAACTAATTCTCATAATTATTCACTATTTCTGGTGATGAAAAATAGCCCGAAGAGTTAAGACCGAGTATTTTTAATTTTATTCTTCCCCTTTAGCTATTTCGTAGTTTCTTTGTATGAATGTTCATTCTTTCAGTTAAGTTTCAAATGTTTCGACCGTTTGGAAATCGAGTTGAGAAATCAACTATTGGATCTCAAAGGACCACCCAAAACTTCAGTTGTCAAGAGAGAGCTTTTAAGAATAGAAACAATTGCATTAATCATCTTTCCTTTCTTTTGTTCCCTTCATTGATTTGTAAAGGTTAAATCGATTTGACCATTTAAAGGTGTTGCACAGAGTTTAAGTTCTGCACTCTGATTTAGCGGTACACTCTAAAAGGAGTGAATAAGACGTTTCAGGAGGAATCGTTTTTCCGTCTTATGTAAAACTCGGGTCGACGTATAATAGTTTGCGATAAATGTGTGCACCTACGTACTTAATTTAACCGTTTCGTCTTTCTAGGTATCATTACGGTCCATTATATTACTATTCATTACTTTAAAATACTATATCATGAATACTACACGGAACCTAGAAAAAAATAGAATTACAATGATTACAAAAGCAGGAGTTTATTTCAATGGAGGGTGTCATAAAGATGCAGCTCCAGTGTATGTAAATACTAACTGTAAAAACACAGTTAACAGTTTGTATCAAGAATGTTAATTATAAAACCTAACACACTCAGAATTTCAGGAACCCGAGAGAAATGTGTGATGCCTCAGTTATTATTAAACACTATTTTAATTAAATCAAACAGTAGCCTAGATTTTTTAAGGATTTTAATTGACCAACAGACCATTCCTAGTGTTTCTCTCACGGTTACTTGCGATATTTATTTTGCAGAGTCCTGAACCTTCGTGTTTAAAGAAAACAATAAGACAAAAGACACGTTTACTTACTCCTAACTAGGATTAATATTGTCCATTTAGAAAATAGATTGAAGCATAAAAGGATTTTTATAAAAGAAATGGAACCGATTAAACGACAGGGAGAAAGCAGGGGCAGCAGTTTGAAATTTATTTTTACTATTAATTTAATGATATGTCTGGAAAAGTTATTTCGTTCTGAAACATATGAGTTCCGTCAAAATAAAAAGAAAGGAAATGAAAATTCATGAAAAGAGAAATGAGTTTGTGAGAATCGAGAGGAAACAGGTTGATTCAAATGTGTCGCCAGAAATAGGTGAAAATACTTGAGAAGAACGACATGAATAAGAACATTATTGCTTTCAGACTTCTGTAACATCCCACAATTAAAGAAGTTCAATAATTTTTTAAAAGTATGTGACTTTCGGCATTAAAAATTCAACATTTGTGTTACTGATAGAACGACCAAAAAACTTACAGTACACAGGCAACCGATTAAAATTTTGTGCTCCACAGAATACCACAAAAAGGACGGATGCTTAATTTAATTTCAATAAATACTTGGACCTTCCAGTTTAATAAATTTAAATACGAACCCCGGAGGGGTTCAACTCTTCAACTTCTCGGCGTGAAACACAAGCAACATTTCAAATGATGAAAAGAAACCGGAGAAAAAATAACACAGTAATTAATTATAAATTACAATAGAAACAAGTAGAAACGGCCATGAAGCACAAAGTCAATTTAAAATTACTGCATAATAAAAGAGAGAGAGAGAGAGAGAGAGAGAGAGAGAGAGAGACGCTACTTTGAAACAGAGAATTTTTAGATTGAATATGAAAGAGGTAAATTTCACAACGAATAAAAATAACTAAATTTAGAGTGGGTAACTTCTATTTATTGACCATGTGAAAAGTTTAACTCCATAGTGATTCTGGAGCCACTGCAAAAGCAGAGGATGAAGAAGAAGAAGTAGCAAAAAAAGAGGCAAGACATTAAAGCAAAAATCTGGCACTGTGAAAGAAAGTGGAGGGCAATAAAAGGGAAATTACAATTCCCTTGTCAACTGCCGTAAAAGCCCATCCGCCGTCTCCATTTCCTTCTCTTTCTCTGAACGGGAATCTTCCCATTTCCGGTGGAATGATTGTAAGAAAATGTGAACAGCCTGTTTCTGACGTTTTCCTACCAAAGTCAAAGAAGAGACATGACGAAGAGGTCGGAGGTTGGAGTATCCTCTTTCTCGAGAAAACCGATCCGCCCTGAAGACACGAGTAATAAAATCCATACCTCTAAGGTAGAATTTATCTCAGCTTTCGACCGCGAGGTGGTAACTGTAGTACCTAAGTTTTACTTCAAAACTTTTACCTTTAGACATTACATATAGTCAAGAAGTAATTTAGACGACAGCTTGAAACTTCCTTCTTTTTTTATGTTAAAACTTCTTCTACTCGCGTTTGAAATCACCCTACAACTTTTTATTATTAGTTGTTACCTAACTAGTTGTTACCTTATGTTACATCTCTTTCAAAACAACCGACGGCACATCTTTCTTATTACATTTTATTATTAGCAAAAAGTATGATGTTAAACAGATTGATGCGCTCACGAGGGAAGTATGAAAACAATGGAAAGTAATGGGTAAGTCATTTGTATTCATCAATTGTGTAACAGAAGAAAATATTCATCTTAAATAATCACTCAAAGGATATGAGAGGAAAACGTCAGAGAAAAAGACGCCAGACGAGGCTATTAAATCAATACAAAACTACGAATAATAGAAAACCAAGAAAGTAATAGGTACTCAAAGCTCGTAAGTAAAGAGTACATGTTTTCATTTTTACAAATAAGTTTATGTAATGATGTTGGCTACAACAAATTTGACCAACCAATATATTGCAAGTAATAAAAATATATTGCTTCAGGTGACATCCCGGAGTAGTTGAGGAAACGTAGATTTGTAGCATTATTACTTGTGGTAAATAAGTATCGAAATACCTGAATTTACAAAAATAGTGCAAACACCGAGAGCGACTACAAACAAAATATTGCAGAAAAATACGCGGTAAATGTATTTAATAAAAACCTGCAAGTCATTTTGATGATTGAAAAGTGAATTATTTCGTGCTTTAAAAGATTTCCCCACGGTCAAGATGGCGAGCTCTCAGGATTTGACCGGAAAAGGTTCATTTGAGAAGCAGACATTATTTTTCATTAGGACTAAAAGGGCGTGTCTCACGTGCTTAGGACACAGAAGATTAATTGCCGGAAATGATTTCCACGAAACTACTTGAGATTTAGAGGGAGCGACCTGACTACTTCCTTTTACAAGTACCAATTTGAAAGAAGATATTATGTAAGATATTAAGGATGCTCAGTTATGTATGCCAGTCAACCACTGCTTTCAGGTGTTACAATAGTACAGTACTATAAAACCATTCAGGAAACTACAGGTACCCTAAAAACATTGGCTGTGGCATTAAAAACAACAAGACCCCCACAATATTTCGCTTGTGATATTCTGATTGTGTTTTATTTATGTCAAAATTAAATATCCACGTCAAAGTTGAGATTCAAAAAATCCCGAATGTCAACTTTCCTCGGGGAAAATCAATAAGGGTAAGATTCCAAACTTATTTCTCCTTCAAGGGAAAACTATTTCCGATTAAATGATAAAAATCGTTTTTCTAAATCCAAAATGAAAAACAAAAAAGTCTGGGGGGTGCTGAGAACGAAGTGAAGTATTCCAGACGTATTCCGTGAAGAAGTCTGTTCTCAGGGCATGGCACATGAAGGTTTGGGTCAATTAAAACAACTTGTGATGTTATACAAGAATATTTTAGTATTTGAGAAGTTATTTCTTGCATGTTAACATACATAATCGAAAACTGATTCGGAGTTACAAAAATAATTCAAAGATATTATATCTTGTACATCTATACAGTACGTTGTAAAATTAAAAATCCTTTAGAAAATAGGAAATGGTCTTTTGTCTTACGCCCTGAGGGTTTATTCGTGGCAATACAAAGAATATTTAAATATATGTGCTAGAAAATAGAGTTTATCATTTATCTTCGAGTCCTTCCTAGTTCGATTTATTTTTACCTTCCTGTAATGAAGAATCTAAAAGTGATACAAATTACTAACTAGTTTTTTTATTTTTTCTAAATTTAACGTGTTGCAATGTCCACGCGAATATGCGAATTGTTTCAATATTACAAGAAACTATTCTTTTGTTTCCAGTTAAGTTTTCTTTTAGTTCTTGGTTCTTTTGGTTCGCGTCAGTTTTTTTTTTTTTTTTTGGTTTTCGGCAAACAAACATTAACCGTCGTAAGTTTAGTTTGTACAGTACAAATATTTGTCTACCTTAATGAGAGTTGTTTTACTCATTTTGCCAAAACTTTCCTGTGCCAAAACAACTTTTTGTTATTTGATAATGTTTTACATTCACAACCCTTTAGAGAAGATTTAAATTGAATATTTCACTGGAAGTAACGTCAGACCAAGTAGTATTTGTTTTAAAATATTTTCGTCACGAATTTCAAATTTTCAATGCTTCAAAAATACATAAAAGTTACTGTATATGAACTTATTGCGGAAAAGTGGCGTTAGATAAACAAAACAAAAAAATTGATGTCTTTGGTTGTGTACCGGGAAATCTAAAGCGACAAAAAAGCACCTTTTTCCATTCATTTCTGTAATTTTGTTGCTCTTAAGCTGCAGGTTTTGTTAGCTTTTGTGGGACTCCCTCGCGGACTCTTGTCGTTTTCACTATGAAAGCTTTCCACCGTTCAAATGAAATAAAGATAAGGCAGGGTTGAGAGACAACAAAGGGAAGGGAAAGATGGTCGGAGGAGATACTTCACTTCTTCTTTATGTGCTGCAGAAGGTGGAGTGTAGGAAAATGTTAAAAAAAAGCTGAACAATGACTTTTTCTAAGCTCTCAAGACGACAGCTTTTTCATACATCATCTGGATGCTACCTTTTTCAACCTCATTTCCCCCTTCCCCGGCCTGTTCTCTTTTACAGAAGTTGAAAATTTTCTAAACTTGTCATTTTTTTCTTTTTATAGCGCATTTTTAACAAAATTCTTCAATGTGTCTGGGTTTGTGCACATGCCTGAATCTGACGTGAAACGTATTCCCCTCGTTAGCGCAAAAAAACAACTCGGAGGTAAAAAAGAAGTAGCTTAGAGCAGGAAATAAGGTTGTGAGCTTGTCAGTGAGGAACAAACAAAACTTTACAAGAGTGATTAAACTGGACGTTCTTGCGAGAAATAGGATGAAATTAGGTAAAAAGTGCCAATGCCAGTATAGAAATACCAAACACAAAAAGGTTCACTTAATTGTTGCAACCTTCATAGATTGATTTTGAATTTTAAAAAAAAACAAATAAAAAATAGGGAAAGCTTTCTATTAGTAACATAACAAAAGAGTACTCACAAAAAGGTACGCTTTCAACAAATAATGAGGTATTTTAAAAGTAAGTGGGGTACTGCAAACCCTTTGACGGCCTCTGAAACCTTTTCACCTTCGATTGTGCAACATTTAAAATTCAGGTAGAGAACCTTTTCTTTTTCTCTTACCCCGTTATTTCCTCATTGAGTTTTAAAGTTTGTGCCAATTCCAATTTCTTCGAATTGGAATACAACGCAATTAAACCGAATTCGTAAAGATAAGAGGTAAAACCTTTTCCAATGAACTCACAGCGTATGAGGAATATAAAATTTTCCTGTCTTACACCAGCAGAATACTAATTGCCATGGCATTTCTAAAATCGTTAATTACGTCATTTTTGACGGGATTCCTGTCGTTTTCTGTTTCTTACCTCTAGGGTACTACCCGGTGATCTTTCGACTGCTTGTGCACTTCGTGTGAGCGACGTGACTTCTTCTACTTCCCCTTCCAACCCCAAAAACTAACTTGCCCCCAGTTGTTTTTATAGCCGTTTCTTTGGAAAGTTTTCCATATAAAATCTAAACTTTTATTCGAATTGTCTTTTTATGTCTTTTTCTTCCCTTTCTGACGTTAATAATTCATGTGCACGGCTGTTTTTTTTCAAAATTTATGTTATTTTTCCATTGTTATACGTGTATTACTCATCGAATTTTATTCGAATTTTATTTAAACATAGTTTAATGGTAGTTTCTTAACATGTACGGATAGGAACAAAACTGAGAAACTCTTTAAACTCTGTTTAACAATGAATTCAGTTTCTCAGAATGCAATTAGAATAGTATATAAATAACTGAACCACGTGGCTGTTACACATCTCGTAAAATAATTCCCAATTGTAGTCTTTGAACATCTCACTTCCCAATACCAAACTTAATGGTTGGTTTAACAAAGAGGCTGCTAGAAAGGCCTGAGTCTTCGGTTTATTACTATTATTTTTTACACTTAATTATAATTATGAAATCGCATGTGAAGCGTCTGTTTTTGCGTGTTTCGATGGACTAATGATATGCAATTTAGTAAATCTTATTCCTAAGAAATTGACAGGAAATGCCAAGTCACCATTAACATCCGACCGCCCAATTTGAAGGTGTGCCAAATCGTTGAAGGATTGGAGCAGAAAAACACACAGAACGACGGTGAATATTAATGTTTTTTAACCCTGTGACCACTCCAATTGCTCTTATTACGTACGAAATTCAGCCTGCGGGTCGTTTAACGAACTTCAGTAGGAATGTGCTGCATGTAGGGGACCAGCAGTGGTTAATTTCAACTTAATTAAAACTCTTTCTTAATGAGCGTTTCATTTATTCCCTGTTGTTTGGACCCTGTGTAATTTTTCTACGGGAAAGGTTTACACGGAATATTCTATTATTCCCAATGTTATTTTTCTATATCTCTCGTGCCCTGCCTCGCCCCCTTCTACCTGTCCGTTATTCATTTCTTCTCCATTATCCATTCTCCTATTATCTTTACAAGGGGTTTTTCTCATTGTTCCCAGCCAGTTCCATTATTCTTCCCAACTATGGAACCACCCAACATGGCTCTTACGCAGTTCCAATCGTCAGGTTTTGCCATTTCTTCTCAAGCTCCTTCTTTGTTCCATTGAGCAAACAAACAACCATCTAGATACAACCCTTCCTATTTGCTTTTATACATCATTCGTTCACATTCCGGACTGGTATACAAGTTAAATCAACACGTATTTTTTCGGCGAAAGATTACAATGTACGATATTTCGTAGTTCAATCAAGTCATCAAGGACATGACTTTTAAGTTAACCATTTAAGCCACCAGTACCACACACAAAACCGTTAAGCATATTGCTTTAAAGAAAACAAAGAGTTATATGGTTAATAAAGAACGAACTGTTAAAACCAGGGCCCCGTCACCGCCTTCTCCATTACCGAAACGTTTAATAAGTCAACGCTGGGAGACATGGAGGAGGGCAGAGAATTAAATTGATGGGTCGGACCCCGTCAGCACGTACGCCGTTTTCCTGTAATTAATTCAAGCTCAGAACCTTTTTTAAAATTAAAATCCTGTAAAAGGTTGTGGCCATTAATCAAATTTCTGTTCGTCAGACAGCCAAAGACACTTATCATCGATTTTTGCTCAATTTAACATCTCCCCGTGGTGAAAATTTTAGTTTCGGTTTGGATGTTTGCCCAGAAATTCTCGTCTCAGTCTGAAGATTACAAACACAAATCGGGTTTATTTATTTTGGTTCTTGCCACCACTCCTGCTACTGTTGTTGTTGCCCTCAAACTGGCCATTTCGTATCAAGTCTTTGATGTTTTCATTCTGTCTTTGAACCTTTCTCTCTAGTTTTATAGAGGAAAATAAAATTTTAATTGCGCGTGCAGTCCGAACCGAAATTTAATTTGAAAACGCGTGAAAATGTTAATTAATTACATTTGGTAAAGTACCCCGCGTGATGGTTTCAAACTTTGAACCGAAGAACAAAGTTGCAGGTTAGAGAATGAATGAATACAAACGACAACCTTTCGCATTCCAATACAATGAGAACAGCCTGACACTAGAATTCATTGGCCATCAGTTAAACAGAAGCAAAGAAATTTACCAATCCGGGTTTTAACTGCCGAAAACTATTTCCATAATCCAACCTCAATTCCAAAATTTTCAATTACAAATACTTTTGTAACGTTTCAAAAAAATTCACTAAACTATATACACAATATAGAAAAGCACTGCACTGTTTCTGAACTATAATACACCAGTAAGATTTATTTTTGATACCGTTCAATCTGAACGAGGCATCATGCAAATTCGGATTTTACAAGTGAAGGATTAAAATGTTGAAACCTTTTGATTTTATAAAACAAAAACTAAAACGAGATGCAGTACCTTTCTACAAAATAACATGTAAAGTCTTACCTGTATCCAAAATGGCAGGTAAAATCCGGCACAGCACAGTATAGCAGCTATTAAGGACAGCGATGCCCAAACAGCACCAACCGGGGTCAGAGACGTGGCCATGAGTCCATTATGTCAGCACTTGGTGAAACACAATGCATGCTACGGATACCAGGGAACACTTTCAACACTGAACGGACACCACCTGAAACAATCGTTCATTGTGACCATCGTTATATGTGACGTGATCGAAATCGGAATCCGATTGAGAATTATTTTACTATTAGACTTCCAGAACGACGTCGAATTACTTTCCCATAGTTCACAACGTTCTGTTCATCGCGTGAAACTTGAACTTTGTCGGAGAATTCGATTGACTCAAAACATACGACCATTTTGTATCAGACATAAAATATTATCATAAAAATTTTCCCTCCATTTTTGCTTAATGTTCCCTCGAGGATTTAAAAAGCGGGTGGCAATAAAACAGGAAAAAGCTGTGTGGTAGGAAAGGCCATTTTTGCGCAGGTGTGGAAAATCTAGAAAAATAACTTTAAGGCAGATTTCAAAGACTCTACACTGAAAAACACAGAAATCTATCACGTTAAAATATATTATCTCGTTTTCTCTCAGAATCCTTTTGTACAATTCTTTGAATGGTGTGAAGTTCATTCAATGGCCAAAAGGAACTCAAAGAATCCAACCGTCATATTAAGTGAATATGAACCGAAAGAATCACGCAATAGAAGTACAATGAAAAATTATTTTTACGACCCAAGTGATACGGCCCAAGATGTATAAAAATTATAAATGTACATAACAAGCAAAGGGACTAACAAGGTGAAGATGCAAAAATAAAAGGTGGAAACATTGATAGATTACATTACAAAACATGAAACTACGACCACAAAAAACTAGAGCTAATTCAGCCCAAGAGAAACACTTTGGCCTTCTCTTCCGAAGATTTGGAAAACCAGAAGAATCAGACTGTGACCTTTAAATCAAGCCTATACAATTAATATTGTGATTGTGAATTATCAATCGCTTTCCAACCGTACAACCTCGGTAACTGTATTGATTAGTCAGGTCTTTTTTCATGAGTTCAACCTTCAAAGCTTACGGAAAGAGTCACGAGTCCAATGCTTTTCAGGAAACCAGAGAAATGAGTGAATATGTTTATGCCTAGCACCCCAACTCAGATAATTAAGTCATTTTGGTTCAGGAGCCGGCAAAAACACGATCGACAACAGTCATCGTGCGGTTCAAGTACCGCAAAAACGTCAAGGACAGAAGACATAGTAGTTCTGGGAATGTTGAAACCGATAGTGGCTACACTTTTGGTGTTACCTTTGGCCCAGGAGACAAAACATTTAGAAACTCTGTAGAACTCAAAACCTAATTAGAGAGGGCAAAGGCAAATTTAATTTGCAGAATTCCGAGTTATTCCGAACAGAAAATACTCAGTCTTCGTTAATATTAATGGCGGCGGAAAAATTAATTCAATGAAAACATTTTAGTTAATTGCAGGGGGAATCAAAGCCTCCGTGATTATGCTTTGTGTTTGTATGGTTCTCCACCAAGTTTCGTAATTAAGCATTTGAAGGGACCTGTTGTAATTTCCGTCCCTTTGTATTTAAGTAGACATCCATTTACGATATATATTGTAGTACTGAAAATATTTGAAAAGCGACGAATTCGAAATATAACAAAAACCAACAGACAATTTCAGCCGGCAATGTGGTTGCAGAGAAAACGATAAAAATGACGGATGGTAGGTACAATGATATATGTCTTCGTGGGTGATTGATTGATTGACAGACTGGTCCCATGAACGTGACACATGGAGAGCTTGTGGACGTGGCTTAATTTGGTTGCGACTAAGGCGAATTAGACTTACGTCAAGAATGAGGCCGATGTCAACAATTCCTTCCTTTTCTTTACCATTACACTTCTGTTTGACTGTTGAGAAATTTCGTTTCAAATTCAATTTCTCAAAAGATGTAACGCAAGAAGAGAAAGAAAATCCCAGATTGAGTAAAGTGAATTCCTTTTTTTAGAAAGCAAAGATAAAATTAAATATGGCGGAAAAACAAAGCGTCAAATTAAAATTCAATTGATTTTTTCTTTTCTTTCCTACATGATGAACAAATATTCCGTTCCTTTTTTTGTAAACCTTTAAACCTTTCTAACGCAAAGTTTTTTCAAAACGAATTCTCGTTCTGTAAAAAACATTGTCAACTTAACTCTTAAAATATAAAAACGTTGTCTTGAATTCCTCGTTTAACATTGATCGAAAGCAACAGGTATAAAGTCCCAAAGCATGCTGTCATTTTAATAGAAAACAAAATTGAAAATGCCACCGGATTACAGAGATTATCAAAAATACCTTAAAATTTTACTCGAAGAGAAAAATTATCTACATTAATTTGTAGTTCGTTTCTCGTTTAATTTCTCAAGTTGATAAATCGCGACAGAAACTAACCGAAACCGTTGTCACCGCAAACATCAATTGAATATCCTTTTTAAAAATTTAATCTGGGTTTCAATTTCTTTCCATCTCAGGTAAAGAAAAGAAAAAAAATAAAACTTTATTTTCACACATGAAACACTTTACGTTGTCGACAGATTTCTAATGAATCTGAGCGAAAAAGTTTTAACTTTAGGTTACCTGACAAGAGCAGTTAGATATTTTCCCATTTTTAACGGTTTTCAACATGGCGGATTCATACAAGGTAGTTGAATTGATTAAATTAATGTTATTTTTATTTTGTAATAGATAGATATTCTCAGTAGCACTTTTTCTGTCAGTCAGACGTCCAGCGACTTCTATAAAATATCACAATAAATCACTAAAAATTAATATCGATGCATAAGTATTTATGGGTTGTTTTGAATAGAAATTTTACGTCTGTTTGGTTTACCGTTCATTTAGTATATGTATATGACATTTGAAAATCACCTGCCTGTTGTTTAAATTATATGCAACTCATAATGTGATGAATTCGCATTTTCATTGCATCACTCCCAGGAATTAGTCGTCGTTAAGTTGCAAAGCAAATCATTTTCATTCTCTGCACACCAAAAACAATTTGGACGGAAGGGTCAGTAAGTCCCCAGAGAGACTCGATGAGATAGATGGACGAATTGATTGATTTTAATGGTCCTCCAACACCCCAGGCCTGGAATTGTCCTGCTCCCAATTACAAACACAACAGCGGTTATACTCTAGGGATGTGGGCAATCAACAGAAATCGATTTCAAATATTATTAAATTAATAGTGGGGAAAGAGAATGAAAAAAGGGACTTTGAAACCAAACTTAAAAATAAACTTGTAAATATTTGTTTTAAATCCTGGGTCCGATCATCCTCTCCAGCTGTGTCCTACACAAACAGTTTGGTCAAATTTAATGGCTTTTTACCGAATGCCCCGAATAGTTTTCCCACTCGTAAAATTAGGCAAACTTTTGTGGCATATATTCTGGGCAGTTCCCCCAGGAGAGGACTAAAATTTGACTTGACCGATCAAAGAAATTAACTCACTGACAGTTCGTAAGTTAAACATTAAAAATTTTAACGATTTCAACAAAAAGGTTGGCAAATTTATGTCGAAAAACTATTTTCTGCGTCTGACAGGCATGCTACTCTTGTTAATTAATTTAAATTAAAAATTACTATTAACATGGTACTTGTAATGCAATTTCAAAATTAAACTTTGCCGTTGTTGACTTTTTATGTCTTATAATTTGATAGCGAAGTAATTGAATTACACGGTCCCTTTGTGTTCAAGATGTTTTGTTGCTTCACTTGAATTTTTTATTATTCCACCCTTACGTGGTAAAAATGTAAATTATGGTTTACGAATCAGAATACCACTTTACAAGTTATAGAAAATGAGTATGAGCGCTAGAAAAGAAAGTTTTTAGAAAACAAAGAACATGACAGTTAGGTAGCAAATATAATTTACCTGTAATTTTTAGAAATGGGAGAAAAAAATATTGAATAAAGCAAAATTTTATGACTTGTACACTTCGTTTTTCAATATTCTTCTAATTGCGAACGAGTTGAATCAAACAAAATGCCGCAACAGTAATTATCAATAACAAGAAATAAATTTACATGAATGATAGGATGTTAAGAATGACAACTAATGAACGCTCTAAACTGTATGTAACAGTACAAAGCAGTGTAATTTTTTCCTTCACATTCTTCTTCGTCTAATTTTCTCAGTGTATAAATTATACCTTTTTTGTAGAAGGAAATTGGAAATCGATGGAACTGAGAATTGCAAAACTTTCTTGAAATTAACGCTGGATATAAATCTGACAAGAATTAGTGTTTCAAACTGGAGCGTAGAATTTAAATTTTTCAAAGGGAATACTCTTGTGAGATATTCTCTTGAACGAATCCTTCCGCTGCTGGTTTTTCATTTAAAAGAGTCCATCGCTCTAGTAAACTTTATAATTTGAAATTTATCTCTATATTCTTTTCCATTATTAAGAAAAGCATTTTATTCTTCTTTCTTACGTACCTCAATAGATCATGGCGTTTATATATTTTTACAATAATAATACTGCAAAAACATTAAAGTGGAGGACTTTGTGACAAATATTTTTATAATAGCAAAAACGAACGTGTGAAGTATCTGTTAACTTAAGGGTTATCAAACCTCAAAATCAATACTTTGATTATTCAAAACTGAAGTTCGTTTCCCATCTATGAATAAATGTTGAATAGAATATTAGGTAAAAATAAAGACTTTTATTCTCGAAGTACTGCTTGTAGTGAAGATCATTGCAGGAAAGTCTACTAATGTCATAATTTTGATTGATGTCTAATATCATAACATGATATGAAATCTTATTACCTCTAAATTTCAGCATTCATAGCCTCACTGTTTATATGTCACAATCAGTTTGAGATGTGTCTTGTACTTACAAATGGGTTAGGAAATCGTATTTTAGCAATAGGCAACAATTTAAGAAACAAGAAGACGAAGTACAGAAACAAAAGTTATAATGAAGACAACTCCAGACAGAACAGAGGCGACAAAGGCAAAATGAAAACCGAATTTGTCCAAGTTAAAAATTAAGTTTAATTAAACTCGTTCATTGATTGATTCATTTTATTGTTTGATTGACTGATTGATTGATTAATCACTCAAACAACAAGATACTCCTTTTTTGGTGTACTTACTCACGGACATTGCCGGAATTTAAAATGCCATAAAAGTTTAATAATAAAGTTTTAGATTATCGTCGTAGAAACATGGAAATGTTCAGCTTTACGCTTTCGTATGATTTGAGATAATGAGGGACAACTTTTTGGTTCGTCATTCATCTCGTTTAATAACAACAGGAAAAACGAAAGTACTGAAATTTTATACTGCTACTATTTTACCGTTATTCACTGTCATTTAAGAAAAAGGTAAATAAGAACAAATTAAACTCATTTTTCTGTTTCTGCCCTGGTGTTAAATTTTCAGTATCTTTTTTTTTCTTTTTAAATTAAATTCTTTGCAAATGAAACCAAGAAATTTGTAACCTACTAAGTTTTATTGCGTACTAAGTCTTTTATGTATTGTAGAGTGAATAAGAATTCATTTTAAGTTACAATGCTGGAATAAAAAGTAATGTTACATTTTTATGTCTTGTAACGAAAATATAATAAGCTTTTAGGTTGTGTAGCGTAAAACGATTTTACAGGAATTTTTAATGATGAATAACTCGATTACATAATCAAATATACATTACATTAATTTCATACAAACTTGTGACGCTAAAAGATTATTTTCAACGACAATGGCTTTCCCGAGCTTTTTCAATTTCAGTAGAATTCTGAACAGAATTAAAATGGAGCGTAAAGTAAAAATTTTTCGTCATATAATATTTAAATGTTAAATCGTTATTCAAACTAATAAATTAAGTTCAATTGAGTTCATGTAAAACCTATTTGTCAAGTGTAAATTTCGATTTAAAAACACTAAGTTGAAACTAAAAATAACGAAATTTTTCAATGGAAGAAAAGAACTAGAAAAATTGAGTATTTCATCAATTAGAAAAACAAACAATTGAGGCAGATTAATACCAATTAAACTTTGAAATGTAGCATTAACTAAGCTAAACTGTATTTTTGCTGTTTACAAGGAAATTTTATTGACAGCATCCGTTTGCAAGATGAGGTACAGTGAGGTACTCTGAGGTACAATGGGAAAGACTAAATGTGAAAGTACAGAAAAAGGAAGAAAAATAACATTGCTGCTGGTGAGTCAAGTACATTCTTTAAGCTTTGAAACGCGAAATTGCCGCACTTTCGCATGAATATTCCCTTGAAGAAATTCAGTAGAACAGGAAGAAAAAGTCAAAGTGGGAAGGAAGGATTTTAAGAATCGAATTTCATTCGCAATTTAATCTAACGGTTCTTTCAATTTATCCGTTACATTCAAAGATGAAGGAAAAATCGATTGAGACAATTTGAAAGGCCGATTTTTTTTGAGAGCCATCTCCTTTCTTATATGAATTCATTTGCATCCTTTGCCAACATCGTTTTCTTTTCCATTTTGCCACAAGTTTTTTCAGTTTGTGTATCTGTATGTTATGTATCCCTTAGATTTGCATCACCGTCCTTTAACAACCTCTTTAATGAAACCTCTGAAAACTTGAGGATTTAAATTGACCACACACAAATCCTGGAAAACTCAAACATTAGACCAAGTAGGTGCTTTGCCTGTTCAATAAAATTTAATTTTAGAAGTGGAATTGTGTGAAGTCCTTTGTTGAATGAAAAAAGAAAACTCCATGTTTTTTAAGCTTTTTGTAAAACATTAAAAGTTTAGAATAGGTAGTAACAGTACCCGTAATAGTTTGAAGCAAAGGACCCGAGGACCTCAAAAATGTATGACAAAATTTCCTATATAAAGGTAAAGCTAATCAAATGGGAAGGCAATATTATTGAAATGGGTGTTTAATTAAGTTGTAAAGATAATTAGTAGAACCAAAATTTGTATCGTTAGTCATGTTAATTTCTTTATTAAAATTTAAGCTTTAATTAAGAATGAAAAATATTTTTCTCCTTTTTAACAATCCATTTTCAACAAAAAATTTTGAAGTTAAAACTACGAAGGCTTGCAATTACAAAAACCTCAAGAAGACGAACAAAACATTTAATCACTAGATATTAACCCCTCAAAAAAATAAGGAATGTTGTAAGGAACCAGAAAAATAAGTATTGTTTAAGTGAAGAAATTAAATAAGAAAATATGTCAGACTAGTATCATTGATACATTTTTAATAATACTACTGGGAACGACCGTACAATAATTGAAGACTGAAGGGAAACCAGCATAAAACTCTGTGCACAAGTCTAGAACTAAAAAGCTCAGGAATTGTTCGTATTGACGAATTAGAAAGGCCATCCCCAGCTTCTTCCAGTCTCTGGAAAAAATTTCTGAATTCAGGGGTTTTCTCTCCCACGAAAAGAAATTCCAAGTATAGAAAGTGGAAAAAGGTTAGGTCACAATTAAATTTTTTCACTCGCACGCACATGCACACAAAAACGGACTGGTGGAGTGCTCTCCATTTAGCAATTCTGCTGCCACGTACAGATAAATTTCAAAAACATATTTAAAAGTAGAATCGAAATAAGCCTTTTTCTTTTTCTTTACACGTTGTCAACAGAATGAAACGTCAAAGGCAAACGCTTTTCTTCGTTTTCATACTCTCATTAATTCTGCACGGCGCAGTTTTCTTTCATTTTCTAAAAGGAGTTCGAAAGTTTCACGCAGATGGTTTACTATTATTGAAAATAAAACTCTTGGCATTCATTGTTATAATCAGTTAATGGTAATGTTTATGTGAATAAATAAAAATCAATTTGATTATTAAATTCCGTTTCCTGTTGCTGAGCACAATTCAGCTAACCAGGATAGCGAACCCAACTAACACAACAAAAATCACAACTGAAACTATTTATTTTCATGCAAGATCCGTTTTACCAAAACGGATTTGCTTGGTTGGAACTACTTCACGACTAAATAAAACGGAATATCGCTGTGATAGTGATATTCCCAAAAATATGACACAAAACCAGTAGAATCGATTGATCTCCCGATGCTTTCCACTTGATTTACCAAATTACACGCTTAAGTAAGCAAATCTTGCTGAACGCCAGCAGTTTCGACACCCGGCTTCACCTTTTAAATATAAATCAGTTTAAAATGTAATTTCAAAAAAAAAATTGTATATGAAATTATAATAAATATTGAATTCTATAAGTTGAATCAGCAATGAATGAATGAATGAGTTATTTTGCCGAGTCGTCCACAACGCAATGAAAAATATGAATTCTTTAGGTTTGGTTGTAGAATATCATATAATTTATGATTAAGATAAGAAATAATTCTTCAATTTTGTGCACTTCTAGTGTATTATTAGTGGAAATGTGTAATTACTTAAGGATTTTATTGCTTGCTAATGGCAAAAAAATATAAAATTTTTGGAATAGAAGAGTTTTTTCTTCTACAACTTTCTAGTCAATTACTTGTAAAAATGTCTTTTGCAATTTATGAATGCCAATAATTCAACACTTAATTTATTTGACAATGTTTAATTGAAGGAAAATGTTTGAAGGAAATTCTTTCATTATTTTTAATAGAAATAAGTTAAATCGCTTAGAATTTTGTTTGACAAAAAAATATTGAATGAACAGAAATGCTATTTTGTGTTTGTTCATGTTCCGGCCTTCTAAACCAGTCAGATAGAAACATCCCACGGAAATCATATCACATAGAAACCTTTTGAAGTGATAAATGCTCATGTCCTTTGGCATACCATGGGCCCAGTTTCTCCTTTATTGCGGAGATGGAACGAGATGATTTAAAAAAGGTTTTTCATGATTTCACGCCACTGCAAACATTGTTTCCTACTCCTCGCCGTTGTCCCCGTTTCATCCCGAGGGATCATGTTGCTTCTCAATTTTCAGTTCACATCTTCTGCTCGATTTATTTTTCATGGAATGGTGTAGCGACATGAAAGAACACCGGTTCCACAAGAATCTGAGGTCTCTGCTGGTTTGGGGTAAAAAAAAAATAAATTTTTTAAGGGAATGGCGAGTAAATCCCATCTGACAAGAACGGGCCCTATGTAAACAAAACATCAAACACGTGAAAACAGGAGAAAGGGAGAAAACAGAAAACTGGAGGCGTAAAATGTTGGAGTTTAGATAAGATAAACTAAAATTATTTTTCGTTGAAGCACGGCATGTTGAAAACTATTATTCGTGGAAGGAGGTGAGCCAACTTCTGTCAGAAGTTTTATCTTCATGTCTGTTGCACGAAGATACACAATTTTCTCCCCGTGGAACGTGAGAAACTTAATAAGGCTGTAGGTATTCAGTCATTCATTTCATTCATTAATACTGTATCGATCAGGTGACCTGGTCAAATACTAAGCAGCTTAAAGAAATTACCTATTAGAAAAGTAGTAACATCTTTCTAGACCCAATGGTCTTTTGTTGTACTCTCTTTTGGTAACAAAGGAAAAGGTTATTGTGTCTGGCGCCCACCGAGGGAGGCCCACCTAAACCCCTCGCCAAAACTCTTGTACTTTCATTCGACCTTTTGCCGAGACGTTCGTTCTCATTGATTTTTACGTACCTGACTCCCAACCCACTGAAACTATTATATTTGTGCCTCTGATATACAAAGGGAGTAATGCTTTCCTAAGAAATACATTCAGGCAATGAGGTAGTGGTTAGCATTGAAGGTGAAGTGGGCAACGTTGAAACTGTTCGGATCGATCAAGAAATTGAACCAAAATTATATGTATCATGTACAAAGTGATGAACAACGTGATACCGGTAAGAAAGTATTTTTTGTAAAATATAAATGTTTACCTTGCAGAAAATATATAATTATTTTGCTTAAACGGGTCAGAACATAAGTTGTGTACTCCTTTTGTAGTAATAAATATTACAGAATTATAATCGTGTAAAAGAGGTGTTTACTCGTTCCAAAGAAATTGTATTCTTGCTTTAGTATCTGTCACATTTAAGAAAGATTAATTGGGAAAGCAAAATCTTGGGCTCACGCACACAGGTGAACAAGAAGCAAGAAAATTTATATCTCCACATTGAAAATATAAAACTTAATTAACCGTTCCTACCGTTGCGTCACGGGAAAATGAAGAAGAAGAAGATAGGAAGAATATTAATCAGGAAAGGACACCATCAAAGGTAGAAGTTTAGGTGCACCCTGAAAATCCTGGTAAAAATGAATTGAATACTGAGAAATATATTGATGGAAAAATGGACGAACTGAAGCTTTGCGGTGGTTTATAATTTCAAAGACGGAAATGGCGACCTTTAACAATATTTTGTTGCCATAGTAAAAATGGCTTTTTTATTTTTATTATTCGTTTCAGGATTTACGGGGAAATGTGGTTTTCTTTCCCGTACGGTTTTCATCTCCTCCATCCAGAAATTTGGATTTTTCTCTTCGAATGCGGTAAGTCCATTTTGGTGTTTCCTAACTCTGTCGCTTTTTCTAACTTCTGCATTCATATAAGGTCTCTGCCGTTTTCGGGTAAATTTGCCGTTTCCTACCACCAAATGTTCCCATGAACGGATGTAGGAAATTTGAAAAGTTTACTCGTTGAATTTATGAATTGAACTGCAGGTATCTGTAAGACTGCGAGACGGAAAATTCACTCTGGAAAATGCGATTCTGGGTCTCGAAATGCTTTTGGTTTGGTGACACTTACGTACCATGTTTGACAATCACCAGTTAAATCAGTTATGTGTATTATTTATTCCATCGTTTTACGTTTCCACTGCAAAGGAATGTGTCATTTTCTTAGACGAAAGATCTTGGCAAGTCTCGTAAAGATAAAAAATTGGAATCTTTTCATTTTGTTTTTATCTCCTCATATGTTTACATTAAGAAAATCATAGCTAGAGAGCTATTAAGCATCACGGAAAAGATTTTAAAATCCGTTTCAGCCCCCTACTTGACAGCAAGCACTTTCGAATTGTTGAAATCAAAATGGAAATTACAAGGTTAAGTTAAGGCCCTGTGTTAAGTTTCACTGAAAACTTGTCTTTAACAAAAAGGATTTGTCATTTTAACCCTCTCACAAAATGTCAGTCTATTATTTTATTTAATTCCACACTTCTGGAAATTTTAAAAATCATTCTGAAGTCTGGCATAATGTCCGATAATCCAATTATTAATTTTTTATTTTTGTTTCCAATGAAAGTAAACAAAAAGGCAATAAAATGTACAGGTTTAAATCCGAAATATTTTCACACTAAACGAACGAGTTGATTCTACAAAAAACAGTAATTAATTTAACTAAACAAGTGGAATATGATGGTAAGAAAAATTTGTAAATTGAAGCCTGATTGTTCCTTTCAAGCTTCCTTAGGGACGCGACCAAGAGTCAGTAATCAATTCATAAAGCAAGTCGGGAACTCCATTGAGGATTAGTGAAACGGAAAAAGGTTTCGGAAAATGACTTCGTTGGAGAAGGATAAAAAAAGAAGGCGAGGAAGGAGAAGAAGAAGAAGAAGAAAGATTTAATCAGCCAAGCAGTCAGATGGGTCTACAAAAATCAATACAGTTTTAAAAATAAATGTAGTGAGTAAAAATCTACTGAAAGAGACAACATAACTACCGGTAAATGGAAGAAGAAGAAATAGCAAAAGGTTACAAAGTTATGAAGAAGTAGCATGAATCATAATTGCTGCTTCGGAATGAAAAACATTAGAAGAAAGAATACAGTGAATAAGTAAAAAATATTGAAAATATTGGAAGAAGAGAAGAAAAGAACAAATTCAAAAATGAGAGGTCAACATTTTTTTCTTTTCGAGCGACGCCTGTTTCCTGTTCTATTTCTTCAGAAACCGGAAGTAGAGGATTTGATCAACCTCTATCCGGCTTTTATATGAAAAAAATCTATCCAGCAGAACTCGCATCATTTTCGACGAATTCGATTTATATATGGGATACATGAGGACTCACAGTGAGAAAACTATTAAAAGCCAGGCGCAAGCAAAAGCCCCAAACAATAATTCACTCTTTTTATATTTTTTTCTGGAAAATCGGTGGAAAATCACTCGGTGGAAAATTCTGAAAACGCCCATTCGATTCTTCCTTTCAACATTTTCGAAAAACTTCCTTTGTCTAGTTTCTCTCAGAACTTGGGTCGAAGAGTCGGGGACTACCCAAAAGACAAGAAATAAAAGATGATACTCGTTCCATTTCTAGGGAGCTATCATTTGCATCCGAATGACTAAACGGCCTAAGATTAATGGGCCACGATCATTTGGTATTTCTGTCAGGTGTGCAGGTAGATGACAAGTCAAAGAGAGCATTTAAAAAAATTTAATTAGATGTTTAAGATATTTCAGATCTACGTTTCTATTCATTAATATGTTATTTTATTACCACTTATTTTTTCTTAATTCGTTTGAGTGATGCTTGAAACTAAATTATCTTGCATATTCATTCAGAATGTTTAGTCTCAAACCTTATTATTAGTTCTCACATTTACACTATGTCGAAAGCAGTTTCCGTGATATTAGACAAACTGGCAAAATGAGTTGTTTTCCATTTATTGCCTGAATTAAATTTTCTATACTGCGTACGAGCGAAACAAAAAAATGGGTTTTGTTCATTTTCTGAACCAACTTTTCTCGTTTTAATTGTTCTATTCCAAGAATATGCTTAAATTCTTTTTTTTAACTAACTTAATCCTAGTCGATCTTTTTTTTATTACGGTATGAATTCTTCATGCCTTCATTGTGAAGTTCCAATAATTTTCTATATTCAATTCTTCCGATGCTTAATTAACTTTATGGTTAATTAATCTCAAGCTTCTCACCAAATGCGACAGACATTTTTTACACCCCTTTTTTTATCATTCAGAATTTTTTTATTCTGTTTTGAGTCTTCTCTTTTACTTATTTTAGTTTCTCTTATTAATCTGTGTGACTGCACATTGAAGTTTCCTACTTTCTTCATCTTATCTCGTTTGCGTTTGCTTCCCACTTGTTGGCAATTAAGAAATAATCAAGACAAACTCATCTGCTCCATTTCGAATTATCAGAGAGAGAGAGAGAGAGAGAGAGATTGATTTTCTTCTTCATCTGACAGTCCCTTCCATTAAATATTCATATTTCAAAAAATTTCCCATCTCCCTGAGTTTCCGTACTTTAAATTTCAATTAACCCGACTCAATTTTATATTTCCTTTAACATTAAAAATTACAAATTTTACTATGAAGCGCTCTAGGCATACTTACGAAACTCTTATTCATTTTTCCACGTAAAGCCACGTACTTAATTTCTCTCCTTTAAACAATACATTCTAAATGTTTTAATTTGGCATTTCCCTCGAGGTTCTTTCCTCCCAATCATATCCTTCCTCGTATTCGGAAAGCCATTAATTGATTTTCCAGTTTTTATTGGATTTTCTCCACGATCTTTTTTCTCTGCTTTTTCCAGGGACAAAGATCATAAGGGTAAGCAAACAACACGGCGAATTATGCGGGATTGAACAAAATCACTTTTACACACTGCTGACTAGAGTTTTAATCGGTCCCACTGGACCAAGAAGCTTTTTTAAGCTTCAGGTGTCCGATTTAATTCTTCTCTTTCCTCTCTCTGGTGTGAATTGCTTTACACACATTCATTTTTAATTTTGTTTTAACACGCTTACGAACATAAATTTGTATTACCCAAATTAGTGGTCAAAAGTTTCAAATGCTTCTTTTGAAATTTTTTTAGAGCTTTAAATAAGAATTAAAATTATCTAACTTCCATTACCAGGCTCTTGCACTCCGTACGAGAATTTATTCCTGAATTTAATACTGAAAAAATGAAAAAGGTAAAGTTCATTCAAAACATTGATAGAAAAAAATTTCCTAAGGTCCCTGCCTATTTTAATTCTTAATCATAACTCCTTTTTCCGTTTTGTCCACAAAGACCTCAGAAAACCTCATTTCCGCAGACGAACGTTAGGTCTTGTGTGACCTTTCCTCTAAATTGGAATTTCAGGATTCAAGAGAAAGGTTTCGGGTCACTGAATACCATAAAATTAATAAAAATTCTAAAATGAGTCAAATTACCGGAAGTTTATGTGTAATTTTATTAAATTCCTTAATTAAATTTAATGTAAAGGGGTTTTCTTACATTCTGGCAATAGTTCTGCTACCGAAATGTTCGATGGCAGGAAATCACACTTGTCATTTCTGTCTGTGTCTTTCTCTCCCCACATTTTGAACGGTCCGCAACTTTAGTCAATTTAAATTATTTATTTACTACAAAACTTTCCTGAGAGTTGAGACTGTTTTTGGAGATCAAATATAGAATTTATGAGGAACACCTGAGGTGTCGAAGCGTTATATTTTATCTGCAGCTGTTGTGCGCAACGGGGCGACAAAATCCGTCGCGAGTTTGTGAATTCAAAAGGTCAAACGTTAGATGCCGGAAAGAGACGAAAATGAACCAGAAGACGAATCTGAAGAAAACTTTTCAACACAGAGATTTGGATCATTACCAGTGATTTTCTGGGAAACGAAACTACCCCTTCTGTCACACTTTGCTTTACCTTTTCGTCTTCAGGATTTCACATTTTTTTGAAATAAACATTTGTGATTGCCGTGATTTCTATTCTTTCAAACGGGAGGCTTCTTTTTTAGCATTTTTTTCTGATTTTTTCCGCTTTCATTCAGAATAGGGCTCGTTAAAAATTTTAATTTATTCTCTCGGTTTCGTTCTTTCGTCGATTACAAGGACGGTTGGTGAAAAGAATAAAGAGAAGGAAAGAGTGTGAGGAAATTATAAAAAACAGGAAAACCGAGAGAGGCTGATAGAAAGAAAGACAGAAATCCGTTTGAAAAAAATTTTCTATAAAACCTTTTTTCCTTAGGGCAGAAGGATCATCTAAATTCAGTCCACGTTTTTCCATTATGTCAACCGAGAAACACTCCTCATCCAGTGTTAGTTCGCTTTGCTGCAGGGTTTTACAAAACTTCCCAGTCGCCGTTATTCCGACATTGCTTGGATACTTTCACTTAGTTGAAAAGCGGTTATTGGACGATAGCTGAAAACTAGAATGACGAAGCCTCAATAACGCTACTTTGAACGTGGTGCAATAGTCACTGGATGTTGTTAGAAAAAGGGAATGTGTCACAGTACAATGTGTACAAGAGTCAACAGATCACATCTAAAAGGTGAGGCAGGAATCTCGCGACACGCAAAAAATTTTTGTTTACAAAAATGAAGTTACAAACGAAAGAGAAAAAGGCGTACTTATGAAATTAAACTAAACGTGGATACACACTTTATGATCTGTTAAGAGAAAAGTAATAGAAAGCATCTCGAGAGAAATGAAGATGGAAGCCTGCTGAAAAAGAAAAATGAAAAAATGAAAGTGAAGCAAAACCGTGTTGCAAGAATCGCTGCAAAATAAATAAATTCGAAGATGGTAAAAAAGAAAATTTTCTCCAGAAGACAAATGAGGAGTAAAAGGAAGATAAGAAAGAAATGTGGAATGATGGATTGCTTAAAGGGAACTGATGGGAGCAATTTGTAAGAAGCTCACCGAGAGTGAAGGACTACCGGAATAAGAAGCTACTGACTTCTATCCTAACACAAAGAGACGACACACACAGCTTTATGAAACTGGTCAGAATGCCAAACCACAGCAAAAAAATGCAAGAAAATGAAGGGAAACATTTGCAAAAAAGCAGTTAGTCACAGTCCATCTGTAGCAGAAAAAAAGCAGGTCAAAGTGCAGTAAAAGTCCAAGTAAAAAAATGTATTATTTTTCACCACTTATTTCTTTTGTTCTCTACCTCGCACTTTTATATATATAAATTTGAATGGGCAAGACAAAAGGATCGGAAGAAGGAAAAAAGGAAAAGAATTAAGGAAAGAAAATGAAACAGAAACCGAAACGAAAGGATCATTCACATGTAAACGCAACGCTGGAAAGGAATGGCACACGTCACGAGTTTCCAGTTTAACCAAAAGAAACTATATCCGGTTTATACCTGAGCTTTAATTGCATTAATTTCCGTTCTACCGCTTAGATTATTTTAATTTATCAACACCCGTTTTCTTTATCAGCTCTTCTTATCAATTTATGTATACGTTTTTCTTTGCTTTATCAGGTCTTTCCTTTTCAGGTCCTTCCAGGTCTTTGCACTTCGTTCAGTTATCGTGACGTCCTCACATCTCACATTTCACCTTTCTATTGGATCGTTGCTTTTTTTGCCCTTTATTATTTCCACCCTTCAAAGGTGCAGCATTTTTGTATTTTCTCTCGTTGTCACGTTTTTGCTAAATATTTGTCCTCCTGTGTAATTCTGCACTGAAAACTCGGAATTCCTCATCATAACTTTTCAGCCAAAATTTTATGTAAAATTTTTTAGGGCTTTCCTTTATTCCTACCTTTCAGATTGTAATAGGTCAAAGTTAGTCAAACAGATCGACTGTCCTTTGGTTTCCTTTTGACCGATCTAACAGCTTTTTGCCCAGCTTCATGTCGCGCCTACCACCGACCCCGTGGTAAAAATTTCATTTCCGTTTTCGAGACCTCGTCTCGTCCCGAACCTTTTTGTATCACGGACTTTATCTCTGCTACCTTAAAAAACGACCTTCCCTTTAAAAAATTTGGCCTGTCGAACCATCCCCCGATTTACTTTAATTAAAGCTGCCGTACCTTTTTTTAATGACTGACATAAAGTAGGACGGGTAGGGTAATCGAATTTCGATGTGCGAAAGGTTACGTCGATTTGTTCGGATCGAATTTGCCTGCACTGATCCTTTCCCGTTGGAGACTTTTCAGATTCGAATGTTGTTACATTATTTAGAAGTTTTCGGAAAGGAATCTTTTCATTCTGCATTTTTTTTGTACATTGAAAATGGATTTATAGTTGCTTTCCATTTCTCCACATCTTCGTTTTCGTTTTTTGTGTGTCATTTTGCCATATTTTACTAATTTTTTGAATTTACAATCAATCTTAAGTAAATGACTTTCAAGTTGTTCTTTTTACAATCTGTTTTTACTTCGTCAACCTCATTTGGATTTTTTCATTCATATTCTCAATTGCTTGAGTTGACTTTGTCTCCCTGGATTCCTTCTTTTGTTATCATTTCAGTTTTATTTCTTTCCCTGCGGAGCAAGCCCCTCGAGAATGAAAATTCATATTACTGCTAATTTATTATTCTTGGCTTTCTCAATATTACGCATTTTTATTGTAATGTTTCATTCAAAAACGAGGTTTAGTATTGTCACGAGTTCCATTGAGTCTTTGCTTTCATTTGATTTCTTCTGTAGCAGGGGACTCAGAGGATCGAATGAAGAGAAATTGAATTTCTAATTAAAATTACAATAAGCTTTGCTTGTGCTTCTTCCTTCACAATTATTTCACTTTTGTGGGTTCAACAGGCTGTAGCGCAACTTTAACACCGTGTCATTTCTTTTTGTTTGAGTATGGGGCCTCCCTGAGTCTCCAATTCTCACCAGGCATTTAAATTTTCTGCTCTTCGCTAGCCATCTGCAAGTAAACGTTCGATCCACATGCGATTAACATTCCAGAAATGAATCGAATAACATTCTCTTGAAGATACATTAAATTAGAAAAGTTTTCGAAACGGAGAAGGGAAAGGGCAATTTGAGCAGACTTGCATTTTCCATCGGAAAGCTCTCTTACTTCCCTTTCTGCCGTTTTCGAAATTTCCCAGTCTTTCTTACTTTTCTACACTTTTTCCATACTTCCGTCGCTTTTTCCTCTATCGTTTTTCGTTTTCTCGTTTCTTGAAATTTTTTCTTTCGTTTTCGTTTTCTTCCGCATTTTTCTCTTACCGCATTACCATTTCTTTTTCTCGTATTGGCGAATGCTTCAATATTGCATTCTATTAATTTCAAAAATAAGTTTACCTTTTATCATTTTTTATAT
The DNA here is from genome assembly GCA_037055365.1 of Polyplax serrata. Taxonomy (NCBI): domain Eukaryota; kingdom Metazoa; phylum Arthropoda; class Insecta; order Psocodea; family Polyplacidae; genus Polyplax; species Polyplax serrata. The sequence goes on from JAWJWE010000003.1 coordinate 11,469,959, forward strand.
TTAATTTTTTTCCATTTATTTATTTTCTTCCTAAAGCTAATTTACTCTGTTTGTTGTTGTTTCATCACTTACCTTTCTTCCAAATATTTTTTGTCTTTTTCATAAGAACGCTTCATTTCTTTCACTTTTCACTATTTTTCGCAGGATTAGTCGCTTAGTCGATTATTCATTGCTTTATATTTGGTTATTTACCTTCTGAATAAGCTGTTTCCTTTTGAATTCGTCTCTTAATGTTTTTCTTTTCTTTCGCAGGTCTTTATTATCATTTCCTCCACGATATTTTTCTCTTCTCTATCGTTGTCAACTTTAGTTCAGCTTTTTTCTAATCATACTTTCTCTCCACAAATCTTTTCACCGAATAAATCTCTGTGTCATCCCGACAACATACATATGTTTTGTATTGTGTGCGAGAGTTGGACCGTAAATCGCATCTCCCCTTGTTCATTTCCTAATGGTTGACGACCTCACAAGAGCTTCTCCTCCGAATCGAATTCAATTCGAATGGATGCATTGCTCACTCACTTTTTTGATGGAATTCATTGCTGTCATCATGTCAGATGTGTTTCATTTGTCACTCGCTTGCTACTAAGGTTTATTTGCCACTAAACAATTATAGTTTAGATCATATTTTTCATTCGTTTTACACAATATTTTTATTACTCTTGCGTTCAACATTCTTTTAATTTCTTAACTGAAATTACTCAAATGCATTCACTATATCTCCGGTCTATTTTTGTAATACAGTCATCCTCCCAACTGATGTTGGTACCTTCATTCTTAGATCGTACCAGAAATTCCTTTTGTTATCTAATTATCTCTTTTTCAGAGGGTTCTGTATTTCATCGTTTCTGTAGTGTTTTTCCTTATGAGAATTACACTAAAAACCGAAAAAGTTTGCAAAAATTATTTTAAAAAAGCGTTTAAGTGAATTCATCAATATAATTTTATTACTTGAAAATATTCGGGGAGTAATTCTAAAATTCTTGTTTACATTATTAAACTCGATAAAGGCCATTAAGGATTAGGCTTAAATAGAACCATAAATATACTTTTTATCTATGTCATTAAGAGTTTTAGTTTAAGAAACAAATGAAAATTATTCGTTGTCAATTGATCAATCAAAAAATTGCGAAATTATGTTGCCGATTACGTTTTAAGCGTTTCAACTATTGAAATTTATGTAATTTTGATTTTTCAATGGTTTGTGGGAAACATTTAATTTAATTAACATTATGTAAAGTTTCGCCTACTTTAAAATTGAAATTTACTTGTTCTGTAGACATTTTATGTAAATCTATTAATCCGTACTAAATTTCTATTGAATTTCTCTTCTCATTGAGTTTCTTCCGTCATTCTTATGGCGTGTCCCCTTCTGATCAGTGATCGATAAAAATAAGCTTATTTTATTTCGATTGTGTGAAACTGTCCATCTCGTTTAATTCTGACAACTCGAACATGTAGAGCTGTTCATTGAGTTAGAATGACGCGTGTAATTGGCAATTTATGAAAGAAAACATCACAGGGAAAGGACCTGTTGTTCGCCTAATTTTCCTCACAAATACCAAATTGAAGACCTATCACACGTACGACACATTTGACGGAGGACAAAAAATGCAAAATAATCACGACTTATTGTAATGATGTCCAAGTTCGGCTTTTGGTCTAGACGTAGTTCACTTTTCAGTTATATTTATGAAAATAAAATCGAACATGAGTAATGAGGGCACCTCTTTTCATGCTTAAAATGTTCCGATTCTCTTAAAAATTATAAAATTCTCTTCTTATAAATATCCCTAAAAGCTTACTCCAAATCAAAGTGACTACTTTTAATCTTCCAATTACGCAGAAATTAACGGTTAGTAAGCAATATTGGAAGGAAATATTACGAATATTAGTAGGGAAGTTTCTATATTAATATTTCGAGATACGAATACGAGATAAATGTTTTGTTCAAAAGTTGTATTGCGCCCTATTCCATGTAAAATTACTAATTCAAGTAATTTAGAATTTTATACATTCTAGAATGAATGTGACAAATATTTTCTTCTCGTATTATAAAAAATTGCAAACCTTTAATTTTAGGTTGTAAGCGACCGTTCCAATTAAATGGTATCCAATAGATAGGTAAATCCAATTGAAAGTAACTCGAAAGAGCGAACTCTTGTCGTTCCGTACGCTTACACGTGAGCGTATCTTTGCTCGCGTTTCCTACGGAAATTCGCACGCGACTAAGAGAAAGCAAACGTAGGAAGATGGGTCAGAGCGGCAGCGACAGACGGCGATGTTTCTGCCGTGCGTCGTGGGGCCAGACGTCCAGAAGGAGCCCTCGTGGCAGAAGCATCTGCTGTTTCTTGCCGGAAACGTAACGAGCTTTTCAATTAGAGTGATGAATTACCATTTATCCACTACTAATTACCAAACTTACTAATAACTTTGTAATATGGTGTTAACTTTATTATTCAACGTTAAACTCGAAAGAAGTAATTTGGGGCCAAAGATACCAGTCCTTCCCTAAGTAATGAATATTCTTTTTTTATACGATCGGCAGCAAAATTATTTTGTCATTTCTGGAATTTGGAAAAAAGAAATTGAACCCTAACTATTTGAAGTTTTCAAATGTAACAATAGCTTCTTAATGTAAAATTGATTTGAAAAAAAATACTATTAACAATGAACAAACGATTTGGTTCTTATAGTCCTTTCAAAACCAATAATTGCGGTGAAATTTTTTCAGTATTATTAAATTTTTAAAGAAATAGTAGTCTTTAAATTCAATACAATATTTTATTTGACATAAAATACAAGATATTGAAACCTAACTAAAATTAAATCTGACCAATGAAGAATAGTCCTTGGAGCAGGTACTCCATTTCATAAGGCCCGTCCTGGCCCTTATTTTCATTTGCGAAAGAATCTATCGTCTGCCGTTGTGGGGGGTCAGCATCATAAAATGTCACCGACATGTTACAACAGTCTCTTCTTTCATTGAGTCGTTGCTTCAACGTACATAAACGCAAGTAACTGTGGGTTACAATGAAAATCGTTCTGCACACCCATTTCGAAATTATTTTTTCGCAAATGAAATTTTCATTGCGTGCGAAGGTGTAATTTTGAAACCTTGAAGGGCGTCTTTCGCAGCCGCTGATTGCAGCTCATTCTCAAATTCGACAAAGGCTATGTCATGACGATTTGGCACAAGCCGAACTTCTTTGAAGCCTGGAAACCTATGAGCAAACAAAATACATCATTTCAGAGTTGTAAACTGCAATAGAAGTTTGGATGTTTAGAAAAGTACAAGAAACTTACTGGTTGAACAACATTGAAAGCATCATCTCACTTGTTTCATCAGGAAGGTTTGTCAAGAAGAGAATTTGGTTAGGTGGTTGTTCAGGTACTGGTCCAACACCTGTAAGTGTATGCCATCATAAGAATACCTCATTTTGGTTTTTGTTAAAAAACAATTTTATGAAATTGATTCAAACCTTGAACTGCAGACATCATGGCAGCAGTGTTGTATTGGGCCATTCCATGGAGGGCATCAAAACCCATTCCTAGTCTTGCATCCACTTTGTTCATATTCTTCTTTGCTTTCTTCTTTTCTGGATCTTCTTCTCTGGAAACTGGAGCTGGTTTCTTAGGTTTCTTAGGTCTTTCTGAATATGTTCCTTTCATTTTTGCAATTATGTCTGAATCTGTTTTACAATATTGTATTCTCTGAAAATAAATTACCAATACATAAGTTGATAAGTTAAGCAACTTTTTCTATATCTATTTCCACCAATTTTATGATGTACTACTGGTATCTAATAATTCCAAAATACCTCAAATCATCTGTTGCCTTCAATATATATTAGAAATTAAAATTGCCACTATTAAGCAATTATTAATTTGTTTAATAATTATGTTAAGTTAAAGAGCACATCACTCAAATCAGCAGTGGAACTCTACCCCATCACAATTGATTTTAGACATGATCAAACTCTGTTATAAATATTGTAGTCTGTTCTGGTTATGGACTATATTTACTCTATATGAAAGCAACCCAGATGTGTCGAAAAATACTGGGTACTAATGTCATACTTAATGTAGCTGTTGTTGTAACAAACTTTCTAAGATAGTCAGGATGGGAGTTTCCAAGATGGTCAGTGAAAACATTCAAAATTACATTACCATAAATGAAAATGAAGTACTTACCATTGGTTTATCATAAAATGGAAATCCTTGCATTGACATAAGTGCCTTTGTGGCAGAATTAATTTCTTTAAATATAACAAAGGCTTGTCCTTTCATTTTTAGAGTTTTAAGAGCCACTATGTCAAGGATTTGTCCAAATTGAGAAAATATGGCATATAAAGATTTTTTGAGTTCTGTAGAAAAAAATTGAAAAAGAAATATGAATGCACTCCAATCTCATTCATTATTCTGCACTTTAAAGAAATTGACCGGTATATGCAACTCACCATCTTTTTTTAATTTCTCATTGAGATTGTTAATGTAAATGGTGTGATTCGGTCTAATATCCATTCCAACTATGGTAGTCTGAACTGAAAGAAATAGCACACTTATTGCTAACAAAAAAGTCGCAATACATAAAGTTTATTTTTAAAAAAGGTGAATAAGTAAATATGAAAAATTCATTATTGCTGTCGCAAAGGTTAGCAAGACTACAACAACCACCGGTCTCTGAATTTATTAAAATGCACCAAAAATGGTGTTAATTCGGTCGATGTCTGAGTACCCCGACTGCAAAGGAGTTTCTACAGAACTTAAATATAATTGTAAAGCACACTACCTGCTTGAAATTGATTAATATTAATCAAAATATTACATGAATTTTTTGAATAGAAGCATCTATCGAAGCGGCGGATGTTGTCCTGTCTGACTTTTCGTGTCGTGTCAGAAGAAGCGCTCTCATTCTGCCATGTCTCCTAACCCGTCATCAAAAGCAACGACTGTGCAAAAATAATTATTTTTAAATTCATCTGGAAAAAACGACTCAATTGCCTTTTGCAATTGCAAAACGTTCATCAAGGCATTTAATGGAATCCGTCATCACTGCCAGGTCTCCAATGTGACGGCATAGCTGTTAACATTGGGCTTTATAGCACCGATAATATTTCAAATTAAAGAAAGAGACCTTCAATTTCTTTCTTTTATTTTGAAGCATTGCATTCTCGTTTTGGCAGTCTACTGCTAAAAGCGAGAAACCCATTCATTTGTAACTTTCATTTTCATAGGGAAGCGGACAAAATGCCATCACTAAATAATTTAAAAATTGCTGTCAGCTGTTCTAGTAATATGAACAGAAGCATGGAAGCTCATGCTTTTTTGAGGTAAATGGAATTAATTTTTTAAGGATTTCTAATGTAAAAATTAAGTTAAAGGGGACATAATTTTTGATATGTCACACCACTGAACATGCAAAATTATTGTCATTTATGAAATTTATGGAACATAGCCTTTATTGTCATCATATGGAAGGTAATATTTTGTAATGATATGCAATATGTGGTAAATGTCACACCTCACAGACACCTTTTTTCCAAACTGACACAGTTTCCTTCCCAGCTTTCCTTTCTTTCACAGCTCTATTTATATTCACATAACTTTACAGACTTAACTTGCCAGGCACCATTTTACTAGTTTCTCTGCTTCCCATTTGTAATTTTTTACAAAAATTATTTGGGATCTGGTTTTCTCGTGGCACCTCATATAAGTATGTAAACCCCTTTGTTAAAAAAAGATAATGTCTGAGAAGTGCATTAGAAAAAAGTAGAAAACAAGTGAAAAATAAGTCTATTATTCTCAATACTGACAATTTCATAATCGAAATATGGTCCTACTCCGGAAATATAAATATAAAGATTGGTATTAGAAGTAAAGAAGGAATGACATTTAAAGTTGTTGAGTGGCTTTAATTAATTATTAATTTATTGTATGACTTACAGAGACTACATCACTTTGAAATAGATGTTTTGATTCGTATGGTTATAAAAATTACATTATATTAAAATGAATTGCAATGACTGGCTGTTACAAAAATATAACTGAATAGGATATTAAAATAAGTTAGACCTGTTTGTAATTTTCATGTAAACAAATGAAAGAACAATGTAACCATACTGGCATTTAATAAATTAATATTTTTGAATTAAGAATCATAGGAAGCTTAGCATAGTTCAAATTATTATGGCGGATAAATCATTAAGTGTACAGAGCATATTAATGGTTTTCAAATTGTATACAAACAGTTTAATTTATGTTTCTATGAAGAATTTAATCTACAAAATCATCACAGAAACCTAAACAGGATGTAAAAATTAATTGCTGTTATTTAAATAAGTTGTGTTGGTCTGAAATGATTTTTGGAGGATTTTGACACTTTCTGTTCTCTTGAAATTTTTTATTCCACAACATGCTTTAATGATTTAATTTCAAAAACATCTCATTTTTTGTTATTCCTTTAAGGTGACAATTTTCACTTAAATGAACAGACTTAAATTTTTTAGTGGGAGGAAGCTAAGAAAATATTAATTTTCTTTCAGCAAAAAAGGTTTTTTTGTAAAATCATTTGGAACAGGTGATAAAGTAAAACTCCCAGGGACCGCTTTGGATAAGCCAAATGTCTATGATTTTGGGTGCTCCTATGATGAAATCTATCAAGATCTACTCAATAAGGATAAGACATTTTACACTCAAAATGGATTGCTTCACATGTTGGATAGGAATAGACGAATTAAAACAGGACCAGAAAGATTTCAGAGTAGTACTGAGAAGTTTGATATAATTATAACTTGTGAAGAAAGGGTCTATGACCAAGTTATTGAAGGTTTGTGTGTAAAATTTTATGGAATGAACATCTGATATAAAATATTAAATTCATTTCAATACTAATATTATTACTATAGTAACATATACTTATTTTTCAGCTCTGGAAGGAAGACCTAGTGTAGAAAACAGTCCAGTACATATTATCAATATTGATATTCAGGACAACCATGAGGAAGCAACTATAGGAGCTTTCCTTCTTTGTGAATTAGTTACTAAGGTTAGTTTGAATCAGTCATCAAACGTTCATTGCTACACTTAATGCTGGGTATCCAAATTTGAGATTAAACTGTTTATTCAAGTGCCTGGTAAAATTACTAGGTAAAACTGTAAGAATACATTTATTGCTCCAAGCTGTTACATGTATAAGATATTTTTATAAATATTTTCAGATGTCGCAAAGTGACGATTTGGACAACGATATCGATGAACTTCTGCACGATTTCGAAGCTAAATGTGATAGAGCCATTCTCCACTGCGTTATGTTCTACTGAAGTCTCTTGTAATCCGTGCTCTTGTCCTTCACATCCCATGGACGCCTGGAAGAAACCTAATTTTTTTGCCTGGTCTGGCACACTGTGAACGAATGTTCAGTTTTACGTATGAAATGAACATACCCCCGACAATGTACCTAACTTTAGTGTTAAATTATGTGTTTTATTGTAAATCAACTTTTCTTACTCCTGGATTTGATTTACCTTCATTGCCAGCTTACTATGAGGAACTATGTGGACACTAGGATCTATGGAGTTACGGTGGATTGGCATCACGGTACGAGTTTTTATTCTCTCCAATTTTTCCTCCTGCTTTATTCCTTTCCTTTTTAAAAAAAATATTTGTAAATTTGTAAATGTGGGATTGTATAATTTACTTATTTTATAAAATAAACAAATTGATTTTATTTTTCTTTAAACTCTGCAGAGTGATTCGTTGTTGAATTGAAGAATTTCAAGATTTTTTCTGTTGTTATATCCATCAGCCGTGAAACCCGTATTTTTTGCTTTAAGGGTGGTAAGTAAAAAAATGTACATTTAGTGGTACCTACCAAAATTTACAACTTTTTTTCCCTGTATTTTCTACCCAGAATTGGACTTTCTTCACTCGAAGTCATAAATTAGGATTTACTTACCCAACAAGAGCATCACTGGGATTATTATTTTCCACTGCATTTATATTTTTACCACCTCACCTGATTATCTTATATTTACAAATATTTTTAAATGAGCACTGTTCATCAGATTCAATTAAACAAATAGACGCCCCTCTTAATTTGTCTGATGCTAAATTATAAGTTCACTTAAACTATTATTCACTACATTTTTAAGATGTATTTCTGGTTACAGAAACAAATTTGAGGACCGTTTCGAAATTTGTTGCCTGTGCCTATTAACCCATTTTAAGGACTCGTGAAATTTATTTTGTTGTATTTGTCCTAAAACAGAAGTAGCAACAATCGTTTTATAATAATAAAAGGGGTTCCCTTCAAACGCCTGTGAATGTGTTCTTTTTCATTTTTTTAAGGTTCAGCTGTGGATTACCTCCGGAATACAAAATTGGTATGAAACTTTTTTACCTACTACTAGGGCTCCATAATCTCTAGATTTCGAACCGGGAAAATTGTATTTGCCTCCTAGTATGAAATTAAATTTGAAACTACTATTTCTCTCTTACAGGGTGACTTTTGTGCAACTGTTTTGGCAGAAGGAAATACCCAGAAATCAAAAACGTAAAAGGTCTTTAAATTTATCTCAATTCTGGCGGACTCGTTTGGACTTCGTGACCCACATATATAATATCAATGCCGAAGGCGACATTTTAAGGACATACGTGATTTGCTTCTATGAGTTGTTTTCCTACGAGTACCTAGGCACGGGGAAGTACCTTTCTCTTTTCTTTCCATTTCTTTCTCATCTTCTCATCGGGATCTCTTTTTTTCTGCTCCATTTATACATCCTTTGTGGGTCCGTTGATGGAAAATTTCATTTCATTAGAATTCGATTATTCATACATGGTGCTTTACTTTACAACTCGGGGACATTGGTAAAATCACGCGCTGGTACATACCAACGAGTTTTTCAAGTAGCCATGTTTTCTATTCCGTGTAACTCTTTAATAATTTCGCTTTATCTAACGACTTTTGCACACTATGAGCTGTTTTCAAATTTTGAGGATTATTTCCAAACTACGGGTTTCGTCATCGTCGTATCTTCTTCTTACCTCTTTTAATCTGAGTGTTATTTTTCTAGTTTACTTATACTGGATTATTTGACATGAAGATTTTTTAAGCATTTTATCCTCGCAATTGGCAATTTCCATTAGCCTGCATTTTCACCTTAGGTTTTTGTATTTGCACTTAGCTTATGGTAGTCATTCATTGTGTTGCTTCTAAACGTAGACCTGGGGAACCTGTACGGCTTTGAAGAATAATAAAAACGACCAAGTGATGCGCTTCTTCCATAAATATGAAAACAACATGTTTGAAAAGGAAGGAAATCAATTTGTATGTAAAATTGAAAAGTTTACGAGTCGTGAGAAAACATAAAATTGTCACTGGTCGACCGCTTAACAACAGAATTTCTGGTTTCATTCGTAAGTTTCAATTGTGTTAAAGTGGTTTTCAAGATAGCCGTAAAAATGCCATGAAGGTGTGTGGGAAGGACATTTAAATTCCATTCGGTCCTCGGACAATAAACTAAATGTGATTCCAGGTTGTTCCTTGTTAACGTAACCGTTATCTGGGTGACAGTTTATCATTTTAGTTTTTGCGGTTCTTTTCCCCCAAAAAATTAGGAAAATCTATGCCACTAAACTAGAAAAATGGAGGAGAGAAAGAGAGAAAAAGAAGGGTAATTAGAATGCCACTCATTAGGATTTGTTTTGCTTTAATTATTTATTTTTTGTGAAGTCTGTCTTGTTCAACGTCATCTTCGAATAAAAATGCTACCTGTGAAGAATCAGATAAAATAGAGTGCTCTGGATAAATGTGTACTATTAATGACTCTTTTTTTTATCGAAAATTTGATTTGGGTCTAGTGAACTCTATATGACCTTTGAATACATTTTAAAAGTCGTTAAAGGAATGGTATAGTTAAAACATATTTCTTGTAATCTTTCATAAGCAACATAAGTGGTTTGTTTTGATAATTTAAAATGAAGAACAAGCACAAAGTGTTTTAGTGTTGCCCAAACAAAGACAGATGTGACAAGATGAAAATTAAGTTTAAAGAACATGATGTAAGAAAAGTGACCATTTCAAAGAAAAAAAATACAAAGCATAAACTTTACCGTAAGGTTAAACACAATTCAAGTTTGGAGGAAATTGGAGGAAAAACCTAAAACGAACGTGTTAAAAATAAGAAACGAATATGAAATAAGCAAAGAACCAATCAATAAAACACACAATTGAACCAGGACGTTAAACTGATAGTAAGACCCAATCAACTATCAGAAATCAAAGACTAATAGTTATTAATGACCAGTACAAGAGAAGATTACTAAATGGAACAGACGATAGTAAGGCACAACTTCTGAAAAAAAAGTGACGGCGTACGACAACAAAGACAAATGCCAAGAATGAGAGCAAGAAACAATTTATCACAGAAGGAATTTAGAGTGAACAAAGACAAAAGCAGTCCGAAATAGAACTGGGCGATTGTATACAAACAATAAGATGAGTAAAAGGACCGTAGAAACTTTAGAGTGAAAGAAAGAAAAAGAGCAGAGGTAAAAGACTCGACGAACCCTCTTAGGTAAGCAACGACAAATGTTGCCAAGAGTCACTCTAGTCAACCACCTCTCAATAAAGTTAATTAAACCAAGTTCAAGATGGAGGTGAAATGAACTTCCCCAAGGGAACGAATACAAAATGCAACTGGACAGTCAGCTACTTGAAAAGGATAAGCAGTGCACTGGAGGCAATGTGTTGCATGCCTACGGCACTTAGGCGCATTTGAACAAGCTACGTGCCAGGATGTCCCTTGCAGAAGTGGAAAATGTCCGATACATGGAAATTTGTTACGGATAATAAAAGCGATAGACTTCGTTTTAACGATATTTTCTTTATTATTCCAAGCCACTGAACGATTTGCTCGTTAAAACCGGAGGCAACGCCACATGCTTATGACCTTTTAGACGTTTAATTTATGCAACACCGTGCTTTGTTACAAATAATACACATTAATATGACTTTACCTTTTAAAAAAGTGATACAAGTGTAGGACCACCTAAACACGTCAAAGTACACGAAAAGTTATAATTTGGATGACGTCATTCAAATTTTGTTATTGGAATTTGAGAGATCCTCGTGTTTAACGTAAAGGTGAAAAAAGACACAATAGAAGTAGTCTAATTCAGTAAATACGACTCTTATTGTTGCTCCCATTATTACTACAACAATATTTACCGATCTTTTGTACGGTAATTCTTGTTTACTTCAAGATTTATACTAATCAAATTTAATAATTTAAAATAATGTTTTTTATATACTTGGAGGGAAGGTTATTTAATACTTCAGAACAAAAATATTGTGGAAGGAACTGGAATTGACTGGATTTAGTTTTTAGGTGGTTTCTTTTTCTTTACCGGGGAAAGCCCAGGGTCCATTTCTTAGTCTAAGCCAAAAGATAGGCAGTTATCGGTAGAGGTAGTAAGTACGACTTTCTTCGTGTACTTTATGTACTTCATGACTTTCTTCTTTATTGATAACCTTATATATTGCCTTTGTATCAAGTGGAGTGTCACCCTGAAAGATGGCAAAAGAAGTGTGAAAAAAACAAAGAGTCGTTCCACAAGTTGTAATACCCTACAGTCTTATCAACATCCATTGATAGCGGAACGCGAACCTTCTAGGTGGTTGCCATCCTAATATCAAAATTACGATTGACTACTTTGTTAACTACCGTATTTATTAATTTCATTTTAGTAGTATATCGTACACAAGATAATTTGAATTTTTGTGGTTTCAACGGTTGGCCTTGTGGCTGGTTCCTCAATCGGTACCTCACATGCATACTGCACATGAAACATACTCAACACATTTTTTTATCTTAAAGGTTTTTGAGACAAGGGCAGACGATGGACAGAAATATCTGTATGGTCTTTAATCCGGAAACATTTTCTACGGCAAGGTAAGATGTAATTCCATTTCTTTATTAAGTTTATTGCGAAACCCGTTGACTATGCAAAGTTTGAACAAAACAGAAAAAGACGTGCCACGGGTAACCTCATAATAATGACGATAGACGTCATTTGCTTCGTGTGACTATCTCATGACACTATTACCTGTGATTTGTTAGAGAAAGAGCAAATTTTTAATGAGGTGTAACGTTTGTATGACACAAAGATACTTACCTAACATTTGATTTGGTATTTAATTGTTGTTAAGGTCATCTCTTTCAAAGAAAACCGTTTAAATAAACAGTCATTACGATTTATTAACATTCGCCTTTTAGGCGGGTTGAAAGATACAATAGAATTAATGTACGATAAAATGAATCATATAGAAGGCCAAAATCCGATGAGAGGAAAAGAATTTAATGGAAGAAAGTGATAAATTAAATATCGAATAAATAGTTATGAATAAGTGATTATTACGTGAAGTGAATATCATGCTACAATATGAATTAAGTAAGCAACTTTTTTATACCTAAATTATGACCTTTTACAGACAGAACTTAATGATGTTTGTGTGAATTGGTGGTCGAATCTTCTCATGACCATAACCTCAGTCGCAATCATTCTTGTGAAGTTCTTCACCTTCGAAGCATTTGCCACGGTCCCTGACATTTGTAGTTTTAAAATCTTAGAAACAAAGGGATGGCGTGTGAGAACCGTGGTTTATGAGTTATACGAAAAGGTGTGTTGAACATTCTGAGACTGATATAATTCACCTGTTTCTTTAAAAGTTTAAAAGTTAAAGCTAATCGATAGTACTAGACTTTTATCAAGTCATGTACTACCGATACCAGAAGACGTACCAAAACCTGGTTGCCGCCGTCTCTTCTTCGAGATGGAGAAGATATCCAGAGGATTGAGCGACAGGTCCTGTAACAACTGCAGCGGAAGCATTTTGAATTATTTTACCGAATAATCGTATCAAACTGGCAGGAATCACAAAAATTTCTCAGGCAACACCCAGATTTGCAGGTCGACTATGTGTCGATGACAAATAAGAGGTGATAGATCAATTGAAATAAAAAAATAGATTGCAATATTGATAATTTCTACTGTTGATGAAAAATTATTCATGCCAAGAGCGGAATTGTGAACAATATTTTTGTTAGTTTTTCTGAGACTGAAAGAAATCTTTTCGTGCTAAACACTTGTAATGCTAACACTTGAGGTCTCTTGGACCTTGGGCTCGCCCAAAGTGCAATTGTGTGTACACGGGGGTGCACACCTACAAGACTAGACCTGTTCACCGATTCTCTACTTACACGGTACCTTTGAATTATTTATTTACTTAGTTTAACTTTTCGTTTGTTGTATACTTGCTAAATTTCTTATTTTATTCTTGCTGTTACACCTTCGTAATTCAATTTTGACTTAAACCATTTACAATTGCTCAGTTTTGTGTTGCATTTCTTGGAAAGTAAGATACACGCACTTCACCAACTTATGTCAGGTATATTTTAAGGTATACGTAAAACTCTGCAAGCCACGGACACCTTTACATGTATCTATTAGAATTAGAATTAATTAGAAATAGTCAAAATTGCCTTTTCTTACGCCCTGACCGCGTGATAAATCTTTCCGATCTTAATGAGGGTACTGAGAAAGTCTTTGAGTGAAAGTAAATGTTAAAATAACTCTTAATATGTTTATGTATTCTCTTACTTTTTGTGAGATTTTAGTAAAATAGGAAAATTCTTGGTCAAATTTACACACGGTTTCTCTTACATTTGTAACCCAAACAACCATGACGAACAAATAGAAAAAGCAGAAACTAGATTATATATACTAGACGTATCTTAGGTATAAAGTGGGGCACGCAAAGAAAAACGCTCGCGTACTTCGGCCCGGTTTAGAATCGAAGGGAAATTGAGTTTATATTACAAAGAATACGCAGTTTACATAACTCAATAATAATAATGCTATTACACTTTATAGACTAGTTTTATTTGCGTTTAGGAAGTTTTGTTTTTGCTGTCGCAGCTAAGCAGCTCTGGCCTACATCTCTTGGAGCACGTTCTCTTTCCACTGTCATTAGCACAGAACTTTTGTATTTCCCGGTTGTATCATTCATTTAGTTCTTTGTCATCTCTTTGTTTTACGTCGTCTTTGTTTTATCATTCCGTACTTCTCTGCCTATACACACCCAGACAAAGTTCTACTACCCGAAAAGAAACGTCGTTTGTAATGTCCAGGAGTGCAATATCGCCAGTAGTAATTACCTACCTGATTAATGTAAGACATTGAGAAATGTTCCAGGTTAACTGGTTTATTGCGGTAAATTCAGGTTTTGGTGTGCCGGTCTTCCCGAAAGAACATGAGCGTGTTGCACAGTTTTCAGTCATCGAAATACCCTTGGTCCTCGTTTTCATTACCCCAAGGCTTTTTTCCTCTGATGCTGCATGTGTTTTACCACGATTCGAAGAAGCAACTACCGCATAGGTCACATTAAAACCTTCTAATGGGCATGACGTGCGATTGTTAAATTCAGAAACTTAACCCAGTTAAATCCACTTTTACCCTGACTGTACCTGATTGTTGCCTTTTGGATGCTGCACAAATGTGTTTCAATCAAGTTAATAACAACTCAGTAGCTGACCCTTGAACTCTCAGGCTAGTTTACCCAGAAGAATAGTTTTTTACTTGATTTTACAATATCTTAGTAGTTTTCCTTCATTTCTTTCTTTGTTATTTCCAGATGAGTTCCGACTACAGCTTCTTTTATTCTTACCCGTAATCTGTAGCGCTCTATAGAGTGTTTCTTCCAACCTGCTTTTAGTACACTCATTCGTCGTAATTATTATTTTCAACTTTCATTAAATCACTTATAATCGTCTGCTATGTCCTCTAATCGTTTTATTAAATGTGGATTTGGATGGAATGGAAAACTTTTCTGTTGTAATATTTTTTAATTAAATTTATTGTGCAAGCAAGGGATTTATCTCATGGATTACTAGAAAATGGTTTTCTGAGAATCAACGAATAATTTCTTTTTTAGGACCACAGATTTTCCACATTTGTCACAGTTTAGTGCCTAGTATTGAATAATGTCATGTCACATTGATCTTTGAGACCTTAAATTGTCTTTTACCTTGTCAATTCCCAAGTTACCTTTTAAAAAATTATTTGGGAAACTCATCGAAGCGTGAAATATTCTATTTAACATTTTTATGGGGGACCAGGATTTCATTTTTAAAGGAACCTCATACACCTGAAGGTGTTTCCTATGAAATTATCGAAGGCACAAGGTTTTGACGCGAGATACATGCTAATTTAGCATATTTTAAAGTTAGATAAAACGATGTTTCTTTATCTGGTCCTTGAGCAGGGTGCTTTTTCTAGAACCTCAATGCCTACCTAGAGAAGGTGAAGCCAAATTGTTAGAACTACGACTTTTTTTCAATGTTAAGGTCGATTAATATAATGACAAGCTCGTATAATTCAGTTATGATCATGTGCCAAAACCGTTTATTCCTCGTTGGTCTTCCAAAATCGCCATTGTAAGTCCAGAAACGTCTGAAAGAAGTAGACATTTGTTCGAAGAGTTACTGGTTGTACCAACGAGTTGGAGTTAACGATGGTAGCTTCGATAACTGTTACAATTATCGTAAATGTAACAATTATCGTAAAATAGTAGACTACGAAAATCACACAACAAAAGTAGAGGAATAAATATGAATGAGACTGCAAGTCTGGAGAATTAACCTGTTAAACAAGGACAAATAAACAAGACTATTTATTTCCCTTCAAGTTTTCAATCCGATTTCTTGAGTCAAAACAATAGAAAAACACAATGAAAAAAAAACTAATTAATGGAATTCAGACAAAGAAAATGAGGTGTTTCACTACTAAATGAAAAAAGCCACGTTTTAAAGGTCACTGTTTCATTAAAAAAATTAGAGTGAAAATATAAATATTACCCAGGGGTATGCAGAAAAGAAATTAA
This sequence comes from Polyplax serrata, assembly GCA_037055365.1. Lineage (NCBI taxonomy): Eukaryota > Metazoa > Arthropoda > Insecta > Psocodea > Polyplacidae > Polyplax > Polyplax serrata. Next base: position 11,485,902 of record JAWJWE010000003.1, read on the forward strand.
GAATGAACGAGTAGAAAAAACGAGTAGAGTGTAAGGAAAGAAGAAGTTACGAGGAAGAATAGAAAAACACAAAATATCCAATAAAGGCAGTGGTGATAATGGGAGATCAGAGGAAAAGTGCCTTTCCCCTGGCGTACCACAAATTTAATTTTGGTACTTTCATTATTGTACCTGTACAACCTGAAAAATGAGAGCACAAGTTTTAAGACGAAAGCAAATGCCAGGGACGTTGGGAGCGATCGTCGAGGATTCATCTATCCGAATTCTTGTTACCGTTTTTTTTTTTCAATTCGACTTGTTTGAGTTTGCATAGATTGCACAGGTTGCACTGGTTTTCCATACCTGAAGGACACCGGCACTAAAAGCTGACGAAATTTGAGACTTGTTCGAACAAAGGTCAAGGTTTCAATTTCTGTTTGGTTTCACACAACTGACATATCTGCCACCTGTATTGATCTGAGGTTTAAAAATAGACAAATATACCTAACTACTGAGTCAGCTAACCGATGGAAAAATTTTTCATACCTGAAATCTCACACCTTTAAATCTCAACGGAATCTATTAAGTAATTAAACTAGTCTTTCATATCAGTGTGAAAAATTCCACGAACCCAAATTAAAGGCAATTTTCTTGTAGAGACCTCTGAGTTTGGTGATACGAGCAAAGGTTCGTAATAGATGGTTAAACCTTACTGAGAATATATTATTCTTTTTGGTACAAATCTTATTAGTTGTAAGTTGAGATGGGCAGCTTCCTTCCCTTAAAGCTTCCCCTAATTATACTTTGGCTGACCATCTTTCAGTCGTGTCCTTTTGTATGATTTCTCGGCCGTATCTTTTGTTACTGAACCTGAACCGTCTTCTTCAGTTGGTGCCATGATCGATGGTCACTTTCCCCGCATTTAAAGTAATTCAGACAGGAAACGAACGTCCCACGAGTGAATCAGACACGGAAATCACCAAAGTTTCGTCATGGTCGTCGCAGTCGTCAGACGACTACGAACTTTCATTTTCGCCGTGTCTCTCCCGCTATATTTAAACAATACAACGCGTCCGCTAATGACCGAAATTGAAATCCAAACAATCAATGAATCGAACTAATTGGTCGGCGAACATCAACATCACTCGACTGAAAGGAACTATTTTGTCTGTCCGGTTTAAAGTGATTCTCACGGTTTGCGAAACCATCCAAAAGTGGACAAACGACCCTGCCTGAAAATTAACTTTGTAGTTGCTTTGTCGGCAGAAGTGACTGGCAGGTTTGTACAGACGATGGAGAGTCCACCGTGAAGAACACAATGTGCAAATATGACTATGTCAAACAAAGGTTGTACCTTCTAATGAACGACTCATCAGTGTGAGGGATCAGTCACCTGTGTGTTCGGAGAATGAAAAATGACACCGCGATAATAATCGATAGCTGAAAGACTATTTTCTTTTAGGTTAAAGGTCACGGGACAACGAACAGAATGTCAGTACTCGGCAGTGTCCTTTTGTAGTTAGGGTGTTCACTTCTAGTACACCACAATTAAGATAACTCAGTGTCCGTCGTCCGTCCATCGAATGAAGCGTCCCACATTAATTTAGAATTTTATGAAAATTCTGAACCGAAATTGCAAAGTAATTTAATCGATTCAAATAAGCACAGTTTTATTTACTTAAATTTGTACGTGTGCACGTGGATTTGATGTACTCTGAATTCATTTCCTTTACGTTCACTTTAATTCAGTTGATGTCCACTGGCCTATGTCTACTTCCCACCCAAAATAGACTGTCATTTCATTACTTTCAGATGAATTGTCGACCGGATCTAAAATAGAATGTTCTATGTAATTCCTGCTCAGTCAGGTGATGGCCCGTTCATTTTGTTTTTTTTTTCTGTATTGAGTCTAGTAATTGAATTGTTATTATGTTTATAACAGTGTCTTAGGACGGAGTGACAACCAATTTTACCTCGCTCACGTTCAAACAAAGTCCAGAAAATTGAACAAACGTAAAAAATTGAACCACTCTAGACGTTCCTACTCTCTGACTATTATACTACAATATAATTACACAAAACAGATAACCAGACCAGTATGATTTTCTTCTAAATTTACGCTTATTTATGGTACAATTCCTTTCGTAGAAGTTGAATTTGTCTAAGTGAATTACTTTATTAATCCGAAGCTGTCCACTTCAAACATCACAACATCGCAGAGAAAACGTCAGATTGTTGTTGAAAATTTTTTACGTTTGTTTAGTACAAGTCAAAACATTTACATAGTTTCCTCTATGACCTGCTTTCTACTACATCTAATATTAATTTTCCTGACTATTTAATTGATTGATTGTTTTGTGGTTCTTGGTGAACCTGATCAGACAGTCCGATCGAAAGATTATTTTTACGGGTCCTACGAGTTCATCAACCAACACACAACGCGATTGATCGTCACCTTTCAAATGCCTTGACCTAAGGATCTGGTCGAATTTTACATTTCGAATCATCCCGTGACCCATTCATTTGCTAAACATCGAAATTTCAGGTTCCAGGTTCAGATCCGACCATTAAATAAACGCATTGAAGCTGATGGATCCTTACCAATGTCTAACTCTGTAGGTAAGTGCACCATATCGGTACATACGATATAAACGTTACAAAAATGTTTTCTCCAAAGTTAACCAACTCGCGTTGTAGTCGGGCTACTTGCCTTGGCTTTAAATTATTTAAAAATCTAAAGAGCAAACGCTACATACAGCCACTTTATTAACTTCTACCATTCCTCTAGGAACGCTTAGAAACTCAGGTAGCACTTGACATTTCTTGTTTTTCTTCAAGTGCCTTTAGTCCTCTTTCTTTGTTTTCCATTTTCCCTACATTTTATTTAGAAATCTTTGGTTCATGTCTTTATTTAACGTCTTAGATAACGTGGTCTCTTGTACTCTTTGTACTAATTCTTTCTTCTCTTTCATTTAGGACCCAGTTTGTTACGATCGGGTGTCACCAAAATTTGTGAAAAAGAGGACGTAGCCTTTGAGGAACTGGCGAAGTAGGGCGATGGTGTCATCATTTTATCCCAATTCGCCGCACTGGAGCGACTTTAGTCCAATTGGCATAGGAAATGGCGTCAATTTTTCACGGATTATTATTAGAGTGGCAACACCAACAGCAACAACAGGTGTGGAACTCGAAGGATGCGTACGAGTGCGTGTATGCACGCGTTTTCCCTACAAGAACGCAACACTGGTCCACTGTTTTATTTCGCTGACATGAATAACGTTTGGTTTTACTTGGCAGAAATCCACTTCGACTTATTTCTTCCCTACCTGCCTCTGTCCCCCCAATGGATAAATCCGTCTGTGGCGTCTGTGCATAGGTCGTGTCAATGCGACGATGAGTTCGCCGGTTTCACTCGGCTCTCTTCATTCCTAGTAAAAAGTGGCTAAAGTCGCCATTCGTAAAGGTGAATTTGTGACATTTCAATGGTAGGAGGCTTTGGTAGTGGCGGTGGGAGTGGCAGTAGTAGTGGAAGTGGTAGTGGCAGTGGCAGTGGCAGTGGCGATAGTAGTGCTGGTGGTGCTCTAGACGTGCACCAACTGTCCAGTTCGCTTCGGTACTTCGGGGGTTACTCACGCGGCTCGTCAAAACACGCTCGTCCGCCTGCGACATTTGAGCGAACTGTCGCGAAAGGACAATAAAGTGAAAAAGGTACATAAATCGGAACAGAAACTATTTGTTTTTCAATAGTTTTTTTTTCGCGATCGTTGTGTTATGAAGACTCTGAATTATCTAAATTTACAGTTTTTCATTGACGCACATTTTTCTAAGTTTTAGTTTGGCCGGTCAAGAAGAGAACGCGTATTTCTTCTGAGTGGGTTTCGTCTTCTTTATTTATTGACGTCAAAAGCCAAGGAAGATGCTACAAACCGTGATACAGTAAGTATTTGAAAATATTTAATGAATTATTGACTACTTTATTGATTTGGTTGCTGGTCACTTAACTCGGATGGTTGTTTCTTAGTGAGTTCTGTAGGTAAAAGTGTTGTTTCCTGTAGTCTTGTAAATTTGAAAAAGAAAGGAGGGAAAGTTACGTGACGCACAAACACACACAAATTCATATGTCCATTCTCCCTCTGGTCTTTATATTTTTGTATTTGTAACTGTTACCCTTGATCCAATTAATTCAAGTCACTCATCTTGTTTATTATCATTCTACTATTTTTTATTTATTGATCATCTCACTAGATAAATAATTGCGCAAAACCCCGGTTGTAAAAATATGCACGAATGATACATAAATATGTATTTGCCATTTGTCATCCCATAGAAAAACGATTTCACCGGAATTTCAGTAATAATTTAAAATAATTTACTTCAGTCACTGTTTATTTTTTTCAATGCTAACTAACATATTCAGTACTTAAAGTTATCACTTGGTAGGTCTGCCTGTTCTGTACCGAGCTTTTGTTCTTCTATTTCAGGTTTCTTCAGGTTGAGGTTTTTTTATGCTTATAAAATTACATTTGACCGTTTTCATGCACATCTCTCTGGCTCTCTCTTTTTATTGTCATTTCCAGGAATATTACTAAGTATCTGTCATTTGAACATTTCTGTTTTCGTTTTCATTGTCTACCGGTTCATCGTTTCACTTCTTTGTCTTGAATTTATTTAACTTGGTTAAGAAATTTCTAATAAAACTGATTTTTTGTTAATTCTTCTAAGTCGTCGGATAAATCTGGGTAGTGGAAAGAAATGAAAGGACCCTATGCCAATTTCCATATTTATATTGTAAATAATATACAGGTAATGTCGACCGTACGAGTTACGTATGGCTAAGGTACAGGCAAGTTTCGAGTTTCACCAAAAGTAACTTATTAATGCTTTTGTCTCATTTTTTTCGTAAACAATTTCTAAAAAAAGCTGTATTTATAGCATTGTTACTACATAAACTGGCTGACAGTTATTTATATTATACTGCATATTTCTTTCTCTTCTTATGAACCTGACACTGTACTCGGAGTGTACGGTGAGACACATCTTTGTCTGCCTCTATTGGTCTTTGCTCAGTAGCATCAAGAACTTTAAAAATTATTTATTCATGGATGCAAAGAACCTGAGGAAGAGGAAACGTGGCGTTTCTTCACCTTGTGAATGCATGAAATTTTCATAGTCAGAATCAACATTCGCAATACAATTATCATAGCAAAAGGTTTCGTTAGCAACCTGGTAGTGTCAGTCTCTGTAGCTGCGATTCAGGTTGGTTTTAAATCTTGTACCTGTCTAGGAATACGTTCAACTAGAAATTACCTCTTCATTTCTTGCTTCGTTTCTTCAAATATCATTTGTCAGTTTTACACTTGGGCGAAAATTCATTACATTCACCATTTTACTACTTTTATACATCCGTGAGATTCTGTTACCCACGTCATGCGTTTGCGTTTCATAATCATTATTTCCATTCGAATCATAGAAAAACTAATCTAGTCAGATTTCTAGTTCTAAATAGGACACGACACGGTATGATTGTTTCTGTTTGCTTCCGCGAGACCTGATTTTTAGTTACTACCAGGGTACTCCTTTTTTAGAATGACTCCCATTTTGATTCCTCTCCTTGAAATAGAATTTTGCAAAAATTTTGTGAATTACAAACCTAGTGAAGGCGACTCTATTTAAATTCAGAATGATTAAACAGGTATCACGTTTTCCGGACGTGTGACATTGAGTAGGGGTGCCTTAGAGTTGCCTTTTGCCTAGAGATGTCAACTATAAAACTTATTTGTCTTGACCACAAATGTATAAAGGGTACTGGCTAGGATAACGCTAAACAAGTGCTAAGATTAATTTTACAAACGAATAGAATATTAGACGAAATTCAGACACGTTGAGGTCAAAATAAGTGTTTGAGAGTAAGGAGAAATTAAGTTTACTGTGAGGAAAAAAGAATGTGGAACTGTTTAAAACATGAAACAGAAACTAAAGAAATATTAGTACAGAATTCAGTAATTGAAACACAAATATCGAAATGTTAAGAAAGGGCATGCTACTGTACTGCATAATACCACTGTTACCTAACTATAACATAACTTGTTTTATTGTCTCCAAACCTAGATTTGTCGTTCTGGTGTTATTTCTATAAACCACTACAATCGAAATAGAATGGTGCGTATACGTGTGTGTGTGTGTGTGTGTGTGTGTGTGTGTGTCTGTGTCTGTGTCACAGATTGTGACGAAGAGTTCAGGTTGATTGTTAGGCTGTAAAAATTTCAAGTTTCCCTAAGTCAGAACAAAAGTCAAAACAAAATTAACTACGTGAGGATCTTATTACCGTAAAACTAAAAGCTTATTGAAGAAGTGATAGACAGAACAAATTTCTTTGAAAGAAATGGCTGTACGTCCTACTCAAGTTCGGTAATTCTTCTAAAAGTAAAGCTTTTGAGACTTGATGGCTTACAAAACACGACCGCAACCCCAACAATAAAGATCAACGCATTTATGTATGTCTGTCAAACTACATTTTTAGTTGAAAAGTTTCAATTTGGATGAAGATGAGAAGTGAGGGCCTAGAAAAACAAAAAGGTCAGGCCCCTGAAAGGCCCAGCCCAACTGTCTGAGCTTAAGGCCCAAAATGGCCTATTCAGCTAACCTAAACGGTTAATTTCTGTTCGCACAGGATCCGAGTGCCTGATTGCGTTCCTCTCCAGGTGGTTGTATCATCAGGTACAACTCAGGCAGTTTAGTTTCACTTCTCTGTCTGTCGTTACTTTAGTAACTAACAGTAGACTTCTTTCTGTACATAATTTCTCTTTAATGATTATGTACATCATTGTAATTATTTCTCTAGAATAGATTTTTATATTTTATATACTTCTTAGTATTTAGTAGCCGGTTGTTGGCCCTAAGGAATTTGTACAGCTTTACTGCTTCTTGTCAGAACTCAAATTCCATAGGATTTAATGTGGGTGTACCTGCCAGCTACATAAAAATCCGTTGCTATGACCTCGTTTTTCACCGTAGACAATGAAAAATTTTTGGGTACCTATGAGATTTTAACTTGTCGGCTAGAATGTCAATCAGTAATATTAATTATTGTTTTTATGGTGTAATGACGCTGTACTTTTCCTGCCCTTTCTGATCATCTCGATCAATGAAACATCTTTGATTTCGTCTTTGTCATCCTCGTGATCGTCTTCAATAGTTATTGTTGAGCGGCATTCGCTACCGTTCAGGTTGCCAATTTATTATTTGATGTTTTGTGCACGCTAGTCATGGCCCTGACATGGATACCTGAAATTCCTCTACGTTTGTCTGAACTGTTTGCCGAAGGATTGCTTTTTCCTTAAGAAAAGCACCGAGACCAGATGAGTTACTCTTTTCTCCTAATTCCGTTTCAAGTTTCGTAGTATTTTATACCGTTTTTAATTTTATTTATACCTTGATTACAAGCCTAAATAACAGTTATGTATCTCTGTCTTTTTGCAGAATTCTTCTTGTTATATTATTTTATCGCCATTTTCCCTGTTGTTTGTATGTTTGGATGCTTCTTTGATTGATGTATCTCGGGTCTACCTATTTATACAGATTTTTCATAATTCGTCTACATGATACCATTTCATCAGTAGCTGCTTACTTCCTGTTACTTCCTGTGGGTTTGCTCTTTCTCTCATCTTCTGTGCCTTCACTGAACCTCCGCCAACAATCAATGTCATTTTGCAAAATTAAAAACGACATGAAGAATGTTGAATTTTCATCGTTTTTAGCCGGAAGTTTAAATTTCGTACTAAAAACGATATGGTGAATCGTTTAATCGTTTGTTTAATCGATTGTTCGATGTTCGAGTTGAAAAAACCTTGTGCGTGGTCAGTTTTGACATGATTTTCACCTTTCTCTCTTTCTTTCTCTACCTTCTCTCTCTCTCTCTCTCAATAATAAAAAGAATTTTGTTCTTGGCATTTCAATCACTAGTCGTGTTGTATCTATTTGGAAAGGTTAACATTTCATTAAATATCTCGTCTCAATTTGGCTAGGCCTGTGCTCAGGCTAAACATTTTACTATTGTACAACGCAGGTTGACCTCTGACCGCAGATTTGGAAGGAAGCCACTCACTTGTTGTTTTAGGTTGTCAGGCTTAGCATTCGGCCTAGGGGCCTTGCTCACTGACAATCATGTGTTTTGCTTTGGCTTTCTTTAACAAGGAAGTTCATTGATGTGTTGTGTTGTTTTTTTTTTCTATTCACCTAGATTCGAGTTTTATTAAGCAATGAATTTGTCATCTGGTGGCGTACCTGAGTCAATACGTGGAAAAATACCACGAGAGTTTGCTCTTTGATTGCTACCGCGTAACTGGTTTAATACAAAAAAATGAAGTACCTTACGACGGATGGTACAAAGGTCCCATCGTTACAATCGCTCGGACTGGTGTAGACCCCTATACCTGACCGTGTACACAAATTTTATGGTGTTTGCGGTGTTTCCTTGCCCTTAGCGAGCAATATTTGAAGCTCTGACTGAGTTCTACCGCATGTGACCTAAATGTGACACACCTTCGGTTGGCTTGTCCCCAATTTCATTGTGTGTACATCTCACACGTTGGCATCCTTTAGTGACATCATCCTGACAAGGACGATAGAAACGCTTATCTTTCCTCTGGGACACAACTTTTACTAGGATCATGTAGTTTTTGGTTAGCTAAAGTGGTCGCTCCTATTTATTCCACACAAGGTGCCCACTTTTTATTTTTGCCATGTGCGAAGTCTAGTGATTTGCTTATCTCCTACTCACCCCATCTGCTGATGCAGATGTACAAATTATTACACGCTACGTATCCGACAGAAAACTAAGATATTTTAGTTACTATTGGACTGGCACATTGACGACTCAATGCAAAAGGCTGAAGTTCAATGGAATTTTTCGGGTGTTTCTTTTCTAATGATGAGAACTATATTTTCACAAAGCTATGAATAAAAAATATTACATCGAAAATAGTCCAAATAAGAATTTTACATTAAACTGACGTCGATTAACCCATAAAACTGTCATGGACACACGACGACAGACTTATTTTTTAAGATGGAAAAATAGTCGAACGCGGTCACAGCCGGGGCATTTGAACTTGGGACTCTATGAATTTCTATTTATCTATTTTTTACGTTGATCAACTGTTGATTTTGACCCTGCGAGCTGTGACGACTTGCCTTGGGACTCATGAGGGCATTTCCGAGCGCCTGAACCTTCTTGTACACTCAAAAAATCAGGTGGTAAGCGTTTCTTGTTGCTCCAATGAATCCGTCTAATTTCTAGTCAATTTAAAATTTATCGATTGAGCTTTCCAGTCCTTCTTGAATCCCGTTACGTTCCCAAATAAGGTATGATGAACATTTTATTTTTCTTCTTGGGCGGTAACCGAACGACTGCCCGTATAAAATTATCTGGGCTACGGTATTATGTGACGGAATACGAAATTACCACTCAAACGCAATTAGTTATGAAACCTGTACTAGGCCCCAAAGGGATTTTATAGAAATCGAGTAAAAATCAAAAGTAACGGTAAAATGTTGTAGAATATGTTTTATGATGAGAGGCAGAACAAAATGGGGAAACCAAAAGCAGTAGCATGAACAAAGGTATCAGAAATAAGAAGCAAGTAAAGAATACTATTGGTAAAATCAACGGGTGAGACAAGTTAGGAAAAGTGATGGATATGAAGTGGCGGGAGCCTTTTCTTAACCCAAAGGAAGTAGTCGGTAGTTTAGCAGGCCGTGTAAAACTCTAATAGTTGAGGGTCAAAGTCGAAAATAGTTTTTCACTACAAGGAAACTAGAGAAAATAATTTCCGGTTGTTGAACGACACTCTATTTATCAAAACCTGCTAAATATTTTATCAACAGTAAATATTTGGAAGCCAAACCCGCCCAAGAATTGAGTTTTTTTTGGTAAAATGAAAAATATTTAGTCAATATTTATGGCACGGCAATTGCTTAATCCTAAGCTAAAATTCTCGTTTGGTAAACTGTGGAGTTTACAGTTGGGAAAGGCAACTTTTAGTCAGGGGGAATGAAACTGCCAAGGAGAGTTTCCTTTAAATCCAGCGGGATACTGAGTTTTTCTTTGTTCCTTCAGCAAAATTTGGTAATTTTCTAGAGCCAATTAATGCCGAAGAATTTTTTTTAAATATTCGCCTATTTGTTCAATGTAAAAGTCTGTTGACTTTTTCGATGTGATACTTACTAATACTTATCGTTTCCTTAGAAACAGAATTTCAGGTATCAATAAGCTCCTATTTCACGTGCTAACTAATTTCATGGTTACACAACACTCCACTTCAAATAGTTACAACACTACTTGCATAGTGCAATTGAACGTGGAATTGTTAATGCAAATATTCTTCTGTTTTGCATTCAGATAGATCGTTATTGACTTTTTTGAAACTTCACGTTCTTTTTACGAGACAAAAATAGCACAATACGTCGTGTTGCGAATGGTTTCAGTTACGGGTTGCCCATGACTGTGACGTCAAACAATTAAAGTTCACTGATGCGAGGTGATTGTTGATAGTTTCCTTTAGTGTCGCTGGTACAAGTCGCTACTAATAGAAAATCGCTACCTGACACGAGTCAAAAGTACTTCCTCCTAAAATCGGTTTAGTCTCTCGGAGACGCACGACAGACAACCGGAAAATGCCCATTCCGAAACCCAATTTAAAACAATTTAATTCGACATTTAATTTAATTCATTTCGCGTGTGAGTTTCAATGTGCCGTGTGCGTTACGTTTGACAGACCCGAGCTTCTAATGAGATTTTGTCTTGCTTGTCATTTGTTTTATCTTTCAGTACGCTGCGGACTTTTAAAACGTCGGCGTTTCCGGACGGAAAATTCGATTTTAGTGATGTTGTGTGAATTTACGGAGATATCCAAGTTTTTCTTACCTAGAACCCGACAGAGTTTTATTTAATTGTCTTAATAAGTTAAATGTAAGTCAAACTCCAAGTTGTCTTTGGCCAATGAAAAAGAAACTATTTTTCTCAGCACACAGGGATTTTATTGAAAAACCATTTTCCTGTTCTATTTTCTTCCAACTAAAAATTGTTTGTGAAACTATTGTTCAGTAGTTATAAAGTAGAGCTATATATCAGTTTCATATCTCTGTTAGCTACGATGAGCCAGGTTCATGAGTTGCTCAATTATTAAACTAATTGTTTTGTAGTTTAAAAAAGTAGTTGAAAATTAATAATTAGCTGTGATTCAAAGTGGAATACTAAAAATAAGTCTCAGGAAAATGGTGACGTTGATAAAAGTTATTAATCGACAATGGAAGGTAAAGGCCAATCGAATGCTACGAATGTTATAAATGTAATGATATGTGACCTGATGTTCACAATAACTGCGACAGAATGCAATTAGGAAGGGAGGAAATAGAAAACAAATAGCAATTTGAAAATTATACAAATAATTGATTTTATTCGCTTGGCCTGTGTGGCTCTACTTCATCCGCTCTTCCGTTTTACTTCAAGGTTCCAAAAAACATAGCTGGATAAAGAATTTTATGCTAGTGACATTTCAAAAGAAAACAAAACAATTAATGACTTTACTATTTCATTAACAATCTTTTATAGTGTGCTTCCTCAGCCACAACTATCGGACGCGTCAAAACTAGTTAGAATATTAAATAGCAGTACCGAGAAACTCACCACTCGTAGAGATGACTGTGATCTATTTGAAGAGAAAAGTGGAGCATCGCGAACAAATTTGTGAAAACGAGAAATATAAACTTCATAGTGCCTGTTCTTATGTAATTAATAGTTTGCATTAGTTTTCAAGAGTGCTTATTTGAAAATTTTGTACAAAATGGAAGTTTGTAGTGAACCGGCAAAGGAAAAAATCGAGTTCAGAGACATTATGAGAAAGATCTGGGAATCGAATACATTTTGTAGTCCCTGTGACGTCATACTCCTAGACAACGATGGCCTAGGAGACGTTGGACAGGCTGAGAAAGAAGAATGGAAACGGGGGGAGTAAGTAGACATTTGGGTTGTGTTCACTGGAGTTTTCTGGCATCGTCCCCCTCCCTCACATGTGGTACCTCCAACAGGAGCTTTGCCTCCACCCAGCTGCGGAACACAACACCTGCAGACCACCTGCAGGCCACCTGTCACATGTCTTTCCCCGTTGAGCTCACCCGTTGTCGGGTAACTTGCAAAATTCATAGAATTTTGCATCATCGTTTTGCAATTCTCTTCTCATTCATCAGACTTTCTCCTCCTTGTCAACTTTGTCCTTCAGGATTCCTTTCTGTTATTCCTGACATCAAGGTCTACCTGCCATTTTTCTCTTCTCTTCTACTGGTACTTCTCTTATTTACTTAATCCCCTCTTCTGTGTTTTTAATTATTCACATAAAACATTAAGTCGCTAGTTGTACTTCACTGACAGCAACGCTGGTATGACGAGGTTACCTGCCACGATTCGACTGTTGCCATTGTTGTTTTTTTTAGTCGGCGGTTTTCCACTTATTTACTCGTTTTTTTATTTGATATTCGTCTTCACCACAACTAGTCATGGTTTGGTTTCCTATCTTGGTTTGGAGGTTGTGGCTACATCTTCTCGGACTTGATTGCAATAATCGTAAATATACTATGAGACATGTACTGTCGTTACGGTTGCAGGTACGAGGTTTTCGCACCATTCTCTAACATTACTCTACGACAGACACATGCAAATTTTTGTGTGGAAGAGCGTCCTTATCAATTCTAAGCAAAACCATTACAAATATCTGGTGCACTCTACCGTGATAAAAGCCTGGGTCTGACGATTGAATTTATTGGGCAAGGAGGGCGAAAGAAAGTTGTAATCCACGTCTTGTGTGGTTTTATTTATTGCTATATTACCTCGTTGACCCGCAACAACTGTATGTGTTCTGTAATGCTGTCAAAATACTTTGACGGCCTCCTTCCACGTCGTATTTCTCACGTTTCTCTACGTTGTTATAGTAAATGACATCTTCTCTCTAGAATTATTTTGTCTAAGAAGTCTACGACTTCAATCTCTTCAGTAATTATGTTTTTATTAAGTGTAAAATTATCACTCCTTGTCTGTTATGATTTTGTAATGTCACTGTGCAGTACGATTTCAATGTTGAGCTTGTGTTGCCAGTTAAATCGTACCAGGCACACTTGCTTTCTTTCGAATTAAGTAGAGTAATATGGGTGGTTATATAACTGAAAAAAAAAACGATAAATATCACGCAGCGTTCTTTTGTATCATTTCTTTTCACCAGTGACCCTTTCACTACAGTCAACCATCGTTTCAAATACTTGGGCAATAGAGACGTGATGTAACAATTCCTCGGGCTTCTAATGTATCACAACCGAAATTCTTCAGACCTGCATGCAATAGAACGTAAAAATTTATTACAAAGCAGAAGAAGACTGAAGAGAAGAGTCGTAAGTCAGAGGTAGAATTTAAGAGAAGATGACCGGTTTGACTGGTAGTCAGGTACGGCCCTATGGTCGGGGTGTATCAAGGCTGCAAGGAGATTTGTAAACTACATTTGGCGAGTGTCAAAGGGTCGTGAGAGAAGTCAGAATAAGACCGGAAATCCATGACAGTTAAAGTTTGGTACCTGAAAAAATGTAGAATTCGAATAGGTCACTTGGTCAGTTGCAGAGCATTGTAGAAAAGAACAAATCGCGTTTGGGCGACAGTAACAGACATGTAGAATTTTACTTTGAACGTAAGAAGGGTTGAAATGGAGATCGAATGACGGTTGAGCCAAAACTTAAGGACTCACAGAGGTGCAGGCACTAGCTAGGTACCAGTGTGCAGGTCCCACGATGGGTGAAGGTGTCACCGTCCCTTGGGGGTTGACATGAACATAAGTAAATAGATCACAGAGATCTTTTTTCGTTTTTAGTTGTCCCACACAATGGAAATAACCGAAGGCAACTAAGGCAGGACTGCACCTTCATGGCATTAACTTGAAATCCGCCTCGGAAGTCATCTGTCAGGTTTACTAACACTAAAATGAAAAAGAGCAAGTTCCACTGCTGCTCAGACAATCAGGTTCGGAGGCTCAAGGTACGAATGCATGTGCCCACGGACTTGCCACTGGTGTCCAAAAAATCCTTTTCTCCACAAATTTAAAATGTCGTTTTGGTGGGAAAGTTGGCCGCTGGACGGTTTCGTGTTCACCTTGAACTTGAACGGGTCTGGTAGTTGGAGAGAATCGTGGAAGGAGAAACCTTGGCACAATCCGTTAAATTTATTTGTCTTTTCCTGTTCCATGTCTCTTTCCTTTATATTTTACAATTGATTTTGTTCATTTTCATCACCCTTCATCGGCTTCCGTATTTTTTTACTTTATCTAATCATTTCGTTATAATCCTGGATAATTATTTTCTACCTTTGCCTACTGTCCAGGTACTGTCGTACCCGCATTTGAATATGAGGAATATTAAAAATCCACTGTCAAAATTTCCAATCGATTTGTTAAATAAAGTGATGAAATAGTATAGATTTTCCAACGTGATCAGATAAAGCCTCTAACCATAGTGGAGGACCGTTTAGGCAGCTTTCTTTTCGGTTTTATTGAGAAATAAAACCAGGAACTTTCTATATTGTTTCATGACTCACCACACATTAAAATTTTCACAAAATTGTATAAATAGTTACCGAACAACTATCACACTTTCCAAACAATCAAACCCAAACATTCATCATTCAATGTGGTGGTCGATTTTTGGTTCTTTCTTTTTATTTAACGATCAGGTTGTGGTCGACCGTTTCATTAGGTCCGTTCACTGGACGTTTTACGACACTCTCCGCCCCGGTGCATTTGACCTTACGAAGACTTCACAGTGGCACCGGATGTAATAGAAAGGATCAACTTGTCGATCGAGTACCGACAGAATCGGAAAAGTGGTTAGAAAGTACCGGCGGCGGTATGTCCCAATCGGTTAGATCGTGTCAGAAATGGAAAATGGAGAAATTAGAGCAAATCAGATAGATTAGAGATAATAATAGAGGAAACAAATCGAATTGCTTGTTTGGGTGATTGGAACGACCTGCAAGAAAACGGTCAATGGAACGGAAGGGCCCGATGTGATGCCCCCAAGCATTTGAACAAGTATCGGATACCTAAAGAGCACCTCCTCCTGCACCTTGTCTGCAGGATGTTGCTGTTAAAGGCCGTCGTTGCTGAGGCTGCTGTTGAATTCTTCCACTTCTTAATCTCTTCCTCTTTAGCCTGTGTCCGCACGGTGCATTCGCAACACAGAAAGATCTGTTGATGTCGTTTTTATCATCAAGTACGGGTCAAAGAGTGCTCAAGCTAACTGCGACCCCGCAACACGACAAAAACAAACAAAAAACTCACAACATTAGATAAATAATAAGAGCGTAAATAGTCTGAAATAAAAACACGTTTTGGTTGTTCCAGAGCACGCTGAAGAATTCGCCATTTTTGGCTTGAAGCCCTCGAAGATTTGAAAAATTTAACGTTTTAAAATTGCTTTTTATCGTTTTCTGTCGTAAAATTTGGTCGTCGCTCCAACTCCTAGAAATATTCAGAGAAACAAAAATTGCGAGTTGTCAGTTTCCTTGTAGTTCCGTATAGAATCTGTTAATCAAATACCCGGGTTGGACAAACTTCAAACAAAACATCAAATCGGTCCGGGTACGATACGACGTGTTGGCGCCTTTTACAAAAATTTTTTATAGTTCTAGAAGCTCATTTTTAAGTGATATGAGTAATATTTACCGATTAATGTAATGGTCAAGAGAAATATAAAACGAAGAGGAATGAAGACATCCAAAAGACATTCTTCTCAACAGAAACAGAGGTACCAACTTTTGGATATTCGTCTCCTGCGGGAGCTGGAGACCAAAACACAGACTTTGGCAAAAACCTCAATGGTCGAGCAGGGCCAAGGAGGACCCGACCTTGGCGCAGTCATCCAAAGAACCTTAAGGACAATTGATTTTTACGCCGTGACACTACGAGTCCTTGATGACTTTCCACCCGAAGTACTCAAGAGGTCCAAGTGACGTTCTTTCTGTGTCCTTAAGCTGCTATTCTCTGTCCTCATGCTGTTTGTGGAGTGTTCTATTTCTCATATTTCCCCTGCAATTCACACTCTATCCATGTGTGCCTAGGTTCATATTTTTGTATTTCTTTTACGCAGATTTCACACGACATATCTTAGAGAACAGCAGCAGCAGAGCAGGGGCCAAACTCTAAAGACCGTACGGCACCAGCCAAAATAAATTCGACTGCCTAGTTTTCTTTTAAGGCTACCTGATTGTCTAATTTTATGTCATTGCCCAATTGGTATTTGTTGCCCAAGTAGACTTGACGTGTACAGGTGTAAACTTTTCCTTATTACCTTGTTCAAGCAATTTCCTTTACCGTCCTTATACACAAAAGTTAAAGGTGTGATGATCCGCCATTAGTTGAGCTGCTCTTTATTTGGCACTTCTCTTCTGCTTTCAGGAATCCAACATGGTGGAAGAGGAGAACCAAACTGGAGAGGAAACTTATAATTCTAAGTCTGATTGTGATAATTTTTGCGGCGGCTTTACTCGCCGCAGCAGTCACTTTGGTCCTACAGGAGAAAGAAGACAGCAAATTGACAGGTCTGTGGGTTTCCGGCATCCATGACGACGGTCAAACAGTTGCCAAACACAATTGGCTAACGAGTGTCCTTTTGTTTCCAGCACTGAATTCCTCAAGGGCAGAAGCTAACACCTGGCAGTCAAACACTGGTTTCAGTGTGAATCAGAATAGAAGAGGCAAGGCACATTCTGACTATCCGTACAATGGAAATGTCGAACGTCCTCAAATTTGCACCACACCAGGGTGCGTCCGCACAGGTGAGGGAAAATAGCGGTTGTATCACAGTAGATGTGAGCTCTACCCAGTACTACCCTCTTGGCTATTGCTTAAGGTTATGTTCAAGAGATGCACTTACCCACCAGTAAAGTTGACTGTCACCCATAGAATCTACTCTCTATTTCAGCTGCAATGATCCTAGAGAACATGGATCCGAACGTTGACCCATGTGACAATTTCTACGAATTTGCTTGCGGGAAATTCGTACGGGAAACCGTCATACCCGACGACAAGACAGCTTTCACCACCTTCAGTCAAATTTCGGATAAACTGAAGGAACAACTCAGAACAATCATTGAGGAACCAACAACCCCGAAGGAAGCGTACCCGTTCACATTAGCTAAAAACCTATACAAAGCTTGCATGAATAAAAGTATGAAAGTGAATTTATGAGAGGAGGTGACTAGTACTCCCAAAGTAGAAATGGTACTAATCTAATGTGAATGTCTCACACAGAGGGCATCGCCTCTCGCGGACACAAGCCACTTCTTGATTTACTGGAAAAGCTCGGAGGATGGCCCGTACTCGAAGGACCCAACTGGAAAGTGGGCGACTTTGACTGGAAAGAGACCGTCTACAAATTCCGAAAGTTTGGCTACTCTGTCGACTACTTCATTGATTTTTCCATTGGAGTCGATCTGAAGAACTCAACCGTCAGGATAATTGACGTAAGTAACAGGAACTACCAAATCGTTTAATTGATGTCTACAAAATACCAAATACCTCAGAAACAGAACTTTCCTGCAGGTGTTTCCCCAGCTCTAACCTTTTTAACAGGTGACCTTTTACAAAATCTGACATTTCACGAGGTGTCAATCCGTTTGACGTCACCTGTGTAGGTGTCGGAGGTCAGACAAGTCTAACACTTGCTTTAATTCCAGTTGGATCAAGCTTCCCTTGGCTTGAGTCGCGAGTACCTGTCGAAAGGATTTGACGAAAAAATCGTTCAGGCCTACTATGAGTACCAAGTTGATGTCGCTGTCTTACTCGGAGCAGAAAGAACAACAGCCGAAAAGGAACTCAAGGAGTCGCTCACCTTCGAAATTCAATTGGCCAATGTAAGTGAGCCTCACCGTTACATCAACACTTTTCTCAACAGATCTTGATCTTTCACTTGATCTCATTTGAATTGAACTTTTCCCCTGCAGATCTCCCTGCCCAACGAGCAAAGGCGAAATGCGTCGAAACTATTCAACCCCATGACCATTTCCCAAATGCAAAACAAGTTCCCAAGCATCCCCTGGCTGGAGTACTTCAATCGTTTGCTACCCAAGCACATTCAGATCAACTCTGACGAAGTTGTCATTGTCAGCGTGCCGACTTTCATCAAGCAATTGGAGATTCTGCTCAGCAGGACACCCAAGAGGTTGGTTTCAGTACTGCCTCTCTTCCTTTCCAGCTACTAATCGTGCTAATCGACTGGGTTTCCTTTAGGGTTTTGGCCAACTATGTCATATGGAGGGCTGTTGGTGCTTCAGTCAGCTACCTGACAGAAGACCTCAGAAGCAGACAGCTGAAATATTCAACGGCTCTGTCTGGAAAAGAAACGAGAGAGGCCAGATGGAAGGAATGCATTGACATCGTCAGCACGGGGTGAGAGACTTTTCTCATGTCTTTTGCCTTCTTCAGATTTAACCCCCTGGTCCGGTGGTTGCATAAATTCACTTCTTTTTCAGAGTTTCCCTAGCTGTTGGTTCGATGTACGTCAAGAAATACTTTAAAGAAGATTCCAAGAAAATAGCACTTGAAATGGTCACTGACATCCGTGAAGAGTTTAATATAATATTGAAAAACCTTGATTGGATGGACGACGAAACTAGGTACACGTCTTTATTCTTTTCTAATCATCAAAACTTGTCTCAACTTGGAAAGCTAAAATTCTTATTTCTCTCGCAGAAAGCAAGCCTTGGATAAAGCCAAATCTATGGTGACTCACATAGCATACCCAGACGAACTTCTCGACGTGACTAAATTGGAATCTTTCTATGGGAACCTCACGGTGGACCCCGAGTACTACTTGGAGAGTGTGCTGAACCTCAGCACATTCGGCACGGAGTATTCGTTTGGTAAACTGAGGCAACCCGTCAACAAGACTGAATGGATCAGTCACGGTCGTCCAGCTGTTGTTAACGCATATTACAGCGGAATTGAAAACAGCATACGTAAGTTGAAATTAAATTACTGCGCTCTGACGAGTACTTCCTTCGGCGTGAGATCTTTTCAGATGGTTTTCCATATTCACAAAACTGACAGTAAAATGATTTTTATTTCAACCAACAGAATTCCCCGCTGGAATTCTTCAAGGCAGCTTCTTCTCCAGCGACCGTCCCAAGTACATGAATTATGGTGCCATAGGTTTTGTGATCGGTCACGAGATCACACACGGATTCGACGATCAGGGACGTCAGTTCGATAAAAATGGAAATCTGATCGATTGGTGGGCAAAAGAAACTGAACAAAAATTCATAGAACGGGCTCAATGTATCATTGACCAGTACGGTAACTACACGGCGGAAGAAGTCGGTCTGCAGGTAACCTCAAAGCATGTCCGGTTATTTCCGCTTCGCCTCCGACTCACGCAAAGGTACTAATTTCTCATATCATTTATTTGAATCTAGTTGAATGGAATCAACACGCAGGGAGAGAACATCGCAGACAATGGAGGAGTCAAAGAAGCCTACAGGGCCTACGTCAAGTGGACGCAGAGACACGGAGAAGAGCCGATGCTACCAGGTAGCCTCCAGGTCAAACTTCTGACAGCACCTGCACCCGTGACCTCCTGATTAATCCGTAACTGTCGCTCTTTTCACAGGGTTGCCGTACACTCCTAAGCAGTTGTTTTGGATCAGTGCCGCCAACACCTGGTGCTGCAAGTACCGGCCGGAAGCACTTAAAATTCGAATCATCACGGGTGTCCACTCTCCTGGAATGTTCAGAACGAATGGTCCTCTCTCGAACATGCCGGAATTTTCTAAAGACTTCAAATGTCCCTTGGGTTCCAAAATGAACCCCGTCAAAAAGTGTTTAGTGTGGTAGAACTTTTTTCAAATTTACGAACTAATGATTTTTCTTAAGTTTTATTATATATTATATATAAATATATTTAAGTTTCCTTTTTGATTTTATTTATAGCTTGTAAAGATTTTATAAATAATTATTATGTTTTTTTTGTTAAACTGAAACTTATTTCTTAAGCTCCTGTGAACTCCGTGCGTGTTTTATTTATTAGTAATTATTATTAACAAGTTAAAAATGCGTTTGTTGAAGACATAAGCACAGTACACAGTAATACACACCCATTCCTTTAGTACGACTTTAAGTACAGAAGAAGTTGAATGTTTTAAAACTAAATACTATAAGTATATTGTAAATGTGAAAAAAGTTCAGGATTGTAAGACAACAACACAGGAAAGACACGTTCGAATTAATCGAAGGAAAGAGACAAAAAACCATTAACAGTTACTAAAACACCTTCTAATAGTTACATTATTACTTACAATGTACAAGACAGGGCTTCTCCCCTCGACAAAAAAATGAAAACCATATTCTATATTATACACGCCTTACATTATTCTTTTAAGAGACTCCGGGAGGAAAAACAAAAATACGGAACGAAGAGAACATGAGACTTGAGTCTCTCACGAAACAAGAGATTTTTCCCCCCCGAAACTTAAAAAAAATTATCTAACGTGGTTTGTAGAATTAGTATAGATATAACTCCTGGATCCATTTGAGACTTCGTCGGACGGCGCTCAGTTTGACGCGCTTTAAAAAAC
Organism: Polyplax serrata; assembly: GCA_037055365.1. Classification (NCBI taxonomy): domain Eukaryota; kingdom Metazoa; phylum Arthropoda; class Insecta; order Psocodea; family Polyplacidae; genus Polyplax; species Polyplax serrata. Next base: position 11,506,540 of record JAWJWE010000003.1, read on the forward strand.
TCGCAATCAGCTCGTACTCGGGCAGACTTCTTCGGCCCTTCAACTGTACGGTGTAGGACTCGGTGCCCTGAAAAATACAAGAAAGATGTCACACCACAGTCTCAACTGCCGCTACACATTGAAAAAGAAGTAGATGGCTCGTACATTGGCGGTGGCGGAGGATGAGAACCTTCCTTCACAGAGAACTTTCGTACTCATGCAGAGCAGCCATTGCATGATCTCATTGCTGTTGGGCAGAGAATAAGCTCCTTTCAGCCAAGAGCTTGGTGCCCAAAGGTAGAGTTGTGCTATCGTTGCTGCCACGTCACTTTCCAGTCTCTGATAAATAAAAAATTATTCCGATTTAAATTTTACACAAATAGTTTTTTCGTGCAAATTCAACCTGTGCTACACCAGTTTGACATCACGGTCGTACTTTCAGTGCCTACTCATTGTCAAGCTCAGTAATTAAGTTGCAATACCTTGCTGGGAGATTTAGACAGGAGGTTTGACACGAGCTGCCTGATAATGTGAGGTACCGTCTCCGGCAATTCCGGCAAATCCTCTTCCTTGTAGTTGGTGCTTGTAATCCTGGTCGTTTTATCGTAGTACGGATTCTCCATGTTGAATAATTCGTAAGCAATTGCACCAACAGCCCAGACATCAGACTTTTTGTAATTCAGGTAAGCAAACGGACCGGGTTTAGCTCCTGCAATCTACAAACAGAGTAAGCCTTAAGTCAGCTGAAGAACCAAACTCGATTCAGATACCAGGTAAACACAACTTACTTCCGGTGCCATGAGAGCGCGATTTCCTCCCTTGTCTTGGTCCTGAGATCTGTACGGTACCACAAGTCCATTTTGTTGATCACAGAGACAGCATCCGAAGTCTGTGATGACAAGCAAGGGGTACGCATCACCTTCCGACAGGTCAACAAGGATGTTATCCGATTTCAAATCCCTGTAAGAAAGTTAATTTGCAATCTAACCATCTCTACAAAACCTACCTATTGGGAGTAATTAGGTTCCACACCTGTGACAAACATTATGTGTAGTCATGTGAGTGACAGCTTCGAGTATTTGGGTGAGCAGGAGAACAGAAGACCTACAGTTAGGTGATTTGTCCCTAAGATACTCTTTCAAACTGCAGTCGTACCTGAAAAATCAAAATATAACATGAATGAAGCGATAACTCAGCAAGTCCATCATCAACAAAGACAGAAAAACTACCTCCTCATCACAAGAAACAAACTCATATTTCTGCCAGAGCCTTCTGGATTTATTCTGGTAGGAAGAGCCTCCGGGTACAACTGTCTGTTCTTCGGCAAATCAGGTACTCGATCGGAGAAAGCAGAATACATCTGAACGATATTTTGGTGTGGGGGTAGTCGAATTTTAATGTCGGCCGAACTAAATTGACAAAACAAAATAAATTTAAATAAAATTTCAAATTGGCGTGGTGACTAAATCAATCGATTGCCATCAGGTACCTATCGCTATTGAAAACGTTCGGATTGACAAAATAATATCGAGCAGGTACCGTCTCCCTGTACATGGCTTTCAATATGGCTGTAGAATTCGATTCAACATCATAGTTAAACATCATTTTTACTGCGAGAGGATAGTCTTCATTCTGAACATCTGCACCTGAAACAATGTGAAAAAGCTATTTTCTACAAATAAATTCTACAAATTTGCCAAATTGTTTCAAAAGTCTTACTGTTTCCATCAGCAAAGCAACAAGATGTTGTCAAGTGTTGTCAAGAATTATGTGACAGCATTTAAAGTAAATGAAGTTACCACAATTATAATTTTTTTATTCATATATTTAATAGATATGATTTGGTTCTTTAATAACCAAACCACCCAGGTTGTGCTCAGTAAACAATAATGCTGATGCTGAGCAGACCACAAGTATTAAATAATAAAGACTTAATAATATTTCAGAAATTAATGTTGTCATGATGTGAAATTATCTATTCTGTACTATTAAATAACTAAATAATTTTTAAAAAAATCACATGATTTGTTTACAAAAATTAAAATTTTACTGAAAGGTACAATGATGCTGATTGAAATTGACACTCAAAAGTAATTTTGAACATTTTTAGTTTACTTTCTAATGTTGTTAAATATGACAAACATGACAAGGTGAAACTGAAAAATTAAAGAGATTAGAAAAATATAAAAACATATATAAATTTAATTTAACCAATGACAAATACAAAAGCTCTTCTGTCACTCATTAATATTTTTTCTGATATATATATATAATGTTATCTTACTGTACACATTCAGATCATTAATGACTACATACTCAAATACATATGAAATTGAAATTTATTAATTACGGAAATTGGACTAGTGCAATGTGTCCTTTCAGAAGTGATAATTTGATTTGTTATTTGTTTAAAAATTATTAACTTGTTAAATTGCATAATGAATTCTCAAATTGGAATATTTTATGAAATATTCCACAGGCCATTAGCAAGATTTGTACCTTTTACCAAATATTACCCTTTTTATGTTTATCAAGGCTTTGCATAATAAGAATGACCAAAATACCCTTTTTAAGGATTTTCTTGACTCATTAAAAAATTTTATATTGTAATGTCCAATGCCATTTCAGTAAATAAAAACTTATATGGATAACTTGTTATTGTTTGCAAAATTCAAACTTGGTTTTCATTCTCCTAGTGGTTATTTTTTCATCCATAAAGTTATTTTTATGGGTGACATAATATCAACCATTAATCATAACAACAGCTGATAAATTTTCATTTTAGCTTAAAAACAATCTGAGAAACTTAAGGAATTGATAGCCTGTAGGTGTAATCAGAAATTTGCTTTTGCTGATGAAATTTACTGTGAATACCTGCATTGAACAATTAACAACTTATTTTTCTAGAGTTCAGAGGGTTTTGTACATACTTTTTCTCAGTTTGGCAGAATACACAACAGCATTACATCCCTTTGCAATTGGCTGGCCCAGCTCCAAGTCTTCCAAACTCGTGGGAACATTGTTTCCAATGTGATCAACTTCTTCTAGTCCATTCCATTGCAATTTGGACACCGCTTCCTGTAATATGAATTCATAACAGTCAAATCCTCCAGAAAAAAAATATGTACATCACTTCTATTTTAGTTAGCTAATGAGATCCTCACTCTGATTTCCCAACAAATTCCTTCGAGCTCGTCATCCTTTGTCAGCAGGCCGTTTCCAGATGCCAAACTGACTCCGATTAAGGCGAAAAGCGGAGCTGAATCCCCGTAGAAAAGTCTCCTTGTCGCTTTCCTTCTCAGGTCATTGTTCAACGTCGGAGTCACCCGCTGGAGAACATTATTGATGAGTAATTTTCTCGCGTGAAATTGCACGACATTCTTCACGGAACTTAAACCGGAGTTGAGAAAGATTCGACGATCTACGGACGGTTCGCTCGCGGTCGATTTTAAATCCAATTTGAATATTTTTCTAATATATTTCCTGATGTTCGTCTTTTGGTATAGGCGGAAGATACGACCATTTTGAATTAGAAGATTCGTATATGCGAGCAAAGACATGGCCTCTGATCGAATCGTCAGCTGTAACAGGTGACTGGAAAGATGGATCAAATTTATAGTCACCTGTTTGAATGAATCACATAGTAATTAACGTAAAATTTAGATTTTCCAAGTGCTTTCGACACTTGTCAGTCTGCCCAACCACAACGACGTAGTTCTTCCGCCTACTCCACCACTGACATATTTTATTTCTCTTGCCTCACAGCCTTCCAATGCAATTTTACACTCTATGATATTATTTTTTCTTTAAATTTTTCCAATTTCTTTTCCTCTTACTTTCTCACTTTTATTTTCTTTCGGACCTCACAGAAATGATAACATAACATTGATAACATTCAGGGATTCTGACCGAAGTATGTTTTTGAACAATAAATGGTCGACGATATTAGAAACAATACAATGTAATGGTAAAAAGGTTAATCATTTGTGTAATCACTTTCATCTTCTCAAGGCATGAACACAAAAAAATACAGGAGATAAAACAAAACACAAACTTAAATACAGGTTTAATTTTATAAAAATACAATCCACTGCAATGGAAAATAATTTTCACGATTTATGCATATATTTTCACATCTGGCCATATGTTTTCTTTTTTTACATTTCAATACTAATTTATGTACATAAAATCAACAAATTAAATTTAGTTAAACTTTTTCTTGGTTATTTTTCATGATCAATTTTTCACGTAGGTAGCAATTACCCGACTGAAAGAGTAAAAGTAAAATACATCGAGATGGAAGAACCGGCCGAACAATTTTGGGTTGTCTTTTTAGTTGTTTACGTTGCATTAACGTTATGTACTGAACAACAAAAGAATGTCAATATCATATACAATATGTATTTCCAATGTTCCAATCTTTCTCTATTTCCATTTACTTATTACTTTGTTTACTCTCCCAACAGTCGCTTCGCCCTCTAAAATATGGTACAGGCACTTTCCGGTTATTCGAATTTATTTTTTCCATCCTGTCATTCGCTTATTTCATGCTTGGTTAGGCTATGTTTTCCAAAACATACTTGACGGCGCAGGTGAATGCAGCAAAACCGACAACGACGGCTATGTTGGCTAATGTTGATAATAAAGGCCCCTCTTCGTTGCCTATTTCAGGTCCGTGAAACTGAGGCCCACCTCCTCCATTTAAGGTTTCCTTCTCCTCCTTGCCCTGCTGGGCAGCTTTTCGGTCTTCCAGGGTAGTTGTCATCAACTGAAGTGCAATATAATTTAAATTTTAAAAAGTGACAAAAGGGATACCCTATTAAATGGCAATGACATTAAAGTCCATCAAGAATTAAAAAATAAGATGTAGGACTTACCTTACAAAGATCTGGAAATAGCTCTTGAAATATTTTATTTTCTAAATTAAATTTTAAACTTTGGTAGGCTAACTGTTTCTTTTCATATGTAGATGACTCTGTACTGCCCAGAGTCTTTGTGTCCTCTATCTGTTCAGTAATAAAAAGCAAGAGCAAAATATAAGAAACCAAATTTGTATTAGCTACTGTTTCTACATAATAACCATACACACCATAAAGCTAAGCAATCCTGTCAGAATTGTGGAAACACTCCAAGCTGGATTCCAAGTATCAGGATGATAGTCACTAATGGACAAACATAATTTTGTATTTGTCATAAACCTTCCATTAGGAGTGATCATGTAAATGCTAGGAGGCTTGTATGGGAACTCTCTTGGAAAAATCAGCTTCCCATGGTAGTAGCCACCCTCATATGGTGTGTCTTCTGGGCCTGCGATGACATAGTGCCTAAAATCAAAATATAAATACTTATTGAATTGTTGGCAATTATTTTAACCTCAATTAATGAAAAATATCAACTTCTCTTAAGAGGAACAACCCAAAGATCCATACTAGGCTGAATAGATTGACTCAGTTCCATTTCAAGGGATCAATACATGTTAGATTAAACACATTGATTAAACTTAAACTGGTTCATGAGTGGATTACCATTCTAATATGTTTGATGGCAAAGGTTCGGCAACCACATAGGGCACTGGATCCTTCTTTATCCTAATGTAGTCATGCCTCAACCTAGAAGAAGCACTGTTGCACTTGATCTTGCATTGGTGAGACATCTTATTCCCTTCTGGACAATTAGTCAAAACATTTTTTACAAGTCAAATAAAATACAAATTTTCCTTCTTTTTCTTCTCTTTAAGAATTTTAACTTTCATTATCTACAAAAAAATAAAAAATAATTATTCACATTGATTAGTGTAATGTAGTATATGTAATTTTTAGTAAAATTTGCTTTATCCAAAGTGAAACATCAAATACTTTCATATGAACAACAATCAAGCAGGAATGTTTAAACCACATGTTCATTGAAATGCAAGATTTGTAATGGAATTTGACAAGCAATGCTGTGAAATTATTTAACTGATAAATAGTAGGAAAGTCAGACCGATCGTAGGCGACCACTCTATACCACTCAAAAGAGATTTAATAATATTCAGTGCTAAAGCAAATACCAATGTTCTACCACCAAAACCCACACTGAATATTTTCCTTGTTTAAATGTCGGGTAAGAAAAACCGTTAGATACGACTGACAGATCGTACACCGGAGCCCGAACATTTGTGGAGGCAGTCCTCCGGGAGAAAAACATCAGACGTGTATAACTCCAATTTGATTTACCTTAAAAGCATTCTCTTCTCTCGTCCTAACACTTTAGGGTTTCAATTCCTTTTACCACGGGTACCGAACTAGAGCACCAACATCAGCGATGATTGATGACGCATATCAGTCCGATTTAGAAGGTGATTCGATCGAATCCATGGCATTCCGCAAGACTTTAAATGAGAAAACCGAAAAAAGAACTAACTGGACAACTACAAACCAAATCGTTTTTCGGTTGTTTTGGTTCCTCTGCGACGAGGCAAAACAAATTTCGACCCTATATAATCTCCTCGCCTTTTTAAAAACGATTATTTCATGACAGAACACAAATGCAACATCGTCTGCTCTAGCCAGATAGGGTCGACTGCTGCCACGACGAATTTGTCCCACTCCTGCACCAACTGCTCATTTTGTACTTTTCTAAACCAGCAATGCGATTCGACTAGATGTCTTCCTTAGTTTTCATGTAACTGGGCCTGGCAGCCTAATTTTCAGGCACTAATCACCTCGCCGAACAACGGACTTTGAACGTGAGCCGTCCCCATTTGTAATTGAAGGTCACAGCTGTACAAACCAGATGCGCACCTCATTGAAACTTTTCGCCGGCCTTAATATTAATTCAACACTTGGCTCTAACTGCCAATACAGTCGTTTTGTCAAATCCCTCAAATCCCATCTTTTTTTATTAAAATTTTATAATTATAGATCCGATTTTCCGAATTTCTAGGAATTAATACCCCAAACGTTTTTTCACTTGATTGATGAATTAACTTAAAATTAAACCATAACTCAAAGAAGAATACAACACACATGCCCAACCTACTGTAATTGCGGCATACTTTAAAGGAAAACAACTTTTAACTAGTAAGTACGGGCAGCGTCCTTTGAACAACACCGCGGTACTACTTAAAAAGTTGGCCATGTCTAAGGAGACTACCGAAACCTTCGCAACTAACTAGTGTTTTTTGCTCGTGGAAAGAGATGCCTTGCCTTAAAAGCAATCCACGATTTTTGATTTTGACAGGTTACAGAGATTGACCACTGTAGGTGCCATCAGTTCAGTCACCTAAATTACAGCTACACAAATCACCTTTAGAAGACTTTAAAACGGTAATTTTCGATAAAATTTAAATAAATCAATAAACAAATTGTTTCAAAGGATATTGAAAATATCATTCGATCGCTCCAGTTGGTAATAAAAACAATAACGTTTTTATCTGCCGTATCATTTCACATTAAACATTAAATTACACATATAATTATATTTTTTTTATAATATCGAGATATAAATGACTAAAATTCGTTTAAAATTATTTTGTAATAAACCAGTCTTCCATAAAACGTCATTTTTATTTTCGCTACTAATTCACAGTTTTTGTTTCCACGTCCAGCTGGCGACTGGACCCCGGGTACCCAATTGAGCGACCTAAAACCGTCCATCTTTCCCATTTTCACCCATTAAATTTAACTTCACCACAGCGAGGGCTACAGCGACGGGCGTCCCATCGACGCGCGCCTTGGATTATTTAAAATGTTTCAAGCGTCGACCAAATTTTCTACCTTTACACGGCGATTATATTAGCGATTATGTGCCCAAAAGAGGCAATCTATTACTTTGTTCATTACCTGTCATCGATCGAAATTAAAATCTATCGTTGTTAAAAACGACTTTCACAGGTAAACAATAAAAAAACATGCTAGTTTAAAAGAATCGGAAACCGGTTCCTCAACAACCTCCCAAGACCAAAGAGACGGTTGGAACGGTCAAGGAAACAAAAGCAAAGCAACAACAAATATCTGGTATGTGACCATACGTAGAACCAGCCTTCGGTTCCTAAATCTGCCCCCAAAACTACCCCCCTCCCCCTTGATGAAGGAGCAACAAATAGTGTGACAGTTTCAATATAAAACAACCAACCTGTGATTTGCTGTTCGGGAACCTGTCAATTTCTCCCACGGACATATCCATTTTCTCCCTATTGCCTTTGCCTCACACCTACCTTCCATCTTTGGTTTGTCAATTACAAAACAGTACCCTACGCTTTCTTAGCCGCCTAAAAATTTCATTAATGAACTTGACAAAAACAATTTAAAAAAAGAAGAGTACAGCACAACACGACCCTAACCCGCCCAAACTTTAATGTGCACTTTAAACCATCCATTTTGTTAACAGTAGTAAATCGAGTACCGGTATAAAATAAAATACTCAAAGGACGGAAAGAATGAGACTGAGAAAAAGAAACAATAGTTACGAAAAAGAGTGAAAGATAAATTAATAATAATAATAATAATAATAAAAGTAATAATAATAATAATGGGTGATAATAGAAATCAGGTATTTGCCATGGCAATTCAACTGTCACCGGAAGGTTCGATCTGATCCGGCGCGTTTTTTCCAACCGCGTTCCCTACGAGCCGGACTCCGCTTTGTATAAGTGGTGTAAATTTCTGCTGGAAGAGGAAACCCGTGGATGAACCTGAAACAGGACATTTATCAGAAACAAGTGTCGGGATATCGTCAGGGTACATCTTTCGAGGACGTAAAACATGCCACCACCAACCCATTTGCCTCCCTTCCGTAGGTGCCGTGATCTGTAGAAGACCATCTCCTGTTGTTGACAGACGCCTGAATCCTGGAAGGCTCGTCACAAATTTCTGTTGCACTTCGATCGGCCGATCTGAAGTCGCTTCCTTCTCCAGATTGTCTTCGCCGTCCATGTTTTCGTTCTTAGATCCGAAAGTAGGAGACTGAGGAGCCGTTGTGTATACGAGGTAATCTTCCAAACTAGAACCGGAACAGGCTGCACCAACTGGAAAGAGGTACGACATTATTAATACCTGAAGTATCATAAACGAAACTATTACCTCTAAACCATAATTAGATGATTTTTTACCGTGCACTGGAGAGAGATCCTGGTACAGGACAGGAGCATAGTAAACCTGCTGAATGGTCTGAGGAACGCTGGATGACCTCGTGTGCTGATGTTGGCCAGACATTTCCAAAGAATTCACAGGTCCTATATCGGATCTCATACTCAATTTCCTTTTAAATAGGGAAATTTCTTCCAAGTGACGTGCCTGCAGAGATTCTAATTCGGACTGGTGTCTGTGGGAGACAATAAAAAATCAAATCTTCGCATTACATCGACGACTGCAGGCCGCAACTAAAATTCAAGTGCAAACACCTACTTCTGCAGCAATTGTTTGAGCTCCTCTTTCGATTCGTCAGACATGTCCTCCTGGAAACCATCTTGACCCTGGAAAACAATCATAACAATACGTCACGTACAGAAGCAACGAGAAGGCAGTTTTCGTCCACCAGAGTCACAACAGGAAATCAGTTAAAACAGAAATTTTGTTAGAACGATGTTCAAATGACCCAAATCCTCTTCCACACAACGCACCGGAAACCGGACGACGAGTACTCTACCGACTGGAAAATATGATACAACTCATTGACAAACTATTCTTTTTGTTTAGAAAATGGTCGTGAAACGTATGATGATGAGAAAGCACAAACAAGGCATGCCAAAGGGGAAAGTAGCTGATTTAAATGTTACTTCCCATCTTCTGGTGCTTAGTCTAAACCGTCGGGTAGTTAGAAGCAACAAAAATTGAACCAGTTTAGGTTTCATCGTGGTCTTCGCAGGAACCCAGTCGAGAAAGGCCTAGCCTGACCACACGCATATGCACACATGACACAGTCAATGTTACTCGGCACCATTTGAGTTGTTACAAGCCGTCACCATGAGCCATCACTGTCAAGCAACTTCTGGCAGCCATTTTGTCGTTTTTAGAAATAAACAATCTTACCAACGCGACCGGCGGTTGAATCTCCGAATACTTTCTGCCGGACGAGACGATATTGCTCTGCAGGAGTCTGTCCGGAGGAGACAGAAGGTTTGAGAACCTGGGTATGTGACACTGACTGACCTGTTTCCGCCGCATAGATGGCACCCCCAACAATTTTTCACCTAAGGACAAATCGCTCATGCTACCCGACCGCTTTCCCTCCTCGCTTTTCATTAACTTGTTTAAAAACATTGTTTTCTCAAAGTTAATTGCGTTTCTCTTGGTCGGACTCCTCAGTGGACTCTTGTCCATGCGAGACCGTCGTCCAGGAGAAAGTCCACCCTGCGATTTCGGATTGCTTTGAAATATTTCGCTCAGTTTTGTGGCAAGATTCTCAAAACTATGAGAATTCCTCATCAACTGAGGGTCGAATAGATCGGCCATGTTGCTGCAACTTTGCGACTTTTTATTGAGGCCACAGTCGTCCAACTCCGACAGAGGAGTTGTCAACCAATTTGACTGAGTAGTTCGGTGAATCGTATGGTACGAGTTAGAGCATCGGCAAGTCATCTCCCCGCAGATGCAATCAGATGTACTTTGATGGAAGTTGCCCGCAGGACTTGGACACCTCTTTTCGCTAGGAGACAAACGTCCCGTCAGGTTCTGCCAGCTCGTCGACATTTTTTTGTCAGAAAAAAGTTCACCAACACAAACAGTCGAACTTTTCCGTCTTCTCCATCTCCGTTTAGGTTCTGGGGCATTCTTTGGAGGCGAGCCGTCACCTGAGGTCTGTTCGAGAGTGAAATTAGTCTCGATTCGACCTTTTTTGCGGTGGAAACGGTCCTTCGCAAATTTCCCAGGATCGGGTTTTTGAAGGAGAACGGGTGAGGTTTCGTTTGAGTATTGTTTTGAGTGTGCGGAGGATAATTTCCGACTCGCTGCTGATGGCAATATCGAGGATGATGCCTTCGTCTCCGAAGGATGCTATAAAAACATATTCGAGAAAAAAAAACAGAAATAAAAAACACATTAAAAACAAAACAAAAAAATTAAACCGTTAAATAAAACCAAAATAAAATAAAACGCTGTGGCAGAAACAGACAGGGCAAACACAACAAACAAAATATAAAAACTGACAAGACCAAGCGGACAAGTATACAACCTGGTAAGATGAGACGTACATTCCTGACCAAACGAAAACAAGAAATACAGGTATGAACCTGCCTTTTCCTTCTGGACACATACCCATGTTTAAGAGCCCAATTAAGTAGACCAACAAATAACAATCTCGAAATGAACATGTCTTTCGTGATCACCCAATGAAAACGTAAAATGGATATCACTCAAATATATCAAGTCTTTGACAGTCCTATCTTTCTAACCCTTACAATTTCCTTGTTAAAGACACATGACGTTATTCTCTTGAGCCCCTCATATCAAAGGTTTGGCTACAGCAGACCTAAACTCACAAATATGATGGGCAAACATGTAGCCATCTCCTAAGAGTTTTATGTCTGGCACTGTGGGTAGTTGCACATCGTCAGAAGATACTCACAGAACAATTTTTGAACTCAGCCGAACTAGCAGCTCCAATGAGGAATGCGGCAGGCGTTGTCTGGTAGAACATCTTGGCCGGTTCCTTGTTCTTGTCGTCCCTCTCGGTCTCGTCGTGGGTGACCACGCTGAACCTTCCAGTCTTCGTTTCTCTTTTGGCTTCTCTGACCTCTGTATTTATTTCAGGTATGACGCTGACCTGGAACCTCGACACTTTCGTTACGGGACTTCCCGCTGAATTGTCCACGATCTTACCGTCTGTCGTTTTTTTCTTTTGCTTTTTGCTCTGAAAAAATTTTACATTTATTCATTCGTGGCCCTAGGGCTGGCATTACAAAAATTAAATTTTTTAAATTACAGCATCAACGCCATCGGTAGGAGTCGTGTTGAGACTCAGGTCTACGGGCTGGATGGTGTTCACCATAGCAACAGGCTGTGGCTGCAACAAGATGTGTCTGGGGCCACCTGTATGAATCTTCGACAATTCTTGTTCAAGATCGTGAAGATCAATGGCGGCTGGACGCACTCTAGGCTTTTCTTCTTTGGTTTCCTGTTCGGGAACCTTAAAAAGAGTAACACAACAGTAATATTTACCATTTCAATTTCACGTTTTAGTAAAATAGTTTTGTTAATTACCGTTGTTGACGTGAACATAGTGACAGGTTGAACGGCAACCAAATTCTGACCGGTTTTGATCGGTTGATTTAACTGACAAGGAGCCAGGGGATGTAACAGCTGACCGCCCGCGATCGGCTGCAAGTTGATTATCCCCGGCGTGACAGTTTGAATGTTTTGTGCAATTGGTTGAACAAAATTGACGGGTTGGCCTTCCTTCACTCCAGGAAGACCTTGCACGGGAAGCGTTTGTGCCCGGAACTGTTGCATGTCTTGCACAACCGGAGGACCTGCGAATGAAAAACCTCTCGTATCAATAGCTGAAACCAAATTAATTGGTACATTGAAGCTTATGTCCAATGAAATTGTGCTCTGAAAACAAGCCCGGGGGACTGGATCGTTTACCTTGGGTTTCAGGTAACACTGCGACGGTTTGAGCAGCATGCATCGGCAACCCCTGACTATCTTTATTACCTATATTAATTGGTTGAGTGACAAGCACGTTCTGTTTGATTCCCTCGAATTCCGCGACGGCCGACACTGGTTGGAAGGCAATTGGCTGGGCCCCTATGGATTGGACGATCACTGCAGGGGCCTCTACGCCCTCCGGAATACTCATTTGCGGATCCGATTGTGTAGAGACATTTGGAAGCATTGTGTGGGATGACAGGGGACCCTAGGCGGAAATTACCAAAAGTTACCTAACATTTTTTTTGCTTTTCAGTCGGCGTGCACAATTTTACGGCATAACGTACCAGGTTATGTTGTCCCGCAATCGACATGTTGGCTAGTCGCTGGTGTAAAGAATTCATGTATGACTGGTAACTAAGGTGAACGTGAGGCGTGGCCGGTTGACTCGGTGGAGTACCGATTGTAAGCTCTGAAGGTTGCGACGTAAGCTCGACTAGTTTCTGCTCTAAATCAGCTATAGTTCTAGGCGCCCTGCGAAATCAGTGTAAACAGTTAGAAAAGTTTAGATCCCTGAACAAGATAAAAAAGTTGTCAGACTCACCCCAAGTCTCTTTCAGTATGGGAGGCTGTAATTGTATTATCCGGAGTGTACTGCTGGGTAGGAGTGTTGTTCAATGCCGGAGTACAATCATCGCTAACTACGCTACATTGAGTATCTGAACTCAGCTTACGACTTGGACCTTCAACCTACAGGAATAGTAAAAGAGTTCATTGGAATTCTACACGACTACGCAGGTAGTAAGAGACCTGCACAACATCAGGCAACTTACGTCGGTCGGACCTACGGAACATCTCCTCCCTGATACCTCGGGTTTTTCCTGGTTTTCCTGACTCAGGTTTATGCCAAGATTTTTGGGAATAGATGATATTCTCTGGTCGGATTCTCCTAGTGTTTTCGGCAACTCGTCTGCACCTCCAGATGACTCTTCCACAACTGTCCTATCGACGACGACGGGGCTGACTAGGAATCTTGATATTTTCTTTTCTCTCTTTTCCTCCGGCTTAACGCCGTTGTCGTGCATTGGTATGTTCAACTCCTGAAGGTTCGGGGGATCGACCACCGACATTTTTCGTTCGATGGATGGCGACAGAAGCTTCGGCTCAATCGAAAAATGGGATTCGGCTGGAATTTCCATCTCCGAAAACATCTGAATGCCATTCTCTGACACCATCAAAACCTGATTGAGGTCTTGGTTCGGAGGAGGCACACTGGACGATGTTTTGGTTGGAGTTCTCTCCTGTAACAACCGCTTGGGTGAGTATTTTTAAACTTTCCTTCCACATTACCTTACACAGACACCAAGTCGACAACTTACTTTTGTTATATATGTAGGCAGCACAACCTCGCTGAACCTTTGCTTAACGGGACTCGATTCCGTTGATTTGAACGCTTGCGGAGGTGTAATGTCGCTCAACCTTTGTTTTGTGGGAGTTGTCGTCAATGAAACCGAAGTATCGTCCCTCTGTAAATCAACAAAACCCTATGTACTTACTCCAGCTGCTGACCGAATGAGGAAATACGACTCTGAGGAAAGCACAGACATGCCCGTACAAAAGATGTCCTAACCAGTCAAGCAAGAAGCCATGTGGCAGCCTTTTTCCAAAACTTAATAAAATAGAATACCAAAATAAATACTTATGACACCTAAATTATTTACTGTCGTTGCAATTCGTCGTATATGCCAATAAGACTGTCACAATTACTAGAAAGCTACTTTGAAAAGATAATGATATGATGGTGCCTTAACGAAAAAAAACCTTCCCAACCACAATACGGAAACTATAATATTTAACAGGGAGTATGAGAAGTGTTCTGTACAAAAGAAATTGTTAAGATAGCAAAACGATATTCGATCCTTAAATATAGTCTTTGATTGATTATTATCAGCAAACTTCGAACTTACTACAATTTTTAGCTTTCGTATAATTTAGTTAGTTACATTTTACAAATGTAATGCAATTTTGGTCACAAATAAAAAATTTGGAAAAATTGAAACTTAGTAGGCTAAGAGCTTTTGAAGGAGTGCACTACATGATATGCTATCAGAGAAGCCGAAAATTAAGTGGCGGGTAAAAAAACTACACAGAGTTATCCTGTGTGAGGGGTAACAAAATAAGACACCAAGTACTCCTCTCTGAAGCCGAATGAACGGAAGTACCTGGCAATAAAACAAAGCTCTCTACCACACAACCCGACCATCACGACACATACGGTACCCGGAACTCCAATAGTGACCCAAAGCCAAGGGAAAGCCAAGGTTTTACATAAAAATAAATATGCTATTGTGTTAATTGAAAGCGGATAATACGGAGACACAAAATAGAAAGAGAAACAATAAATAATAAATAAAGGAAATAAGAACTTTATACTTTTTTACATTGGAAACCATGACTTACGGATTGATGGCGACGATGCCGATTTCTTCTAAGGCTCACCGTCCGCGTCAAAGAGCTATGTCGTACCTATAGGTGTTTGTATGTGTATGTACGTCGTGCAGGAACGTAAAATGATTGGTATTTCAGTATGTATACGACAAAAATTAAAACGTAAAAAATAATCACCGCATTAAAAACAAACAATAAATAAATAAATTCGCCTAAAGGTTTCGATTGAAGATGTCTCTTATCAATCAAGACAAATAATCACATCCGAGGTCAGGTATTGTGACTAGAACTAAGCTTGATTCTCGGTCAGTTGTTTTATACAGATCATTCCTCCTAAAAACTTTTATTTTTGGTTTCTTTTGTTTGTTTATAAAGTTTGTTACTTAGGGTTGATAGAAACACAATTTCATTAAGGGAGGGTAAAATGTCAAGAAAATGTTAACAGCGAAATCAAAAACTATTTTAGGAAAAGAGAAAGATATTCAAGAGGAGAAACAATTTAAATTCGAACAGCAAAAGAAAGAGAAGTGGTTGAAGCTAAATTTAGAAGGAAAACTGAAGAAAAATGACAGAATTAATGGAATAATGCAGTTAAATTGAACAATAACATTGTCCATTCCGGAAAGAAATTTCTGCTTGACAACCTCATAGAATTAAACTAATTCTCAGACTCGTAAAAGAAACTCAGGTGTTAATAAATGGAGCCAGCCTTAACAATTTTGATCTCAATCTAACATAGAAAGAGCTGAAATGTCAAAGTTAGAAAACTCACTTTTGGTTCTACGCTACGATCTCTTTCCCTAGGTTTTCTCACAACCACAGGACTTCCAACATTCGATGTGCTGTCGCCTGGAAGAGTGGTCGTGGTTGGTAACACGGGTATTTTGTCCGGATTCTCCTTCAGCTGTCTGATCAAGTCGGCGACCAGCTCGATCAAAACATCTGAATGTTGCTCCGACAGCAAATTTTCTTGAACCTGAAAGTTTTCACCGTTTTACTTAGGGCTTTATTTTAAGTTTTTATTTTACATAAGGCTTTGCTCCATACCAAATTATTAGCAATGTCTGCAGGTACTGCATCCCCTGTCTCAAACGTAAAAGTAACCGTCTGATGTTTTGACGTTTCCAATTGACACTCTATCGTCGAACCTGTTAGACTGAGAACCGACAACTTTGGACCGACAGGACGACTCTTCCTCTTTATCATGCTTGACTTCCTAGACTTTGAAGACTCCGTCCTTTCGAGTTTGGTCTCCTCTCTATCAATATTTTCTAACGTATGGTCAACGATTCCCTGATCCTCCGTGTTCCCTTTAGGATACTCAAAATTCTGATACTCGGCCACGGGTGTAATCGGCTGCGAGTCGTAGGACTGATAGTCCCATTGGTGATTTTCTACACTTGAAGCACCAATTTGGGCGACATCCAAATTCTCTGGAAACGCTTGAGGTTTCTCAGCCACATAATTTCCAGTGTGAACGGGTGAGGTGTTTTGACTAGATTCGACGTTTTCAAACCGGCAAGTTTTGTCCTGTTTTTCCATTTGACTCGACTCTGAGGACACGTCAATGTGTCCCTCAGGTTGAGAAGGGGGCAATGCGGTCTCATCTTCAAAATCTGCTTTTCGCTCTACTTCGTTCATCGCGTTTTCAACATTGACATATTGTTCTGGTATTGACTGAAACGTAGGTGGCATTTGATCCGCAAAAGAGACACTATCGGATACCTGACTGGAGTACGACTTGACCGAAATTGTAGATTCCCTCCTGCTCGAAGCTTCCAAGTCATCGCCCGGTAAAATATCTTTCCGTAACGGCAACTCCTGACTAATAAGCAATGCCGGTTTCAGTGGAGGTACAATAACCTTCGATACGATCTGCACGTTCTGACCATCATCCAGTGTCATTTCTTTTACTAAATCCGGATTTATAGCTACGATCTGAGGATCCTGTGTAACGGACTGAATCGTAGCTATTACCGGCTGGGTGACAATGGTATTTGTAATGACCGGTTGGTAATATATCTGTCCCGTTTGTGTGGTTGAAGTTTGAGGTTGCACCGGAAGTGTTACGGAAGTTGGAAAACCTTGATGAACAGGATAAGTCCCCAAAAAATTATTTCCACTTTGAACGGGCGTTCCAGCGACGTTCTGAAATTGTCAAAAAAACAAATTGTGAGAATACTGGACGAATAATTTAGAAGCAATAAGTACGGTTACAAAATAGGGGCTTAACGAGTCAAAAACACTATAATTAGTGATAAATAATAAACTTAAAATCCAAATGGTAAGAGCAAAATTTTAAATGAGAAAAAAGCGAGTGGTAAATTAAATCAAAATGAACAAGTACAAGGACCCTAATGAAATAGCTCTACTACTGTAAGTAAAAAGCAGAGAAGCACTTTTCAAAACATAAAAAATCAAAAACTAAAATTGAAACTAAAAATAAAATGACCCTCCGGTACCATTTTTTTAAGTTACGTGACAGAAGGAAAATTTGAGTCTAACCAAATGGCACCCTAATGGCCGGAAAAAACGTGAAAGCCAACTAAAACAATAACTGACTTGAGGAAACACCTGTTGCACATGTGTCGGTATTGGGTTTATGTAAAACTGCGGCTGAAGAAACACAGGCTGGACGTTGTCGGGTATCTGGCAGTCGCTGGCCGATGTCAGGTCAGCCAACTGCTCCCCCGTGTGTATGGTCACATAGCCAGAGTCGGGAGGAACCTCTATCATGTGCTGACGTTCTTCTCTCTCTCGGGTCAAAGAGGCAATCTGAGACTTCAGCATTTTGGCAACGCTTTTTGCGTCCTCCTCCATTATCAGTCCAGACTTGGCCTGAAGAAAACACAAAGACATTCAAGTATCATAGAATTAGGTGTCTAGGTAGGTACAAGGTCCTATGGCTCTCAACCAACCATTTCGTTCGCTACTTCGTCAGCGTTGTCCTCTATGACGTGAAATTCAAATTGGATGGCCTCGTTCTCCTTATGTTTGTTCCCCCTTTTCTTTGGATCCAACACCCTTAATCTGAATTCGACCTGTAAAAAAAGAAGGTATGCTGTACAGACTCGCGTGACAAGTAGCATTAGAATGGGTAGTTAAGTGATGATCTCTAGAATGACAAACATTGTTACCGCATACATTAGTTACGGATTGCATCTCATTAGCTGTCATTGAATTGTAAATTTGATCTTACATATCGTTACCCATCAATATTTCTCAGTATACAAATATAGCGTTGAATTGCCTCAGTGTCTTTAACTGCCTTTCGGTAGTTGCATTGATCTGTCAGTCATATTCTGCCTCCAAGTCTCACAGTAACATCCGTACTCACCTTATCTTTCATTGAACTAATAGCTTCATCCCTCGATACAAGATCTAATTTCAGTCCCAAATCCTCGGCGAAGAACTCATGGTTCAACAACTCCTTCACTCGTGGTCGCTCCTCTTTGTTCAATTTGATGCATTTATCTATAATGTCACGAATCTCAGAATTCTCCACCTTGTCGTAGCTTTGCGGTTTCACCCCTGACACGACTTTTTTGTATATCTGAGCCGGGCCCATGCACTCGCTATACGGATACTCCGACGTGGCCATTTCCAGCATACACATCCCGAAGGCGTAAACGTCAACGGATTCGTCGTAGTGCTCCTCGTACATTTCGGGTGCCATAAATTCGGGCGTACCTTTTGAAAAGCAATCAGGAACCAAGTATTTCAATCTCCTTACAAGAAGTTAGAAACAAATCTAGCCCGACTTAGGTACAAGACTAGAACTTACCGATGACAGACTTAGCAAATGACCTATTTTTTAATGTAGCTAACCCCAAATCTCCTATTTTAACACAGCCAGTTGTACCAGTTATGAAAATATTATCGCACTTCAAATCTCGATGGATTATAGGCGGAGTTCGTGAGTGAAGAAACATCAATCCCTTCAATATCTGACGACACCACGATTTTAAAACCTTTGAATTGATTTTCTTGAACCGACGCAGATATCTGTGAAATTAAAAGTAGCGTTAAGTAGTAGTAAACAATGAGAGATTGACACGGTCAATCATGCAACTGAATTACGTTTTTAATGTTCCCGAAGTCATCAGTTCCGTCACCAATACGATGTATTTCCTTTTTGTCGGAGTCGCTTCCCAATAGTCAAAGAATCTTACTATATTCGGATGTTGCAACCCCT
Source organism: Polyplax serrata (assembly GCA_037055365.1). Classification (NCBI taxonomy): domain Eukaryota; kingdom Metazoa; phylum Arthropoda; class Insecta; order Psocodea; family Polyplacidae; genus Polyplax; species Polyplax serrata. The sequence goes on from JAWJWE010000003.1 coordinate 11,525,728, forward strand.
TCAACATCTCTGCCTCCTCACGAAATCTTATCCGCTCAGTCTTATTCAGTTTTTTCTCCTGCAATTCGCACCAGGCAACCGAGACACCTGTCTGTGTATCTAGGCCCCGGTAGACTGTCTTGAAGCTTCCTCTTCCTATTTCTTCTTCGAATTTGAGAAACCGGCCGTCCGGTGAGACCCCGATAGCTTTCTCCTCGTCGTCGTCCTGGGGTCCCTCGGATGGCGACGGTTTCACAGGAAGTGTTCGGGCCGTCTCATCATCATCCGGTATCTTTTCGACACTGTCCTCGAACTCATGTTGAAACTCCTTGCAGCATCTATTCAAATACCCCTCCTGTAAGTCCCCCTTCTCGATTTTGAACTGACTCAATTTTCTCAATTTGCGATAGTCCGTTATGCTTTGGTTGCTGAAGGAATCGAAGGAGCATTTCTTATAACCCGATTCTCTCCTGATGTCATTTTTGCAGTAGAGTACCTCCAATGAATTAGATCTGTCGGTCTCGTTGGTCGTGACCCTGTCGAATATTTCGGAATCGCTTTTCCACAGACCCAGTTTATGCCTACGCAAAGAACTTGCCCTGATGTTCGGTAAGAGATCATCTGCCACCCAGATGACTTCTTTGAACTCCATAGAGTTCAGTTTATCCATGCTGACAATGGTCTGCAAGCTCGAAGCACCGGAAGTACTCGGACTGGACGCGTCCAAGCTCTGCCCTTTTCTTCTCATGTTGCATTCCGATCGGGTCTGCTTGGGTCCGGTGACGATGTTACCTTCTTCTGACCCCGATACCTTTTTCACCACCCTGTTGGTGGATCCCAGGCTTTTCGACATTTTCGGTAGTCTCTTCGATCTCGATTCCGATACCTTCGACGTGACTTTAACATCTTTCTCGTCGAAATATTTCGATCCTTTAGGACTGACCGATTTCGACTTGGTCACCGTCGCCGGTTTCGTCGTCTCTAGCGACAGGATCTCTATCTTCGTCCGGTTTCGCCCTAGGTCGAATTTCGTCTTTTTTGCCTGGCACAACGATTTCTTCGCTGGTCTACCTTCTTCTGCCTTTTTGTTGGTCTTTCTCCCATGGTTTTCCGAATTTTGGATCACCTGAGCGCCGGCCTTTCCTATCTCATTCTTGCCCGCTTGTTTTTTCTTCGACGGGGTGTAGTGAATCGTGATGGACGTTTCCTTCACTGGCGACACCCTAGTCTCTTTGTCCACGGCCGGTTCTCTATCTTCTGTTACAATTACCGGCAACCTCTCCCCAAACTTTTCCGGATTCGAATCCACTACGGAAATTAAGATCTCCTGCAAAGATTTAATCGTCTCCTGATTGCTGTAGCGGTCTTCGTCGACAATTGATGTCTCGACTACGTGATGTGACTGATATTTATTTGAAGTCAAAAAACTTGAATTGTCTCGAGTACAAAATTGATCTGCAAAAAAACAAAAACGAATTACTCTTTTCACGTTAAAAAATAAAAAAAGGTTAGGAAAGCTTTGAAATCTGTCAATTAACCTATCAGTATCAAACCCAGAATATCGGCGAAAGCATTCAATATCAACTACAGCAAATTAATCCAAGCCACTTTGTAATTATTACTTTCTTATACATTTATTACAATGTATACGTAACTTCATCATAACCAAAGTTTAGGGTACTCGGCCCGAAATGCTGATATTCTTTAAAATTTATAAGAAAACCAGAAGTAGTGTTTCTATAATCTTCAAAAGGATCTTAAAAAAACAACAGAGGATACAAAAGCGTAAATCAAGAGAATGGTAAACTTGTAAGAATATCGAAAATACAATTTTTGCAAATTTTACACGAATATCTGAGTAATTTAATTAAAATGAATCGTGACGTAAAATGACACAACTAATCATATTAACCTAGAGCAATAAAATCGAGAACTAGTAATGTGTAAAGCATTCGTCATGGAAAAAAGTTACTTTCATTTAAGCAGTTATTCGTTCATTCTCCACATTTGTTAGGCTCAAAACGAAAAAAGTAAATTCAAAGCATCAGAATTTTACTTTCCTTCCAAAAGCTCAACTTTAGTATAAGCGTGTCACACTAATTAGTAATTTACTCGTGCCAAACACCATCATAGTATTTGTTAAAGCTCCGCTATCGGTGCTGATGTTAATCAGTAGTTTTCGGGTGTGCAGTGTCCCGACTGCATGAGACCATCTAGGTGATTTATATAAAGGGCAAACACAGCATGAATTGTGGTGCACATGGAAGTAGGATCAGATGGTACGTCTTTAGGTCCTGATCGTATTCTTCCTTTGTAGTCTTACCAGCAAAGAAATGTACAAAATGACAATGCGAAAGTTGCATATCCGAAAAAAACTCTCCTTGGGAGTGGCAGTAATATTGACTATAAGAGTAACCGACCAGATGCAAAAGAAGTGACAACTAAATACGGAAGAGCTGGGCCGGGGATTATGACAGTGATCGATCAATTGGAAATTTGTAAATCCATCCGTCCGAAAGTGTGTAAATGTCTAATCAAACGTCCTACAAGTGACATCAATGAGGTAAGGAACGACATCAAGGTAAGGAAATAAAGTACCTGCTTGAGGATGTCTACAAAGTGAACCCTAGGGCATCTGAGGATCTGCGGACTGCAGTTGTGTGCACAGCTGGGGTCTTATTGACTGCAGTTCCACCATATACCTCACAGACTGTCCGTGAAAGGGAATTCAAAACATGCTGTAGACTGTCAAGTGACATGCGCTAACCTTCAACATTGCCGTCTGCTACTTCTCGCGGTCTCCTCACAATTTTGGAATTTTTCTGAGACTGCGACAATCCGAGGCTGGAATGATTTGAGCCCGTGGTTTCAGGACAAATATCAATGTAAAAGTTCGCTTCGCATAGTTTTTAATTAGCTCATGCTTTCAAAAGACACGCGCGCGAGTGTTCAGGCTCACTCTCTCTCTCTCTCTTTCTCTCTCTGGAAGAAAAAGAACATAACACATTTGACATTTGTCTCGTCTGTCATCGACAGCTCTCACTTTCCAGTGTGACTCACAACATGACACCTGACGAACCTTCAGGGGCCTTAGTCCCGGTCGGTCCTATTTGGAAGAGTAGGCGAGTCGCGAAAACGTGACGGCCATGACTCACACATGCTACCTAATCAGATGAGATGGCTGATTGTGTGACGCGAAATTAGAAAACAATCCTGATAAAATTCTTTCTTGTTTCGAGAAAGATGCTATATAATATTCCTACACATATATATAAATTTCCCATTTAAATATGTAAACATATTACTAAAATGAAGAAAATGAGCGGTCATGTTTAAATGTTCCTTCACCAGGGCCATAAAACTAAGATTCCTGATAACCCAAAAATAAGTGACAGATGTCAACAACAAAAAACTCCTTACAGCATTTCTAACCGTCGACATTAAACTACTCCCACAGAATTATCTTACAGAAATTTGTAACCGTTTCCCAATTCCGTCACTCCACACATATATCTGCATATGTTTGCAATTCCGTTTGCTATTCTTTCATGTTAAATGAGAAAAATTAAATAGAACAACGGTGAAACTGACTGTTGAGAAGTACCGAGAAAAAACTTTTTAATTAAAATGGCGTCTGCAATGATTCAAACTGCTGATGTAGAGGGAGGGAGACAGAGCACAGCAGGAGACCTCTGAAGGGAAAAGCAGGCACCATTTTACAAATTGTAATGTTCACCATGTTTCACCATAAAAAGTAAGCCTGATTGTTGTGACATTTTCCATGATATTTATGTAATGATTAAAATTATATTTATTGCCCAATAATCAATACCACTAAAACATTTTCAAACACCACCAAATGATACACAATAAATAAATAAAGTTAAACGAAAACTGACAACTGGAATGCAGCTTGAGAAAAACTTGATTGGGTTACCAAAAATAATTTGAAAACACAGGTACAGTAAAAAGAACTGTTAGGTCTTATTACAGCAGAGCTCACAACACTGTGCCTGATTACCATTAATGAAAATTCATGCTAACGATTCTAAAACTTTCATTCAGGTAGTAGTTTTGGAATACAAAATCAGTAACCCAAGGTCCTTCTTTCATAAAATTCTTCATAACAATAAAATCATACAATTGGATAACAATGTCATTACAACTTCACATCACCAGCCTCATTAGAACAACAATTAGAAATAATGATTTTTTACACAAAAAACCAAAATAGGTTTAATAAAATGTAACATAAATGTTGTATAGTGGTGAAATGGCTAAAAAGAATTTAGAATAAAAATTGGTGGAAAAAAATAACTACAAGCCTAACATTTACACTTATTGTACATATGTTATATGACTATGCAATTACTAAAATCAGAGTAATATTTATAGTGCTTTCAATTCCAAGAATCTACTTTTATTCATCTCCCATTGAATTTCATAATCTGCCAAAACCAAAGTAAAAGTTTTTGTTCTCTTCTCTTCTCTTCTCTTCTGTTCAATGTAAAGGTTGTCAATTGAATACACTCAATATGAACACACAAGGACTATCATATGTCTGCTTGGGCCTTTCAAGTTCATGACCTTGAATTTCATTCATACAAAATTATTGTCATATTAAACTAAACACACAGGGTATTACATTAAATAATCAAAATTTGCAACCTGTGCTTAACAACTCAATCAAAAACTTTCTTAGAAATAGCTGAAACTTATCTATTGATTAGTCATACACTGTTATATCAAAACAGTGATACCTCATTAAAATCAGTTTTTCACATTTGAAATTGCATGATTCATCCTTCTGGAAGCTAAAAAAATTTTCAATTGGTAACACAAACCTTCCTACGTAATCTGATAATTAGCACAAACAAATGCCCTGAACGTGGCACCTCTTAATAAGTAACTACATATTTTGTAACCAAGTCATATGTTTTATTGTCACAGTTATAAAGAGTGCACTCAAAGTGACCATCACAAAAAAATGAACCTAAACAAATTCCATTGCAAAGAACATTATCCACAATATAAACATTTTAACCTACACATTGAAAGGAAAACAGCAGTTCTGTTAAGCATCTCTGACATGTCTATTCTCTCTTCAGGCAAGCAAATACCTGACTTGTGATTTATTTCTGTCTTTCATCATTGCCACTGACAGTTCCTCATCTGTTGGACAGACTATGGGTCAATTCAAAATAACTTTTACAAATCTATCTGAAGTGCATTTACCTTAAACCATTGCAAGACTATGTCACTAACCAAAAAAGGTGTAGTGCAATAGATGATAGTAAGGGCAGAGATGGTAATGATGATAATTTCACTACAGCAGAGCTTTGCATTGGTGAACTCGAAAGACTAAAATCGGGAAACGAGAAAAAAATATATCGAGGGTAAATGCAGAAACTGGTTTCGAGAAAATAAGTAATCGTACTTTTCCTCCCGTAGCATTCGATCTAACCTTAATCTGACACTTACAATTGAACACAAATTCGAATCGATTGAATGTTTTAATGCAACATTTGCCATATCACCAATATCGAATTATTATTATTTTTCTTTCTTTCTCTGTCTCTTCTTCTGTCTCTCTCGCACTCGCTCGAATGTTCCCTCACGCTATCTCACTCTCCCTGTCTCCGTCTCGCTCCCTCTCGCTCTCTCTTTCTCTGTCCGATTCAATTTCACTCAGACATCGCATCGACCATTTAAAAATTTTCCTTCTCGTTGCAACAGTGAATTTTTTAAAAAAGTAATAAAGAAATTTCCTTCAGAAGGAATCAACATAATACGAGTGGCGTCTGGCAGGGAGAGGTATCCGCACGAATTTGCTCGCCGATCAAACGAGCCGATCGGAGTGCACACTCACTCACGTACACACACATATAAAATCTAATTGGTTTTACCTCAAACTCACACAGAATACAAATATCGTACGTTCGACGGATCAATCGGTCCGTTCGTCGATAAATCATAAACACACACGGATATTCTCAAAGAGCGAGGTTCGAATGAAACGGGTAATGAACAGGAAAAAATTTTCTCCTACTGACAAAGGTGAAAATAAAAATCGACGCACGGTTTTCCAGTATTCGTTCCGTTCGGTGACGACTGGGAACAACGACAACGTCAACGGAAGAAATCGCAAAAATAATCGGAGTACTTACACTTGTGTAATTAATTTATAACTGCGACATTGTATGCGATCCAATGCCAACTTTTAATAACGTATGTTTTTTCATTCTGCTCGAAAAAAATAATAATTGACGGGTCATTAGACCGGTGATCAGTTTGACAACAACAACATTCCGCCTTTTCGAACGGAGGTTTTCCGCGTTCGTAAAATCGACGGAGACCGGAAGACGAGGTCTACTTACTCGATGACTCTGTTAATCGATGACTCACTGGTTCCCTATGAAATTGACTTATTTTTACGTTGAATCGCTTTGAATTTCCTTCTCGTTGCACTTTTCAATTTTCTTAAAAATTAATCCTTTCGTTGTGTCCCCTGAAAACTTGCAACGAGTTTCATGGCGGGCTAATTAGATTTTACTTTTTAAAAAATAAAATAAAATCGACAACCCGCTTCGCGTGGCTTCCCTGCTACTCTAGGCCTTTGCAAACTGGTTTGGATAGTTTTTCCCAGGCGGAAATCGAATACCTGATCAATTTGGGACGGTTACCTTGATAATGACATTCTTGATTATCTAATAATTGAACCGGAGGGTAATAGCCGCTTGGGCCCAATTAAAAACTGTTAAATAATCGAAATTGCGGTTTTATAATTTTTTTGTGCAAGGTGAAGACTTCCCGAAAAGTTTCAAAATTTTCAATTTCATGCTAATGAGATTTATAGGCAAGTTGAACAGTATAAAAAAAATGGGCGATAAGTCCTGGAGGCGAATAGCTCCAGACATGGTAAATCTTGTTTGTAAAAACACTTTGGACTTTGTTGCCTGTTTTTTTTTTTTTACTGAAGTGAGCGAGTACTGTTGTTCTGGTACCTAATAAAATGTTGCCCGGATATCTCGAGACCTGTAACCCCCTAATTAATTGTGTGCGGATAAATCCGGGAAAAACGTCATGGGGAAATGTGACTGAAACTCACAGGGTGTGGAACAATATGGTTCAGATAATCATCTTAATTGTTTTTGTCTATGGCTAAATTTATGGTTGGAGCCTCCGGTCATTTTGTTTCGAAGTACACGAAAAGAACGAACAAATCCGTAAATGAAAACAAGTTTTCTGCATGGCAGAAAACGACTCAATAGACAAATGACCCAGGATCAAATTCAATTTCCACCTCAAGGGATTGAGCAAAATTCTTGAGAATTTTATTACCGGAAGACTTATAATGTCAGTAATTAACTTGGTGTTGGTATAATTAGCATTTAACTTTTAGCCCTTGTAAACGTCGCGCACGGCTTGGTTGAGGTCAGACAAAGTCTTCCCTAACTTGAGGCATATTTCAGATGTAGGAGGACCCAAATGAGACAATAACAGCAAGATTTGCCATGAAAGAGTACCATACCGGTGATGACAGGACGACTATGTCTGGAAGTTCCAACACTGACGACTCTTCTGCCAACATAATAATAATCATACATGAATATATTGTTATAAAAATCAGAGAAATAAAATTTTAAAAGAGCCTATATGTTTTGAAAACAGCCAAAAACCAGGGCAGTAGGATGACTGTAATAGCAAGAAAAAGAACACGACACACAAATACAAAACAAAAAATTTTAATTAAAGAGAATGACATTTTGTTAAGTATAAGATTCACAGTTTGTTCAGGATTACGGCAACGACCCATCAATGAGATTAATAAAACTTAATTTTTAATATTTTAAGATATTAAGAAGAAGTGGTCACACGTTCACCACAAATATAAGGTGCACAGATGCAGACCATCATTATGGACGAAGTGGAGGCGACGATTAATTGGTCCTACCGGTCTTATTACCCAACTATTACCATTATTATTTTTATTAAGTGCAATTATTTAATCGCGAAATGCAATTACAGATTCTTTATTATTGACCGAACGGACGTATATAAGTCACATATACATTTATTTATTACCTACGTAATTAATTACTCTCTTATCACTTAAGACTGTTTATCATTCATTAACAGTGTTGTTGTCTACTATTTGAATAACTCGTGTTTGAACAGTGTCACTTGTCCGTCACTGAAAAAGAATTTGATAGGTTTGACTCTTCCAAACAAAACGTGATGTTGTACCTCATTTAATTACGTAACAAAATGTACCTGTGTTGTAGTGTAAATGAAAGGACCCGTTCCATCTTGTTCCTATTTCACTTATTCTTGTACCCATTCTTCGCGGTTCTAATTTTTTTCTTTTTCTTTTTTTGTCATTTCTGTTGATTCTACTTTCCTAACCGACATTCGTACTCTAATTAAGTCCTTCATTTCAAATGGACTTTGTTAATTAATCATTCACAAACTTTGTTTTTCCACATTTCTTCACATCTGTTCACTTCATCGCAGTCCATGTCATTCCTTTTCTCCCGTACCGTTTCATTTCTTCGCCTCTCACCTGTGCTCTGATATTTATTAATTCATTCATTTGCCATTTTATTCTTCCTTCTGATCCGACAATGATATGCACTTTATTCCAATTCTAATCTAACTTTCATTCTTTCTCTCTTTCATTATTCATTTAACCGTTAAACTCATAGTTGCACCTTCAACAATTTCCGAGAAGCTGCTAATCTAAATGTCTATCTTTCTGATGAATAATTTCAAAATCTCAGAACATGCTTGAAACCGACGGCAACGATTCCAAGAAGTTAAACCATACAAAGGACATAAAGTACAAATTCTACGGTGTCAACAATTAGGCAAAAAGATATTCTTTCACAATTTTAGTTTTTCGATATAAAAGCACAAAAAACTCTATACATCAAATTTAACCAGCTTTATTACTTGCACTTATTAATATGTATGTGTAATGAATATATATTAAAATTTATTAAAAGTATCAACGTAACCGTTTTCTTATATCACATTTCATTGTTTGACCTAATGGACGGCTTTTTTGTAAGGGCACATTAACAAAACCTAAAAAAGAGTTAATGTACATATTCTTAATGCTACAGCTAATGCTAATATTAAACTACGATTGTATTTGATTCACTTAGGCTAATGTTAATTAAACCTTAGAGTTTTGAGCTTGTTTAACCGTACGAATGAAACAGTTCTGCTTCGTTCAGGTTCCATTCCCAAAGTAAGAAAACATGAACTGTTCTGTTGAAATGCTTTTGTTTGAGCACATAGTTCTAAACAAGAGGAGACTAACTCAATTTGGGTGCGAAAGTGCAGAGTCAGAGGTGTACAGGATCGAGCACCACACAATAGTTTAGCAGAACTTATTGAACTACCACAACTTACTAAAAAATTATGCTCATTGTTAACCTCTTTGATGAGCTATGGCAAGAAAGTTACTGAGTAATAATACAACTACTTCAGAAAATGACTTGACAACTTGGGCAAAGTAGACGGTGTCATCGGTTACGTTCGATTGTTGAATAATTAATTGATTAATTACATTAATAACTGTTCATCACTTTTGCCACTCGTAAACATAAAAACACGTAATAATTCCACAGAACGTAATTAATCAATAATGTAATCAGTCACGTCAGTCGATGCGTAGCAATTAAGGCGCACCGCACTGAACAACCGAATGCAATAACTCAACGTCTACTTAAATTTTTATTTAATTAAATTTTAAATAAAATTCCTCTTAATTGGTCTTGAACTGCCATACGAAACAACCTAAAGACATTGGATATATTTAACTTAATAAGTTAATATATCTTTGTTTCACAATATATAATTCTATCGAACAGTACACGTCAAAAGCATGAAATTCATTTTCCTTTTTAAATGACACAATTTAACAAATTTATTTAATCAATTGATCAATTATTGATTTTATGAAAGGCTCAATGACCTTTACTAAATGAAAAGAAAACAATCTATAAAAGTCAGTTACAGTAATTTCATGTCTAATTAAATTTGTAAACTACCTGAATATGTGTGACTTCGCATCAAATCTATAGTGGAAGTACAAACCAATAGTACATTCATAGTAAAGTGCTATCTATCAGATTTCGAAAAGTCTAGTCTCGGTTTTTTTATTCACAATAAATAAATAGATGAGAAAAATTCAATTGTTATTGATTTGTAATTGATCCGTTAAGCATCAGTTTCCATAATATTAATTGATTATTGCGCTGCTGTTTAATTGATATAAATCACATTGGTTCAGGGCAATACAATACCAATATTATTTACGCATAACTTTAACGGGTGAGTGGTGAATAACACGCCTCACTCGTTTACATTGCTATTTTTAGGATATTTTCATCATATTATATTGCTACACAAAACGCACTAATCGAACGCTCAATTTACTTGTCTAAAAATGAAGGAAAGATGAGAAGCCATCCAGATAGTATAGAATATAGCATAACACGAGGTCGCTTGAATATAAAAATGTACCTAGAAATATATTTTATAAAATTATTAATTAATAATTTTTTCATTTGACAATGAATTCCAATTAAAACCGAAATATCAGAATTATGTTCCGATTGTTCTCCATTTTTGTGACATTATTAATTTACAGCTGTCGAATAATTAATCGATTTCGGTTTTATTCAATATTATTTTTTGTTCCGCGGGTATCCCAAGATACCCAAAATCTGATTTCCAATGCAAAAAATTATTGAAATGTAAATCTCCAAAATACATTTACTTCTGGTAAATACAACAATTTCCAAAATTTCAAATAAGTTTGTCCAATTTGTGTAAACTCTTCCCAAACTATCGCTCAAAATACAAATCTTAAATCTACATTTTCGATTGTTCAAAAATCGTAAAAAAAACTACATTAACAACTTACGTGTCTATGTCTAATAAATAGAAAAAGGCATACTAAGAAGTGGCAGGCTCGCCGAATTTTGTCTTGCAACTATTAAACTTTCTTATCCAGTTAAATTTTAAAATATTTGCTTCTTTCTGTAATACATATCTATTTCAATATTCCCTCACATGCCTTCTCGTTAAAAAATTGATTAGTAATAAGTAGTGGTTACGTTACAAACAGTTTATTTTTGCTATTATTTCATGTTTACCTTCCTAAGATTCGCCTTAAAGAATACAACTGTTTGATTGATGTGAATCAATTTCCTACAGAGGCTTTCCTTGGCTTAAAAAGTGTTAAATTTTAAGTTAGATTGTGTTGATCTCCGCGAATGAAACATTCAGGTACACAAAGTGACAGTTTAAGCAAAGAAGAGTATAAATGAAGTCTATATAATGTAAGATGGAATGTCAATGAATGCCTGTCACAGAATTTAGAGAAATAGAAACCAAATTGAGCAGACTAAAAAAAACATGAAATATTTCTAAGCTTCTAAGCATGCAAAGTGCAATTCTTTAAAAGTCTTTCGCCGCTTTTCTACCACCTGCCACTTCTATTTACACAGTCTTTAAGTCAAAATGGAAAATAGAAAACGATTTTCTTTTCATTTTGAACCTTGTGAAATTATTTTGGCTGAGAATTTCAATTGGAAGCGAACCGATGGCTGACACAGCCGATGGGCCGCCAAAAAATTAGCAAGAAATGACAAGTCGAAACAATCCATCGACACATTTTGTTTTAAGACAACAATAGAAAAATATCATAACAACAGAGTGAAATACTCTCAACGTTCAATGAACAATAATATATAAATATGTACAACCCGATTGCACAACTCTCAATTTATGTAATATCAAATTAGGTACCGTTGTACTTTGGATTGGCCTTAAGTACGTGGCACGAGTACAGAGTACAAGTCTTATGTACTCAACTCCTATGTACATAAAATATCAGGAAAATATCATTCAAACGTAATGTACCGTTTAGAGCGACAGAACATTGGAAACTAATCATCGTCCCTGAGTTAACTCATTGAGTTAACCAAAACTTTGCACCGATCAAAATTGTCCCAAAATGGCCCAAGCAGATCATATTTTTTTATCAAAAATTTATTATCAGAGTAATAATATCAATCAAAATTTGTCCCCTACGGTACAACGCTCATTTCAATGGAAAATAACAACTAAAAATATTAAATTAAAGTTAAAAATAAAAACAAAATGATCGATAATTGATAAATAATAATTACCCACGGCTTAATTGAGATTTATGTACAAAAGAAATAAATTTAATAGTTGCATTCAAAAGGGTAATAAAACTAAAAATAAGGGACCCTCTCTGGAAATCATTCGGACATCTTGAAACTTTTTCAATGGCGAAATATTTTTATTACCCTTGCCTCCTGAGTAATACTTCAACACCGTGTAATTTTAAATTACGTAACATATCAAACACCCATCAATAGTTGTTGGTTAGCCACCAACTCGTTGTTGTTAGCAAAATATTTTTGCTTTTCCTCCCACTCAGTGACCACCACCTTCACGTGAATCCGAATGAAAACAGACGACCCGGGGGATAATTCATGCTTTTATTACTCGTCGGGGGTATTTGTGCTTGTCCTCATATCCAACAACATCAACCATAGTAAAATCTGCTGTTGAGGAGACGACACATCGTACGGAACTGTGGTTTCTGCCAAAATACCAATTACCCGAATGTCGACATGAGAAAGGCTTAAGTGTCGGAGCTGTTGGTCTTGCTGGCTTCGTTTTTGTGTGCCATTGCCTCCTTTTCCAGCGTCGGTGATGGTGCAAGGGCCGGATTGTCGTACATGAAGTCCAGGGTTGAGTCCTCGGAGGGCAAACGAACTCCCAGTGGGGGGATAGGCACCTTTGTCGACTTGTTGGTACACACGGATGATGTCGTCTCAGGCTCTGATCTCGCATGGTAGTTCTTGAAGGTTGTTGTCAGCGTCGTGTAGTCCATCTGAGGTCTGCTTCCTGTCATGGCCTCGTTCAACTCGTCTTGTATCCGAATTGTCGCTATATCGGTGCCTCCATTCATTCCCATTGGCCTGTGAAGATCATCTCGCAATCGTCCAATGTCTATCTTCTTCTCTTTCCGTTTCCGCATTTGAGAGGCTAACTTGAAGATGTTGAATTTGGTCTTTTTATTCAGCCACAAAGTGACGATGAGGAAGACAACACAGGCAAACACGACCAGGGATGTAATAAGGGAAATTGTTGCGAGGACTTGCAGCCTGTGAATCTCATCTGAAAATTTAAAATAGGGCTTCTATTAATAATGATATTTTAAATTGATAAGAAGCTCAGTCAAGACATCGGGAATAGGAACGAACAAACAAACAGGGAAACAACAAATAATGTGACGATCAAACAGTACAAAATGTTATTCCAATACTACAAATCGTTAACTTGGGAGAAAAGACAAAATATAGAGATGTGGACCTGGCAACACCGACCAAGTTCCACAGGATGAATATAAAATGGCGAGTAGTAACATTAATTGCCGAATAATTTAAATTAGCTGATTCACCGCTCAAGTTCCGATTTATCTGTCCAAACATTGAACTCTTGATATTGTTATCACGAATCACTGTATTGCCGTGTATTGCCGTAACTAACTGTATATAATTCCACTTAAAAACGAACATTGCAACGCAACAAAATTCTGATCATATATTCCATACAAAATTTTTATTGTAGATATTTTTAGGGCAAATTTACGCATGATTTATCAAATACTGAAATTTTAGTAGTTGTATTACAACGATTTCGAAAGGAGCACTAACTTTATTATTTTGCAGAAGTCATAATGTTCCACATTCACAACGAACCTCCTACTTATTGAATATAATGTATTCACAGCATTATTAGAAATAATTAGTTTAGAAGAAAAATGTTCAAGAGATGTGATTTAGGACCGTGAGACTATATTGAAGGGAAACAGATTGCGTTCCAGATTAAGACCTACTGTAGATCTCTAAAATACGCAAAGACAGAATAATATAAATTTAATGGACAAATTAAACGTGAGTGTGCCACGACGGAAATCATCTGCTTATTTATTGATGTTTTTTATTCGCCAGAATCAGTTCACTTATCCAATATTGACGACGTATTTACTACACACTACTTTACTTGCTATATAATAGGTAAAAAGCGATACCCACCTCTTTCACTGTGATATCCCACGTTCTCGTCCCTCCGGAGAAATCTCATCTCATGCAAATAATCTGTATTGAAAAAAAAACAAAAAAAGTTATGTACTAGTTTGAGTTTGGAAAAATAGAAATAGTGAAAAAATTCCATTGTGAAGAAATTGATTTTCGCACTCGCGATTCGATGAAGGTCAAATACCAGGAGTTAGATAAACTACGGCGTGATTACATCACTGTTGGAAAATCTAAACGTGTAAGGTCCAAAATGGTCCATCAAGTACCATCCACCTCTGGGTACTCACCCTGACAGTGAAGGTTGCACAGTTTCTCCTCACGGTTGTGCCCATCATTGCAGATTTTGCTGCAGGGCTTGCAGGTGCCGTCGATCTGACTGCAGAATTCGGAAAATCCGCAGGTTAACTGACCGCATTCCTTGTCATTGGAGAGTGTCAGGTCACCCAATACGGTGCAGGGCACCAGCAGAAAGCTAAGCAGACCAAATAAAAGAAGCGGAAGAGTAACGAACGGTACTGCAGCCATCGTTTCTTGTTTACATTCCAGAATGAAACGGTTACCGAGACGACGGTTTTGGAATTTCCAAAATTCCACTTTCGATTCGATACCTCGAAATTATCGACTTCCTACAGTAAAATCCGAGGACGGTGGGCCCTGTGGAAGCCTAAAGCGAGAACGCCTGTATCTGTCACAACGGTATTCAAGATGTCGGATGAGTTTCTTCCACCTGTTCTTCACCTGAAGACGCTTAATAATCACCGACTCCGCTCCGGAATTTTATAGATTTAACCACTCGCGACACTTCTAGTTTCTATTATTTTACCTAACATATTTGGCACATCGCAACCGTCGCCATATCTCGACCTGATTATTGAGAAAGAAGCCTGAAAACTTGGCGTTCGATGGTGGCCGTGACGTGTATTGCGCGTACCTTTGATTCACTTGCGACTGAATTCTACGCACACGAACATCTACCTGGCTCCCTCTGTACCTGTCCTCTACCTGTTTGACTAGATTCTCTCCCTCCCTCCTAGCCAGTCTCTCTCGTTCCCTCATCTACACTTCTTCCACCTCCGCTACCACTTTTCTACTCCTTTGTTGTGGATCCCTTGAGTTCACGGCTCGTTGTATTTTTGGCACCGGCACCGGTTCCCCATGCCATGCAACATATCTGATATTCTCATGCCATCGAAATTTTCTTTCATCACAATGCGCTTTTCTTTTTTTCTATTTTCTTGACCTCTACAAACTTTAACTCTTAATCCATTTATGTATTTATATAATAAAATAATATACCACAGCGTACCATAAAATGTTTTCCTTTATTATTGAGTTTGTTTGAATTTTTATAGTTATTTCTCACTTTCGATTTTTAACCATCATGGTATTCACTAGAAAGTTAATGAAATACCAACCATTCCGCATCTTTTATCCGTCCATCTCATTTCTGCTTGCAAGCGTCTGTTTCTCTCATGTTCTATTCATTCCGAAGTTTGTGCTTTACACCTGTTCATTCAGTTCTTTCGTCTTTCTACTTTTTTAAAACAATTATATAGGGATGGTTTTACTCATCAGCGGGTTTATGTTCCTCATGATTCCATCCTGAAGAAATCGATACTTTCGAAAGAGAAAGAGGTACCATTTGTCGTTGATTCGTCATGCGTTTCGTGTTTCGCAATTACCGGACGTTGTTTGTGTCACCTTTCATTGTATTTCAGGTGGGAAGTTGCGTTACGGTCGATCAACATCAGGACAGGAGAAAGAGATATACAAGGTACACCGGAAACGCGTAACATCTCAGGTTCAAATTTTGGGAATTTTCATGTTCAGAGGTTGTGCATTTACACGTGTGAATTCTTCCTCCATGTCATCCGTCAACATTTGCACACCCTGACAAGGTCGTGACCACAAGCACATTCCTTGAACGATTCATGCATCGTCATAAGAAATGAGGAAAGGTTCCCGAAGAGATGAATAGAATTAAATACGACAAGTGAACCGGAAAGGATTTCAAGTCTTGCTACTTCAACTTCAGACGCTTACCATATGCAGTGGCAGTCACATGGACAGACAAAAGAAGGGTGCAGTTATGTCTGCTCCTCAGGTACAGGTTTCTCACGGATAGTACCTGTTAGTTATATATACTATTAATCAATTCCCCGTACCTGTTGATATCCATGCAAGATTGTTTTGTGTGTGTTGGGTAGCCGTGACTTAGGGAGAAATTCTTTAGGGTAAAGCAAGTCAGACTGGCACACCTCGAAGGGTGTGTTTGCGCATATAATACACGCAATTCCAAATTCCTGCTACTTTAATTTATATTATCATGATAAAACGAAAACAAATTCTTTGAATAGTAATGTGGTACTTTAAATAAGGAAAAATAATTAAAAATTATCGCAAGTTGACCAAATAGCAGCCTTTAGGAAAAAGACAGAAAAAAATCAGGGCAATTTCACGTCACGAAAATGGGAGAAGTTTAGCCAAAAGTCATTGAAAACAAGTAATTACTGTCTCCTATTTATCAGTGAAGAGGAAGGTAGTCAAGTAAAAATCAATACATAAAACACCATTAATATAATTATAGAACAACCTCATAGAAATACAAACTTACCGCATCGCCTATATATAACGGTCTCGAAATAAAGAAATAATCCAAATTAATTACAACTTAATACCGTAAATAATCCAGTACACATTTATTGAATTTGGGAATCTTATTTATTTGACAAAGTCCCAAAGATTTACGGTTCCCGGGTGGCACATCTGTTACAATGTACACTGAAATTTCATTGTGGCAACACCTTATAAGGATTTAGAATTCCTTTCGGGTCTAGAAGTCCCTTTATGTCTTTCATGAGGTCGATGGACGTCTGCGTTTTGGAAAAATGTAAAAATTGTGGCTTCTGCAGTCCAATGCCATGTTCAGCACTGATACTGCCATTGAGTTTTTGTGTTGTCTCAAAAACGAACGGTTCAATTTGGTCTTTTAGACTCTGATCGAATTCATCTGAGCAAATGTTCAGGTGAAGGTTACCATCCCCTGAAATGAAAATGTTAAATGACAAACGAGAGGAAAGACAAGTTGTACCTGGAGCCTTAAGGTTGCTGGTCAGTTAAAAGAAAGGGCAATAGACAAAGACAGAAAGAGACGAAAATGTAGGCTCCACCTCATTTCCTTTTTAAGCCATGTACCTAAATGTCCGTATCCCATTACAATGGTAGCTGACGTTCCTTTCAGCCTTTCTCGCATGATTTCAACCAACTTGTAAAAATTTTTATGCGGAAGTGAAACATCGTATTTGTATGCATAACCAGCTTTGAATGCCGCCAGCGCCATTTTCTCTCGAATCTCCCAAATTTGCTGTAAAGATATGCTTTGGATCATAAAAGAAGGATCATTTTTCGATGAGTAGCTGGCGCACTGGCACTGAGTCCAAATGAACTCACCTTCAGTTTGGTTGGTTCATCTGTAACAAATCCATCTGTCACCACACCAGTCCCGATTAAATTAGCTACGAAGTTGTTCATTTTGTCCACGTCATTTTCTCCCAGGCCACTTCTCGTCTCCAACAGCATATAGAACTGGTATTTGTCCGACAGAGGATTCTTCATGTTGAATGTCCTCGTGGTCGTTTCAAATCCTGTGGCATCCATCATTTCGCAGGCACTGAGTATCTCACCGAGATTGGTTCTAGCATGTTTGAAGGCTTCAAGAACACTTTGGAAAGAGTTGAGACCTAATTTTGCAAATCGAGAGTTATTGATCATCCGGTAAGACGTACCGGAGGTGTTGTGAAGTTTAAAGTTACCACTCACCCAACAGTCCAACAGTTATCGATTTGGGCAATGGCGGACATTGAATTACAACTTTAGTTATAATTCCGAGAGTTCCCTCTGCTCCAATAAACAGATTCTTCAAATGGTACCCAGTATTGTCTTTCTTTACCATACTCATTAGATCAACAATTTCTCCGTTAGCCAGAACCACCTCCAAACCCAAAACGCTGCCGTGGAGATTTCCGTACCTGAACAAACGAATTCCTCCAGCGTTTGTCGAAAGGTTTCCACCTATGTGGCAAATACCTTTTGCTCCCAAATCCAATGGCATCATCAAACCGTATTCTTCCAGGTAGTTGTCCAGAACTTCTAGTACGCACCCCGACTGACAAGTCAATGCTCCTGGAGATATTGAAAGAATTAATTCGACTTTCGCAGAGTACAACTATTATGGTTGAGTGCCACTCACCTGAGAACTCATCCACGTGCAAAATTTGATTCATTAGTGCTGTTGATATTATAACTTCGTCGAAAACAGGTACACTACCAGCAACCAAACCTGAATTTCCACCTTGTGGGCACACGGCAAGGTTGTTGGTGTAGCAGTACCTGACCAGAGCGGAAACTTCTTCTGTAGTTTTGGGTTTAAGAACGACCTCACTGCTTCCTGTTCGTTTGGGTTTCGTTGCAGGTTAAAGTTCTCTTTACATCTTTATTTAAAAATAAAACTTACCTTTCACATGTTTGGCAAAATCTGTATTGAACGATTCGATGTCCGTTGAATCCAAAAGTACTCGATCAGTTCCCAAGAGAGATTGAAAAAAATTAACATGTTTAGAAGTCACTTTGTCGTAGTTTCCTCTTTTTAAATTTGGAAATCTAATTTCAGTTTTTTCTGGGGTCGAACTTAAGGTTTTGGCCGGCTGTGTCCATTTTATTTGCACTGTTAACCGGTTTTTCGTTCTTGCAGATGACAACAATCGGAACATTTTCTTCAGTAACATTTTAAAATTTAGGAACCATCTGAAACGTTCTAAATATTTCAACAAACAAAAATTATACATTTGACAATAATCAGGTAATATTGTTCAAGCAGAAATAAAGAGCAATTTAAATGTAAGGACCATAAAGAGTTGAGCCGATTGGTTTGGCTATTTCCCGTTTCAATAATGTAACGAAAAATATGTAAGTAATAATTTCATTGTCAAGCATCAAATTTTGATATATGATAGATCCATTGAACGTTAATTTGAATCTTGTTAACTTTTTTGAAACATATCCAGTTTTTTTTTGGATGGAACGGCAAATAAAAATCAAAAATGTTTTTCAATTCAGATAAAATAGTAAAGTTCCCTGCTTCATTCTGAAGGTAATAATTTATGCCTCTGATAAGTAGAGGTTTATAAATATAGATACTGCATAAATATACTGCGTGGTGCTGCAGTAACATTAACACTGCAAAATGTATACAATAAAATTAACTCTCAAAACAATAATATTTTTCCATGTAAAATTTATTTAGTTTTAATGATTAAATTAATTTATTTTCGTAACGAAATAAAATCAAATCAGAAATTTCGCCATTTTATTTCGTTTCGAAACTATAAGACTCTCAACGACTCCAACGTAATCACTACTGTGATCAATTCAACGTCTTGCACATACAATGAGTATTTTCTTGCATCCGAACTCAGTAATTTAACTATTCCCCAAACTGTTCGGTGATTTTTATTATTTACTAAGGAAAATATTTTCTAATACACTGTGTAGAATGATATGTAGGTATGAAATCCAAAACAGCACAACAGATGTTTTCATCTAATAATTATTCGTTTTTAACCTAAACTTGATGGGAACACTGTATGACACTCTAATTAATAGTAATATCTGTCAATAACATTCATTTTGACAACTTACTGATTAATAATTTAGTTACGTTTTCCTTTTATCAAACTTTGTTGGCCTTACTTGAATGCTAAATTGGGCCTTCCCCAAAAATAAAATATACTTTAGCACAAACACCTTTATGTCAACTAAAGTAGTTATCACCCATTCTGAAAATGTTTTCTGTAAATAAGGATGAAATTGATAAATGTGCAATTCACATCAAAATGTCATTGGATATAATTTTTACGGCCGGAACAAATAATTTAGAGTTTTCATTGGGAAAAAATTTTTTGAAATGAAAATTGTGCCTTTAATTAGTTAATTATATCTTCATAAATTTATAATTATAAAAAATTTTAAAACTAATAGGCTCTTTAATTCAAATAATTTCATAAATTTCATTTTAATAAAATAATGTTTTTTCAGTCCACAGCATTAAAAAAAAATATTTGAACCACATTATCCAGAATTTTTCAAAATTATATTTCGAATCCATGCTAACCTTAACTTCCATGTTTTAAATATAATAAATATTAAAAACATATGCCAAAAGACACTGGTGTTGGATGAGTATATTCAGGTCTTGGAACTCCTAGGAAAATTTATTCCTTTCTGAAATAGCTCACAACTCATTATATATTATAGCCTTTAAATAATAGCAGTGCTTGACTCTCAATATGATCTCTTGCTTTTTTCAGGCAATCTTGAGCCAGTGATAGTATGGATATTGCTTTTTGCTGATTCCCTATTTTATACTTTTGCCTCTGGCTAACTTGCGTTTTGCCAATAAAAGTAGTGTCATTCCTCTAGCTTTCACATTTCCATGTGAGAGAACTGTAGGAAGAGATGCTTCTGTCAACCTAAGTGCTCTTGATGTCAAACCCATATTGAGTTTGTCAAAATTGTACTTTAAGAGGATTTCATTCTTTTAATAATTGTTCAAATATAAAGTCACAATGTTGGGAAGGATAATGTTTTCATTCTTAAATGTTTCATATGTCAGGTTATTCGAACAATTGCTCCCTCCTATTAGAAATCAGATTTTGGTCCTCAAATGTTTCAGTCTTAACTTTACAAATATAAAAGGCATCATAAAAGAAAATTAGTACACCAAATAAATAAGGGTAAGATTTTATTATTGACTCACTGACTATGTGGAGACAAAACATCACTAATCAACAAAAATAGTTTTTCACAACAAACCTGCCAGAATTATCTAGCCTACTTACACATCTACCATAGGTTGAGAATTGAGAGATTTTATTAATGTGAAAATCAACAGTAATAATTGAATAAAGAATCACAAGTTTGGAAAAAATCACTTATAACAGAATAAAAAAACTTGTGTTGCATTTATGTTTAGAATAACATTAACTAAGCAAGTGTTTACACACAAGTGTTAAAACAAATTTAATTTCATAATTCTGTTGGACTCCTAATGATTCAATCTGAAATCCAAAGCACATAAAATACAATTAATTGGTAAGGTATTTGTCATAATTTCAAATTATTAATTAAAGTTACACTCTCAATCGGGGAGCAATATTTTATATCTCAATTTATATTGGCGGATATAATATTTTATATTTTATTTAAAGGTAAGTTCATTTGAAATAACGATCACAACATCGTTTCTTTATTGTTTTATCACGGCTTTATAATTGTAGAAAACTTACACACTCAAATATTACATTTCTTCCTTTTATTTTACCTGATGTCCTTCATTGACAAATTTACGTTATAATGTTAATGTATAATAATTTGTAATTCATTAATATTAATTATACTTTAAAGGAATATTTATGGGCTCGGCATGTGCATCGACTCGCAGCAAGAAAAAGATTAAAAGACAAACAACAGAAGCTTTTCAAGAAAGAAAGGCATTTTTACGAAAATAAAAATGGTATGTTCCGAGGTTTGAGATATAGAATGAAATATGAGATGTGAAATTTAATAAGTATTACGCCTATAAAATCAAAATCTCTACAAATAAACTCTACAAATAAACATATGTGTATTTTTAGGGGAACGTAAATTATGTATATAATTAATTAAAGTATGGTATATGGGAAATTTAATTATCTGTTGCTTAAAATTGTAAGAGAAACAGTTAGGGGCATAAGAAATGTAGAAACCGAAAGACGCCATTTTATTTATTTTGAGCTCCTCCCCACTAGCTGTATTTCAACCAATCACAAAGCGGAATTTCGCGTTTCCGATTGGTCGGCTTCATCAATATTGGAAAGGTAATGTAATTGGAATACAAATTCAAGATTACACTTTCTTAAACTAGTAAAACATCAGTAACATCATGTTTAAACACATGCACATAAAAATTTGAAACAGTAACTGCAAGTAGTGAAATAGTAAACTTATACCCGTAAAAAAAATTTTTAGTAAAAAATAAATAATGGTAAATGTACGACTGTTAACAATGCACCAGGTTCCATTCTTTTTACCCGCAGAGTTATTAGCCTTCAATGGTTGAACACATTTCTTTCATGTCTATTTTACTTATATTAAGTAATGTAATTGCAAAATGCCAAGTGCAAAAGTTGCGATTGACCATGATCGTCTGAAATATAACAAATGCTATTGGATATGAAATAATTTTTATTGTACGTTGAATTTTTGCTTTGTTGATAGCAATTTGGTGTAGATAAATTTTGTCAATCCATGGATAATAGATAGTAGTAGGTGTTAAGGAGTGAAAAACTATTTGATTGGTTTTTATTTATTATTTAGAGAGCGTTTGACCCAGAATTCTGATTAAAAATGAGTAATTTGAACTTCTTACAAAATCTACAAAATACTAAATATATATTTGAAGGTGATTGAATTTGAAGGTGCACGGAATTTTTGTGTGTCAAAAAACTGTTTGAAGTATGTCAACGACATTGTGTTTCAAGGCGCATATTTAAGAGAATACAAGAAACTAGCAGCAACAAGATTTAATAAAAATAATAATAATAATAATACGCAATGAATAAATCTTATAGTAAATTATTTCCTCCTAACAGGGTCTTCAAAATATGTAAATTAACAATATATTTATAGAACAAGTACATGATTTTATAATAATTATGGGTATAATAATAATTATGGCATTCTTATCTTTATTTTGTGTCGAATAATACGGTGTTTTGGTGTCGGGGTTTATTCGACACAAAATAATGTTAAGTGTATAAGTGTACGCCGTGAAAATTTAAGTTCTATCAATTATGGTATTATCATGTAACAATACAATTGGGATCATGAATTGGAAAGTTGTTTGCTTTTTCTTTTTTCATCATTGTTTTAATCACAAAAATTTTTTTAATCATTGTCACATTATTTGCCTGCAAGTTCAAATTTGTTCAAATTTTTTTGTTTTTTAATTGTTTAGTGTTTGACCTTGAAATTTAACTCCCAATCCAAATTATGTCAAAATTGCAAATTATTTCTGATTGAAATCAGATTGCAATTAATATACACCTCCATAGGTAGAATATAAAGTCTTGGAGTAATTCTTAACATTCGATAAAAATTAAACATTGTAAATTATGTCATATTCAAATGTGCATTGTAAAAATTGTCAAAACATAAAGTTGCATATTTATTTAATGATTGGTAACTATCTTTGTTTAAAAGTAATTACAAAAATATTTTCAATTAAGTTTCTAAAATCAAGTAGAAGCATAGAATCAGACAACAACCTGAATCGCAAACCAAACCTGTGACAAATTTTGACACTTTTAATAATGAATATAAATTTTTCTTTTAATGTCTTGAGTACATCAGTGTTTATGCCCTTTTCAATAATTTGTTCATGAAGCATATTCAAGTTATTCAAGCATTTCTGGTAATATTGTGCGCATGCTTTTTATTCTTTAAAATTTTGTGCCTTTCTAATTAATGTTTTACCATTAAACCTGAACCCTTAAACAAAAAAAAACATTTCTTGTGGTGTTCATAATAAAATAAGGCATTTCACTGAATGTTTTATTGCTTTTTGTTTTTCTGTTAATGAAATTCATAGCTCTAGGAAGGAAATCATCCAAAGTAAATTTTAAAATCCCCAAAATGTTGTTTTGTAAAAGCGTTTTAATTAAACTTTTGAACTGCACTATGCTTTTTATGTAGAACCCAGAAATGCAGTGAAAGAAAAATATTATTACTTTGAGGTTAGGAGTATGAAAACACGAAAGTAGATTGAAAGCCATAATCAGTAATTGTAACAAAAAGCTACAGTATCACCGGCTGTTACCCTGAATGTAATTTTGGCGTAAAAATAATAAAATCAAATTGAACAAACTAATCAAATTTCAAAATGTCAATTCAAATCAGAAGACAAGTAAATGCTTTGACCAACGTAGTACCACAAAATCGTTGAGCATCAGATCATTCCTACGAAATTTTTGTTTAAGAAATAAATATGAATTACCCATAAAAAATGTAAAACACCGCATTTTTAAAACTGAATTTAAAAATATTGATTCTTAAAATAATAAAATAACTAATATATTTGTTGCTTACAGCTTACTCCTCTGGTTCATTGTAAAAATACAATTTTCATATTCAACACCATAATTTCATTGAAAAATTTCTAAATCAGCAAATGAAGAAAATGAGGTTTACACTATTGGTTATAATTCATCGTTACAATTGTAGTCCCAAATTTACATATATTTTCAGAAGTATTAATTATGTCAGATTTGTATGATGGTTTACACAGTATCAATTTAATAGTTCTGAGCACTGCGTGCACTCTTTTGATACTGAACACAATTTCATAATTGCATTGCTTATAAATTTACGCATTAATAATTCCCGATAAATTGCAAAAATTTGAAAAGTTGAAAAATACAGAGAAAAATTGAAATTAATTTTAGGACTTGGCAGTCACAAAGAAATCAGAATTTATTTTTAATATTTTACATCTTTCTTGGGCCTCGGAAGCACTAATGGCACTCAAGGCTGTACGTTTGATTATTATTGTATTGAAAATATTTTTATTTTTGTCGTGCGGTACTTAACACTTTTTTAAGGAATAGAACATATTTATACAAAGGGAAACAAACGCATTTATATCTCGTAATGGCTCCACATCATTATACGATCTTCGAGTTGTGATCGTAATGTTTCTAAGTTAATATTTCATTACTACTTCATTCTGAGTGAAATTGATTATTTTAACAGTTTCTCTACTATCTCTCACTGTCCAAAAAAACTAAACGCCAACATTTTCGATAGATGGAAGAGTAAATTATTTTACAAGGCACAGAATTTCAAACACCAAAACTTTCACCTGCTTCGCTTATAATTTCGTTGTAAGCAGAATTAATTTCAACCTAATTGGAATAAATTCAATCTTTGGCTTCAAAAACATTTTCAAACATTTATTGATTTTCAATTTATTCTTTCGTTCGGTCTCATTATTGCGCCACTTTTTCTCCTTTCCAATTAACCGCTAACTATGTTGTAACGCTTAGTATGTTCGACCTTTATGACAGGAATAACCAGGACTGTGGAATCAAATAAATCATAATATTTTAATTAAAAACCACACACATCTCTCCTTACAAGTTTTTAACTTTTTCAACTTTTTTCACCTTTTATCAATATTTTTGAAATACTGGTGCGTGTGTCACTTCCTCTAATTCTACTTGTAATATGTAAATGATTTATTAAGAATAGTTTTTGATAATAAATGAAAACTTCCATCAACCCCTGACTTTTTTTTAATTATTATTTTCGGGGAAAAACTCTGCAGTAGCTTTTAAATAATTCTCCTAATTATTTCTGGTACTTTTTTTATCCCAAATTATAACTGTATAATGATTCACAGTTACTCATTACAGGGAAACTTGTAAACAGGAACTTAATCCGTTTCATTCCATAAATTTAACGATTACTGAAATTTAAGATTTAAACAAATTCTTTTCTCTCTTATGATTAGCATTGCTTTGTTTGTTATTCAAAATTTTACAGAAAATCTAACCTCCCGAAAGTACGTTGGTAATAAAGGAATTGTTTTGAAATGTTTTATGGAATTCAGTGACTCAACGATCATTCAGTAGGAAATACGTTGGTCAGTTCAGAGATTTATATTCAATGTTTTTTGTTTGCCTAACATTTCTATTTTCGTATTTGTTATTGTTGCTTCTCTAAATATTTGTAGTGAAATATAGGATGAAGTTTTGTTATTGTAGGTATGGATTAATTAATTAGTTAATTACCTAAGACGTCTGACCCTTCATTACATCAATCACTTCAACATATTCCTCCATAACCTCAAATAGATTACAATCTTACTGTTTTAAAAATTCTAGATGAATACCATACTAATTTTAGTGTAATAATAAAATAGACATACATAATCATATAACACATAATTGTGTTAAAATTATTATGTTTAAGAAAAGCAGCAGTTGTAAGAAAAATTTCTTTCAGTTGTAAGCAAATAGTTATTTCTTGTATAATTATTGCTTACCCTAATTATTAGGAGAGACTAAAAATTAAGCAAAGTAACATATCAGTAATTTACACAAAATTAAAATAAACTTCATTTGAATTGCAGACCTACAAAAATTTTAATTTTTTAATATAAAGCACAAATGAATCTACTTCAAACAAATTTCCATTAAAATATTTAAACTCTAAATTGTTTCTGACCTATATTTAATAACTGCCAAAACTAATAATAATATTATGTTCTCCCCAAATCTCAAAATGAAGTGGCAACTACTTATTTTTTTTTCATTTATTTAATATTTGTAAGGTCACTTAATTATGTGTGTATATGTAATTATAATATGGCAATATAGTAAAGAAATAGTAAAACCCTGAAGGTTCATTTCTGGATATTGGCTCGAGATGTCTGATAAAATTTTGATATCAATTACAAATTAAGAAAATGAGTTTGATTTATTATTAAACATTTAATTTGGATTAGCAAGTTTGTTGATGGATTGTATTTTTCATTGAAGTTTGTTTAAAAGCAAAATCTTTTTAATATGGCATGTTCTACAAAATTTTAAATCAGATGGTGTAACTTAAAATTCCAACTTAGTCTGATTTGCAGAGTTGAAGAGGACAATAGAACGGGGGTGAAAAGAAAACATTGTCCTAATTGTGATGATAGCCCTGATAAAAATCAACAGCAAAAATGCAGTTATTTATATTGTCACAAACTAGTTCTGAATAGTTTAATAGCACCAGGATATAGTTATTCCTGTAGGAATATAGTTTGTGTTTGCTACCTCATAAACAGAGAACTACTGGTAAGATTTTAAAAGAATTTTTCAGCGAACTTCACAGTCTGGCAGTAATTACGAATCTATCTAGCATTAATCTTAGCCCTAGTGTTCAACGAATTGCCCCACCACAATATCTGAGTTGTTATCATTCGCGACCCGCGCACCAACGGTTTTTATCAACAAATTTATCGACGTAAGCCTACGTTATTAAAGTCGACACAAAAATCTTACTTTTAAATTGTCAAAGGCGATCCAATCCATAAATTGACCGTAGATTTATAAATTCATTCCCGTTAATGTGTAGTGTAATAGGAACACCAGGAATTGGGATAAAAAATGATGTGGCTAATAAACCGTGAAGCAGAAGGTTTCGTAGAATTCTAAGCTGAGTTCACAATTCCCAATGGCCTATATCACGTCGATATCAATAGGTAGGTATTGATTAATTGGGAGTGAAACAAGAACTAAATGCTTTCTGAAAATTTACCCCAGCAATTGTACTGGATCATATACAAAAACGGAAAGTGTGTAGAAACTACAAATTACAAATTGTTTGTAAACTGCCCCCGGGAATCTCAGTCTGCGGAATTCCCGCCATTTTCGGATTTTTAGAATTCAGCCTGTCAAAGTTTCCTTTTGCTTTATTTCCGTTTTACATAAGATGGCGTGGAAAACAACTAGAGTAGCGATTTGCCAAAGTCCAAATGTCTACGTCTAATGACAGGAGAATATCGATCAGGGCAGATTTCAACACTTCGACTATTTGTTAAACATCGGCGCAAGTGCAACCGGAAATGCGCCGTCGTAAGCGCGTCACACAGCAATTTCATTTGTCTTTCCGGTTTCAAACATCTCTCTTTTTCTCACACTTCCTCCGTTTCTTTCCTTCAAAATTTGCGTTCAACACGAACGGCCTTTTAATTGGAAGAAAATGGCACATGGGAAAAGGGTAATGCGGCGCAGTGGTCTTCCAACATTGCGCACACCCCCCATTTCTAAGTGAAATTTGTTTGAAAATCTGGAATAACTGGAGGCGTCAATTTTTGCGCTAAACAATTGGATGTGCAGTTAATTTACGTTTTCTAATGTAACAGACCACAAAACTAATTATTTTATTACTAACACAATTAAGTACTCATAACCTAATGGTTTATTGGCATTCTACGAGAGAAGGTATGAGTATATTCCTCAAATAATATAAACTTAAACCACATATATCTGCACTACTGTGGTGAATGGTAGGTATTCACTAGAATAAGAATGATTTCAGTTGCTAATAAGGGACGAAGCTCTAGTATTGTATTCCAAATATTCCGAGAGAAATTATGGTAAGTCTACTGCCAGGAGAAAATAGACAAAATTTATAAAGTTTGAATTAATGTAAGTCTCCCTTTAAAATCAGAAGGGTTGCGTTTGGTGCAACGATGAGTGAGAAAAACAAAATAAAAGTTAAATTAAAAGGTACCAGTTTAGTGAAAATTATGATAAATGGAAGAATAACGCGTTATCTACCATTTGTACCTAAAATAGATCACTAAAGTTTCTCCACCTTTACCAGTTGTATACCAATTACAGAAAATTTAGTTGTCAGTAAGTAAGTAGTGAAAAATACGTATGACACATTTAAAGTGTAATGTAATTGTATTATACCTCAAGGAAGGTAAAAACAACCTATTATTACGCGAAGAGTATAATTATAATTGTAATTTCAGAACAAAGCAACTCTTCGATGTTCCGTCCAATCGATTAGAAATCTTAAATCAGGATTTTTATTAACTTCATTCTGAAGTCTTATTAAGTTCATCAGTAAACAGTCAAACTGTGATCAATTGACTAACTCAAATTAATTAACTTATTTAGGCCTTGCTGATTACTTAAATATATTTGTGGCTTCGTGCCGTACGAATTGCACTAGAAAATGACGGTGGAATCTAAATTTTTAAGGGCTCTGAATAGATTAAGGCTTGACAGTAACATAGATTTGGTTGAAATAATAACAACGAGTTGTTTCAAGAGAGCCCAGGGGCTTCCCATTTAGGGGTGTCAAGTTACACTTCAATTTTTTTCCTCAGGTACCCAAATCGAACCTGATTACTCCAAATTGATAATGACACATTAATTAACTGTGCGACTACATATTCACATTAAATTATGATTATTATTGCCTTTTTTGATTCGATTCAATTAGTCTGGTCACCTGTTTTTTGTCGCAGAATGTTTTACCATTGGGCTTCTGTACTTTTAAAGAATAGTTTGTGAAAGGAATACATCAAATTGTCAGTCAAAGCAGAGTAATTTCAAATATTTAATTAAATTTGTTTTCAGCTTTAGAAATATTATCATTCCTATTAAGTGCCCCATTGTGTGATTCAGAATGATTGGATATTGACTTCAATATGCAATCAAATCTTACTTGAAGTCAAAATAATCCGTCGAAAGAATATTTTGTCATCTGACTTCCATTTTTAATTCTTCCTTGCCTGGTCATACTATAAAAGTATTCAAGTGGACCAAGGGGGTTGTGATGAAATTAAAGGGTGGAAACAACCCCATTTCAGCTTCATTTTGATTTGTTTATGGTTGGCAGTGGCCGTACGCCTCACGAGACACCATCCTCCACCAAATAAAATTACACCAAATCTTGTACATGCCACTAAAATCAGTTGTACGAAAACAAGTCATCCATTTTAACAAATTCCAAAATATTTAAGAAAGAATTAAAAGAAGTCCGGTCCACAAATTATGCATATCTTAGTGAACCTTATTATGTACATAGGCGAGGGATACAACAATGGTAGTTTTTGGATAAGGGTTGGACAAGTGGTTATGAAGAAGGATTCCTACCGTAAATCAGGTTCAGATCAATAAATAGAAAGAAACGGGTTATTGGGCACGAGACAAGAAGAAGTATAAATAAACTAAGGGAAGACCATTGTGGGAGCGAATTCGCCACGTGTGGTTTATGTTGTTAATTTGTGAATTAATATAAAATATTGAAAAAGAAACCTGGGACCTGGGACAATCATCACCCTTAAGGATTATTCCTTCGGTATCATGTATATTTAAGTTAATGATATATAGGATGAGAAATCAGTGAGTTAAATTGGCGGTCACAAAAACCTGTTTTCTGCTGTGCAGGAAAAACCTTTTCTATCTACCAGGTACCCACTGCTACCAAATGCCGATACCTACAATGTAACAAATGTTAGTATTCCCTGATATTCCTGTACTCTTTCAAATCTGCACATGCTCTTTGCACATGTTCTCCTGGTCTCTCTTGTTTATTAGTTCCTAATAAGAACATGTTTAAAAAACCATTTTAAATTTATCCCCCTTTATTTCTGGAATTGTGGGAATTTTAAGAATGGCCCGCCTGACTTTTTAATTGACGCCTGAACGTTGCTCTAATGTCAGCGATGTAAAACTTATAATCATACCAAGCGTCTTGCTTAAACGTTTCCCGATTGAACCTACATTATTTTTATTACTTCTATTTGTTTTTTGAATACGTTAGACTTGTTCTTACATTCAGTAATTGTACTCTACTTCATTTACTTATTTACTCTTATATGGTGAGTTCCACTCTTGTATAGATTTAATTTGAGTTTGTTGAAGACGAATTTCTGGTTTTATTGTTCTCTGTTGCATACGAGTCAAAGGGGACCTTAACTTTTAAACAATGTCTACAATATTCTACAATTTAATAGTGATGATTAACTTTAAAAAACTTAAATTCCATTTTTGAAGTGATGTGTTAATTGAAAAAGAAATTTCGAATGTTTTTCATTGAGCCTATTTCATACATTTTCTGCTTCACTATTTTACTAAATTCCATTCAAACCGCATATATTTTTGTAATCGTGTTACGAATTCTATACCTATCTGAAATCCGTTGTTTTTGGAGTTTGTTGATTCATTGGTGGTGCTTTGGGTTTCACTGGAGCCCCTTTTCCAAAGCCGTCCATTAAGTAGGGTCGGAATACCCTGAAAATGGGAGAAGATTTAGGATAATGCAGAGAACGAATCGCGAAGGGGTCGCGGATGGCGTCGGCCGGCTCATAATAAAAATCCTACCCAAAATGCCTTGCGCCGTCTCAAATCTCAAAATAATCCTAAGAAGACGGTGGATTCCTATTGTTAAGGGTCGCGGCCCCGTTCTCTTCCTCTCTACTTATCCATATTTTAATGACGATCCCTGGTGTGGAAGGGAAACAGGGAAGGAGGGAGACGCGAGAGGAAGTCTATGACTTAGGGTTAGACCAAGACGAGCGCAGCAAGGGCCTGTAGATTGACAGGGGGTGATGGTTGCGGGACGGAACCGTGTGAACGCGCAATTTGCTTTTGTCTGCCACTCAAAAAGAGGGGGAAACGCGTTTTGGCCAGTAGTCTTCTCACATCGTCAAAATAGTCGAATAGAAATGGAAGGGACATAAGCTAAAAGTAAGTTGAGCTGTGTCATTATCGTTTCAATCTACCGCATCAGACAATTTGGTTGTTGTCTTGCCTTTGGCTTTGGTAGCTTGTAAAAGAAGATTAATGTCCAGATTGCAGAGTGAAAATTTTACACATGCAACTTGCGCTCGTTGTCATTGGACGAGGCCAAGATGGTAACGAAGGTCACATTTATGCACTGGAAATAGCAATAAACAACGCTAACAGATTGCTCCAGTTGTCTTGGTTTGTTGCCTTACGAAAAAGATCCTTCAAACACACACACGCGTTTAGACATTTCAAAAATTTCGGGCTGCAGTACGCGCAAATAGAATTTTGGTCGTCCGTCAAAGTAAATTGAACGCCACTCACATGAGAAATGTCAATGCTACCGTTACGTCGATGAATGTACCCTGCCATACATATCAGGAATTTGGATTAGAGAAATCTAAATGTCCAAGAAATCCAAAGTGGGAGATTTTGCAAGTAATAGAATTAAAGCCTCTCGTTATCTGGTTCGTGCTTTGAGTAATCATTTAGCACAATACTGTTTCAGTAAACAATGAGAAAAACCACGGACAGAAACGTCTCTTCGTGTTTCTTGATAATCCAACAGAACAAAAAAAACAAAGATAAGAGAGGGAAACGTAAACGTGAACGTGTATTGCGTATGGAGTAGAAGAACTTCTTTATTTCTTAAGTAGAGCCGACCCCATGTTTTGGAATTGTGTAAATCGAGAACTCGACTCGAACGATACTGAGCAGAACAGACCAATCAGACCTCATAAAATTCCTCTTCCGATTGGCTGATTCGATTTAAAGACATGAAAGACGGTGTGTGAGGAGAGAGGGCGGTGGTGAACAAGAGCACTGAGTGTGAAGGAGAGAGACAGACGAGCTCAGGTGAAGGGGGAAAGAAGTAAATTCCTAACGTTTCGAATAGCACGTTTGAACGACGCTAGATGCGCTTTTACCCGGGCAAAATCAGCAAAAAATAGTGCAGGATACGATCAGGATAATATTTATGGTTGTCGGCTACCTTCACTACGTATTCTGGCAGCTTTAGTGCTCGGTGCATTCAATAAACAAGTGATCGCGACGATTGTTTTGTTTTGACTTATTTCCAGTGCGCGCGGGGGGAAACCGTGTCATAAGTTCCTGGCAAGGTGAGACGAAAACAAACCGGCAAAAAATACGGGACGTTCAGTGCTTAACTTCGGAAAAAAAATTTTTTTATATTTTTTGTCTCGGCCAACTGATTCAGATTTAAAAAAAAAGACCGAGGGAGGTATTTCGGTTGAAAATTACGCGTCACACAACCAACATGGCGGCTGCCATACACTGAATGTTCCATCAGTTTTCTAACCTAAAGCGGATGAAAAATGTTGGTCGTGTCGTTGATCCGTCAGTGACGGTAGCTGAGAAAAGGGAATAACCTCGTCAAATCGAGAGAAACGGATATGCCAGGAAAACAGGTGAATTTTTATTTACATGCATTACTTTAATCTTCCTTGTACTCTTGGCTGTTTTCGTTGCTTAGTTGCACGACTACTAACCGTTCTGAAAATATCGTTCTCCTATGCTATTTTTACCTTAGATATTTAAAAGTGAGTTTTCTCTGTTGGTACATAAAAAATGCTACTGAACATTATTTTACATATATTTCACGTGCAACTGACCTCTCTCTGTGAATATAAGCAATTAGTAACGAGTTTGATTTTCGTAAATTCTTATTTTAAAGTCATACCGTAATGGCGGGAGTGTGAAAGGGGGAGGGCACAGATTCTCCTGTTATTAAAGAAAGGACGGGTGAATTGAAACGGTGCTGGCAGTCGGTTGTTTGGCTTCCTTTGAATATTTACATGGATTGACCTACCCCATAGAAGATGACTGAAATCATTGCATAAACATG
The DNA here is from genome assembly GCA_037055365.1 of Polyplax serrata. Classification (NCBI taxonomy): domain Eukaryota; kingdom Metazoa; phylum Arthropoda; class Insecta; order Psocodea; family Polyplacidae; genus Polyplax; species Polyplax serrata. Next base: position 11,559,108 of record JAWJWE010000003.1, read on the forward strand.
AATTCTGTATTCAACAAGGATAAAAAAATGGAAAGTAAACCCTCCCGCCTAGGAAAAAAGACAATGGCCGGATTCAACCCTTGGGTGCTCTCCCTTAACCTTCTGTCCTGTTGAAAATTCAGCCATTCTTTGTGCCCCATTTTTTAAATAATGAAACCCCTCCCTGGTTCTTCCTTGTGTTGGATTTGCATCTGTTTGGCAGACCCAAAAAGTTGTTCTTGGTTGATCCCTTCAATTCACTGTTTTGAATGTAGGAAATTCAGGGGTGGAATGTCAAAAATTTATTATATAGTGTTTTTTATTTAATGGCTTGGGATCTCTGCAAATAGAGGAAATAGTAACAATTGTTATTAAAATAAAGTTCTGAATTTTATTTATTGGATATATTTTTGTGAAATTAAATTTTTTCCTTCAAAAATTAAAATGATTTTTAAAAAATAAAATTAAAAAATTGATAAAAATTTAGTTACTAAATGCTTTATTATGTGGCATGTTTCATTTACAAAACTTCAATATTCTGTAAAAGAAGTAGATTCAGTTAAAGGATCATATATTAGCAAAATTAACATAACAGTTTTGTCTATTAGAAGGTAAAAATTTAATTAATCGAAAAAGAGGAGATGTATTACACTTTTAGATGGTGTGTAATTGCAGCAAGAATACATGCTTGAGAAGATTAATGGCATATTATGTATACAAGACTTGGTCTCAGCAAAGCTTTAAAATAGAAGTCAGGATGGAAAATAATGTACTCAAATTTAGTTTTGATAATTATTATTTACCATATATCAAATGTGTCTATGTATTGAATAAATGAACGAGTCACATAACTTCAGACATACAGTCTATTGCAAAATACCTACCAGTAAAAGAGGAAGTTTGTGTAAGGGACTCTTCTTTTATACTATTGCCAGATTATAAATAATAATACTTTTTCCATACAACCGTAAAAAATTGTGTACTGGAAACCAAGCAATAGTTACTTCAGAATGCTTAGTTTACTTTAATTGACAAAATTAAATTGGATATTAAGCAGAAGGTATTGTTTTGAGAACTTGAATGGGTAGTTTATTTTCAAACATAAGCCTGCACATGTTTTAAGCTTTGGAAAGTTCAAATTAGTGTAGTAAAGTTACCCAATAAGTCTTACTTCACTCGATCATTTGTTATAGCCAAAATGTAGTATTAATGTTATTTGTAGTAAGGACAATTCATTTGCTCCTGACTTTAGTCGTAGTATTGAATTTGTTTCATTGGCTGGAAGCCTTGGATAAGGCTTCAATAATGAGCTACTACATAAATTATTAAGCAGCTTATTGAATTTTGAAGTAGAATTTAAATATAACCTACAGAACTGCTTAATTTGATTTTCATAGGAGTAAAACATATGTATACTGTTGACCTGTCAGATTGCAAGTTATAATCTGTATGTTTATGTCAAGCAGTAGTTTATGTCATTTTGCAGTGAAGTTATTTATAGAAGCCATAGAGTTACTTACACATCTTGGACGCGTTCAACCATTAAGAACAGTCGTAAAGAAAATGATACAGAAATTAGAGTAGAGTTTTAATGCAAGGTAGAAAAAACACCGAGGTTTGTAATTTAATATGAATGCTTAGTGAACAGGTGGCACTCGTTAGGGGCTTATAATCCAAAATTTGAGAGGATTCAAATAAAAGACCGTTTTCAGTTCGTTTTACTAATTGAAAATGTGTGCCTTCAGAGATTAACTTTGTGGTTTGCAATGTGTTGCAGTTGGAACTAGTTTTATCTGAAGGTAGTAGCCCTTGATAAATTTGTTTCACCACCTTTATGACAAATATTGCCTATTGCACAAAACCGGATAAAAACCGAAAGTTTTGGGTACCTATTAATTATTGTGGTTCAGATCAAACGGTGGTGCCATTAAAGGAATTCAGAATTACATGCTTCATAGGCATAGCCTTAGCTTTTTTTATAATTGAATGCATCAGGATTGATGAGGATCTCACATTGCCATTATATCCTCGTTTAACACATTGACCTGATGTCAGTTTAAGACTATGTATACCTAGAAACCGATTGTTTTCACAGTCCATTATGCTTACCCAAATGCTAAGGGCAGGGGCTTTTGTACTGTCACAAGTGACCTTTCCTTAATTTATTTTTGTATTTTCACCCATGTGAATATTCGTTCACATATCCACCCCCTGGGTGCGGTCACTCAGTCGACAGTTTTCAACCCTCTGAAGTTAAAAGAATTTTTCTAGTTTTAATTTTTACCCTGCGATTGTCTCTTGGAATTTTTTTATTGCTGCGTGAGACAAATCGATTTCTCTTATTTCCATAGTTTCGGAGATGCAGATGAGTTCTCAATGGTATGAGACATTTTGGGAGACCATCGTGGTAGAATTTCTTTTTTTCGGAATTTTAATTGTTCTCCTGTAAGTCTCAACACAGAGTTCACCGTTAGGTGTAATGCTACATCGGTGGTTGTAATATTTTATTTACAGTAAGACAATATTAGGTGATTCTCAGTGGGCAAATGTTATACTTTTTCTCTCTTAAACGTTTCTTTGCATTCATATTTTTTGAATTTTATAAGCAATGCTGCTGTCCTTGCTGACCAAACGACCCCACAATAGGGTTTTAGTTCCAGTAGGATGTCAGTGATGCTGAATTTCCGTTTCCGTGGAGCGATCAATATTGAGTTCTGTTCTAAATGTAATTAATATTTGTAGTCGTACTCTTGGTATTGCGCTCTGTTGAGACGTTTCATTTTCTAAAGTTGTGTCAAAAAATTCCCTTTTTGGTTTTTATGGTGGATTGCCTGGATGATAAATTGTCAAACTGAAATGATGTGTATTTTTTTCAAAGAACATCGTTTCACATGATCAATTTTAATCATTCTTACACTGTAAGGGTGAGGTGATGTGTTACAAGCTCAGGGTAACTCTGCACAAATTGTTCATTTGTTCCTCGTCCATTTTCAGAATATTCCAGTCAGAGAATATATTTTTGTTATTTTCTTCTCGCAATTGGTTTACTATATTTTTTCATATACAGAGATAGTTTATAACTATCACTGTAATTACTACATAAGTTATAGTTTTTAAAACTATAATTTTAAAGTGTGCTCAACCCTTAGTTAGGATACTTCACTTTAAATAGAAACAAAAGCCAAAGGTACAGCCAATGAATTACACTTTAGGTTAACGGCAGGGGTTTTTCGTTAATGTGTACTATAAAAAATATGTAAATTTTGTTAGTCGAGTATGAGAGAGGGATGAACCCAATTAATGTTAAACATTAATTAACATGCAACACCGTGTATGCCGCTTGTCGTAGGTGTTACACAACAGGTTAGTTTGACGTGAATAAAAATATAGTAGAATCCGAATGGCCTGTCGGTTGAGCTAATGATTTCCCGTAGTCTTTAGTTGCTATTTAGTAACTTGCTACAAGCACACATACACACTTTTTCGATATCAATTTCAGTTGCTTGACGGAACTGTCTTTATTTTATTTTTTTGGTAATTTTCATCAACTTAATTGAATCATTCTATACTTTTCGTGATCTATTCGATTAATAACATTAACAAATTCACTGTGGTTTCTTTCTAGTTATTGAGAATATTATTTGTAACAGCTGTAATTATAATAGAAATATATTGTTACCCACGGAAAAATCGTTACGGTATTTTTATCTTTTCATTCCTGTTATTGGGCAGAACTGAGAGAGAGAGAGAAAGAGAAAGATCTTTCGCAAGATCCGGTGTAAATTCTTCGGTAATCTCCCTCGGAAGGGTGCATATTTTTTCAACGAGAAAGAAAAAGTCATAACGAAAAATATAGGACGGATTGAATGCGTCGTGGTAGTAGAACATTGGAAATGTTCTGAGCACTTGAAAGTGGAAGAACCCTAAACCAGCGACCCTCATTCATCCTCGCATTTCTCTCCATCCAGTTTTTCCTTCTGCCTCTCGTAGAGCTGCAATTCCCTAGGTTTTACATTGCGTTTTGTGAGTTTCCCTTTCACATGGGCATTATGTAGGGTCTTCTTCGTTATTACTTCGTGTTACTTCGTCCCTAGGGGTGTTTCTAAGCACCACCCTTCGGGTTTTCTCTTATACTTCTTCTTCTGCCACATCCGGGGGTAGCCAAGTCTGCAGATATAAAACTGAAGTTTGGGCTCTACTCACACGGCCCGTGCCACGTCGCATTTAATTCTTTTTATGTTTTAAGCGAAGTGATTATATGCTCTGAGTCTTTCGTCGACCCTCCAAGCTTTGTATTTTGTACACAGGAGGAGCTTTAATGGTTTGTTTAATTGTGCGAAAATTAATGTTTGTAATGTGAATAAATATGCCGTTGTACCAGCATCTTACAATCTGTTTATAATCCACGTTACCGTCACCTGATTTTCCCCTTATTGACTGGTCGATTCCAACTTTCGTCTGCAGTGTGAAATTTTGTCTTATTTATTTCTTACAACATACTTTGTCAAGTATATTGAAAATACTAATTTTTATTTTAAATATTTGGCGGTATATTTGTATTTATCTTAACAAGTAATTTAAATGTAACTCGAAGTTTCTCTCAAAATTACAATGAATATCCTTCGATTTTAAAATTGGCTTATAAAATTTTAGGAATTTTTCTTAGTAAAAGTATACGCTACAATTCCTGACATGGTCACTTTGGAGCAAACGAGTTAGTTGATTTTCATACAGGCGAAATTGGCTTGAAATTAAAACTTTAGATTTTAACAGAGATGCATTGCTCGTTGACCCGTAACAACAGAGAATGTCTGCACAGTGCATGTTGTGTTACATAAAAGGCATTGTTAGACTACATTCTGCACCCTCACTGCCTACGAAAGGTGTTCATTTGTTACGCAATATTTATGTGAACTTAAAATGTGTCCCTTAACCTGTTCTTAATACCAAGACTGCCTGTACCACAACCCTCTAAATGAATTTTAGTTCTAATCAGAAAATCTAGGCCGGGTGTGCACACTGAATTCCCTTGAAATTTTGTTTTCACAAATGTGTTAGTCTTCATGCTTCTTTTATCCCCCGTGTATTCAGGGTGTTTCGTAATTTCTTCAATGCTTCGGATGGTTGTAGAAGGAAATGACGAGGAAAATAACCTGCTCTGTCAGTTCCAAACAGTTCTATGAAGGGACCCGTAATGTTCATTCCCTTTTTAAATTAAATTCCGATTGCTTTCTTTGATGTAATTCTAGTAAATTACTAGACAATATTTGTTTGGGAAGAATAAATAGTTCAACATTTGGTATGTTCTTAGAAGTTTCATATGACTGAAGAGAACCCGCAACACTCGCTTATAGACAAAAAATGACCAAGACTTTGTGCGCGATTAAATCATTAATCATCAAATTAGATTTAGTCACCTTAATTTATGAACCACGGGAATGAACGTTGGGACCCGAAAATGGACACGAAAGAATGACTGTTTCGCGTACCAAACACCCCTTACAAAAGGTGATAATTTCTATTTCATGGTTAAGAAAAATGATACTTCTCGTTGGGTAAAAATTTATTTGGGAAGCTAAAAGAATGTCGCCGAGTAGAGGGTCGGATAATATCTTTTTTAGGGGTTTCTTTGTACGGAAGACTCTATTAGACCTGACAGACATCTGAGACAGGTATCCGAGTGAGCAAGTACCCGGTGGTTGAGTTTCGTAATTACACTACGTTTTCTCTCATTTGACATTTAGTAAAAGGGATGTAAAGTTTTTGTGTGGTAGGCAGACACTTGGCTTGTGGTCGACTGCAGATGACTTGACTCACCAAAAAGTTTTATTATTTTGGAATTATATTACACTTTTTCTGAATTTTGGAAAAATTTGGAATTTGGAAAGAGTACGATTCGAGTAGCATACATACATAATGTCAGGTTCCTTTCAGAATAATTGAGTGTTTAGAAAAAAGATTCAGAAGACCAGAAAAAAATTAGACTGATTAAAAGAAAGGGAAGATTCTAGTCTGAACGCCTGAAGCCATTGAATTCATTGACCGGTGTTCGATTACCGTGGAGAAACGGCCATAAATATAATTGATTGAACTTTGAATGTAGCGGTGGTAAAGGCCGTAAAGGCCAGGAGGTCATTAGTTTTGAGCAGGTGAGCCTTGGTAGGTAGAAAGAGAAGGATAACACACAGAAGAGGTTCGAAGGTCGGTTGAATGAAAGGTTTAAGGCGCAGAATGAGAGACCCTTATGACCCTCCTTCGTGATGGTTCTAATTTTGTTTACCTCTCTGATCTTCTCATGATTTTTTCATTATTATCTTAATCCCAAGATCTCCCGTACATCTCACTCGAGTTCTTCTGTTTGTTCCCACAATTCGTCTTCTGAAATTCTCGAACTTCAACATTTTTCTTTTGGGTTTTTGTTTCCGGAACTAAGGATTAATGTGACATACGGAATTTGTGATACGTCTCTCATTCTTTGCCGGTTTAAAAATTCGAGTATTTTAATTTTGACTACTCTAAATAGTGAGGAGGATTTTTAAATATTTTGTGGAAGTAAATTGATGCTTGTTCAACAGTTCAGGAACGAGTGGTTTTTACTTCACTTGACTAGGACCTGCGTAAAAGTGAAGTTAAAAGAACAATTAAACTTAGATTAGCATTAAATTCATGAATAATTAAAGTTAGGGGTTCTCTTTAGTAATATACATTGAAGATTCACTACAGGGAAGAATATTCATTATTAAAGGGATTGGAATGAGGTTACCAATTTAATGATTTCTATATAATTAGTACTATACTCGCTGGTCTGAATATTTTAGACCAAGTTTTGCACTGCCAAATTAAATTTTTTTAAAGTTTTTTCTGTGGAAATTTATAACACTAAAAACTGTGTTGCTTAAAACATTCAGTAAAGGTGTTTCCAAAGCGGTACCCGGTTACCTCATTTTAATGATGTTGTTCCTCTTCATCCTCAGATCAATACATGATAATCATCTCATCGGTGCCCCAGTCTGAGGTTAAGACCCTTTACTTAACGGGATGGAGATTTAACAGCAGCTGATGGCAGAATCCCATTGTGCTTTCAAAGTCGTTTCCGTTCTTTTAAATCACCCGCTTTGCTTATAATAGGAAGGGAACAAGTTTCGCTTTCCTTCCTGGATTTTTTTGTTGATATATACACGCATGTATGGATGCACGTCGAGCTTACGGGAACAAAGACCTTCCCTTAATGGGGATTGTGGTTCTTAGATGGAATATCAATCAACACGTAAGGATGTAAAAAATGAAAAATGTTAATGCAATAAAGAATGGAAATAGTTATGTAAAGATATGTACGAACTGTGGTCACGCATTACGTATGTCGATATAAAAGGAGAGAAGTTGAGGAAGGAGCAGAAAAGCAACAAATAATTTGAAGAAATGTTTCGTAACTTTTTATAATTATTATACTCCACTAACTAGTTATCTGTAAAAATTTAATTGTATAAGTATAATCGGTTAACTTATGCAGACCGAACGCCGGTAAGCCTGCATTTAGTTTGTAGTATTAGCACACCATGAATATTTGTGGTAGTGAACCTTTCCCTTAATAAGGTTTCCTCTGAAGGTTTCATCAATGAATTCTTAGCATTTATTTTAAGTTTCGCCTGAAAGGCAAAATCGTTGTACTCCAAGTACCAAGTACCAGAATCTATAAGTTATTGGAAAATTACAATGTTGGATAAAATGATTTCACAGTGAAAGACCATCCAATTTTATTTTTACTTATTTAGCATATAGAATGATTCGTTAAGCAAAGGATTGAACAAAAACCGTATTTCCTCTTCCCAAAAGAAATAGCTAAATTCCTCGACATTTCTGGTGTTTAATTAAAATCAGACAAGTAGACAAGGCAATAGAAGCACCTAAAGTGTCAAACTCCCCGAGTCAAAAAGACTGTTGAATTATTCGTGTGGTCCATCCACAGATTCCATCCACTTTGGAAGTCAAAGAAGAAAACTAAGCGTTTGTACGGGGAGGTTTCATTTTAAAAGAATCCAGCATTAGCTGTGTGTTGAAAACGCATTTTCAATGTACACAAAATATACTCGATCTCTGAACATGTTTCTGCCCTTGAGGGTGTTACGTTCTTACATCGAACTATCTCTCGATCAGGGTTTTCTGTTGGTAATTTAAAAGTAAGACGGTTACATAAGTTCGGGTTACCTTTATCTTAATACAAATTAGAGAGAAGTTAATTGGTAGTTGGCTTGCCAGAAAAATTTTATCATAGCGTATTGTCGTTTTCTTGGGTTTTCATCCGCGCTGCACCTTTACGTTTAGCGTGTGAGACCCAAAAAATATGATTTAAGTAATAATGTGTTCGTGATAAATAATTAGATAGTTGAAGAATGAGGGTTTACCAAATTTTAATTTGAGAATTTTGGAAATAATACTTATTTGGTGAAGGAGGCAAAGTGTGAATATGGTGAATTCTCACTAAGGAGAAAACCTTGAAATACAACTCTTTTGCACCGGCAAAGGACCTACAAAAATTTTGTTGTTAATAAAAGAGGGAAAATAAATTAGTTAAATGAGAATCTGGCTACTAAACCAGAGTCGGGTAGTAAAATTATTAGTGTTTTAAATGAAGAAAAAATTTAAAATCTTACTTCAATACTCGGAATAAAAATGGCGAGTGGAGTTATGAAATGTAGTGCAGTTATAAACAGTAAGAAACGCACAATTATGGTAAAAGAACTTCCATTTAGGTCAAAAATGGATACCCAATACATGTTGGTAAAAATTGAAAATTAAAAAAAGGCAGAAGTAAAAGTGTTTCCAAAGTGCACTTCTAAAATGCTTTTATCCAGAAGTAATACCAACGTTGTAGTGTACAATTTAATAGTATAACACACTTATACCGTAAGCATAACATGGTTGTTTCATTTTTTCATAGACTTAAAGGACTGTGGTGTTTTACACTAAAAGGCTAACATCAACATAAAAAATTTCATGTTGAACATCAACATCACGGAGGATTTCAGTATGAAAAATCTTCGGAGAGACAATCCTAATGAGAGTAAACGTTTGTAATCTGCATATTTTCATTTGTCCAATATTTTTGGATTTAAGCCAGGGAAACTGAAACGAGAGTGAATCTTCTCCATCTTGTTGCCAATGGGGATGTGAAAACAATTTTTTTATTTGAATTCGTACAGAGATTTCGAGGTAATAAATTTTTACCTACTTTTCCCCGGTAAGATTCTGCAGGGAAACGTTTTTTTGAAAAAATTACACGAAGTGTACTTCCATAATAATGCTTACCTCTAGGGATGCCTTGTTATTTAACATAATGCTAACTTCACTTTAGAATGCCTCCTTGTGGGGTTTAGAAAGGCAAAGGTTGGTGCAGCGCTTCGAGCACAACTGACTTGTATGATTGAAATTTCGAATTCTCACATTCCAGCAGCTACTTTTTGAACGTCTTCCAATTCTCTTTTTAAAAGAAAAAACACTGTAAAAACATTTCCGCATTTATTGTAAACTTCTTAATACTAAAATTTATGAGTTGTGCACAAAATTAAAGGCGAACACACAAATCGTGAGTTCATGTTTTAGAATTTGAGTCTTAATTAAGAGGGCAATGAATAAAATTGAAAGGAACAAGAACTGAACATCTTTTTGCATGGGTATTTTTAAACGAAATTAATGGGTAGTACCAACTATTTTTGGTACCCTACCAAGTGCTGTGTAAAAAAAGGACGGGGAAGCAGCTGGCAGTTGAATGTGCAAGACAATGTGTTCGTTTCTATGGCAAACTGTGTCGCCTATTGTTCACCATCCAAAGACCCATTTTTAGTTATTAAAATGTTTCGTTAACCCAACGTTAGAGTTCGGGGTCGTGGAACACGAGTTGAGAAAAGTGTTTCGATAACCCCGATAGGGTTGGACATGGTTCCAGGGATGATTTTTGCAGGTCAGGAACGTACATTATTTGCGAAACCTTGTGAAATGGCATTAGGGTCGGGTGGAGGAACAAAATTCAAGGGTAGTAACCCTCCAGGGGCTTGTGCGTATGTGAGTGTGTGTGTGTGTGTGTGTGTCAGGGTAGAAGACCCTTATTGATCTTGCTGGATGAGATCCGTTGCCTGGCTGCATGGGTTACTGACTGACTGAATGATTGCAAGGTGTTCCTAAAGCAGTTTCCGGGTGAGTTTGCATCTCCCGTTGTTACTCGTTTCAGGTTCAACGCTTTAGGATGAGTTTCTGTTCGGAATAACTCTCGATAGTACCTCGTAAAGTGCATACTGTACTATAAATAGCACATATTAACAGCTAAACTAGTTATGAATTGATCCGTTGGTTGTTTAATTTTCAGAAACTAGAGTGTGAGGTCTTCCTAATGAACAATGTTATTTTCTACTAGTAACATCGTTAAAAGTTGCTTTTCACAAATTTCTTTTTTAATGGTCACGTCCAGACTATATTTTGGTCATTGTCTTTGAATTTATTTCGGAGTAGCAACAACTCACCCTCACATTACGCATTGTATTGCACCTGTATCTGACTTTTATCCTTAAAGAGATGGAATTATCCGACCATAATCCCATTGAAAATGATTACTTTGGTACACTCCAAAATGTATCTTCATCGAATCATTCACGGGGTAATTTTTATATCGCCAATATAAATGCAACAACGAACATTTGTGTTAGGTAAAGGAAGGAATACTGAATGTAAAAAGACTGGAAGTTCTTCTAGCTATTACAGACACTTATTGTTGTATATATTTAGTATACAATTCTTACTATACATATTTGCCAGAATTTAGTACATTTTCAGTCTAGAAATAATATCTCACATGCATTGCTCTTACTACACTACACCTGTTTCTTAGTATAAGCAAAACGATGCACCAGACAAATGGTGGAAAAATGAATTTCTCAAAGGCACCATTGTGCTTTTATGGGTTTAAAAACATACTAAAAGTAATTTTTAAGACCCTTTTCTTATAACCAGGTACGCCTTCTTTTATATGGAGAAAAGGGAAACCTGTTTTTCCAATGGAAAAAAATACAATTAAAAATATTCTCTACCTGCAGACTCATCCCACCATAAATCAGGTCCCACCCTGCCGATATTGAATTTCTTTGGTAGTTTTGGCCTTCATCGAAAGCCGAACAGTTACTCTGATTCTTCTTAATTGACTGTCTTCGGTCAGCTTTAGAAGAACTGAAATTGGTAATTTAACTAATATTATTAATACTCTCGAGGAAGTTCCAAAAAGGCTTTTATTGGTTTCTTTGGTTGTTTACTTTTGTTTGCGGTGTATGGACTCCCCTTCGCAGCGACTGTTTTTGAGTCGAAACTGCGTTTATTGTCTTCTTCTAATGGGATGATGCAAAAGAGAAAAGATTCTCCGTGGAATGCCGCCTGAAAATGTTTCCTCCCCAAGACGATGTTTTTATCTGAATCTTTTTCGTAATTTCCGGTTGTGACCGTTTTGTTTGATTTATTTGCTTGAGTTTCTCAGAGTGTTGGATTTTGTTTTAAACACTACAAAAAGAATTCACTTCCTTTATTTTATAAACAAGAATATGAGAGCAGTAATTGTTGGTGGCTGAAACCCAAGTTAATCACACTTTACTTGGACTTCTTTTGCTTTCACCAAAATATTTTGTTTAATTAGGAGCATCAGTATTACCAGTACAATAGTGTCGACAATTAAACCCATTCTTTAAATGTTTCAATTATTGTTTTTTTCCTCAGCAATAGTCCTTCCCAGTGAAGATTGAGATACTTGTAAAGTCTGCAAAGGTCGGTGGCGGCGGAGGCAGGGGTTTAAGGCGATGAGTGACATCAACAAGCAACAACAGGCTGCCGTGGCAGCTCACAACGCTCAACAGCAGCAAGCAGCTGCTCAACAGCAAGCACAAATGCAACAGCAAGTAGAAGGCCAAACTATTCAGGTTCAGCAAGTACAGATATCGCACGACGGTGGAGATCAAATGCATCAGCAAGGAAATCAGGTACAGTCATGAAATATAAAATAACTTTAATTAAGAAGATTGAATTTTTCATGGATAAATGGAACACGGGGAATGCAGCAGAGTGATTGTAGTTTTATGTAGTATAGAGTTCGGCTATAAAAAGTTCATAAAATATTTGAGTGCTTCGTGCTGTAAAAATGTTGAACAGGGCCACCCGTCGAGATGTTTCATTTTACGGGACTTACGTTTAATTTGTCACAGGTGGCTTCGTCCAATGCAACGATGATACCCACGTCTACCATGGTCATGGCAGCACCTCAGCAGACTATGCTCCCACAGCAGGCCATGCAGAATTTACAGAGTCCTCCGGCGTTAGCTCCAATTCCTTCGCAAGGTGGAGCGACAACGATCACGACGATGAGTACGGGGCCCCCACAGCAGATGACGGATTGGCCAGGACATGGACGGGTGAGTACCTTTTATTCTGTGAGTACAAGTTTGACGGAAATGAGATTGAAAATGTTTTATTTTTGTCAGGTGCAAGTAATCCAACAGCCAATCCAAAATCCTACTTATATCCAACCTGTATACAATGCACAAGGTCAGTTGATTATGCCTGGCAATATAGCGCTCCATCCTGCGAACATGAACCAGCCCATTCAAGTGATAACAGCAGGAAAAGCGTTTCAGTCGGGTCAAGTGCCTCATATGTTGACTACGGCTCAAGGGAAACCCATCGTTCAAGGACAGACGACATCGTTTCCCGGATATGCGACCATTCCGACATCGGGTAACAATCAGACGTTGGTGATATCTCAGTTAGGAGTTCTGGGACAGACTAACATTCTACCTCAGCAGCAAGGGAAACCCCAAGAAATGCAGAAGATGATGCCCAAGTCGAATGTGTCGAACAACAATATGAAAGGAACACCTAACCAACAGCAGAATGTGTCCATTAGCAGTTTAGTCAGTTCACAACCTCAGGGCATATCAACACAAGCTCAAACCATAATCCAACCGCAGATCCTGAGTCCAATACAGGTATTGTGTACCTAAAACGTAAATAGAATTATTTCTGAATTTTCACTGTTTTAATAAATTATGTTGGCCTGCAGTACACGTGTAATACGCAGCAACAAAGAGCCGTGCCTCAGGGTACAACGCAGGCAATGCAATTTGCTCCGTGGCAGGCCACATTCGGTCCAACGGGTTTACCACAGGGCCTGACGTGGGCACCTGGAGCCATTCAGAGCTCAGCATTGTTGACACAAGGAAGTCAAATTTTTATTAGAAATCCACAGCATGACCAAACCGGAATGTTCATACACAACGCACAACCATCATCGATTCCCCAACACAATCGTAAGCGCCTGTCTACCTGATTTATATTTGTATATATATTGTAGCATGTAGACGGTATACGTGAAATTATTATTTCATCATTTGGTAATATTTTGTTCCAGAAATGACGGGCCAACAAATTAACAAGCCCAATCAGGGAATTGAAATGAGCGGAAACGTTCAACCCAAGACTGCCATACCCAAAACTTTCTCTACCATTTTGCCTAACTCCATTCAGGGACAACAAAACATTCGCCCGGCTAGTGTGAGCACTCAAACAGGTCAGACCCAAACGAGTGCTCATCAAGCAACGTTTCAGTCCCAAAAAGCCGGAACAAAGGTAAAACCATAGTCAGTTACTCGAAATGAAGTTTAACTGTTACACTGGTAATGTCCCGAAACAAGGCTTATGGCCAGTTAGAATCTGTAATAAATATATTGTAATAATTGTGATAAATAAATAAATTATATTAAAAAAAATACTGGTAATGCCGGTGATTAATTAATTTGATGTGCTGCAGGTTCGAACGAAGAATGTCTATAGGATGCCCAATATGACAACATCCCAGAAGTCCGACGCGGCCAACCAAACGAAATCTTCTGCTACTATTCAAGTTCTGCCAAAGTAAGAATTAATTAATTAAGAATTGTTGTGATTTTATTATGCACACAGAACTTAATCTTCATTATCATTATTTCCAATAGGTTGGTCGTATCAAATATTCAACCTGGCTCAGCACCCGCGACACCCATTCAGGGTATGACCCAAGATAAAATGGTGAAGCAAGTCCAGGGACAGTCCCAGCAACAGCAGCAGCAAATGGCGCAACAATCTGGTCAACAGCAGCCACTCACTCAAATCGAACAAATGCAGAATATGTTCCAACAACAAATGGATCAGAAACAGGGTCAAGGTGCTTACTTAAACTGCCCTTTGTAAACCTAATTCGTATGTAGGTACTAATTAGGCTCTATTACTCAGGTCAAATTATAGTCAGCAATGGTATTCAGGCACCGGGAGACCGTGCTGTCATGCCTGTGGTGTCCATGCCTCCGGGACAAATGACTCCCGTTATGGGGAATATGATAGTTCAAGCTGTACCCGGCATAACAACAATGGCTTCAGGTCTTGCCATTCCAACCGGGCAAGCAGTTCAGGTATGCATTGTTGTCCTTTTTATTTCTTTAGGATTGACTTATTATATTTTTTTCACTTAAATTGTTTATTAAATTTCGTAGGGCGTTCCAATTGCTCAACAAATATTACCAGCACCCAACGCCGTAGCTGTAACTTCTCCAGTGAAACAAGATGACCACAAAGAAAATGGAGTTCAAGAAAATGGAGGAACAGAAACAGGTCCTGGACGGCCGGCTGAAGACACGTCGGGTTCTGAAGAATCAGCATCTGGTAAGAGTCACACATTCTGAGCAGTGTCAATGCGTATGTTGATTTTCGTAATAATTTATTTTGTTTTTGAAGGCAACCTAACGACTGAAATGAAGAACGATAAAAGTCACATTCCTGATACGGATAATTCGGTTCAGGGCAAGAACAAATTTCCCACGGACAGAGAGAACAAGGAGAATGAGAAAAAGACACATGAGAAGGACGGCCTGGTGGGACAACCGAAAGCTATGGTGATGGTCAAGCCTCAAGTACTGACCCATGTCATTGAGGGATTTGTAATTCAAGAGTCATCGGAACCATTTCCGGTCAATCGCGGCTGCATGGACAACATGGCCAGGAAAATGGCCGTCAATGACGCTCTGGAGAATGGTGAGCCCCCACGTAAGAAGTCAAATGTCGAAGGCAAAGAGAAGGAGCTGGCTACGTGTGAAACCTGCGGTAAAAAGGATCTCAAGTCAAAATTTAAAAAGTCAAAAAGGTTTTGCTCGTTGTCATGCGCCAAGAGGTGAGTACTTCTGGAATGAGACGGACTGACCATGTTAGTCGACTTTCTTGTAAATGTCTAACCTTTTTTAAGATTCAACGTTAGCTGCAGCTCAAGAGTTGGTTTATTCCCCAGGGAGGACGACAAAATCAATTCAGGAGGCGACACGGATACAAACGAATCCGGTGGTGAGAGTTCGCTGTCTCCCGGCACAGAGATCTCGGATAATCCTGGTTTTGTCACTCAGGACGAAAACAAAGTCAATCCGCTGCAATGGACGGTGAGTGTCATCCCTTGACCAAGTGACCTTTCCCATGTAGTGAAAGACGAAGAGTGGTAACCTTATAATTCTGCTGTAGGTCGCTGATGTTTGCGAGTTCATTCGTACCCTGCCTGGTTGTGCGGACTACGTAGAAGACTTCGCCATGCAAGACATAGACGGTGAAGCTCTGATGTTGCTCAAGCCAGATCACCTGATGTCGGTAATGTCAATGAAACTCGGTCCTGCTGTTAAAATCATTGCCAAAATAGACACAATGAGGACGGACAACGCTCCGGCGCAGCCCAAACCTTGAACTTTGAATCGGCCGGTGAACCCGTAGAAAAAGAATTACAAAACCTTCCGGTGGTTAGTACTGGAAGGGAGTTAAGTCGGACCTAGTCCGGAAATACTGCCGATCTTAATGGAACCTGGTCCGAAACCGGGTTGGACCCACAAGAATTTTGTCAGGCCTGAACCTTTTCGGTCGGGGTTCCTCCACACGAAAAGCCCCCTTGAGGCTTTAATTCTAAGTCTGTACATTTCATAGGTGGTGAAGTATTGTAAATAATACGTACGAGCAGGTAGTCCTCGGTACACGCGAGTACTCATGGGGAGAAAGACATAACATATTTATGACTGAACAAAAGGGAAAACCCTTATTGTATTCGCGCCCCAATCCCCACACCAATTATGTAAAAATATATGTATTTTGTGTACAAATAAGTCGAAGAGATTCATCGATTAAGTAGATTTTTTATTACATTTACTTTAGGCATCAAACGGTTGCTACTTGTAAATTTTCTTTCCGTAGAAAAGACGAGTACGAAATGCCGTGGGTACCACGCCCTGTATATTTAATTGAAAGTTCTAAAGATTTTCTTTATTTTTTTGTTTCACAACTGGAATTTACTGCCTGTAATAAGTTAATAAAAATAAAAGTCATTGATTTCAATTATAACTTTTTTAATTATTTATTTCTGCAAACACTTAAACCTCTCGTTGTTTAACTACAGAATGTAGTGTTTGACTAGTGTGGTGTATTTTACGAGTAACGTTCCTAATGTTAATCTGTGTCACGTGTCACCTACTGTAGTTTAGTAGTAATGTCAACTAGACCTTTTGGATACTCGCGATCAACTTAATCTTCGGCAGCTCTCGAAGTATCGGTTGACGGCCTTATGTACCCGTTCCTGTCTCGCGGAACCTCACCAAAGGAAAGAACCACTTCTTGGTTCCTTCTGTTCGGACCGTACCTGGCCTCAATGAAAATTTGATCTCAATTAGACGAATATAAGTGTAATTGAATTGAAAAATTAGGTCAGGCACATTCACGGACGATAAAACTCGTAAGGCCTAAACGCACTACCCTGGTCACCGACTTAAACCTCACAATGGCTGAAACTGCTCTTTGAACCTTCAACAACAAAACTTCAAGTACCTTCCAGGTACTATGAAAATATCTTTATCATAAAGAAGGTAGCAGTAAGGAAACGCCAACGCCACAATTTGTGGTGCCTTTGAATTCTTTGAAGACGAAATATTCGAATTTGTTTAAAGGCACCATCATCCCTCCAGGGAACAACTGTCGGATTTTGTTTTTTTTTCTTTCAAACAAGCAAGGGGACAGAATAACCTTGACACGGAAAACAATATTTTTTAATTACTCGGCCACAGGAGCAAACGATCTCAAGAGAATTCTAAAGGCAGATGAACTCGATTGACATTTCGATATCGTTCTACTGAATCATTTGGGACAATGTTAAGGCTAGTTGCGTTTTAATTTAAGGTGAAGGCTCTTTATATTTACCCGTTTGATCATCGATTAAGGTCGCTGGCGTTCGAGATGGTAAGACCGAAAGGAAAGGCAATCGAGAAGAAATTTGGAACGAAGTCCGGAATCTGAATCCGGAATCCTGATATGATCAGTTGATGTCATTATTGGTTCATGTTCCCAATGAACAATTAGTATTCGCAATCAATTAGTATTTAAATAAATAATATTACTGAAGTACGAATTTTAAATTTTTTTAACGGAAATTTGAAACCGCCATGGCATCGTCTTGTTGCCCCTGCGTTCAATCAAAATGGCCTCCTAACGTGACAAATCAGGCTGTTTGGCAGTTGTAAAAAAAGGGGTTTTCGGGGGTTTTACTTATTTGTATGTCGTCAGAGAGCGAGTCATGTTGTCCAGAGAGGGAAAATTCAGCGCTTTGTGTTTTTTTTTATCAACGTCTATTTTATTTTTACCGATAATCGAACATGTTCTCGTGGGTCTGTTTGACCTCAGGTGGAACACCTGGAAAACCGTTGTTTGGGGTCTACCAATGTTTTCAGTACTTTTGGGAATTTATCTCAGGCTCTTTTGTAATGAATTATTATATGAGGTTAGACAATTTGCTTATGGGGCCTGATAGAAATATAATTAGGCTATTTGGTTTACTGAGTTGTCCTGTTTCAGATTGGGATTCGGTCAGTTTTCCTAGGCACCATCTTCGCAATTGGACTGCTCGTGGCCGTTAATTCCTCCTGGGAGATGAGCCTCTTCGGTGTTTATATGTGTGTCATGTCTTTTTTTCACTACTCAGAGTTTCTGGCCATTGCCTGGTGCAATCCCAGGACGTTGTCAACGAGTTCTTTTCTTTTGAATCACAGTGTTCAGTACAACATTGCTGCAGTGGCCAGTTGGCTTGAGTTTGCCTTAGAAATATACATTGCACCAAGTACTTAACTCACTTCTGAGAAATTTTTTTTGTTATTCTTAGAGTTACTTGTTTTGTTACTTTGTTGCTTTTAAGTGGAGAATTTGGTTTCAGGTATTAAAAGGTATTATCTAGTGAGCTCTTTAGGTTTTCTACTCTGTGTAATTGGAGAAATATTCAGAAAGACTGCAATGATCACTGGTAGTACAAACTTTGACCACATTGTACAAACAGAAAAGAACACAAAGCATGAACTAGTCACACATGGCATTTATAGTCTATGCAGACATCCTAGTTATGTGGGCTGGTTCTACTGGGCAATTGGAACACAGGTATGTGCTTTATTTTGAATAGAAATATTCAGTAACTAATATTATTTATTTTATCATGGCTGATTGATTACAGGTTTTATTGTTAAATCCACTTTGCACTGTATGTTACACAATTGTTAGCTGGCAGTTCTTCAATGTAAGGATACACCATGAGGAGCACACATTGCTTTACTTTTTTGGAAGGGATTACCTTGATTATCAAAAAAGAGTGGGGACAGGACTGCCAGGCATTAAGGGATTTTCTATACAAGAATGAAAAGAATGTTAAAATCCAATTTGATAGATTTACCAATTGAGTCATTAAGTTGATTTATGTAACTGAGATACAAGAATCAGAGAAATTGTCAAAAGTGACTTTGACAATTTTAGAGGAGTCTTCCTTAAACTAAAACATGAAATGTTTACTGTATATTTTGTATATAACTACATTTCATACAACAAAAGGCATTTATTCATCTTTTCTTGTATCAGTTACTATTCACTCAATTGTTGCAGTAATGGTGCATTTATGCATCAGGAGACTAACATGAAATTATTTCCAGTTGTGCTGTTGTTTGACATTGAAAGTTAAAACAACCAATTTGAATGTGTTTGTATCTCAAAATATCAAATTTTATTGTCATGTCAACTCATAATTGTGTTATTTATTTATAAAAACGTTTTTTTTTCATTTTTAATTATTTGTTACTGAGAAACATTAGTTTCGTTCAATTTTTTATATCTATTTTTGAATTGTAACCCACCATGTTTAATTCCCTGGAGTTCTCATTCCATTTTCTTAATTGAATGTTGACTTTAAGCCAAATGGTTGACCAAATGGGAAAAAGTCAAAAAATATAGGGAAGACAATTCTGTGTGCTGTTAACTATTATTATTTCTATTTTTGTCCCATTTTGTTTTGAGATAAATAACAAAGTTTGGGGAATGCAAGTAATGAGCATTGCCTCCTTCACACATTTCAGCTCTCAAGCATGTGTAGCAGAGTGGATGAATTCTTCTTGAATGTCGGTTTTCAATTTAAATGTCGTGGTCTATTCGTTTTAAACGCATCTTAATTTTTTCAATTTGTTGTCCTCCTTTGAGAATTTCATTCAAGTTCTACTTTGTTTCCATTTTTCATACAGTGTGCTGTATTCTCTACTATTGTTCTTATGGGCTTTTGTTTTCAATAATTTACTCAATCACGTCTTTATATTTTGTCTTACTGTCTCATTCTATAAAATACGTTTGCATGTAGTCAGAGTAAAAGTCCTCCGTGTCTTAACTCCTTGTCTAATCGGCAATTCGACCACTCTCTTCTTAAAATTGGTACTTTTACAATGTCTACTAAAATGGCACTTCCTGTCGCCAGGTGCAAATCATCTGTAATGTAATTCCCTTTAGAAAAATGTTTATGAATGAATGGGACATAAATGACTACCCCACGCAATCAGATTATGTACAGTACATAAATAAAAAATACCTAGAATGCATTCAAATATGATATAGATTTTAATGAAGAAGACAAATTAATTCTAATTTGATGTTCCTGATGATCATTGACGTAATAAATCCCTTTAATAAATAATTTAGTAAACCGATTGTAAATGCCATTTTCAAGGTAAACCAAACGAATAACACGTTAATAGCGATTAATAAAAGCATTTCCGCCATAAATAATAATAGACAAAAACGCAACCTTGCATCCTGGAGTTGAGTGATGGTTGATAAGTAAAATAACTATTTTACCAATATTTAACTTGCTCATTTCTTATTTTAGGAAGCACCTGTGTGGTTAAAAGTTTCGTTCTGTTACCGAAAGGTCCGTTGATGGACAACTGCCTTTCTCTTCTCCGACATCCATCGTCTCGCACAATGATATTATTAATTAGTTTTAATAAGTGTCTGACATTAATCATAGTACATGTTAAATAATTATTCCCCGTTCAAGTCTTAATTAAGCGATTTTTAAAAATTAGTATTCATTAAAATTTATTGGTAAAACCGTCTTGTGCGGGACACCAAGACAGGCCATCAAATTGTTAGGCTCTTTTTGGTCCACATTGGCCGTCTTTCTCTCTCTCTCTCTGTTACTCTCCACTCGAAGTTCAATAAAGATTAATTTATTAATTCGACATGACAGATTCAACAAACAAATTAGTACCGCTCGTACTAAAGCGACTAATCGAAGGTCGCGCCTTGTTGAAAGTCTTCGTTGGTAGGTAGCAGAGGAGGAGGTACCTGTCGGTGTAGGGCCTTAACTGGACGTCCTCGAAACAACCTTCTTACCTTTCTGTTAATTGTCGTTCTATGTTCAAACTACCGAAATATTGATCTTTTTCCGTATTGAGAAAATGTAAGTTTTTGACTTTCATTTGAGTTCAAAAACTCTTCGACAGACAACAATAATTTATTAAAATATTCTCAAACACATATATAATAATTACAAAATAAGATATCCTAAAGCGTTAAATAGTATCTCTAATGTATTTGGCCTAGGCAAGGTAGAAAATTTTTCTACAAAACTTCGTAGTTGTTGTATTGCACCTGTCACAATGATTTTCCCTTTGAATTTTTACTTGTTTTTCGCGGTTCCGTCGCTTTTCAATTTCAGTAGTTATATATATGGTGAGATCATCAGATAAATCTGCTCAAAGGCTAGTTCAGAAAAAGTGAAATACATCAACCGTAATTCAACTAGGTATGTGACGCGGGCGAAACCGGTTACAACGATGGCATTTTATCAGGGAATCGTTACAAGGAAACGGTGAAGAGTCGTCGATAAAAATAATAGAATAATTGTGTTTCGCACGTTCTCATATTGATATTATTCGATTGACGATTACCCGGGCACAAGGTGAAGCCAAATGAGTACCTCGGTGGTTAGGAAAAATGCAGGGACTCGGCAGGGACCTTCGACTATTGAAGTCGACTACGGATACTTCAACAATGGCAAGCGACAATAGCCAGAAAATTGTTTTCTGTTTGCTCTTTGACCAGCTGCAACGATTTGTTCTTTTTTTAAGCCATCGTTCAAGCCGATTAATCAGACTGCCAAATGTAAACGACGGAAACTAATTAAACAATGCAAAACTGTTAACTTTTTCTGCCACCCAAGAGGCAAAGCTAAGAATGGCGGGAAAACCGTTTGCCGTGGACCAGCAGCATCCGGAGAAGAGAAGAAGGCGAGGTCATCTTGCCGGGAAAGTGGTATTTACGCCTTGAACCATTTCGAGAGAGGAGAGAGGGAACCAACGCGGCCAAGGGCGGCGAAATGATAATTGAAACAAAGTAAAATGTTATCAAATGTGTTCGAATAGAAAGTAGCTATGTTAGCAAGAATTTCGACCCACAACCTACAAGTACAACATGATGCATGGAGATGCATGCTCTTTTGCAAAAAGTCACTTATAACGTAACTGAAATAAAGGAGATCGGGAAGACTTCGTGTCACAATGAAGAATAGTGGAAAGTGACACTGAGGACAAAGAAAAAAGATCATAAGCCGAGCTAACAAATGGAAGTTTTACTGGTCGGATACAAAGGAGGAATGATTATAGATATAAACACAGAAAAAGAAGAAAGAAACAACAGCAAAGAGGAAAGTTAAAATGCGTACATAAATGTATATTAAATAATAAAATAGAAGATCAAAGACATTGAATAGAAATGTTTTTGGTGTTCCTCGAGTGGTTAGAATCAAGAACAAAAGGAGAACAAAGAGAGAGAGAGACAATTGACATTTCATTATTACTTAACAAAAATGTGTAGGGCTAATAAAAGTCAAAGGCAGAATCACACGAAGGCAAGGGCAATTCGACTTTGTTGTGCCACAAATTGTCAGCATCGGCCACAGCACTGGGCACTGATACAGCCATCACACCAACTGGTTTAATACATCTAGGGAATTGTACTGGAATAATAATTTTCAGTTCGAGAACGTGTTATGAGAATGAATGAAAGAAATAGATGAATGGTGTGAGTCTTCGGTAGCAGTCGAGTGCCAACACCAGCAGCAGTTGCATCACTACAAAAAGAAGTAACGACAAATTCATTCCGTGGTTTCACGCTTAACCCAAATAATCCAGGCAATCGATGGGATTTTGCAATAAATCGGCCGAGTTGGTTCTCCGGTCATGAAGTGCCAGAAAAACTGGGGCAATCAATGCAACGGCTTATTAATCACCGATAATTAATGATGAACAGCTCATTCATCCGCGACACGAGAACAAAATAGAAAGCAAAAAAAGGAAAAGAAGGTGCTGGTTTTGCAGTGCATCTCACTGCTGGCCCCTCTGCTGAGAGTACAAAGCTCCTGTTGGAATTCTCCAGCAGGACCTGCCCGGGGAGGGAAGTCAACACATTAACCACAGTATATGAGTCTACTACTAAGTCTACTAAGAATTTGGCCTCCCCCTTAACTTTAGTCTTAGCCGACCCTTCTAATGTGATAGAAGAGATGAGAAGAAAGAGAAAGGATAAAATTATGACACGTCAAGAGAGAGCCGAATGACTTGTTACATGTTTATTAAGTAAAATAAATTAAGCACTAGAAATAATTAAACAATAAAGTGAAGTAATAGAAACCTTCTGCTTTAATAAAAAAATTATCTATTTTATCTTTTTAATAACTTGATAATTTCCCTGAAAGGGGAAGCTTCATTGTGTGGTAAGTAAAATAAGATAAATAATAAAATAATATAAATTTTAATTAAAACTTATTTTATGAATTTCTCAGATTTATGTGTAAATAAAAGAAGAAAGGAGAACGTCAAGGTTTACCGAGAAGCCGCATACGAAGCAAGTTCGTACAAAAATAGACAGAAGTTGTAATTGGCCGAAGAAGAGAGAAGAAGATTAAAAGATTTTACAAATAGCAGCAACAGCAGCACACTGGGAAGAATTTTTGTTATGGAAGACAAATTTTGACTCCTCACGGAATTTGAAAAATTTAAATTGGTAGTCGAAAATAATTAACGAAACGGGTTCTCGCCGATTTATTTTACGTCCAGAAGTTTAATGAGAGGATGTGAAACAGCAAAGTGAGATAGAGAGAGAGAGAGAGAGAACTGGGAAAGTCGGAAGAAACAAAGAGAAAATGAAAAAGTAAATAGAGAGGAAGAAAAGAAAGAAAATGTTAGAATGAAATGCGCCTGAGTCTCTTGGAATTTATTTAGAAGAGGACAAAGTAAAATAAAACACAGATGGAAGAGTGCAAGAAGATGAAAACGGTAGAAATGGAAAAAGAAAAATGAGACAGTGAAGAGAACTCAAGAAATGGGAGAATTAGAGATAAACAAAGAGGAAGAGGAAGAGAAAAGGAGGAAAAGAAGAAAGAGGAAGTTGTTTACTAAACAAATTTGTCTGACGTCCTAAATTTTAATGAACAAAAACAGTTGGCAATTTTTGTTTAAAAGAAAAACAAAGCCACGTGGAAACACTAGGAAATGGGCATTTTAGTTTTATTTTATTCGTCACTGAGAGTTAAGTTTTGTTAACAAATAGAATTTTCTTACTTCAACTAAAAAGGGTGACCGATGGTATCCCACTGAAAAGACACGAGTTTCATGTATTTCTATTTTTGCTACGCTTATTCTTTGTCTCGCCATTGTCCAACTTTCTTTTTCATAATTTTTCTATTTCTTTTCCATCTATTCTGTTCTTTTATTTTCCACTTCTCCTATACTCTTCCTATTACTATTACACTACTTTTATTGTATTTGTTTGCTCTTCTATTGTTTACAAACACTTCCAGGTTCGTTCCACTACACTACTGCCCTGTTTCTGTTTCACTTCAATTCGTATTTATTTTCAATCATGCGGAAGTCAGCTAACCACGATGAATTCTATATGGGTGCACAAATAAGAATAAGTAACAACTGTGGCCAGTGCGGGAACCATCAAATGACGATGACAGTAGGAGACTGATTAGGCAATGTTCTGATCTTTAACAGACCGAAATTGACAAAAAATTACTTCAATTAGCCGACGACAACTCGACGACTTTCCCTGGGCCCAAAAAAATTTCTTTTGCGGATTTTTCCGGGAGTAACAAAGGCGGCAGCGGCAGGGCAAGTCGAAGGCGAACGCGAGAAGAAACGGGGAGAGGCAAAAAAGTTAGGCAAAACTAGAACTAGACGTAGACGTAGAAGAAGAAGATTTGGCTGGCGTTTCAGTTCTCCTCTGGCCGGGCTACGAGAATGTCGCCGGTTTGCGAGCGCGCAACGTTTTCTCGTTCTTCTCTCACTTTTTTTTTATTGTCGATCGTCTGCAACTGGCTTAGTCTTTGGCTTTAGTCCTTAGTTGTCGGTCGGTTGCCGCCTGTCGCCCGTCTCTCACACTCGTGTGTATGTGTCTGTGTGTGCGTGAGTGTCGGCCGAATTTATTTTCACGTAGCGAACATCCTCGTCGTCAACGTCGCCTTCTTCGCATTTGTCCAACGTCGCGAACAATTCGAACACAAATTTCACAACAAAATCAAAGAAGAAGAAACTTCTGTCGAACTTTCGTATTAATTTTTGCTTCAAGTGCTTCCGGTTTTTCTAAAAATTTCCCGCGTGCTTTTGCACTTCCGCCATGAAACCGCGAAACCGAAACGAAAATTAAATTTGAATTGAATTAGGCCGCGTGGAAAGTGAAAAATATATTTTGTGTATTTAGTGAGGCGAGAGACACACAAGACACACGCAGTACTCAAGTACCCAAAAAAGCGCGCGTTTTGCCATTTTTAATTAGCCGACTGTCGTCCGCAACCGGACAGAATAAAATTTTTGTCTTCGTCTTTTGAGGTTTTCTTGTCCTTTTCGATCTGCCCTGCGATTTCGGCGAAGTGCCCTTCCTACCGGCTCGTGCCTTCATGTCTCTTTGAGTGATTCCTCTCTACTTAACGGTTAGAGGATCTGTCATGGACGATCGAGCCGAACACTTGTGATTGCTTGTCTGAAATGACGTCCCGGTTCAGTCAGCGGGCCACTGGAGTGGCCGCGGCAACCGCCATTGTCCTCCTGGTCGTCCTAATTGTCCTTCTCTGGACAAACGTCGGGCAAGACATATTCCATGGGACGCCTAAGAAACAGATCAACGTCGACTCGACTCCAAGTCGGAATAACGTTATAAGCGGAGGCGATTTTCGCTCGACTTTTCTGCGGGACCAGGTTCATCAGGTACCGCCTGATATCGACCATCCAACTGGTGAGTACCTGACTTTCCTGTTCTTCCTCTCCGGGAGACTGACACTGCAGGTGCCAGAGACGTGTACAGTGATGAATATCACTAAGGATGAGATTTGAGGCGATGCAGGGTCACCCCGGTGTACCTGTTGGGTGTTTAGGTTGTACCGTCTAGGTTCAGGTTCCAGTAGATGTCCTTGAACTTAACCACGCTGGAGACATATCTCTCGCAGTTGCGTATTAAGGCTCCGTTGTTTCTGGCCCGAGATCACTGCCACCACCAAAATTGGCGGGAAATTTATTGACCTTTTACCCTGGGTGAGGTACCCACCCTGAAGTGAGGTACCTGAAGGTGCATGTACCTTTTCTACCATTCCTCCATCTCATCCTCACATCCCATTCCACTCGACGAACCCATTCCTCAGCCAACATTGTGACAAATCCGTCGCATCAAAACATGAATGTTTTAGTGTGTATGCTTATCGTTATTTTTATTAACGTTTTAATAAACGTCGAATAACATTCGACAAAAAAAATAACGTTAAGTATATATACAAAAATAATGAACACCGTGAAAATTTAAATTCGATAATGAATGTTTTAGTATCTTCATTTCTTTTGTTCCATTTGACTTGTGTTTGCTTAATCGCGGCGGACACAATTTGATTTTATTACCAACATAAAAAACCAAAAAAAGAATAAAAGTCAAGGTTCCCCGGACTGAAACGACTGTATTCTTGTCTTCACGAATGATCGTTTCGTCTCCTACGAAACTGTTTGGGCCAAATTGACACCCGTAAATGTCTTTAAATAAAAAGGAGTGAAATGAGCCGGCGAACTTCAACTTGGGCCATTGCGACAGCAAAACCTGCAAAACCCGTAGGACCGTCCGGAAAATTAGACTTGCCAATTTTTTTGGAAGTTTTTGGTACAATTCCTTCCTCTTATTATAATAAAACTCCAAGAAGTATACAAATATTAATTCAGTATAATGAAAATACAAAGCAAAATGCCATCCCTACAACCCAAAGAAATGTCAAAAAATGTCACATACAGTCAAGTGAGATGCAGTCGCCGCTGAACATGAAAAGGAAGACAAATAAGGAAACGGGGAAGAGATGCTATGACCTTAATATAGAATTTAAATTCGAGGTACCTGATGCTCTCGAATCGATGCCGTACCTGCTCTCAAAGAGTAAACAATCACCTTGTAGACTCTCATTAAAAAGGGAGAAAATGAGGGAAATTAGTGCCACGTTAATTACCAGCCCCGTTTTATTGCCACGACAAACAAAGAGCAAGTGTCGTTTAACGTTTAGACGTTAAGAAATACCTTTAATGAGAGGTAGGGAGCGAACGTAAAGGTTCTGCGGTTTAGAAACAGGTTGAGATACTCAGGAGACGAAATAAAATTACACAAGAATTATATTGCACCATTCGTAAAACTGATACCTTAACTAGTTAATTCTATTAATAGATTCGAACCCGTGGTCAATACCTAACTTATGAGTTACCATCCCGAGGAACTACTGAGTATCTACATTTTGGTTTCCGGTGCCTGATTTTTCGAAAAAGTAGGAAAAAACTATGTCTGATTCTCTGTTTTCTAAAAGCTTCTTTTTTTCCCTCTCGTTTTTGGAGAGTTTTCATTCTTTAGACCGGAAGAATCTGTGGTGTTCCAAATTGCTTGCTTATTAGAAGTTGCGAAAACAATTGACCGAACGGAAAAGAATTAAGAATGTGGTTTCAATTAGAAAATGTCATTGGCGCGGGACAAATGGACAGCATAGGGAGCCAGACAGGAAGCGGAAGTGCACAGACAAAACGGAAGTCGTGCAAAAATAAAATAAAAATAAATAAAGCAAACCCAGAAACAATTAAAAGAAGGAGAGGGGCCCAAATTCGTGATCCTCTTCGAAATTGCCGCCTTTTTTTCGCTTCCGGTTGCCACACTTGTGACGTCATCTTTCTGGGCCCTTTTGGTTGTCTCCAACGGTTTTTCTCCAGCCCCAAATTCAAGCTTTTTACTTTCTTTTGTTACTTGTCATTTTCTTCATTTCTTTTTCTCTCACATTCTTTTCTCGCTCTGGTTGCCGTGAGAAATAAGTTTTGCATGATTTTCCGGGAACGGTTTGTTCGCTAGAATTTGTAATCCAAGTAGCGGATTCCTAAATCCCCAAAACGGCAAAAAAATGAAACAACGAAAAGAAAGAGAAGTATGGTGTATTTTTAAGCTTCGTTGCGACACAATGTGCAGGCTCTCTCGCCATTTTATTGCTTTATTTTGTAGCCTGTTCTGTTTTTTGTGTCTTGTTCTTTCTTTCTTCTTCCAACAAGGTCCTTTCATTTGGCCGGTGTCTCCAAGTGTCGTGACTGTTGTTACCGTTGCTTTTCGCTTTTTTTTCGCTGGTATGGTCTCTGGCAATCATTCGGGAAAATTATGTCGCTGGCCGAATGCCATGATGTTGCAACATAGAGGCTAGAGGTGGGGGCACAGACAAACATCCAGAGGCTGCAGGGTCAGGGCCCCCTTCATAAATGCGATTCTCCTTTTCTTCTCTCCTGGACCAGATGTTGGTCGGTTTAATTTTACAATCGCTTAATAAGCATCATCAGTCATCAGTCGGCGGAGAAGTTTAATGAACTTTAGCAAACACACGTCGTAGAGTGCCCGTCTAGTGGGGAAAAAGAGAAGGAAACACGAGGGAATCGTCATTATTTATGAGGCCCCATTTTGAGAAGGTTTCGCTCTCTGCACAAAAACTGTTTATTTCCGCGTTTTCTAATTCAGAAAAAGTCAAATGAGCGTGGGTTTTCGGGTACTTAACTGCACAGTTCTGGTTTCCTTTACTGTCGTTCACCTCCTGGAAAGAACTCTCTTTCTTTTCCCGGTGGTGCTAATTTGAGAACCCGGAAAAAGTTGAACGTTTACAACAGGAAAACTCGTGGGGCGTCAAAACAAGGGTGACTGCATAGGCGGAATGCAGAGGTAACAAACCATAAAATTGCAGTGTAATTTACAATGTGTTAATCTACGGAAGGATTCAAAACTAGCCGATGGAAAACAGATCCATTGACAAATACGAGAAAAATAAAAGTTGAATCCAAAAAAATAAGAACTCAGACAAACTAACAAAGAGAAACATTCCAAAAATCCTTGAAATTAAAAACTGTTACTAAGCATAACAACAACGAACGACCCGCCACTCAGGTACGGCACTTTGGGAGATTAAGAAGAGTGCCACCCAACTGTGATTCTCGCAAAAAGAGGACATCAGAGAGAAAATTAAAAGATAAAGCCATACAGCCTTTGGAGTAATCGGTTAGAGGCAAGGTACCGACAGTGACATGAAACGGCTAGTGAGGGTGCTCTTTAGAACAAAAATGTTGGCGGAAGACCATCGAACCGAATTAACCGTAAAACATAAAATTCAAGAATTAAACGCCAGCAACTTCATTACACGAGGCGCCTGCAGAATCTACGAGCTGGTGTAAGGCCAGGTGAAATGTCCAATGGTACGCGGGGTTGTTTCGGCTAACTAGGGAACATGAACTGGATGTGTCTTTTAGTCCACTTGGTACTTGAGAGCTCATCTGTTTAATTTCATTTTCCATTTACGTTCTTGTTAGAAAAACTGGTGTCCTGTCACCAGGTCACCACCACGCGGGATGTTCTGATCCACCATTTTATTTTGTTACTCATTGGTTTTTGGAGACTAGAGTTGGGTTCGCCGTTCTGGAAAATTTCGTAACTCTTTACGTTGCACGGTCGTTTTATTATGTTAAGAAAGAAAAGCGAAACGCCCGTTTGACTTATGTAAATAACATGCGATGTGGAGATTCCACGTTTAAATGTGCGGTCGTAAACGTTGTTTAAAATGGCGGACAAAACACGTCCGAATTCTTTTCGTTCCGAATGTTTTATTTTTTTAATTCGCGGTTTTACGATGCTCTCGGCTGGAATTTTCCAAACAAATTTACCGTTTCCAAGGACTTTTGAGATTTTTTCGCGAGTTGTCACGGAAAATATGTCCCACCCGGCAAACGAGGTCCATCCAGATCTTCATCGAAATTCTCTTGGGCAGTTGGTCCCTCTTAGTGATGTAGTAGCAGCAGGTATTCTGTTAACGATGGAATCATTATACATAGGGTACCTTAAAAGGTTAGGGTAGCGATGGTTACCTCAGTGAAGCCAAAGGGGTCAGGCTTAGGTCGGTTGGGCTGGGCCGCCCGAATGCCTTGAGACAAAATTCCTTTGGCGGTTGCAAGTCCCGCTCCAACGTGGCACCTGCAGTATCCTCCTTGGTGGTTATTCAAGGTTCAAGCTGCCTGGTAACCTTTTTGGTCTTTTGGATTCGACCCCCGCCCATCGTCTTGTTTGGTCACATCAACCTCCACACCCTTCTTAAGCTCTGTCCATTTCTTGTGCGAGGTTCTCTATGCTCGTGTCAATCGCTTTCCTGTTGTTGGCTTACACAGCCCACACGTGCTTGGATTCCTCTGCCAAATACGCCGGAAACCCACTGTTCTTTACGCCCAGAAACGTAAACAAAAACAATTTGCCCGTGACAATTCGGCAGACGTTGGCCAACCAGGTACAGGCCAAAAGTATTACGACGTGCCTCTTCTTTCATTCGGCCGACGATGCCTGAAATGATCCGCCGAACTACTGTCATGCCTTTGTAGGCTACGTAACATTCAACCTGATCTATTTTGCCTTTAGGTTCCAAGGTGTAACGTATAGCTCTACTATTTTCACCTTATGGTACTTGAAGAAAGGCAGCGTGCTTGCTCCTGCTGTCTCCTCATTGCTATCGTATCCATTTCGGTTGCGCTTTTTTGTCCCGTCATCCTGCTCTTTTGTGGCCATGGGTACGCAGATCTATGAAATCATACCATGAACATGAAATATTAATATTTAACTTTTTTCTACTTGTTATTCCCTCCTCCTATGCTCCGACTTGTAATACCTTAAGTTTCCTCTAACCCTACGGCTATGTTTTCCTGGCCTTTCCTTCCTTCTCTACTTGGCTTCTGCTCAAACTTATCAAACTTGCTGAGTCGTATCTACCTATTTTAATTCGTTTTGTTTAATTCAACGATTACTTGATGTCCCTGTAGGTTAAGTCATGGATCAATTTCATCCTAATCAGGTGTTACGGATATCGCAAATATAATTGATGAAATTGGTTCTCCCCAATTTGGATTCTGAAGTCATCCATGCGGTTGTTAAGCTGGCGTCAGACTGGGTCGTTTGTACACGTGCGACTAATTTAGGTTTTAAGTGGTGGTGACACCAAACCTGTCATTTTAGGTTTGTGTTTCTCTGGGCTAGAAGCAAGTTGCTCTCGCCAACCAATTCCGTCCATTTTTGGATTCTTCCATTGCATTTCCAGAATTTTGGGAACGTCCACGGGGATATCGTTGAAGGAAGAGGGCGGGAGCTATGGCGTAATGGTTTACCATGAATAGGAAACGATGCCTGAACCTGGCAGTGATTGAATAGGGAACCTAATTATCGAAATGGAAACTAATTGGTGACACGAAACGTTCATGAGAGTGCGTGCCTCCGTGTGTATTTCTTTGTGCTCTTTGTTGCCTCTTCGACCAGGTACGGAAAAACAGGGCCGTGTTTTATCTGGAGACGTGACTCGAGTTGTGCCTGCCCGGTTTTTTGTATACCTTTCCCAACAATTACCGAGACAATTTTCTCAAGGGAGGTACGGAGGGCGTAATAATTAGTTGTACATTTTGCAGCGATAGTTTGTCATTTAACTAAGAGCTGTATATATTCAGACCATACCCAAGCCATGCCTGTTACATTTCAAGGTGATTGTGTTATGCGTGGACTTCCCTCGTGCACAACCTCTCTGATTTTCCTAAAATGTTTTGTGCTACGAAATATTCAGAAAGTCAGACACCTGCCAGGTGGAGCAGGTATGATTGTTTTTTATTTTGCCAAACATTATGAAAAACAAATTCGCAAATGGGTTCTGAACCAGACCCAGATCTAAAGCTAAATTTTATTAGAACGAATGCCCTTATATAAAGTACAATAATATATGATTGCATTGTAAAAGAATTACTAGTTACTTAAACCAGTTGGTTATAAGACTGTGAGTAGTAGACACAAGCCTAAGTACATCAATAGATGCATTGTTAAATAGATATTTGCTCGATATTTAAAAATTACCCCGGTGTCTTAAAAATTGAAGAGTCTACAAAGAGCTGCACTACTACTTATGCTAAATAATGTACATAATAAGTTGGATATGTAGTTACATTACAAAAGTTGGGTAGTTAACTGAATACTAACAATATGGATGAATAGAAACTGTGGCGCCGGGATCTGAGCCTTGATTGTTTCAGCCCTTGTCTGGAATGTCGCATCTTTACCAGACACAAGTCGTTCACGTATTTAAGTCCAACACAACTTTCTCCTGAACAAAAAGTTTAATGTTGAAAGTTTTATAAATCTCCGCATTAGATACTCGTCGGTGTAATTTACAAAAAGCTTTGTCGCGGCATTTTAACGATGAAAAGCAGCTAAGATGTCTTTCACTAAAATGATGCAAACATAATTGTCCATTGGATAGTCTTGAGAAGACACGACATAACAAGTCAGTTGATGAATGCCAAGACGAGGAAATAAATCAATCGAGGGAAGAAAGCGTGCAATTTGAAACATCACTTGGGAAAGCGAAGAACGTACAGCTTCTTAACGAACTCGAGAAAGATCACATCGGAAGATCACAACATTTCGTGATGAAAACTCTCCAAATACGGGAAAACGAAAGGGCAATGAATTAAAAAATCTCACAGATTGGTGTGGGGGTTGAATAATAGGCATAAAAGTGGAATGAGAAGAAATTAAAAGTGGTCAAAATAGAAACCAAACACAAAATGACAGGCTTGTAGCGATGCAAAACTATAATAGTGAAAAGCACATAACGAACATTGTATAGATTACGGGTATCACATACGGTGTAAATTTATATATTTTTGTATTCGTGACGAATTAGTAAAAAAATAAATGTAAGTGTGAAATGATAGGTAGAAATCTGCAGCGCCCTGGCCCGTTCTAAGAAATTTTTAATAGTTAAAATTATAGTAAAAGATAAGTGTTAATAGTCCAGACAGAGCGGCTATAAAACGTCAAATTAATCAGATCTGTCAATGAGTTCGATTGGTCCCCCGCGAAGATAAAACGACCCAAACATTTCAACGGGTTTAAAAGTCTCATCGGATGACAATAGAAATGTGTGACATAAAACTGTCTCTCGCAGAGTCTGAAACTTGGTCTATTAAGGTTCAAACTGGAGGTTCACAGGTACCAGGAGCAGGTTTTCATGAAGTTATTAGACTGAGACTGCATTCCGGATATCCAAATGGTACCCCTACAGGTACGTAATACAGGAATAAATTGCAAGTAACAGGGCTCATCTTCTGCCGATCCCAAAAAAATATTACTATAAATTTATATGGTAAACTATATTCATGTGGTTGACCCACCATTTTCCAAGAAGGGAAGTTAATTGCAGAGAAAAAAAGGCGTAACTGAGATGGGACACTTTCCCACACTTCCAAGAACCGAAGTTAGTTTACGTAATGTCGTAATTCATAACTCACATTTCTGTAGATGCAGTAGCAGTCGTTTCTAGTTCCCGACCTGAACGTTCTTATTTCCAAAGACCCACACGACCTTGACCCCTTCACTACCTTTGGTGTTCTTCGACGCAGTCCAATTCAGCCGATCGATCAATTCGTTTTCATTTTCCGATGGAGGGTCTCACTATCAGCGATGAGATCTCTCACTGCACCAGTCCTCTGAACTTCGTTTACAACGATGATGAGACTCGGTCACGGTATTTATGTCGGGAGTGCCTCTCCTTTGCCAAATATTTAAAGAATGTCATCTGCCGCGGTAGCTGCGGTTGCTTCGTGACAATGCGATGAACACGCGAGTATTTCAGCTGAAATTTGCATTTCCTTCCGACGAGGTTGTTTATCCCGAAAAAGAAACATTTGACATGCGGAAGAGAGGCAGAAATCAAGTCGGCAACTTCGTCAACAGGAAGAAAATGAACATGAACGGATTGTAAGAAATATAATTAAAAATATAGGAGTGGTACACATGGGTAGGGTAAGGGAACACAAAGTTAGTAGCTTACATGTCTCGTCAAGAAAATGGTGAGTCTGGAAGTGCAGACACCAAGACTGAAAGCAGAAGACACAGCCCGGAGACCAAAGAGGTCCAACATCCGAATGTGCAAGAATCGACATTGAAATAAACTCAAAGTCAAAGTCAATGCCAGCATTAATTCAAAACAAAACTTCCTCTTCTTCTTCTTCTTGAGGTTTTCCCTTTGTACCTGATACGCACGTGACGGTGCTGGCAAAGGAATTTGGGTTGCAGTTGCATGTTGTCAGTGGAATTTGCACACATTAAAAATTATCGGCTGGATATTTGCATAGAAAATTAGGTTCGCGTGAGCGAGTACCTGCGAAATTCCTGGAGTTTTACCTGGTAGGTCAACTAACTCTAAAAGCATTTCCTCCGTTTCTTTTTTACTGGTACCTGCCGACGTTGAACTCGAGTACAATTTGCGATATTTTACTTTGCCTCAATGGTTGGTTTCCTGTTTTTAAACAAATTCAATTTCAGAATTTATGTGCAAGGAAACCGTGAAAGAAAACAAAGGAAAGTATAGAGTAAGTAACTGTAGTGAAGTAAAAATGCCAGGAAAAAGCAGTAGGTGAAAACTCACTCCTCCCAGGTACTGAGTACCTGAAAAGCTTGCATCACTCAAGTCAGAAGAGGCAATGCTACTGAGCGGAAAATGTAAAAACCGTTAGGTGGAACTCAGAAAACCATTAGGAGAAAATAAAGCAGAGGAAATTGGAAAAAAAACTAGAAATGGCGCCAGATCATTTTGTAAAGGTCAGAGGACGAGTAGGACAGTCACAAAATCCGAACCTGAGTCTAAGTCTAAGCCTACGACAAAACACAATGAGGAGGATTAATAGTCCCCACAGACAAGGGGAAACGTCAGGAGGAAGGAGAGGCAAAATCCGGATTTAACGATGGGAGAAGTCGATCGAGGTTGCGGCCCCATGGATGCGTGCGCGTGCCTGCGTGGGTGCCCAGGACCCGCTCTGCCACCCTCACTAGGCCACCAGGTGCTGGCCGACCCAGAAAGACCCTCGACTTGTGAGGGGGCCTGTTAAGACCTTATTTGGGAAAGTAAGGTAACTGCGGTCAGGTACGGTCCGGGAGTGTGCCAACCAGGTACTGTCCCGTGAGGCAGTCATGTTGTCGCTTTCCGGGTTTTAAGGACACAGAGTAGGGCCAGTAGGGCACTTCTGGGAAGCTGAGGGTCCTACCCACTACCCTCACCTTCGTCATTTCCTCATCGGGTTTGCCTTCTGCCACATGTCAACTTTGCATCTTCTGCTCTTCTCTTTTCGCCTGGTTTGTTGCATTTTCACTTTTCCTCTTGCATCCTCTCAGATTCCGGTTATGCAAACCAACACTGGATTTATTTCATTCTGCTTTTTTTAACACAAGACTTTTGCCCTTTTCTTTTTTCTTAGTTTGCGTCTTCTTCGAACGTTCGCCTTCGTCCGTCTGTTGATGTTTCAGTTGGACAAAGTTCCTCAATAATTGCAGATTTAACCGTTTGTCCGTTAAATTTGTTGTCAGCGAAAGCGTTCGGAGGATTCTCACTTTTTTCCATGTCGTTTCAATTTTGGTTCGATTTCAATCAAAGTCTCGTTCGATCCATCGACCTCTCGGCATCTTCGGCCCCGGTGACAGTTTGGCCTCTTCGTTTTGCCGCTGTCTGCCTTTCGGCATTTGCTCTTTTTACTTGGCGATCAACTTCTTTTTTGCGCTTGTTTGTTTGTTTTTTGCTTCTGAAATGCGTCTCCGTTCGTCTCTTGTCTATTTAGCATTTATTTCAACATTTTTTTGCTTTTTTACTTTCCACTAAAAATTATTGTCAGTTATTGTCCTTCCGGACGTTCTGACTCGACAAATTCGAACATCGGAGTGCTGCGTTTTGTAGAAACCATAAGTTTTTTCATGGGTCGAAGTCAATGACTCGGTACCGTTTGCTACCAGGGAATCTCCTCAGTACCGCTTTTCCACCTTCTGCTTTTCTCTCCCCTTTTTGTGATTGTTGTACTGCCATCATCAAGGGTAAACAGGTTAACTACTTCTGCTTTTGTTTAGGTCTAGTTCCTGGTTTGTCGATTTTGTCGTTACACCTTGTTACCTTGTTAACGTTACATGTTTTAAGCACACCTGTCGTGCCAGTCGTCTACTTTGTTCAATCCTCTTGGTCTCCTTGGTGTCTGGCCGTTAAATTAAAATATTTTTTGTTACTTGAGGTTGAGCCCTTAGAATTCTCCTCTTTCTTCGTGTTGTTTCTATACACGGTTATTGGTTTCACAATATGGACTACTTCAACGTTCACTGCTAATTAGCATCCGTCTACCTTATTAGTATTTAAATGTATTTCTAATCGTACAATGACAATAATTAAAATGCTCGCTGCCTCAGTTGCAGTCGCAGTCTTTTGCCATCGACGAATGCAACAAAATAATATTTATTTATGCAGTTAGTCGAGTACCCATGAGTCTGTTAACAGTAACGGGTTGGACAACCGTTGTAATTATCATGACAATATGTGCATAATTGGCGCTACCGAACCTGCACTGGAGGACTCCACCAAATTCCTGTCGTACCTGAGGAGCATAATCGAGACACGACCGGTTAAACCTGAAGAGATAGAACTCGACTGCAGAAGTTTCATTTGCCGTTCGATCTGATGGTTTCTTGAAACTAGATTG
Organism: Polyplax serrata; assembly: GCA_037055365.1. Taxonomy (NCBI): domain Eukaryota; kingdom Metazoa; phylum Arthropoda; class Insecta; order Psocodea; family Polyplacidae; genus Polyplax; species Polyplax serrata. Next base: position 11,595,587 of record JAWJWE010000003.1, read on the forward strand.
GTTAGGATTTCTTTTTCTATTATTTTTTCTTCTTCGGTTGCTCGTGATCCGCCCTTATATTTAACGCATGCACGTGCACAGAAAGACACGCACGTAGTGCACGTCCTGTTCCGTTTAACGAGGCGAAAATGCGTGTAAATCAATCGATCAGATTCAGTCTGAGTGTTTTTGGGTTTAATTTGGATGATCGTTAAAATGAGTCGTTGATCTTTCGATCTCCTCCTCTGCCTTTCTCGTTTCTTCTACATTTTTGGGGTTACTAAATTATGTCTTTGGTTGCGTCTACCGTCTACTTCTCGTGTTGTAACTTTCTTGTTGAATTGAAAAGAAAAATTTATACTCATCTTTGATTCTCTCTTTCTTACAACTTGTGTGTATTTATTCTGCACTCTTTTGTTGTATGCTTCCTTTATACATATCATTCAGTTCGTTTCTCTGTTACAACTACTTTCACATTAGTTTTCGATCAGTCTTTAACTTTGTTGTGAAATTCAAGTGATACATATTTCACGAGGGATCATCGCTGGTGTGAATTCTAATTCCGCTTTGTGTATGATTAAAATTCAAATCTTTCTCGCTTCCTACATACTTCTCTTTTACAATAAATCTTTCAGCTTCGTTTCAATTACCCCATCGATCTGATCGCTTCTGGACGGTCAAGTTTAGGCAGAAATCAATTTTTCCAAGGCTGTCTCAAAGTTTGAACTCATAATTCTAGAATTAATCCGCAGACTGCCAAATATTTACCCTGCTTCATTGGATTGAATTTTGAACCTCCACGACATGTCCACAGTGAACTTGTCACTCTCATGTTTTTTCTCATTTGGTCTTTGAAAGGAAATGTCGGACCGTTGATATTGTAATATGCTAATAGACTGAATTAATTATTAATCCGATGCTTTCGGCAGAGCTAACGAAACCTTTTTATTATTCAAGGTTTCTTTCTTTCTTTTTTACTGTCATCTTTTGTGTCTGTCCCGTTTGTCCGCCACTTTTTACACACGTCAAAGCATAGGGCAAGGCGCTCACGTATCCGTTGACATCCACCAGACAGTCACAAGTAGACAAAAATGCGAACAATCCGGCAACACTACTGAAACGTATAAAATGAATGAAAATCAGGTTTTCTTCTGCCACGATTGCTTACTATGTTGTCGTCGTTGTCGTCTTCTTCCGCTGTTCTGTCCTTCAACCGACTGCTCTCTTTTGCTTCGAACTTTACTCCCATTGTTTCTTTCGCTTCGGCTCTAAGTCTTTCATTGTCCGTTCTTCATGATTATTTTTTTTTCATCTTTTTCTCTAACAGATCTTTTCTAAATGAGCTTCAACTCGTCATCTGATCGATTCATTTTATGATCCTCCTTTTATGTTTTAATTTAATTTGGCACGGTTATTATCTACTCAACTGGCAACTTCAGAACATTTAACTCGACACCGTAAATGTACACCGTCGTGTTAAAGGGAGATCAGTTGACCAGATCGACGAGATGTTTCAACCGATAGAATGAATAGTGGCGATAGATAATTGGTCGTTAAAGGTTCAAAATATAATTTTCGCCGCCTGGAAATTCTAATAAAAGAAAATGACCGTTTGGTCAATGTCCTGAAGCCAATTCTGATAGTTTAATTATCCAATGGGAAGATCGAATTTCTTACACGAGTGATGAGTCTCAATGAACATCGTTATATCCGGAACTCCTAAGACTAAGCTTAAAATTTGTATGTTGTCGTTCGGTTTTCGGCCCTGCCGATTTAGGCAGACCAGAAAATCTATTTTCTATTTAACATTCTACGACTTGTAGTGGTACTGACTTTTGAACCCGGACCCTTTCACTTTTTTGTCCATCTGGTCGTTAGTTGATCTTCACCTTTACCCTATTATTTGGTTTGCTTCTTCTGTTTGACTCAGTTTCTATCTTTAATTTTCATTTGCTTTGACTTATCTATTAGCGTGTTTCTTGGCACACTCGTGGTTCTTCTCTATTTTTTACGTCCTATTTTCCGCACAACTCTGTTGTTATACATTCATTCCTATTCATTGCACCTATTTGTATCAATCATTTTTTCTTGCATTATCCCTATATTCTGTTTCGGTTAATCGGCATTTAATGTTTTTGGCGTTGCTCCGATCACCTGTCGTTGTCCGCCCATCCTTGTTCTTATTCGGTTTCTATTTTTTCCGTTTCGTTCGTCTACACCTTCGTTGATCGTCTTCCGGTCCTTTCTAAGCTGCATAACCCGAACAAAACGAGACGAATTTAAATTTGAATTAAATTAGCCAGGCGTCGAGTGTCTCGTCACAGGTTCGCCTCAGGTGATTCTCTCTTTTCCAATGAGAATCCAAGTTTTCCCGGCCTTGACGTGTTCCCGGCAGCTTTTTCACACCTCCTTTGTCTGCCGTGGTTTTTTTATCTCTTATTTTCCCAGGGCTGATGACATAAGATTAAGAAACGTTATCAGGCAGACTGGCAGGTAGGCCATCGTGTGTCTGTACGCACATCGTCGTCGTACCCGGTCGTACCCAACGGAAAACTTTTTGAGATACTAACGTTTCGTATTTTTATTTTAGGTAAGTCAAGTGCAAAACTTAAAGTCACCGGTGGAGTGTGGTTTTAAGTCAAGATGAAGGCATGTACACGTAGAGACACGGTCAAGGCTTTGGGAAGTGAGAAAGACGCAGAATGAGAATACGCCTGCCTGAGTTGAATGGAATTCCCTGTCAATCAATCAATCATTCATACAATCAATCCAGTTGTGATCCGGCCGAGAGATGTTTTTTTTCTCCAAACCAATCCGACTTGATCGATATGAATTTTATCCTCCAACTTAATTAATGCACGTTTTTTCCTCTGTCTCTCTCGGTTTATGATTTTTTTCCCTTGGCAAAGCCGTTTGAATCGTTTCTGTAGAATCAATTCTGATCGAACAATGTGGCAAATGAACGACCAACAAAATTAAATGTTAACAAGACCGTTGTCCGTAAGTAGTTAGTACTTAGTTAGTAGTTAGTTAGGTAGTTTTCGTGAATATGATGTTGCATTTAGGAAAGCATTAGTATTCAGCGGATACGAGTAAACTTCTTTTACCAAAAATTATTATCATAAAAAACGTAGTATTGCCTGAACGCACGAGCCATTTATGACTTAATTTAGAACACGAGTATTCAACAGTAATAACAATTGAATGATTCTGTATAAAGTACTTCGTGAAAACGAATGGAGAAGGAATATCAACAAATAAACTAAAAACTATGAGCCGACTAAAATCAATGAGTGGGAATGAGCATTAACATGTGACATGATCAAAAATTGTAAGTAGGAAAAATTTCAAATTTGTTCGCTTTGTTTACTAATTTATCTAAAAATAAAGACCCAAAGCTGTACAAAAGAATACTAAAGCCAAGATTGACCTAAGACACAATATATCGTTGGACCAAATTATATAATTTCCATAGGGAGTCATATCAGGAAATAGAAAGCCACGGGAACGGCACGTAGAAGGAAGTGTTTCATGTCCGATTTGAACGGAGTCCAGACCATCAAAGAAAAAAAACCGAGAAAAGAAAACTCAAACACGAGGCTCCTGACTTAAGTGCTCGTAGATACGTTTAAAATCAAATCAATACCAATGTGATGATAAAAATCCTCCCTCTCCCCCCCCCCCCCAGGAAGCTTCAGACCTTTTTCACACTGTCATTTTATGACATTCACCTGAAATTCTGAAATGATTGATTCTTCTGGGCAATTAGCTCGTCCAGGAAGGAGGAACAGTTAGAGTGGAGGAACCATGGTCTCATGAAGATGAGAGATATGACGCCTTCGGTCTTTGGTATGAAGTTATCGTCCGTACCTGAAAAAAAAGGTCCTCGGGCGAACGGGAACCGAAACGGCATTCATTCAAGGGCAGATAAATTTTATTTACCTGATAAATTACGCAACGAGGAGTTGTATCCACTCCATGTCAAGTGGCTGTGATGTCAGTCGGTAGGTCTGATAGGAAAGAGAGACGGAGGCCAAATCGGCGAAGGTGTAATTGGAGGATGATCCAACGCAGGAAATGAAGGATGACATCTTTTGATTATCTCTATTTCCTACGCGTCCATGTACCTTCCTTCTTAGACCTGTACCTTTTCTCAACCCCCTTCCCCCTTCCAACATGGGCACCAACGTCCAACATGTGCAAAACAAAGTGCGACAGGCGTCAGATGTTTTACGTCAATTTACCTTAGCTGTTGAGAATGACTAAGAATGAAAGATAGCGAGGAAAGTTACGAAGTGGAAAATGATGAATGGCGAGAGCAGGTGAGATAAGAAGGGAGACAGTGAAGACAATGGTTATGCTCGAAGGGATGTTGGCAAACCAATAAAGGAGTGATAACGGGCTTGACAAATAGAAAAACCTAAAACAACTACTTAAATTTCGGACGAGAAGGTACATTCCAGTCAGAATATCAGGTACAGAGGAAAACGTGTTAAGGAAGAATACGGTAGTAATAGTAGAGGCGTCAGCGGATGTCTGATTGCCTCAGTGACTCAACATTTATGTATCGTCCAGGCACCGATTGCCGATTGTTAGAACAGAACTCGCATCTACCGTCGGTAAGCCATTGATTACAGTTGGGCAAACAATCAACAAGGAGGTGTAGGAAGGTGGACGAGACCTCAAGAATGGATATGAGTAGGCTGCGGCTGAATGAAGAAAGAGTTGAATACAGACGGGAGGACGACTAGTGTGGTAAATAGGTTCAGCCAAAGGAGCCACCAGGTGTGTAACCTCAAAATAAGAAAATATTGAATGATACCGTGCAGACGGGTATGGCAGAGCCGGGCCCAGTCCCAGGCACGTGTGTTTACATCGACACAGGTGAAAGGAACCCGAGGATATTTTAAATTGGTAAAACACTGCACCTGATTGTTAATTACAGAGAATCCAGAAAAGGTAAATAACCCCCAGACAAGGGTCAACAAAAATTTCAGGGAAGGACCTGCCAATCCCACTCGTACAGCACCTGCGTTTCCGCTCGGGACGGTACCTGAAATTCTCTATTGAAAGTTGAAATTCAAAGTGTTCCAAGAGCAGCGATTGAAAATTCAGCTCCTAACTTTTGTACGGAAAAAAGAAATCGATAAACGTACCAATTGCAATTAGTAATTAATCGAAATGATTTGCAAAAGATGAACAAATTGAATTTCACCGATTTATTTCAACATGGCTGCCCACTCCTCTACATCAGTTCAGACATTAATTGAAAAGTTCGTAAACGACAGTCAGGTAAATTCAAAGTTAATACCACTTGAGACCTTCTTGCTTTCAGAGATCCATCTGTTTACTGTAGAAATTGAGCGCCAGTCTGACAGACTGACAGAAACTAGACATGAAGTAGGATGTTTCACATCCAATTCAATCTGGATAGTTGACTGGATTGGAAACTCAATTCCGCAAAACGTAGACCACTAGATAAAAAAAAGGAAAAAATTGAAGAAAACAGCCACCTTTGTGGGTCTTTTGCACAACAACCAAATGTTTTCACAATCCCTATAAACGTACACCAGGACAGGTCTTCGTCCGGAACCTGTGGCGAGAAAAAAGTTTTTTGTCAGAAGTGGGATTCGAACCCACGCCCACAGAGTGGACTGCGACCTGAACGCAGCGCCTTAGACCGCTCGGCCATCCTGACGGTATTTTTAACTTAATTTACGTCAGCGTAAAGCTGCAGGAAACACAAATCCCCGGCCCCCCATTGACTTTGAATTGAATTTTTAAAAATATTTACACGCCTTCAGGTAAGAAATCAAAGTAAATGGAATTCCGAAACAAATTGCCGTTGTCCTCGAGGAGCGTAGTGTCGTGTTTTATGTTTCGCTCAAAACGAGTGCATCAGAAAAATGAACAAAAGGGGCTTTGTATAAAATTGCTGATTAAAAACGAATTTGACTACTTCGATTAATAGAATCGATAATCGATTGATGTGATAGAGCCCAGATACTCAGTTGTATATTTACATCTTTGTAGATAAACTTAAAAAAGTCGAGTTTCTGGCTATTCGGGAAGGAACTTCGATTAATTAAATCCCGTTAAAATGGGGTTTGGCTATTGTGTCTTTATTAAAGACAAGTTCGAATTGGATAAGTTCGATTAATTGAAAATCCAAGTCAGAAGAATAGATTTTACGACATCTCTTTTGTCTCATTTTCATTTTTATTTTATTCTTTTTTATTCTCTGAACCATTTGCCCTTCATTAATTGTAAAATTTTGAGCTGTTTCTCAATTTTATTTTTTCTCTCTGTTTATTCACCTGTATCTCCCTATTTACATTTTTATCCTCTAACGGTGAGTTTTTCTCTCAGCTATCTGTTTTATTTTAATCTCATTCCATGCTAGCACATGCTGGAACTTCACTTGCATTTCGTTAGTCTCTTTTGAGTTTCTGTATTCTTTGTTTTTTTTCCATCTAATTGTGTAATTTTACCGCATCCAACACATCGGAATTCAGAATCTGGTTGGATGATCTAGGTAGAACTCGGTTTATTACTCAAATCGGAATTTCAGGTACAATGCATACGTATATGTAGTCTTCACAATCTACCCATCTGACTTATCCCGCCTCTGCCATTGGCATTCCTCGCTTCGGCACGGGCAATTGAACCCATATTTGTTCAATTGTTGGATTCTTTCTGATCTTCAAACTACTGGGATGTATCACTACATCACTTAGGCAACACACAGTTTCATCATATCGGGTAGTTAACTCAGTTCTTTCAGGTTTATTTCACGTATTTAGTTGGTATCTCGTTCGGCTTATGCGACAGGTGGGACGAAGTCACAATACTAGAGAGCCGAGAGATCAAAAGGAACGGAATTGGTTCTAACGTTACAAAGGTGTACAATGTGTACAATGTTTCCTTTTTGTTTATTATACCGGTTCAACCCGAAATCGTTAGGTCTCGGGCTAGGCACCAGGTTGTCCGAATGAATGGAGAACGAATGCGAAAAAACAATTCTAAATGAAAAAAAGCAAGCTAACCAGAGAGTGAGACGTTTTTTTAACGCTTTTTCGCTCGCCACTCAGTCAGCCAGGTACCTCCTGTTTCCTTTTGTAGGAACGACTGTTTATTGTTATCACAATATTAATAACTCTGGTGTTAATTACCAATGATGATGACGACGACAGGATTTTCGCCAACTGAAATCCAATATAGAAACAAGAAGTATCAGAAGAAAGGGGCCCGGGTGGGAAAGGGAGAGTGGGATACCGGGGAAGAAGCGCGGGTGAGAGGAACAAAACATTTTCTGATGACCACGTTTTTATTCCAATAAATGAATCGTCAGGTACGCACACGTTTTTCTTCTTTTTTTTCTAAAAAAAAATAAATGCGAACGGCGTTTAAAGTCACTCAGGCCTGATGCCTGACTTGACTGCCTGGCATTGCCCTGGTCACCTTCCCTCCCCGTAACCCCGTTGCTTGCAGTATTTCCTCCTCGAAGATATCTAGCTCTACTAGGCTTTTTCCCATAAGAGGAACATCTAATTGTGAGATCTAACTGTGGAATTTCAAAAGAAATAAATAGAATGAACGCAGGTTAAAAATGAATGAAATACCAGAAGCGCTACATGTGAGAGAAAATGTTGTATGTAGGAACGAAAATAAAATTCAGAGAGGATACATAGGGGTGACGTGCAAAGGTGGGGAAGGCAGACGATTAAAGTGTGTTAGACAAGATGTATTAAAACGGGTTGAAGGAGAAGTAATCAGAAATGATGCAAGGCAGATATGGAAAAATAGATGAAGGTAAATGGTTGATGAAAGAGAATAGAAAATATGCGAAAGCCAATAAATTAAGTGTAAAATATAAATAAAATATGACAATCGACAGATGACCAATGGAAGATCGAAGGCACACAAAAAGGAATACCGAAATTAATAATTGAAGAACAGTTAGGCGTCTAACTAGAGAGGAGGAAGGGAAGAAAGGTCTGTCGGAGTCTGAAAAACATTCAATGAGGCCACAATAGCACTGGAACGACGGAAAGCCATCACTGATTGCATGCAACCAGACTAAAATGATTTACAGCTTTGTTCCTCCGTGACAAATAATAATTATTAAAGACCTGACCAACGAACAAACAACAACAACACATTACGATAAGACTGCGACGACGACGACGACGACGACAACACACGGCAAAACTACCCGACTTAAATTTTTGCTCTGAACCGTGAACACATGTGAAGCGTGAAAAAATTAGAAAAACACGGTGTAAACACATAGGCGACATGAAAGTAGGGAAACATTTCACAGTGAAATAGAAATGTCAAGCCAAACAAATTTGAAAACTAGGTTTATTGTGAACAAAATCGACTGAAATAAGAAAAGGAAACGTTAAACAAACGAAGCGAGACGTAGACATGGGCGAGAGAGAGAGAAGCATTCGCAAAAAGAGAAGCAGACAAAATGACAAACAGAAAATAAATAATAAATATGAGTGGTATATAGAAAGAACGAGAGTAAGAGAGGAGAGAGAGAGAGAGAGAGAAAAAAAGACATTAAACCTGAAACCTGCCTACACGACCAAATACGGTACATGTAGAGAAATACAAAAACCAAAAACCTACGAAGGAATCTCTAAAAAAATATCAGGTACGGAGGCTCAGCTGTTAGCCATGCAACACCCATACCAACATTAGTATGGCCAACCAGGTACTGGTGAGGATGCAAGTTAACATATGTAAGATGTTAGGGTACCTAAACACGTGACTAGCTAGGGTCGCACTCGCGTCCAGGCGAGTGCCTGTGGCCTCTGGAGGGAACCTGCTGTTGCCCAGCTGCTTCTATATACGCATAATTATACAATATTGTTTATAATATATGAAAATGTTATGCTGTTAGAGTTGTGTCAAGGACCTCTTCTTCTTGTATTTCTTTGTCTATTTACAATTCTAACTTGTATGATTCTCTTCTTGTTGGCTCTTCCCTGGCTCTGTTTCTTTTTCCACTGATGACTAAGCACTATGATTCCCAACTGAATGAGTGTCACCATTTTTAAATGTTCGCTCGCGTGTCAAATCAGCAACTTTTGACTACTACGTAATCCAATACCGGATATAATTAGCTGATTTTAGGTTCAAACTAATGCTTGACTAACTGTGATCGTTCCCGACGTCGATCGCCCATTTTCAGATTCGAAGAACATCGGTTCAGCATATTTCCAGCTGTCGGACATTAGCGTCCTTGTTCCCCTTCTCCGACCTGGGTCCTCGTTCAAAATGGCAATCCGAAGTCTCGATACAAAGTCTTAAGTCCTAAGCGCCATCTTTTCTTCTCGAACCTGGGGAATTGAACCTATTTTATGGCCTTCTACCGACTCTTTCTGCTGGTTTGGGTTTGTTCGTTCATGTCTTACAAGGACGTCTACACAGATGTAATTGAAATGATATCAGCTCTCGGCCCAAGGTTTTCTCGCTGATACCCGTCTGACAAGTGCAAATGTTTGCTTGAAACGTTTTCTATTTCTCCCTCTCATGTCGTGTTCGACTATTCTCCTTCATTTCTTCTTTCTCTGAGCGACATTTCACCTTCTAGTTTGCTTCCGCTAACGCCAACATCCCTGCGGGGCACCCTGCGTTAACGCCAAGTTGTCTCATGCTGGGCATGTCATCCTTCCAACGCCAAACTGAACATAATCGGACCCGTCATTGGTAAATTAAGTCATTCTAGTTGGAAATTGCTTTTCCACCCACCGGACAAACTCGGCCAACAACTTTTCTGGTTTACTCTTCGTTCCGTGGTGTGCAGACCGTAATCTGCAAGTTGATATCCCCTTCCCTCCATTAACCTCTCTTCTTTACTTACCATTCTAATTGTGACTTTGAACCAATTAAGGAACAGCAATCCGAAACGGGTCAAACAGAATTAAACGGAGAGAGTGTTTTTGTTCGACCGATTAGACACGGACACGAGATTTGTCTGAGGCGGCCGCTAATCCGACCATCCGAAAATGACGAGGATAGTTCAAGGGACCGTGAATCAGGATTAGCACAAGACCGTACAACCAACGCTGCGGATCTAATCTCTGGCAGATTTGTTTAACTAATTCGTCCCAAACTAATCTCGTCGGTGCCCAAAGTGCCGTAGGCCGGTCCAATTAAAACTAAGTCCAATCAAAGACTACATAAATCGCTCAATGAAGGCTTTTCTTTGCGATTTCCAGGGATTTCTTGACTTACCAAACTGAAGAATACAAAATACAGTTGTTAAAAATGTACCGTAATGTGGCAGAAGAAGAGAAAAAAGGGCAGAAAGTGTCGCCCGGTCCATTGAAATCAAAAATAGTACAGCAAACAAATTAGAGTGTATTGGACCACGAAAGAAGAAGGTCCACCAAGGAAGCGCATATGCGGTCGGACACGTACATAGGAAACCTGAGGCCTGCCTGGAGACCTATTAATGAATACCGCAAAAGACTTAAAAATGGGGTCAAGAGATCAATGTTGATCGGCGTGAAAAACGATGCTAATCCCACAAAGACTTATAAGGCAGTACCGAGGTAATGAATGTAAAAAAGCAGAAAAAATTTAAAAAGGCATTTTGAGGGATCGGGAATAGAAGGGCAAGGAAGGCCAATGAGATGGACACAGGTTGTGAGAAAATTGAGTGGGAAAGCTCAAAAGACCTGCAACGAAGCAAAAACCACAGCTTCAGGAGTTACGAAACGCGAGGCAAACAGCAAATGATGAAGTGAAACTATAAACACTGTCATAGCAAACAAGCAATGATTGAAACAAATGAGATGAAAATTTTTAGAGAAAAAAGTTCAGTGAAAAATAAGATGCAGCAGAATAAAATAGACAGATGGAAGGCTGAAGAAGAAAGTCAGAAAAGACTCAAAGGAAAAATAACGAGGAATTTAACTTTATGCCGATGTTAAAGCGAGCCAGCAATGTCAGCAGCAGCAGCAGGAGAATTCCTCTAGCAAATAAACAACATTTCTTGAAAAATGAGCTTTTCGACAGACGATAACCGCTTAGAACATTTGAAAAAGAAAAGATGGTCGAAAAGTTTTTATTTTAGGCCCAGTGGTAAAAAACGGCAGTGGCGTCGACCTTGGGCGGTCCTCATCTAATCCACGTTTCCTCTCCTTTGGACGAATTAAGCCGTCGGTTGATCCGGCAGGAAAAGGCAGACGTACAGAAAGACTATCAAACTTGGACAGACGGGCTGGATTTTTGGTTTGACAGGACAAAGTAAAAGTAAGATTTACACAAAGGACAAGAGTGAAAAAAAGTAGCGCCGGAAAACTGCTCTTTCTGCTGTTGGACCGAAGCCATCGGTGATTTGATTAACGGAAAAAGTTTTAAAATAGACATCTCTTGAGGATTCGAATGAATTCAGTTGGATGACGGGGCACAAGACATTGTCGTACCTTTCTCTACCTTTTGTCTTCATCTTCTGGCACAGGTGCCAGAGTTTAGTAAAGTTTAGTCCGGATATGTCCTACACCCAATGATTGTCTGCTACCTGCTTACTTGTTTCGAGTATTCGTTCAACACCTGTACCTTAGATTATATTCTGCATTCAGCTGTCTTGATTGACGAATTATCCGAGAGTCGGTATTAGGGTCGTGTCAATAACCCTTCAAGAGTTTTTCTTGTCCTCATGTCTGAAATGTCTAAAACCGTTGCCATACATCCGAAGGAGGATTCAAGGTGAAGACAAATGATAAAATGCACTCGACATGCAGTGTCCTTGCAAGTTATTGGTCAGGATGTCCTTTTTGACCCAGAAGAAAGTTTTTTACTCGAAGTTTCATTCATCCGAATACTCAAAAAATATTCCGAATAAACACAGCTCTAGTGATTGTTGTGGCTCTAGTGTCTGTCTGTCCTTCTATTAGTTTTCCTTTTGTATCAAAAACTTTTGTTGTCAGATATTTTCCTTTGTTAATGTCCTATTATGGCACAGCATTAAACTATTTAGCTAATTTTTCTTTGGGTGTTTTCCCTTGGAAATGTAACTTATAGGTAATGCAAAATATAGAGTACTGAAACCGTACTTTTGGGTGGAGTGGGTTTCACTAGTAAAAAGCTCGCAATACCCGACAAAAACGATTAGCATACCTTTCGTGTCTTCGTGCAACGATTGATTGATGACGATAAAAAAAGTGCGAAGTATCAATCTGGGAGGTGAAAGGAACACAACCGTCCAACCGTCTCTGAAGGACAGGAGCTGTTACAGAGAAAACAACAAAGGCATAAATTAAATCCGGAATAAGTGACGGATGAAGGCGAAGAAACCAACACCAAGCAAAGAAGGAGATGGAAAGAGCCAAAGAAAACTGAAGGTTGAACAAAAACGATTTGAAGTGACGGTAGAAAACAAAAACTGAAAACGGTCAACGACCAGAATAGGCGCGTTGGCTTGTCAAGGCAGTGAGGTACCACCGGACACAGGGGTGACTGACAAGTACCATTGGGTCTCGTCAGGGTGGTCTCACTCCCCAAAGGTAACTGGCCTACGTGTATGTGTCGTGTTTCTCAAGGCCTTGGATCGTTGCCTTATAATTAAACTTTATAATTTACATTTACGTGGTGCAACACCTAAATTGGAGGTGATAAGAGATCCTTGATTTCTATGATGAATGAATCGTGATCGTCGGATCGCGGAGTAGAAATGTTTCACAGGAATAGGAACTGTCTTTGTGAGGTTGAAAATTCAGGGAGGAGTAACAAGGACGAAAGGGTCACGACAAAACCAAAGGTGCTACAGCTACTGTACGTCTGACCTGTCTCAAACTAAAAACCAGAGTCACACAAGCAGAATTGAACTTAACACGAACTTTGAACTTGGTCTCTCCATTAAATTTCCTCTTTCTAAGGAAGTCGAACTGAAACGACAATAGGATGGCCGATTCGGCAGATTCCGTTGCAAAAGACAAAGGAACAAAACAACTGTAACAAAAGGGTCGGTCTCAATGACCCTAGAAAGTCATCTAGTCGAATCAGCCTTTATCTAGGATTACATAACCTCTAAAGGATGGGATTCAAGTACGGCCATTTAACGCTTCCATTGTCTTTCTTTACCATCGGAGAAATTTCAAATTTACACGCTGCAGACGGTTTAGAATCAATCTACTTAATAAATATTATCTACAATAAATAGATAAATTACACCAGCAGGTGGATTCTACTTGACACTGATAATGAATATTCAATCAACGGTGTAAATGAATATAGAAACATTATATAAAGTAATGGAATCAGAGCTGGTATGAAATCCAGTTCCAGACAGGAAGGGAAGCCTTCATTTATATCATTTACACCCATGCTTCCCTGCATTCTGCAAAGTGAAGAGAAGTATGAAAGGAATAAAAAAGCAGAAAACTAAATCCTCAGGTACCAATCTAATGCCTAGAACAGTATCTCAAATATTTTCAATCTACTCGTTTGACTTTTTCTTCTATCATCGCGTAACACATGGAGACACGTGTTTAAATAATCAATCGTACACGTGTAAGAACCCGATTTCGGCAACTATTCTTTTCCTTTTAAATCCGATATGTGACCTAACCTGAATATTAAATTCCCCGTACAGGCACCGGTCCCATCTCATCACCTCAAGGTGAATGCATCAGGTCGGAAAATCGTTACCTTTTGCCTCCATGACGAAATAGAAACTTGGTAGTCTTGGATTAATGGAGCTGGTGAAGAGTGTCAACTGCCTTCCCGGCGTTCATGTGCCAGGCACAGTTTCCCATCGAGTCGAAAGGATTCTGCCTACCTTGGTAACAGATTTACGACCCTATCATTATGGGGGCGGTCATGGACAAAGGCCCATGACTCGAAACGAATCGGTCCAATTTCTTCGGGGATGGGGGGGGGGGGTACCGACACACGTGCCTCTCCATCGTTTCCCGTTCTGATACGATCCTGTGTCTCAGACATCTCCGCCGGGGTACCCAACAGACTTGTCCGCTAATTTATGCGTGCTCATAGAAACCTTTGTCATTGGTGGGTTCCACACGATTTGGCACAGGTTCAGTACGACCGACTCACGAATATTCAATTAGTAGACCCTCCTGTGTGCGGACCAGATACGTCGGCAGTATCGGTCACATATTAATCGTACCATTTGGAACCTCATCTGTTTTTCTGTTCTGTTCGTGATTCTTTCCCTTTACATTTCCCTTGTGTATTTTCCATTTTTTGATGTTTTTTGCTATTTTTCAATATAGCAAAAACTGTTCAATTTTGCTGTTCCGCTTCATTTTGTTGTTTTTTGGCCGTCCGGAATTACGCCAGTGGTTTTAATTCTCTGTTATTGTAAAAACATTAACTTTTGTTATTCTGCAATGTCCACGTCCGTAATCTCCACAACGTCGTTAATGTTCTTCGTACTTTCTTTCAGATGGTAAAAAGCAACAGGAGCAAGGAAATGACCAACAGCAAATGCCACGTCTGAGGAGCCGCGAATATGTAAAGCCGATCAAAACTTCTCCATTGGGTTTGAACGAGGACGATCTCCTGTACGGCAGCGATCAGCTGACGGGGGAACAAAGTCCCGAGCCTCTGCAGCTAAGGCACCACAGCGGACATTTTCGGCACAAGACTGCCAACATATGGGACCCTCACCCGATGTACGAGTTCACCGCCTTTCAAAAGAAATTCAACCTCGTTCTCGAGCACGACTCGAAATTTGCGTCGCCGGATCTTCAGGTACGCTCCGCTTCCGTTGGTTCAATTCCTCTTGGAAAATTGATTTTTGAACTTAATATTTTCTCCAACCTTCCTTCTTTTCTTTGTTGTTTTCCGTTTTTTTCGCTAATGCGTAAATTTTGTCATTTTTGGTTTGCTTCTCCCTCATTTGGGTCCATTTCACCGATCTTTTCAATTTGGAAACTCCACATTTCTATTCTTCCTTATTTTTATACTGAGGGAAACACGTTTTTCTTTTTTTCTTTTTAATTTGGTTGGTTTTAAAATTAACTTAAAATCTTAATTTTTATTTCAACGGTCGTTGACACTCGCACTGCTGTTAGCATGTGAAATAAAAAAAATAGGCTTTTCTTATGAATACTTTTCTGTTTCTCCAGACGTGCACAACTGTTTGGCTAAACTTGTGAGCTTTTCTATTCGAGTGAATTTCATTGCAGTCAGTTTTATTAGTCTGATGTCTGGGAGAATTTAATGTAATCTTCATTATTAGGCATGAAATTGTCAGTGTGGAACATGAGTCTGAGTTTGATGAGCCCACGGGTAGCTATCAGAGTGCACTAAACGAAGTAAAAGAAACATAAAAAAATTTTTTTTTTGAATTTGAATGTGCTGGCACTTTTTTAGATTCTCTCATGTTCTATAGCTAGTTGTGCCACCCTCTGCCAGTGCCTGGTCTCTCACATATGAAATATAACGCCTTTTTTGTTTTCTAGGTGACGCATATTTGGCACAACACTTCTGCTAGGATGCCACCCACAGTCAAATCCAACGGATGTCTCTACAAAGGCTACGTCAAAGGAGATCCTGCCTCGTCCGTGGCGGTCAGTTTGTGCCATGGAATGGTGAGTTGCTTTTTTCTTTTACTGTTGCTTTTCATTTAACATGACACTTTAACAAAAATAATACATGTCGAATGTGAGCACATCAATTGTGAACTTCTTCTTGCCCGCGTGGAGAAAATTTTGCTGCTATGAGTGTCACCGCAGGTATAATATTTTATGCGACCTGTATATCTCAGGTAGAACTGCAAACCATCATCTTCTCTTCTGTACTATACAGCCCAATTCTGTGGCCTCAAAAATCTCGTTTGATTCCTGAGAAATGTTTCCCGTTTGCTACGGTACCCATCACCCTCTTTTAGTTTTTATGCTCTTTTCTGTATCTGCTTCACATTATCACAGGCTGGTCCGTCTCCTTGATCGTTTTCTTTATCTCCACGATTTGACCCTCGTCGACCGTCCCGGGTGAACTTATTTACGAAATAACCGCATCTAACCTTTCGTGTCGTTCACCGTCCTTCCAATCCCTGCCACGTATCGAATTATTTACTAATGGGCGCCAATAGTCAAAAAATCAAAATAAATCCTTAAATGGGTTCGGACTTGGGTTGACACAGGTCCAAAGTTTGTCAGCCACCTTGACGTAATGAACCAAAAATATTTTTTGGTGATCGGGCCAAATATGCCAAACAAGTAACACGTGAGGGTAGCCATTTAGTAGGGCCAAATTTAGGGTTCTTGTTTTCTGACCATTTGAGGAAAGTTTTTTGCCTTCAAGAGGTTCTGCCTATCTGACGGACGTGCGACCTTTTCTAATAGCAGAGACTCGTTTGTTCCCCACTCCTCATGAGCTGGCGCGAAAAAAATATCAGAAACAACGACACAATACGTTAACTGAATAATAATCGGTAGATCGAATTTTGGTCAGATCAAAATGCTTTTTGTTTCCGAGAATGAACTTGACGTCAACCCCGTGGAATTCTAGATGATGGAATACTTGAGAAATGAATGACCAAATCAAATAAGTCACCTTTGAAAGGACTGGAGCCTTGGTGGGTGCATGTGCATTGACCAAAAATGGAACAATCGAATCT
Source organism: Polyplax serrata (assembly GCA_037055365.1). NCBI lineage: Eukaryota > Metazoa > Arthropoda > Insecta > Psocodea > Polyplacidae > Polyplax > Polyplax serrata. The sequence goes on from JAWJWE010000003.1 coordinate 11,612,172, forward strand.
CGAGCTTTTATGGGATGACTGCTGTTGCTGAATTTTGCAATTGAAAATTTGACATCTTCGTAATCAACGATGAATAGAGACTTCGCGATACTTTCACTCCTGTTGAATAGTCTTTTACTCCAGCAGTTATTTAAAGGCATATCCCATACTCTCTTCATTGTAGTCCAGATTCTACTCGTTTAGTTCTCCACAGGTTTTCAGATTTTACCTGAGTCGTATTTGCTACTGGAATGATTTTGTATTTCTTGTGGCTCGCCTAAATTTTGTAATTTCCGCCCCGTTAATTTTTCTGTACGATTTACGAACGTTACTGACTCCAGGCTCCAGTCAAGTAGATGCCCATTCGTGTTTATATTGTTTATTAATGGTTTCCCCGGTCTCTTATGTTCCAATTAATCGTTTCCGTTTTAACGACCATTAGGCGCGGTCCTATTGACTCCTGTCCGCCCAAAACCCCACTTTTAACGGAACTAAATTTTGTTGTGTGTGTGTGTGTGTGCGTGTGCGTATGTTCCTCTAGTGAATACATGGAGATACGCATAGAATTTTAGCTTTAACGCTGCCACGTTCCGGTTCCAAGCTCATTATTCTCTACGTCAAAAAAACTTAAAATTTATTTTATGGTTCCCAAGTCTAGGACTAGACGTGTTGTAAACAAGCGTAAAAACTATAAACTATTGTTTCTACCAATTTGAAGAAGCAAGTGCACAAACTGGGAGAAATTTTGTATGAATAACGAACAGTGAGACAAGCCAATAAAATATAAAAAGAAATAAGTAGAAATTGTTGAAAAAAATTGAGACACCCGTAAAAAGGAAATACAGATAATACAGCAAATGTGAGTTCGTCTGTCTGCGGGAACCTTCTCACCATCCGACATTTCTGCTTCCAACTCTTCCCCGCAGGTTGTATAGAAAGAAGGTCGAATTTTCTGGCGTTCAACACAGGCGTCCGTAATTCGTATTGGCATTATTCGTGGTATTAGTGGAATAAATCAAATGGAACCCGCCGTGACGGGAGGGATAAAGTCCAGTATAGGAAGCAGGGACAAGGCCGGTAAAACACGGGGCAGTACCACAGATTCAAGTAGAGTACAAGCGGAACATCGGATTTGATATTTCGACATGAGTTCGATTTATTGAGAAAGCACCTATGTAAAAAATGAATTTGACTGTTTTGTCACACAAAGAAAAGAAATCTGACAGATGTAAGAGGATAATTCGTGATTCATCGATCGATATATCGAACGACATCGAAAGCTAAAAAACAGGTTGAATGACAAATCCTTTGATGTTTTCCGAAGACGTTTAAGCATGAAATGAGTGAACTTGATAGAACCGTGACAAGAGATCGAATTAAAAATCAATTTCGGTAAATATTGATAGAACCTCTTTTAACCAGAAAGAAATGTCGTATCACGTTATATGTGTAAAGAACTACTATTAAAGAAAATAATTTTTGATTTGATTTGTTGACACTTTGTATTTTGTTTTTGAAATTCATCAGGCCTACTTTGACTTATCGAATTACACGTGGACCGAACTATGAGGAGACACTTTAGAGTACTTCCTTAGGATTAAAATGATTATTCAGATTTCATTTGATCAACGCATTTGACCAGTCTATTTCTTTCAAACACTTTCGCCAAATATTTTGGCACCATTCCCCGCATTTTTACATTTGCTTTTAAGTCTTCTGCTTCCTTCAATTAGGCACGCTGAAGAATCACTCGGGGACTTACATACAACGGTCATTATTTGTGTGCTTATCAATTTTTTTGTATTTACTCCGCATCTCTCGATTTCCAACTTTGTTTGCCTACATCTTTGATCAGGCTGATATTCCAGACTCCGGCCATCTGTCTTCTGTCATCTTCTGCTTTTACGGTTGCCATTGCCACGTTCGAGTAGCCATTCAACTCTACGGAAACATTATATTGTCAAACGTTTAATTTTTCGTCCTTGCGGATTGTTGTCACGCTGCCAGCGAGACGAACGATGTTCCAAATTTCAAATTTGGTACAGTTCACCGTAGAATGTGCACTCCGTTGAGACGGATGCCGATTGCAAACTATCTAATCGATGAGTGTTCGATGTTTGGCAGACTGGTGGCTCCTTGCCATTTGCAATTAAATTTTGTTCGATTCCAGTTGAAACACATATATATTCCTAATAATTATTCTTCTGTATTGAATACGAGCTGGTTTTTGGTACCCTTAATATTCACAGGTATATAATGGATGTATTCCTGCCTCAATGCAAGACAACACTGACCTATCCAAAATATTACTCTAAATCTTCTATTCATTCAGGCTATCTGACCGATTCCTTTTTATTGTCCGTCATGAATAAATTATTCTTCCACTACTTTTTTTTCTCAATATATTTTTTTGAAACTTTAGCAAGGAACTTTCAGCTTTCTTCCACTGAAAACGCTAAGTGACAGATAGGACATTGACCGTTTTACACATCTTACAAATAATATACATGTTGTGCTCTTTGAACTCTCTCTCTCTCTCTCTCTCTCTGTCTCCGAGACCTACTCTTATAAATTGAAAAACCAGTTCGGTTGAATGGCTGTTGATCAAAAAATAGCAGGTCGTATTTTTAAAATTCATCAAAACAAAAAATTAACTTCGCAATTCGAGTTGATGATAGTAAATAAATTAGTCATGTTAAGAAACAGGTAGAAAGGGAAGGTCCACGTAATGGGAAAAAGCATTTTGTTTATATTTGTGCATTACTTAATGTGTTACATAATCGTAAGGACAAGGTAACTATGTTATATCTTGCGCATATGAATATTACCACCCGCCTTGTCAAGCGGTAGGGGGCCATAAAAATACCTGTCCAGTGCCTAAATGGGAGCAGGTGAAATAAAAGTTTAAATGATGTCGCGAGAGGGAAACAAGGAGGAACGATAATACAAAAATGTTTGTGGAAAAGATGGAGAAAGGAAAGAAAGGTGAGAAGGAAACGAAGCACCAAAGAAAACATGAAAAGAGTCAAGCAGGAATGACGAAAGAGAGGATTTTATTGTCCGTGTCGTGCTACCCACAAGAATTCCCGGGAACCAAAAGAAGCCCACCCAAGCGTTTGACACAATAAAATATACCTGCAGTCCATATAAGGATAGCATAATTGGTAATTCCGATACCCCTACACAAAAGTTATACTCGTTAGGTTTGGAGGTTTTAATGGCCACTGTATGTAAACCTTTTTTATTAATCGCATGCAATTAAGGCTCCATATTAAATGTCAATTATGAAGAGTTTTACGATTCTGTTTTCGCGACACACTATTTGACTAACTGACTAAGAATTCTCCTGGAAAACTTCCCGTGAATCAACACTGAAGGGAAAGAAACCGGAAGTGAGTAATACTGTGTTATACACTCATACTGTTAAAGTTATAAAGTAGGTTGGATTTACCAGCATGTGACGATAAATCGTTTCAGTTCGCTTCCATTATTATTAGGTTCAAAGTTCATATAAATTCAGTAGTTACGAAACAATAGAACAATATTAATTACTCAATGTGGGGTATTTTCAAGTCCATGCAAAAAAGGATACCTCGAATGCTTGAATGGTGAACAGCAGAAGTTCATAAGATGATGCTGCACCGACAACCTGCATCCTACAAACTTGCATAGAAACCTGAGATACAATGTTTAAGGGATCAATAGAAGACAACAAGTTGGCTTTTACAGAATATTGAGTAGTCGTTGATTCGACGTGCCCTTGGCGAAAGCACGTGGACACAAATCGGGTGGGTCATTGGGGGTCCTCTTGGAGGTTTTTTATGTTCGGGTCGAAGGCCCCTGCCAAGGTTTTCCTACGACTATTTGTCGCCTAATTAACCCATTAGTAAAACAATTATTCATTCGACCAGTTGTAAATGTCTCGAATGTAATACGGCGAAGAGACGTCACCGATTGTAACAACCTCAAACTGGTACTCATGTTTTAAAGGAAGACTACTTTAACGGGTACCAAGAACTCAAACTACTTGACATTGTACACTAACCAACAACAGAAGCAAATTCGAAAACGAAAAATTGTAGAAGGCGATGAAGTGGCTGTGCGTTTGGGAGGGGGGGCTCATTTTACCGACAGATAAATGGTCAGCTAAAAAAGAAGCAGTCGACTTGATGACGCCTCGCCTCCTGCCACGATTTAGTTTTCTGCCCTTGCAAGAAGATAATTGAAATTTAATAAATCGCAACAGGACACCGATGTATGCGTTGGCGACAGACTACGCTCTTTCTAGTACCTAAACATATTCGTCTTCCCCTTTCAAGTCTTTCACTGTAACCTTTCTTCTTCATCTGTATTCCTTTTGTTAACTTTTTCATCTATTCCTTTACTTACTAACCAACCTGCACGGAAGTTCATGGTTTTCCTGCTTTTGGTAAACAGACTCCTCCGTCAATTTCATCTCTCTCTCTCTCCCCTGGCAGCCTCATCTTTTCTCTTTCGATTCACCGTTTTTTTCCGGAAGCAGACGACAAGCAAATGATTTATGATACCTTCCCCCCGGTTCCGCGACGCTTTCCATCATTTCTTTCTTCACGGTGCAAAGAGTTCGGTTAAGAGGAGGAAGGCCCAATTTACGATTCGGCCAACTAATTCTGGACGTGATTTCATTTTTTGTATTTCTTCCTTCCTTCCTTTCTTGTTTCCTTGCTTCTTTGCTTTCCTACAGATCTCGTCGCAGACGCCTCGGAAGGGACACCGCCCCGGGCGGAAGCAGACTTTTTCTGTCGAATAATTTTTAGCTTCATTATTTTTATATCTTTTAAATGGAAATTGGATCCGTAGAAATATGGCTGACAATGGGGTCGTCGACCAATTGATTTTTCATTTCACTCCTTCTGAATATTATTTTTTCAGGTTCGAGGTCAAATGTTTTCTCGGGTTCTTATACAAGTTTTATTGGTAGGAATTTGACGGTTTGACAGGACTTGAGACTCATCCTTTGTTCTATGTTTTCTGCCATTTTGACTCTTTGCTTCTGTTGTTATTTGTTTCGTTCCATTCTGTTAAATCTTATTTATTCGCCTTGTTAAGTCCCATTTTGTTTTTCTTTCTTAGGTGTACTATAATTATCTTTTTACTTTGTAATCTTCTTCGACCGTCCGTTGACATCTTTCACGGTGTTTACACGAAATAATTCGGACATTTCGAGTACAACTGTTGTCAGATGGTGCAACACTTCCAGTTTTACAAAACTGGATTTTGGTTGTATCACTTTAATTGTTTTTCTCATCTCATTAAATTTTTGGACTTGTAGGATGGGTCCTCTCGTGCAAAGTAAAAACTTTTACTTCCTACCAGTTGTACTAGTTTATATGTTTACTAAAGTGCGTTTAGAACATCTAAGTTCTGACCTTTCTGGCTGTTTATGTTTACTACCGTTGAATCACTTGTTCCAAATTTTGCACTCATGCAAGCATATCTTGGTCAAGTCAGGATTAAGTCCATCCTTATTTAGAAAAATTTTCGTACCTCAGCGCAATTGGGTCACTATTATTATTGCATTCGGACACGGATCCGATATTCTATTGACACGTGTGCCTTGAAATCTTTAACTTTTAACCTTGCATCATAATGTCGGAAACAGTTTGGCGGTCGGTCAAACGACTAAGATTGAATTAAAATTTTTTGACAGTCGCCAAAAAATGCCCAAATTGCATCCACGTGGCCGCAAACTCTGCAGAAAAGTCAAACATGTTAATCGGGGTAGTAGCGAATAGACGCCGTAAAATTCCTGAGCTCCCCATTTTAATTTGCGCAAAATCCCATTGTGTCAAATAACTAGTTTCTATTCAGTCAGTCCCAAAATGAAGCACACAAACACAAACTATATAAATACATAAAAAGTTATTATTGCTTTTTACAAGACCTTCATAAAAATTGGATTTAAGAAATACGCAGATTTGCAATAAACTGTCATTTTATCGGGATTCCGTTGCTTGCCACTTTAGAAACGACTTCTTCGGCCTTGCAGACAAATAGTTTTTATTACTATCAGGCTTAGTCGGAAGGAGGGGGTGATGGTTTGCTATACAACACTTTGAAAACGTTTGAGCGACTCTTCGACTGGGCAATAAAATCAATGACCTAATCCTTGGAGTACAAACGACGTCTCTTATTTACAGGACAGTCTCATATTTTACACGTTGTATCGGTCGAAAGAATTTGTGAAAAATTTTATAATATAGTTACGAAAAGCCAAAATCGATTTCTGATGCGTAATTTATGGCAGATGGACGTGACACCATGAAAAATTAAATATAAAAGATGAGCAAATTGCTGGTCTGAGAATTGAAAAACATTACTTTGGCATATGCCGAGGCTCCCCTGAAGAAAATTTTAATACAAAGCAAAGAGAGTGAATGATGTAAGTGGTACTTTTTCAGGAATATTTAAAAATACTTAATGGTTCTGAGCAATACTAAGTCAAAAACAAAACGTGTTTTGAAAACGAAAAGAAGAAAAGCAGAAATACAAAAAAGAAAGATACAATGCCAATAACCAAATAAAACGGCCAAACTTAACCACTTCAATTCACCCCCAAATTCAACTCTTCTAATTCCTACCTAATCAAAAGTTCAATTCTTAACTAAACCGTTGGACGGTTTACGGTACCTACATTTATATATTTTTATTATCATTTACATTCCTTTGCCAGGTGTCATTTGAAGCAGACTGAAGTTTATTGAGTAGGCTCAAATCTGAATTTCAAGTCATTAATCACAGCTTTGGAAGTGATATTGCAGTGCACATGGCTGTTGATGCATGAGGATTAAGACATCCCAGAGAGTTATTAATAACTGCTAAGGTCGAGTCAATATACGTTGGAGCTATGTACCGGCTAGTAAAGGACATGTGAAGAAGATGTGAATTTGGAAGAAGCTTCCTGACTTTCTAGGTACTTTTTCTTTTATGTCGTCGATTTGGTACCCTTACTATTGGAGATCTGACTCAGGGCGTGGCGTTGACTAGCCGGGAGACGAAGAATTTTCACATCTGACGCAATCCGAATCTGAGTAAAACTATTAAAGTGCTTCAAGAATCTCGCTTTTGTTGCTTTTGTCAGGTTGCCAAAGAAACGGGCGACGGAATTGGAAAAACGGCGGGAAGCTGAGAGATGAAGACACACTCCAAGTACATGCATATCGTGAAATTTTACAAAAACCAATTTTAAAGGTAAAGACAACAACAGCGAGAGCAACAGGACGATGACCACGACTAAACAAAAGGAACATTCAATCTTCAGTAGACCATTGTGTCCTGTTATAAGAACAGTAAGACCCGAAGGTCACAGCATATAACTTGACCGAAGTCTCATCCATTATGTAAGGTTCCTCATTGGAGGCGGCGACCCCAGGCTGTCTTCCACGGGGTCGAGACCTGAGTCCTCCCATGTGAATGGAGGTCGTGTGGGGTCCTGGCACGTTGCACCTGGTCTCTTTAGTGCTTCATGTTGAGTGCAGCAAATCGAGGAACTGGCCAAGAAAGCAACAATTGAACTCTGCCACCATAAGAAATATTTCTCATTCACGTCAATCATTGAATTGTCGATGGGTAGGCAAATTTGATGGATCACAAAATGACCGGGTCGAGGAGGTATCTAGTCAGGGATGCGGAAAGATCAGTGCTTGAACCCACAAGGTCGCTAGTTGCAGATGGTTTCGTATGTTGAGTGGGCGATGGCCGAGCAACAACAGCCAGTGCCACGTGCGAAATTATCTTTCTCCTTCTTGATTTCCATTGAATTCTATTTCTACTTTTTTCTTGATCTTCGTTTTTTCACATTGGTATGTGTTTCTGAACCTATATCCTTTACCGCCATTCTTTCTTTTCTGGTTTCTGTACTTCTTTTTCCTTCTTTATAATTTCCACATATTTTTTCTGCAGCCTTTAAGCCTTTAGGTACAAGGCTTTCTTCTTCGACGGAGGCTTTCGCGTGCCCATATAGAATTATTATTAACTATGTGTTGTGTTGCATGTTTAGTTTATTGTTGAAATTAATTTTGAATTGTGTTTATTTTGAACGTTACGTACTCCACATGAACTACTGACCATTCACCAACAGAACGTAACTTGGCACTGAATGCATGTCCGAATGAATTTCTAGCAAATAATTACTTGCTACATATATCAGAGGCGCGAAAGCACTGGTTTTCACTGGCTTCCGTGAAGTTCAGGCAGGTACCTAAAAATCAATGGGAACGAATGCCTCGCAAAAAGGTCGAATGAAGGTGAAACTTGTTTGGCGAAGGGTTTAGGACTACCAGGATGGGCGCCAGGTACAATAACGTTTTTCATTGTTCCCGAATGAAAGTCAGTGGGGCAGGAAACACATCCCTACTTTTCTGACGGATATTTTTTTCATGTTTCATTGCAATGATTTATTTCCTGTGTGTGATAGAGGTTTTTTCTGTCTTTCTAATCCATCATGGTACTCTGCATTTTTCAATTAATTTTACTATGTTTTACACGTCTGTTTTATTTTGCTTCTGAACTCTTTCATTCCCCAAGGAATGCATCCTTCGATTTCTCGTTGGAGTTACTATTTTTAAACTAGATTTGTCTATTTTTGCTAGACAAAAAAATTGGTGTGGCCATCCCAGGGACAAGCCCTTGTTTCCCTAACGAATTTTCTTTTCTCTCAACGCAGACACACACACACACACACACACACACACACACACACACACACACCGGTCGACTCGTCGCAGGCTATTTTTAATTTTAATTTCAACAGCTTCCTTGCCAGAATTACATAATCAAAATTATCGTGAGACTCTGGGAAGAATTAATTAACGAATTGTTAATAAGCTCTTTAGTAATGATTCTAATTACGACTGAAAGTGGCAATAATTACTATCGAAAAACGAATATTTCACTAGCAGAACGGTTAAATACACACACACGCACACACACACACACACACACACACATACGGAAGCAGCACAAAGACAGGACAATTCAGGGAAGTTCAAATACTACAAATGAATGAACCAAGTCTTATGTTAATAAAAAACTAAAATCAGTCTGTGGCCAAAGTCCAAATGGTCTGCAAAGTATCTTCCCCGAAACCGGTCGCCTCGTAGTCTACCAAAGTCAAATGCTTCTTCACCATAATCACTATCATCATAGTAAACGTGTTCCTAAAAGTTAGCAGGCACTTGATACAAACCAGTTGGCTCGAACCCGAACCCGAAAATTCATTTTATTTACAAAGCAAACACGGATTATGTCGTCATCCGACCAAATGGGGGCCAATTTGTTTGCTTAGGCGACACACACTTGATTATTTTTATTTTCTTTGATTTGTATACGACATTAGACCCTAAGTTATGTAATTTTTCTCCTCCCGTTGACACCGTCTACTACTTGTCTGACACCAGTGATTTTCACTTTTGAAACTTGTCACATATTGACGATTACAGAGCAGCCGATGGAAAAACAAACGAGTGAGACATAAGTAACAGCTGGCCTCAACACTAGTACCCACATGGTAAAACTTTTGTGGTAGAAAGAAACTCAAAGACTGTACTTTATACAAATAATTAGATTTAATCTAGCCGCCTAAGGTAAAAATTTAACAACTCTTTCTTGGAAAGAAACAACAATAGTCTAGTAATAATATATCTAAGGTGGGTGCAAACCCTTAGAGTGTTGATGAGCGAAGAGCAAACTCCACAATCTGATATAATCAAAGTGAAAGATAAATATAACTAATTAGTGTCTATTTTAGATACGAAGAAATATAAATGTGTCCCAGTGATACAAGTGATAAATATGTCCCAGTATGTAAAGATACAAAGAAGTTATGGACCAATGCCTGACAGGGATCTAACGGTGAATGACGATATTAGTGCTATACTCCTTTCCGGTAGAGAAGAAAGTAATAAATTAAATCATCACGTGAATTAATGCCCGAGTACGTATCGACGAGGATCAACTCATTTCCTTGTTGATTTACATAAAGGTTGACAAAGGGTTGCGGAAATTGATATTTGCACTGAAAATCACATTTGACTTGGGGGGGTCCGATCGTTTGAGATCACCAGAAATTAAACAGAGCTGGAAGGTTAAGGACAATCGACAAAGAAAATTGAAGACCACTGAAAAGAAGAAGCAGAAGAAAAAGAAATATTTGACCGCACCTTTTATGGGAAAACAATGGCGACAATAATTAAACGCGAACAAAGGCATTTGATTAGGTAATTTATTATCCGGTACCTGGCACCTGGTGATGAAATGACAACACCGTCCTCTGCCCCGCTTGTCCCTGTTAATCAAACACCGTTCAATCAGCAAATATTTACTAAATTAATAAAATGAATTCACCATTCCTAAACAAATTGTCGTCTTCTCTTCGACATTATCAATTTATTATCGATAAAAAATAAATTTCCTTTTTGTTTCCGTTTGATTTTCACGGTTATTTCATTCAAATTTTGACATTTCTTCTGATGGACCTGCCTGAACTCCGACGCCATCTTCTTTTGCAGAAGAATCTTTTCAGTTTTACTCCATTGGCCTTTTAGCCTAACCCTGAATAATCTTTTTTGGCATTTCGTCTTCTCTTTCCTTCTGCTCCTACATTCAATACTTCACTTACTTTTGCCATCTGTCTTTATTTATCTTCCGGTTTCCAAACCAAAGTTATTAAAATTTAAACTAACACTCGTTTCGTTCGCGTTCAACATTGTTAACTATTTACCATTTTATTAGCTTAATAGTTTTTTCATTGTTTCGACTCTGCCGACCGCTGTTATTGGTCCTCTTGGACGCCATCCCAAGAGAATATTATTGTTAACTGTTCTGTTGTACGAGATTTTATGCTCATGCTTGTATTTAAAGAGAAATTAAGTAAAATGTGACGTGAGCAGAGTCGATCTTCATGGGCCACCTTCATGTGTCGATCACTGGTCGAATCCTTCGACGACTGTTAAAGCTTTTGTCTAGCAATTTGTTAGTCGACCTGATAATGGCTTATGTTCCTTATTCTCTTCACTTGGTGCTAATTGACTGACATCTTTTTAATTTTTCTTCATTTCGATCAATCACATTGATCGATTACTCAGCGAAAGGAAACCTTTGGCTAATGTAATGAACTCCTTTTTATTAATTCGATATCAAAACAACTTACAAAAAAGTTAACCTTTTCTTAATATATGTTTATGTCTTTGGCAAAGTGCAATTATGCATGACGTATATTAATAAGTGCTATTGTGACTGAGCTGCCACCTGCAGAATTTGCTGATTGAGACACTTTGGACAGCTACAAGATATCTATGAGTAACACGTTGAAAGCTCAAGACAAAAATAACGAGTAAATTTATGAAAATATAATAAAATCAAAGGATAGTATATGTATATCAATAATGAAGTGTAGGTTGATACAAATGTGGCGAAACAGGTTACTGAGTGAGGTTAGCTACTAAGGTTTCCATCTATATACTAGGTATCTCATTTATGCTTTCCCATCAGACATAATGGAAAGGGGACACGATGACATTATAGTTGTTTCCCCTCTACTAAAAGCAACAAAAGCGTATACTCGTTTCATCACGGATGCCTTTTTCCTTCTTGTGGAGTACAACAGTTGAGTTCAAGTGGTCATTTTATGTTGTTGTCCAGATAGGAAGTTTTCTGGAAGGTAAGGATAGGCCTTTGAAGGTTAAGTCTTCCATTGGAAAAATTCCTGAAAGAAGTACTGGAGTATTTGGTATATGTTACCCAAGTTATTCCGGTGATTTCACCAAGGAATGAGTAACGGGTATTACGGAGACCTGCTGGCAAGAAGGAGAGTGAAAAACAACTTTTGGAAGTAAAATTTTACTTAAAAATCACGTGTCGGCCATTTTCGGAACGGTTTCCTGCACTCTGTTTTACATACGGCAACGCAAGTGCAAAGAGAAGTCCAAGGTCGGTTATACCGAACTGTTTTTGCAGCGATACGGAAACGTCATCGTTACATTTGATTCAAACTCTGTGTTTTTTCTTTTCTTCTCCTTCTGCCTTACTCTATGTATGTTTTCTCCAAATTAGGCCGTCATCTTAGACCCTCCTTCCTGAGTTCCTGGTCGAACGCGATTGACTTCTATTATACAAAATGCCTCCAAAAACTTTTTACGTTCCTGGGAGAAAATAATCTGGTCTTTCTTTGTATCTCCATTTATGTCCACTTATCTTCAATTCCAAAAAAAGAACGCGATGCTGGTGGCAATTTCATCCAGGAGCTGTTGCCTGTATCTATTTCTACTATGATTCAAAATAAACAGGAAATACAAGACTACCAAAACCACAGAAAAATGTTTTGAACATTCTTTGGTCGAATATCAAATACTTCCTCCTTTATTTACATTGCCAGTGCAGTAAATCAGTAAGTGCACGATCCATCCACTCGTCCTTCAACTTCGTCCCTATTATTATTTCTACAAGTACCATTCTACTCCCTGCATCTTCATCTTTGCATTTATTCAATTCCCTCATAATTATCCAATTATTTTTGTTTCACATTTATTACATGATGGATTTCTTATTAAATCGCACATTATGTGTCGGCTTTATAAGGTGTAAATCTAACACATAATAATAATCTCAAAAAATCAATGCATTTGATCAAATATATTAACTGTATTCCAGAGAATTCATCCGAAGTACTCACAAGTAATATCACAGGCATCAATCCGAACACATCGGGAGAAATATGAAAGAATGGTATCTCTCTCTTTTGATCTCTACTTATCTTCTCGTAGAGATGACAAATGAAGGTGAATCTCTGGGTGAAATAAAAATGTCTACGTGAACATAAAAACGTGTAGTAAAGATTTTGAAAGCCCATGAAAAAATAAGAAACTGTCTGACAATGAGGAAAAGGCGCCATTTCGACCGCAGAATTGAAAGTAAAATGTAAACAATCGCTGAGAAAAACCTCAGGCTGTTTACAATGCTAACGACTTCTCAGCAGAAGCAAAGAGATCATTCGATTCAGACGATTTTTGTTAGGCGCGTCTAGTGGTGCGCCACCAGATCCTACAGAAGTTTCTCACGTTGACCGGATGTGATGGGGATGAAATTGTTACTGGAACTGCAGCTTGCACTCATCTTATTTGGATACCTGGCTGCACTGGGCTTATCCCTTGTGTTATCATAGAGGTCTAAATCTACTAAAAATGAATTAAAAAATGAGCCCAATCAGAATATTAACAGCGACCAACTCGTCTTCACCAATATAGAAATTAGCTTTTTAATTCTCGCAATTTAAAAGACTTGTTCTCGCCTACAAACGATATGGAGTTTCTTGCTTTGTTTTCATTCAACTGTTCCGTCGATGAAAGGCACTTGTCTCTTTCTGGCAAGGTGCAGACACCCGAGAAACGAAATAAAAAAGGAGGAAGCTTGTTTTTGTTCGAACTCTTTCTATTCCGGAGAACTCGATAGAGTCATTATTACGACTAGAATGAAATTTCCAAGAAGTACGACTTCATCCTGCTGGTAATGAAATGATTGCACATGTAAATTCAAACCATTTTTGATCTTATTTTTTAATTCAAAAATGAGTTTTCTGACCGACCTGTACTGTCAAACTGAATCAATTTCAATTAATACGTAGAGTTTACACACGAATGTAATTGATGCAGAAGACTCCAGGGTGAACTGAATGGTAAAGTTGGTCCGTTTGAGCAAGAAGAAGGACCAAATGAGGGCCATCGAAATTTCGACACTTTAAACGAAACGTGGGAAGGTTTAATGTTTCACCCATGTGGGCTGGCCATTGTTAAATTCTACCAAATTAACGCCGTAACTTTCAAGCGGGGAAACACAAGAATGACAATTTATTTCAGCGTGACTGACAACCGGAACAAATAGAATCATGAGGCCAGTGAGAGTAATCATAAATGCGACGAAATTAACCCTGAACATACTTGGAAGGTAGAAATCATATGGGTACATCTTTTTTCGTTGAGGATTCAAACACAAGCAAATAATTTTAAGTTTGAACTCTTAATTCTACAATAAATGTAAAAACCAGAACTGTGCAGTTGTTTCATTAAGATGAGAAAATTGCAGGAGGAATCGCTGTACCTGATTCATATTGTATGTACATACCTATACAACACTAAAATTGAATTTCTGAAAATGGAGGTCTTTCGAGTGATTCAGTTTCTTTCTCTCGGCCATTTTCATTTGATCTTGTTTCGTTCCAAGAAATAATCTTTTACACACGACTACGGACTGAATATTGTATTATTTGCTTTCGTTTCGAATGCTTCTGTTCGAATTTCATGGTTGGAGTTACTGATAAAGTGCATCACCTGATGCATAAATGCAATCCCCTTGTCCCCCGGTCGTCCGACCTTTCTCAAAGTCGTCGCGTAGGGCATCGTCCGGCAAATGGACGTAGGCCCCTCGAGTTTGACAAATGAAATTTACAAAGAAAATAGGAAACTTATGTGACTTTGCGTACGAGCAACCAAACAATGGGTGTCCCGTGTTTACGGAAGATGGGCGAAGTCTCCGAGTTGGGTAAACCTTCACGTACAACGGAAGCTGAGAAAGCAGTTGAGCCACTACCCAAAACTAATGAAAACTATTAACGGAATAAACGGTTTTATAAAAACCAAAAAATAGTAGGATCACAAGAAAACGTATGGGGGAAAAAAGTTCAGAACTCTCAATCTATTGAATAAAAAGAAGATTCGAGAGAATATTAAATAGCCGAAGTAATAATTTAATAAATAAACAAAAAAATCATGACAAACAGAGATGAATACGTAATTTTTTCTTTACGATACGTGCAACGTAATTGCATTAAGCGAATTATTCAGTTTGCTGCACTATGTTAAACTAAATAAACATATATGTTTAGATAGAGATTGAAAAATGTGGTGAAAAACAAAAATAATGAGGTGTTGAAAGTAAGTAAATTGAAGAAGGGCAGGGTAGGAAAACAGAAAGAAAAACAAGGACAAGGAATAAGATGAATCTATGTAAAGAAAGAGAAAATGTAAGCAATGACAACAGGTGGTAAGTGCTAAAAAGGGAGTTTATGGAGTTTATTAGCGCATATTACAGAGGTGTAAGAATATAAAAAAGAATGTCTCTTTCTTCCTGAAATCATAATAGAACAAAATTCCATTTCTCGGAACGTGAACTGCTTCTTAAGGAAATGGAGAGAGTTTGGGAAATCAGTTAGAGAGAGGGAAAGGAATAGTTAAAATGCACATGACAATTAGTTTGAAAGATACAAGCAGGAGACCAAATAATTTAAGGAAACGAACAAGCAAACAAACAGTAAACACCTAGATTAATGTATTTACGAAGGGAGTCAGTGAAAAAGAGAGCTGGGAAATGAGGCAGACGCGAAAGTCAACAAAAAACGGAGCCTGAGACTGACAATGTCATTAAATATGTTCACATCTGTTTCCGTTTTCATTTCAGACTGGACACATCCGCACTTCGACCGGAAACTACTTCATAGAGCCCTCAGAGCAGAGCACTGACCACGCCAAACCCATCGAGCACATCATCTACGCCATGTCAGGTGACCAGGGCCTGGGAAAAGAATTTCAACACTGCGGCCTTGTCGGTGAGTACTCCCGGAATTGGTTTCAGGTACGGTGTAAAGAAGTCAGGCGAGCTCTCCTGATAGCCGCCAATATGTTAGGGACAACGTGACCATCTCCTGATTCTAACCGGCGACCGGTAATTGGCGCACGTTCGCCGAATCGACAAAAAAATTGTTGATGAAATGCAAATTAAGTTGCTTCGCAAAAGACACACACTGATAAACCGGATTAGATTTCAATCGAACGTTCGAACTTGATTCATCCCTTACCTTCACTTGCTTTACTTGGTCTTCTTGTCATTCATCCTAAGTAACAGCTCATTCCACTTCAAATTGTCATAACCCTATTCGTAAATTATCTATCTGTATATATTCACCCCTTGGCAAATTCATCAATTTTTAATAAAGATATTTTTTAAAAAAATGGTATGATCCAGTCAGTCTGTTAACCTCTTTGCAGAGATCCACGCATCTTTTCTGTTTATTCAACCTTCCATCCAGGAACGATATTCTGCTCCTGTCATTTTTTGAATTTTTGCAATTCGGTGGAATAATAGCGTGAAAAGTAGTTTTCATTGCAGCCGTTCGTTAGGCGTACCTGAAAGCAGACCTTGGAGGCGAAAATGGGCGGCCCCCCACGGACCCAAATAATAAAAATAAAATCAATCGAACAATCGAATTCATGGTTTAATAACCCGTTATGGGTTTGACGCGCCAAAAACCAACAACAAAACCAAGAAAAAATATGAAAATGTCGACTTGATTTAAATTAAATTAAATGGATTCATTCGCGGAAGAATCGACGAAGACGCGCCCCCGTTCGATTCTCGAAATGAAGCTTGACCTCGAAAGGCTGCCGTCGAGATACCGACCTTTAAAATTTGAATTATATCCTCGAACAGTCCTGTCAAAACTAGATGTCAGTTCAGCAATGTTTTTCACCTTTAAGTTAACTCACGAGAAAGGTGTGATGGACCAGAACAAAATAATGACGTGTTGCGAATTAAACAAATTGTAGTAAAGAACGTGGAAGCCGACCTGTAACAACTAAGCCCAATAAACAATAGAAAGCCGCAACAAGAATTAGCTAAGAGAGTTAAAAAAATAACTACAAAGATCATTCAGTCGCAATGCGCTGTAGAAAGTATGGAAATAACATGGAACACAGAAAAATTTATTGTTAAACAAGAAAAAACTGCATTAAAGAAGAAGAAAACGGACATGAAAGGAAAGAATTAAAGTAATAATAAGCAGAAGAATGAAAAAGGAAGACTACTGGGCACGATACCATTCAGCAAATAATCAAATCAGCAAACTTTCCCAGAGCATATAAATAAATGAAAAGATTCAAGGCGTACGGTAGCTTCTTCAGGATTTCATACCTGTACCTGTGATCGTGTAAGTGGACACCGTCCATCAGTTGCCGTGAGACGGTTTCCCGTGAATTGGAAATTTATGAATGACATTTTCTTTCTGTTTCCGGGAAACCCCATTTCTTCGAAACTACTTATTTAGGAAGTGCTTATATTGCTCGTGGAAATGCTTTCTCGGCGGATCTGGTTTACAGGTATTGAGAAGGATGAACAGGTTTAGAAAAGGACAGAAATGAAATTCTTTGGTCTAACGGAAAATAGCTAAAAGTCTATGTTAATAACGTAGAGTCAGGGGGTCACACAACAGCTGCAAGGTTTCCGATTATAGTTTTTTCTGCTAGCAAGGATTTTTCGACTGAGTCAGACAAATATTTGTCGTCTGATTTTTTTTCTGACGTACGACCTGGTGACGACGTTTGCAAGGTCATGGTTGCACCAGTCTACGTGAAAAAAAGCAGGGCGAATCAGATTGAAACGGTTATAAATAAATCAAAACTGAGAAATTGTGGAAAAGAAAGGGTCGCAGACGACAAAAAGAACATGTGGAAGACTTGTGCATGTATTTCCAGCGCCAACGAGACAATTACAAAATATTTGTCTTTACCCGGGGAAAATTACCGGCACAATATTTGGGAAGAAAGCGATACTTTTAGGAATGATAAAAATTTATTACTACTTCTATCAATCTGCCTCAAAAATGTTCAAATAGAAAGGGTGAGGGCACAAGCAACAAGGGAGAAAACGACAGGAAGAGTGCCAAATTTAACAAGTATATAAAAGTGACAAATTGAAGTATTCAAACTGGCAAAATACAAAAAGTTGTAAAATAACAATAAAAAACGAAATACGAAGAAATCAAAAATGGCTCAAAAGTGGTGCCACTGGGTGTTACATTACACCATCTTACATTAAAACGAGTAAACGACAAGAAGGAAACTATGAAAACAAGATTCATCAAATGTCAACGTAAGGTGTAAAGAAAAAATGAGTCAAGTGAAAGAAGAAATTGATGAGGTATAAAAGCAATGGAAGAACATGAAGAAACGAGAAGAGAGTCCAGAAGGTGAAACGAGTAGAAGGAAGTGAAACACACCTCCATCTCTCAGGTTCACGTCATCTTTTCTAATGGATACATCAGAAGAAGAAAAACAACACTTACAATACTATAAAATGGTGTGAAATGTGGCAGGAGAAACAAACACAAACAAGGTGGATCGAAGTACCGATGCCGAAGGGCCGGACGTGTGAAGGTTATCACGTGGGTTGAACGTGGCAATAAGGAAGTCTCCAGGGCAAGACAGAAAGATGAAAAACACTAAAGCAAGTATTATTAAGTAAGAAAGGAACGGAACCTGACAAAAACCAGGCTCCTGGAAATGGCGTCACCTGACGTGGCTCGAATTAAACGGGAAAACTGCTGAGTCTTCGGTGGGCGGCGACGTCGAGCGACTCCACTGACGCTGGTGACGAGGACCTTCCGTACCTTAAATAGAAGATGAAGGCCTCAGGTCGGCAATCGAATGCCGGGAATGCGTGTAAGCGAAGCCAACGTCACGATAAATTGGGCTCGACGGAGTCCGATGACATTCCACCGGTGAGAAAATCCGAAGCGTGTGAACGTACCGGATCGGAGGCGAATCGATTTATCGAAAAAGCAAAAATCGATCAATACCAGCGGAATCCAACACCGAGGAAGAACGTGGGAGAAAAGAAGCGATGCTCGATAGCCGATGGGTAGCTTATGTTAGGTTAGGTTAGGTGTAGAGGGGTAGGGTAGAGGGGTACAGCGATGCTACTAGTAAGAATAATAAATCAATGACCATATGTACCCAAGGAGGACGTGCGAACGAGTTCCAAATGAGCACGATCGATATATCGATCATCGACTGTTGATCGATTTCCTGGCCGTCGAACATGCCAATTTTACACTGAGTTTCTTGATGGAAAACCCTTTCACTATCATAGTCGGCCACTACACCATTATTTTGATGTAGTTATACCTTCCACTTTCAATTGGCCTCTGTTTTTCCCTAGTCCAATGTTTGCTTGTAAACCCACTTCCTTCCTTTAGCTTTTCTGCACACCATATTATTTTATGAAAACTTCTAACTCCATTCATCACTGATCACTCGGCCCTTCCACACCCTTCCCTTCCCTTTATTTTATTTTATCAAAAGGCCTGTCCACTTCTTGCAACCTCATCTTTACCATGCTTTCTTTTTTTGGCACATTTTCTTCCTTGTCATTTATTATTATGAATTTTCTTTTACTAAATTTCCATATTTAGTTATTTGTTGCGCAATATATATTTGATACTTTCACAGTCACACACAAAACATTTCCTGGACATATACACATTACTTCTTATTAGTAAAGACATTCATCTTCTGTGTCGCGTTTTACATTATGTTATCCCATTTATAGTAACCGTCTCACATGTACAGAATTATCTGATACGATAATGTGATATGATTCTAGAGACTTGTTTTGCCTTTTCTGTCTTTTGCTTCAATAAATGTTTGATTTCATTGCTTTTTGTCCCTTCATTGCCCTCAGAATGACCTCAGAATGAATATATTTTTCTCTTGTGATTGCAACGTACGTAATATGCCGAATAAAATCGCCTTTGACTGACCTCCTTCTTACTGGGCTCCTGCTTTGCACGACCACCTCCTTCCCAATGATTGTTTCTGCGGTCAGGATCAATGACGGATAATAGCTATAAGACGACTGATGCAAAGCTGTAAGTCACTCCCCATCCCACTGGGTGTCTTATTGCTCATGTCTGAGCTATAAAAAACTCTGCTGGAAGGCATGGATGTCACAGCACGTCAAGTCTCTTCCAGGAAGGTTAGCAACCCGAGAACAATTGTTCTGAAAAACTTAAACGGTAATTAACAATCGATTGCGGTGGTTTTACTATTTAACTATCCCGCCTTCTTCTGGGAGGCCTCTGATGCATACGTTTTGATTATTTTGCCGTCATTAATATAATCAAATGATAATTATGAGGTGCTTTTTAGTGGTTTGCTGTTCGCATTTACGAGCCGAGTGGCACTTTCGACAAGGGTAGAAAGACGGAATGTACTCCTAAATTGAGTGGACAACTAGCTAAAAACGAAGTTGTGGATACATCCGAAATTCGACAGGTGTGAGGTCCACAACCCGCCTGTACTACAGCCCCTAGGTGTGTACTATTCATGGGCCATCACATTAGGTGTCCGTCAGCAGCTGTCCTAAGTCTTGTTGAACGTCAGCACAAGCGGATACCATATGTCTTCATTAAATAAATTGGCACGCGCCCGATACTGCATTTGTCACTACTTGACCCCAGCAAATTCCTTTGAATGTCAGCCATCAACATAGTACCCTCCGCCATTGGCCCTGTAATCCTCTGCCCGTCTTTCTGCAACCGGTTCCAACTTGACACCGGGCCCATATTTCAATCTGCTTTTGTTTTTTAATTTAGGATTTAATCGAGAGGTCAAAGTACCCCAGAAAGTCGAGATCTGACTCTTAACTGGCAATGCAACGGTTACATCATAGAGTTCATGCGGATCACCTGTTTTAAATTTGTCTTTGAGATTTTAAAAAAAAGATGGCGGCTTGCAGGCTCGCTAGGTTCTTGCTGGCCAGTCACCAGTACCCCCCATTGCGACACCCTTGACAATTAATAGAACCTACAATTCCAATATTGAACGTCCTTTAGTGTCATGAGTTCTTATGTCTTATTACAATATCGACATGTTGTTTGAGCATACATTACAACTCCTCAAATGAATATCGTCAATTAAGATGCGGTAGGCCCCCAAGAGAAGTCACTAAAAAACTTCATAAAAATTCAAACTTTAAGCTATCAAGGTCGCTCTTAAATTTTGTATTTTTATACTAGAAATATTTTTCCTATACTTAATGCGGTAACTCAAGTAGTATAGTTGGCACCGTAATGTAGTGCGGTATGGTAAGCAAAGATGGACTCAAAGGTCGATATACTACAACTAGCCAAGGTACAAGGGAAAGTTTAATTCAAGTTTTGGTTAGAATTTTTAGAGTAAAGGAAGAAGAAAGAGACAGGTACCTGAACTTTGACAATTCAACAATAATTTACAACTATTTTTTACTCAACAAACCAGCAAACAAACAAAAGCCCTTCGGACAGCAATAATTAAGTGTAACACAAAACATCCAGACCTTCGAGACTTATGAAAGTCAAATTCGATGAGTTTAGATATCGTTCAGTCTGATGAATCCACGTGTTGGAAGTTCTCTGTTCCCCCCTCTCGTCCATACCTCCTGCCTTCCAAACCTGAAAATCTCAACCTTAATGAAAACTGAAGTGTGAAAAAAAATGTTGAAACGTCCAAGTCTCGGTCACGCACTTTCTTTGTAGTACCTCACCTTAGATACCCGTTGCACCAGTCATGGAGGGCACACACCGGGTTCAAGTCAAAGCACGTGGATGATAATAATAATAATAATAATGATGATGATGATGATTTTTAATAAGTTCGACGGCCCTGAACTTGGACGACCTTTATCCAGGTATTTCGGACAATGTTTTTATTGTCTTCTCCTGCCCAGAAAGGATTGGGGAACCCAGTCAAGGCACCAATTTTGGACTTTCTGATGGGTAGTGCAGAGACGCCTTAAATGTGACTGTTTCCAATTACATCTAAGACATCTTTCTTAGCGTACAATTCAGTGTTTGTTCATACACTTCTCTTTACTTCATACTGCGGCACCTTCATAATATTAAGCATCCTCCGGTGTTTTTTTCGGTATACGTCCTGTTCATATTTTCATGTTCAACGTCATGTTCAACTATTTCAACTTTTCCTCTTCGCTCATCCTTTTCTACACAATGTAACCTTCACTTGGCAAACAAATAATTCTCAGGACTTTCTTCAACATGATAGAGCAGTTCGGAAAAAAGATCCTAAAAACTCGCTAACGCTCCCTAAAAACCACCTTTCTGCACGATAATAATTACTCATTTCTTTTAAGGTCGACAAAAAAAGTAACAAATCAACAAGTCGCAGGTGCAACCAAAATCATGCCTGTCACCGAACTACACGACTTTTCACTTACCCGTCCTGACAGGTTGCAATTTTCCAAAAAAAAAATTCGAAACCCATCAAGATGAACATTTCATTACGTAATTAATTCGTATCTCATGTGGTTGTAAAGGTGGCCAAAACGGTGGAGTCAAATGTTGGTAATAATGAAAATTTGGTGGGACGTGGACCGAAATCAAGTCTAATCTACCAATCTGATTTGGGCGATGGCTCAAATTTACCACTCGGAGTAATAAATTATTTATTAAATGACGAGTCGAAGTGATCAATTAAATTTTAAAAGGAAATCAGTTCCTAACTCGGCTTGAATGCGTCATAAAAAGTTTTGAGTTATCGAAAGGAAACGCCGGTAGACTCGTTATAATAATTATCATCATCGATAGTTGAGATTTTGATGACCTTATGGCGGCGGCTACGTCAGACATAAAAACGACTTGGAGCTACTGCTCTGAGAAGTAGTGGTAACACGGGTTAAATGGGTACCCATCTAAAGGGGCTAATCCGTAATTTCGTATATCGTTAACCGTCGAAGGCAAATATCCTAAATGGAAGCCGATAAAACTGAAATAATAACACATCTTTTATTATGTAGCTCGAGCTAGGAGCTGCCAGAAGTTTGCAATCAACATGGCTAACGGTTCAGTGAGATCGGTTGTAAATCACCGTGAAACAATGTTAAAGTTTCCCGGAAAATTGTGATGGACTTGTGGTGTGAAAAAAAATTTGTTACACATCTGGCAACATTCATCCGTGTAAGACAAGCATATTGAATTGAAAGATGTGGACAGATGTCTATTTACAAGAATTACCCATGAGTAATGCAATTAAACCTTAAATAGTGTGCATGTGCATACACAATAAATCTGTTTTCGTATTCATTTTTATTGGGGGTGGGAAGCGTCAAAGTCAAACATAAAAGGACGTGATGACTGAAATAAACAAGATGCAATGATTCTTTTTGAAATTTAACAGAAGTTGAATACGACAAATAAATTATGATCAAAGTCCCATGACCTCGAAGCCAAACTGTAAAGAGAAAATAGAAAAGAGAAAACTTTGAGCCAAAGTCGACCACGCTGTCACGAGAAACCCCCTAAACAGACGACTGAAAGCTGAGGATATAAAAACAAGGTGACAGAGCCAGATGAGAAGGTTCGGTAGGGTTTATATGATATAATTAGTTTGAACAATAACCGTTAATTTAAAAAGCGCGATGTCGACAAATTTTCAAATCCAGTAAATGGAATATGAACATAGAAAAACACAAAAACAATAATTAGTGAAACATAGTAGAAAAACCATAGTTTGAACATAAAATCGGATAGAAAAGACACAGTGAATAAGTACTCTTCTGTATGCTTTTAACACCTGTATGGTATGATCTGGTAGAGGTTATTCACTCTTGCTAACACATCCAAACGTAACCACAGAAAATTATTTTCCTTTCAGTGAATACCTCCAGACACAGACCCGAGACACCCGCACAACCACCGGAGATACCATGCCATTCCATACAATTGAACAACCCACAAGGGCACCCCGGAGGTAACACGTCTTGTCTGAATGACCGCCCCGTCTTTGCCATCATCTCCTACTCGGCCCACGCTGTCTCGGATGATCTCCGCATGCGTATCTTTGCCTTTCCCCGCGCAATATTATTTATGACACATTCACAAACTTACAGTTTTCTTATTTCTCTTCCTATTATTTTCTATTGCTCTTTTTGCATTCTCTGACTGATTTAAAAAAAATTGGTACCTTTGCCAGTTCTTATTTCCTTGGGCACTTACGTACAGAAGGTGTAAGACACCAAGAAAAATGATATTGATATTGTCTATCCCAAAGTGCCATAAAAAAACTGACACGGAAAAATAAAATCACAATTATGTTTTCGATTCCAGATGACTACGACCACGACAAATCCCACAGGAAAACAAACTCTGAAGAGGTTATTGGTAAAAAACTGGGACCCGATATGCTCTTTGATTATGACGCCGATTACAATCATCACATCCATAGTGGAACTAGAGGCGAGGACCCCTTCGAGGGTCACTCGTCCGCCAAAAAGAACAACCAAAAAAGAAGGTCCAAACGAAGTGTGTCCGAAGAGTACTTCGTGGAGATGTTGGTGGTAGCCGACAGCTCCATGGCCAATTACCACGGCGGCGACGTTGAAAATTACATTTTGGCCCTCATGTACATAGTAAGTGTTAGTTTCCAGACGCCGGCTAACGGCATCCCACCGGCGACGATCCGATCAGGTTGCGGCCCCCACCCGCCCCTTGCAAGCAACCACGGGTGTTTCGGGTACCGCCGAGAAACGATCCCAATCGCCTAAAAACCGATCCGATTGATTTATAATTTAGGTATCGCTGTTAGGTTTCAGGTATATTTAAAGACGCCTCGATCGGGAATCCGATCACGATTGCTCTCGTCAAGCTGGAAATCTTGCATCATAAGAATTTCGCACAGCACCGGTATCCGCCACACGATGGTGTCAGCGCTGCAGAAATGCTGAGAGAATTTTGCAAATACCAGGCGTCTTTCGAGCCGGACGACCACGACACCGCCCTCTTGCTCACCAGGTATACAGAGTCCCTAAAATTCTTCTGCCTTCTTAATCCACACTAATAACTTGTGTCACTTTTTTCTGCTGTTATTTTTAATCATTTATTTTCCTGGAACGCAGGGAAAATATCTGCAGGAATGCGTCGGCTCAGAAATGTGAAACTCTCGGGCTTGCAGAATTGGGCACCATGTGCGACAGGAAAAGCAGTTGCTCTCTCGTTCAGGACAATGGTCTAAGTGCCGCCTTCACCATTGCCCACGAGCTTGGTCACGTGTAAGACATTCTGTACCTGTCCTAATTTTTGTATGTACTTCAAATATCGAGCATTTCATTGACACGGTACTCTGTTTTCAGTCTGAACATGCCCCATGATGATGCCGAAATGAAATGTAGAGTCCACACAAGCGGTGACTCTGTCAGTCACGTCATGTCGACATCTCTTAAAGAAGGAACTGACCCATGGTCGTGGTCTGAGTGCAGTCGCCACTTTCTGACAGAGTTCTTAGAGTGAGTAAACAACAGAGTTCTCAACTCTCGAAACATAACCTAACTCTCAATTTGAAGCTGTCAACAGGGTTTAACTTCTTTCGTTCATTTGTAGTTCTAGACACAGTCATTGCCTTAAAGATCCACCTATCAAGGACTACATCACTGAAAATGGATTCTCGGACGTCTTACCTGGCGAAACTATTGAAGGTAACCGACAATGCGAGTTGCTCTACGGGGAAGGATCTCGTATTTGCTCTTACATGGTGAGTTTCTCAGATCCTCAAGATGTCATGGCTGCGTAGGTTCTACAGCAGCGGTCTGATACAACTGTATCAGGCATTCATCTATTATTTCAAGTTCAGTATTGTGATAATCTGAAGGTGTGGTGCAAAATATTTCCTATACTCATCCTACACTTCTCCTTGTTCCTTTCACAAAACGATTATTTGTATGTTTTATTTTATATCCTTCACTTATAAACGATTATATGAGAGGCATTCAACATGTTGAAGGGAATACCCTTCATATAAAAGGAACAATATAGAAACTCAGAGATAGGATTGTTACAGCCGGTTTGTAGCGCTCTATGGTGCCATAAATTAGATTCGGAAGGATGTCAAACGTTGCACATGCCTTGGGGAGATGGAACACCTTGCGGTGAAGGAGCCTGGTGCCAGAAAGGAATGTGTGTGCAGAAGGACCGCAAAGCTTTGGAGAAGGTGGACGGCGGTTGGGGTCCATGGCAGGGGTGAGTACCCGAACACATAACTTTTAAAGAACGAACTTGCAGGCTACAATTTGAATATTTTTTGTAGGTACGGTGAGTGTTCGCGAACCTGCGGTGGTGGAGTAAAGAAGTCGTACAGAGATTGCGACAATCCAAGGCCTCAGAATGGCGGAAAATATTGCACGGGACGACGAGTTCGATATAAATCTTGCGGAACCCGTGATTGTCCAGAAGGATCGAAAGGATTTAGGGAAGCTCAATGCTCGGCGTTCGACTACAACAGTCATAACATTCATGGAGTGCCTTCCACTGTACGTTGGATACCAAAATATGGATGTAAGTTGATTAAATGGTCACGTTCAGTAAAACAAGTGACTTCAGTTCAGCTTAAGCTATGCCTGGTTCAACTTTCAGTATCAGGAGACGACAGGTGTATACTATACTGCAGAGTATTCCAGTCAAACCTGTACTACCCTCTGAAAGAAAAAGTCATCGATGGAACGCCATGTGCTCCTGAGTCTTTCGACATCTGCGTCAATGGACAATGCAAACCTGCTGGGTGTGATCACATTCTTTCCAGTGACGTTCGCTTGGGTTAGTTTTCTCAAAAATAAAGGAACCAATAATCCATTATGGGCTCAACTAACGTTCACTCCATTTTTCAGATCAATGTGGAAAATGTGGTGGCAATAATGATACATGCCGCCTCATACAGGGATTCTTTAACACGTCAGCCGAAGAGCAGGGTTACAGGACCGTTGTAAGAATACCAGCTGGGTCGTCCAATTTGGACATTCGGCAACACGGTACTCAAGAACCCGGCAAGAGGGATGACAACTTCTTGGGTATGCATACTATATTAGTCTTCCGAACATTTCCATTTTGAGAGTAGTGGCCACACATTATGTTGCCATTTCCCGTTGATTTTAGTTCTCAAGGATGGAGTCACCGGAGGTCGTTTGCTCAATAACGAAAACATTCTGACGACCTTCAGAAAAGTCATATTCTATGACGGAGTTGCTCTCGAGTATTCCGGTTGTCTCAGTCCAGTAGAAAGAATCAATGCTTCCAGACCTTTGAAAAGAGATCTCTTAGTAGAGGTATCCATCATGGCGTAAGATCATTGGTGAAGGACGAACTAATTAGCAAATCGTTCTAAACATTTTCCTTCCTTCAAACAGGTCCTTTCGGCTGGGAGTTTAACACCTCCAGACATCACCTATCAGTACACTGTGCCCAAGAGCAACGAGCAGAGATATATGTGGAGGTTCCTCGATGACGAGTGGGACTCCTGCGACCAGGTGTGCAATGGAGAAAGACGGCGGGTCATGGTCTGTGTGGCAGTTGAGACCAATGAGATAGTCGGAGACAGCTACTGCTCGTCAATCAGGAAACCCCAGCCTATTGTGGAAGAGTGCAATACTAACTGCGTGCTCAAGTACGGGCCACTGGATTATTGTAGTTCATTTGTAATATCAGCCCCTTCGGTGGTTATTTAAGTTTCTACTCTCTTGTAGGTGGAGGATCACAGGGCGTTCCGAATGCTCGAGCAATTGCGGCCCCGGCATTAGACGAATCACGAAGGAGTGTGTGCAAGAGATTGCAGGTTACAGGGAACCGTACCCCGTTCAGAACATCTCTTGTCTTCACCTTCCCAACCCTCCTCTTGATGTAGAAGAGTGCGAAGGTCCTTGTAACATTTTTAACTGGATATACGGCGACTGGAGCCCGGTAAATGTTAAAAAGTTTTACTCTTCTGACTGCCGCAGGTTCCCTTGTTGACTGTTTTCACTTTCATCCATAAAATCCCAGTAAGATTGTCGTTATGTCATGACAGAGGTAGCTAACCTAATCTGCATCAGAACTTTCTCAGGAATTCTACGGGTACAAATAAAATTAGACAAGATGGAAACGGCAACTACCTATTTCTTCTAACCCTACCCTTCCTTTTTACTTTATTTTTTCTCAACTATTGTTGTTCCTCTTACACAATTTAAGTAGTAAAATTCACGTTGTAAGGTGCAGTTGACTATATAGGTGAAGTCCTTGTCCAACTGCTTAAGACTGATTACATTCTAACGCTTAAAATGAAAGAAGACTACAAATTCAATATTTGCCTACCTCATTACTAATTAAGCTTTACTATATTTAGTTTAATACTCGCTGTACGGAATGCCTCCATTATTCTCAATCGTATTTTATAAGAATAATTTGAGAAGTAATAATAAATCGTGGACTGTCTCGCTAATTCAATGCAGGGAAACCATATAATACGATACAGTACGGTTGCCGTCATTTGTGTACACATGCACACATCGCATTAGATACGCTGCTCCAAAGCACAACAAAGTACAATATATTTAACAGTACATAACGAAACACAACACAGAAAACTGTTCGAAAACTACATAGCAACAGTTGTACGCAGCTTAATTACGTTAAACGTAACAAATTCCTCAGATAATTTTCTTCTTTTTAAGGGTTGTTTTTGCACGCAAACTTTATGCTTTAAATTATCACTTTCAAACTTACTTAAACAAGTATTCGCATATGGCACAATTATATGTATTTGGTTACATGTAATTATAATATCCACCTAAAATTTTTATTGTTGTATTAATTATATATATCTAGTTGTAATTACATGTAATTATGCTTTTGTTCCTGTGTTCTTCTACTCTTTTTCTTTTCTATTCCTACGAGATTCTATTGCATGTATTTTTGACCGTTACTTACAAGCTGAATATCATTCACCCTTAAGTGTATTTTCCTCATGTTTGGTCATTCTCAATCAGGTCAAGAAATGCCAGGAGTTGTACTAAGTAAGCACAAACATTTGTGGACATGCTTTCTTAGTATTTAATTATTTTTAATTCTGATGATAGTATCGTGCAAGAGGTGTTTCCATTTTTATGTGTTGCCACTTACAACTCTTACAGCTTAAAACCTTTACTTATACCCTTAATTGCTATGTAGGAGCCAGTGAATCTTAGCCCAAAGATTGCCTAGGAAGATATTAAAATCGAACCTTTTTTCTGTTATCCTTTAAATACTCTTAAACTTTTTAATAATCTCGCTTCCACAAGTATGCCTTTAATCAAAACCGTAAGCCTTCACTTTTAAAATTTCAAGGTCCTTATTTCCGAAACAATTATGACAGTAACTACTCCACTTGTTCAATGTACATTTTACATAATCAGTACGGTGGTTTCAAAGGTTAGATGCTTTAAGCCGTTACCAAGTAACTAACTTGTACCCTCAGAGTGACAACTGTGAATTTTGCCACCCCTTAGATCAAAATCAAAATAAAAATTCGTAAAACACGACTGAAGCAAACCATACCATTTCACAGTAATCTCACTAACTTTTCAACAATTTTGCTGTCGGAAAAGGCTTTAGATTTACACTTATTTCTCAGCATGAAAATTCCTGTAGAATGCTGTACAAAAGCGATGGCAAAAGAAAGACCATGTGACTAAATGTCAGACTCGTTTTGTCGAACTAAAGTATTTAAAAAATATGTAATATTTTGTTTGTAACGGACTTTGACCTCAAATGAAAATTTTTTTTGTTTTCTACGCAGTGTTCAAAGTCATGCGGATCCGGCATTAAAATTCGAGACGCTTTCTGTGCAGACGCACTGGATCGACGTGTTTCCGACGAGAAATGTCATGCCCAAGAGAAAATAATCGAAAGTGTATGCGAACCACAAAACTGTCCTACCTGGACGTATGGCGAATGGTCCGGGGTAAGTCCGTGTAATGAGTGCCCTGTCATTCTCAAAGGAAAGAATTCCCGCCTTTTCTTACGGCAGCCATTTTACTGCCAGATGTAGATGTAGGCGATCCGTAGAGTACCTGTAGAATACGTAGAGTTTGATTAACGCTTGTAATTCCTTAGTAGATATTCTATCGATCAAATAACAGATCAATTGATCGATTCTTCCGTTTGTACGTTGTGATTGCTTTAAATTAAAACATTTTCAGTGTTCGGTGACCTGCGGAACTGGTGTACAGACCCGGGGTCACTGGTGTCAAATTGACAATAAAGTTATTGACAGGAGCTATTGCTACGGGGAGACTGCGCCCGTTACCCAGAAAAAATGTGTCATGCTCTGTCCATCGTGGTCCTTCTCCAAATGGGGTCAGGTTAGTATTAGAAAACTTTATTATTAAGGTTTTAAGGTCAGTATTACGATTTCCACGCGAACTACAGAACCATTAGAATTAGTATTGATTTATAATTGTACAAGAGTTTGACGTGTTCTTAAATTGCATTTTATATTTGTATATTTTGTTAACTTCGCGTTACGCCGGTTTACTATTACTCTGACTCCATAAATCTAAACAAGAGCTACAAACATCAAATCTCGTGTGATGTGAAATTAAATAATTTTGCATCCCAATGTGTCTCACAGGCAACGGGTTGACCCTAAAAATATTTGTGAAATTCAAAGGAATTGATACAAAGAATACAAGAGTAAGACACAATTAAAGTACATTTAGTTTCCTTTCTTTGCCCAGTGTTCCGTAACTTGCGGCGAAGGTCTAAGAAGACGAAGCCTTTTCTGCAAAACGACAGAAGGCAAAGTAGTAGATGACACGTTTTGTAGGGGAAAGCCTAAACCACCGGAGAAAGAAATGAGTGAGAGATGTGGAGGAATTTGTCCACCAAAACATTACCCTCAAGGTAATAGCATAGCAAGGAACTACCAGCCTCCGTACAATAGAAGGCATAAATACCCAGGAAGACCAAGACATGATGCGCGATACCAATGGCAACCTCTGCAATGGGATCAAGTAGGTGCTCAAATATAGGAAAGTCTCTTTCCTATACTCTTCTACATATTTCTTAATATTATTTTGTAATTAAACTTACAGTGCAGTAAAACGTGTGGAAATGGTACGCAAAAGCGACCCGTCATCTGTCGCACATTGTACGGTCAACGTGTTCACGACGGGGCTTGCATGCATCTGCCAAAACCACCAGTTCAACAGATATGCGTGCAACGACCATGTCCGAATAGATGGAAATACGTTTGGAAAACAGAGCCGTGGTCATCGGTAAGGACTTGAATTGTGACATAATACCAATCCTGTTCTTTGTGGCACAACTAATGCGTTTTCCTACTACTCTTCAGTGCTCTAAAACATGTGGGAGAGGAGAAAGAACGAGAGTCGTTAAATGCGTTAAACTTCCCTTGGACAGCAGCAACGCTATCACATCGTACGACTATCAGCATGGAGCCTACTGGGTTGATGACGGGAGGGTGGACGATTCTAACTGTGACAAGCAAAATAAGCCGAGAGAACGAAGAAAATGCTCTAACAAGTTGTGCCCGTTGACGTGGATCAAAGGAGAATGGAGCAGAGTGAGTTAAAGAAGACAATAAGGTGTTCATGGCACCTGATTTTCGGACTACTGAACCCAAAAATGTAATATTTTGTTTGTAGTGTTCGAAGGAGTGCGGTGAAGGGTACCAAAACCGAACAATCACCTGCCACCAGGTAAACAACTATGACTGGTTAGATCCAACTCCGATAAGCAACGATCACTGCAAATCCCTCGAGCGTCCTGCGGTCAGCAGGGTGTGCAAAATTCGAGATTGTGACGCAGCGTTATACTGGTATCCGGAGAAATGGCTTGCAGTACGTAATTAGTGTAGACCACAGGCGCAGACAAAAAAACTAGCAATCTAAAACTAACTGCTGGTAAATACGATTTCAGTGCACGGAACGTTGCGGTAGAAAAGGAATGCAAAAGATGGAATATACGTGTCGAAACAGGCATGGAAACATAGTTCACAAGTCAGAGTGCAGAAAGAACGACATACCAAAACCTTTGCCGAAATCGAAGCCTTGCAACCGAAGACCTTGTGAGTATCTACCAGTACTAAAGGTGGAGAATAGTGCTCTAAGACTTGGTTGATCCCTCTACCAACGACCATTTGACTTTGTTTGCAGGTGACAAAATAAATTGCAAAGAAATTCAGTTGCAAACAGACGCTCGCACCGATGGCGAGTACCCCATTTTGGTCGGTGGAAGGAAAATGCCCATTTACTGCAAGGGAATGAACACCAATAATCCCACCGAGTACTTGACCCTGCAGCATCCTGAAGATAATTATTCTAAATTTTCAAATAGAAGGTGATTTTTTTTATTAAATATTGCTAATATTTAACTGATTGTCTGGATGCACCTGAACTAGAACCGCTTTAATTTAGAAAATAATGTTTACGTTTAACCTTGTTTTGTCATGAAAAAGAATACGGGAAATTGTACCAATATAACCAGTTTACACGTGTAGCCATTTAATTAATTGGAGGTATATTATTTATTCATTTGATTTCAGACTGAGAGAACACACGTACCGTCACGCCGAATCAAGGTGGGATGACGGCTGTGATTGTATAACAGATGTAGAAGAAAAGTCGGGATACACAATGTTCAAGAAAGCTAGACTGCTAGTGGAGACATTGGAAATCGATAGTACGTACTAGCAAGGAGAAAGATTTATTATACAAAAATGTACTTTTCGAGCATTCGTTGGGGTATTTGCACACTTAATAAAATATGGAACAATTAGCGCGAAACAACGTTGATATGTGACAAAGAAAAGGACTGCAACGTATTAGTCGAGCCTACGTCTACTTAGACAGATACAGAGAATATAATGAAAAATTATATTTACAAAAATTTTTCACCGAGTTTACACCATATTAACCTTTTACAATTCCCTCCGCAGCTCAAGACTTCACGTTCACAAACCAAATAAGTGGTCGTCCCATCGGTCTGGCCGAAGCCGGAGATTGCTGCAGTCAAATACAGTGTATACAAGGCAGCTTCCAACTGAATATTACAGGTACCATGCTGGAGATTACGCGGACGCAGAAATGGGTCGACAAATTCCATTCGGCAGTCAAAATAATCATCAAACAGCCGGTTAGTACCCACTACCACGGATCTGTATCTACTACTAATCCTACTGCTTCTCCAGATAATAAAAAAGTAATATATTTACAGGGGCCACAAGTGATTATGGGCAAGTGTGGTGGTTCCTGTGGGTCGTGCACTCTACGTAAGGGTAGACTGAAACTTCAGGTACAGCCGCCTTGATCGCCTCGCTGGGAGGGAGAACCTGAGAGGTCTCTGCCTTGAAACATCGACCTCAAAAAATTTGGACATTTTACGAATCGGTAACGCAATGCTATGCTTACTGCTGGAAATGTGTTTCGAGGGTTCTGCAATTGTCCTTACTTTTGTGCCCCTTCGGGCTTTCGTCTGGCTGCCAGTGTAACAGAATAGGTGTCCATCAGCTGGTCCGAGTATCCCAATAAAGAACCAGAAACATTGCTGCTGTAAAACACCAAAGATAGAGAGAACTTGAGACGGAAAGCGTGCAGCGGACCTCTTTCCATTCAGCGGGGAAAGTTCAAGTCTTCTCTAACACACAAGCACATACACACAGACATTCAACATTCCTTGTATGCCTTTTTGTGTTCTAAATAAGACCGACAGCCCTAAAAGGAGTGCCTACATGTCGGAAAAGCAGCACTAAGCAGTAACAATAGCATTTGCCAAAGAACAATGCCACCTTCTTCGATGTGCATAGGGCAAGCTTCCATGTGTTGTGTCTAGTCAAATAATTAAATCTATTGGGAGATTTTATATTATTATTTTATGGTTATGATTATTATGATTATTTTTATTATAATATTCACAAAAGAGTAAACTTACAATTAACAAATCGTAGATGTTACTAGCGAGGGAAGGAAGGAAAAAAATAAAAAAGAAATTATAGACATTTAATGAGAGCGAGAACGAAAAATTTCTCTAAAGTATGTTACAATATAGGAAATCGCGATAGAATTTTATACTGTTTTTATAAATATACACACCTACTATATAATTAGAAATTTATAATGAGCTACACCGTCTCAATACGAAGTGCGGTTGCAAAGTTCTAGATACTCATGTTTGTTTTGTGAAAATGGCGAAGGGTAATAAAACAATGAACAGGTAATAAAATTAAAAAATCGGATTTCTCACACGCTGCTGTTTGTTACCGACTAGTTGGTGTGAATATAACGGCTCGAATAAGTAACACTAAAGTAATACTAATAAAAAAAGAAACAGCCACAAGGGGAATGCTCAGGTAAACATGCATTACCAGGAATACAACAATAGTATATTATTATTATTATTATTTTAAATATTCGGTTTAATATTATATAATATATAGGTCGTGTATTTATTATATATTACTATAGCATTATGGCAACAACTGGATCGTTAGATTTAATTTAACAATTAATGTGACGAACCGTTCCTGTAATTTGCGTTAAGGAGCTCTCTACTTTCCCGGTATCCCAATAAATTGCATTTGTCAATACGTAAATAATGTGACCAGGTATTCAGATTCATAAGCATTTAACCACAAATCGTAATAATTTAATGTTACATGCCAGTGAAGAGTAAAAATAAAAAAAGGAAAATATCACGCACAAGGTCTCGGAACGGTGGAGTTATATAAAATGCCTATACGTCTAAAATATATAAAAAACATAACATTAAGGTTCTAATTAAAATTTAATGATTTAATTTATATATGTGAAAGAACATTGGCGTTATTTTTTGAATAAAATGTCTCACTGACAATGTAATATATAGTCACGTAGGCCAGTCTTAAAAAGTATATCATAAATTAAAATAATTGAGTGATGTTAAACAGCTTCACACTACCAAGGTATTCTCATCCTACAACACAACACATCAAAAGATTACAAATACTCGGTCTTTAGTTCCTCAAATTGCACATTTGTTTTCTAATCGACCACTAAGTGTTTGCTCTAAATGAAGGTGAAGCACTTTTCTTAGGACTATCGCATTTTTAAAACAAATGCCGAATGAAAACAAGTTATAACTTAGTTGCAGTCTTGTTTAAATTTAAAGGCTAAAAGCCGAACGCAAGAAAAATGTTAAGAGTTTTTGCATCACGATATTTATTTTGAATTTCTCTTCTCTAGAAAAAATAAAAATTATTGCGGCAATTTCTATGACGTTAGACTTCTCAAATTGGTCATTTGATCTGAGATCGTTGTGTATGCATGGGGTGAACCAAGAAAACCAAGAAACAGTATTCTAAAAGTGTTAAGCCATATGTTTGTAATAGAAATCATTAAAATGTTCCTACCAAATATATTTTGAAATTTTATAACACTTTTTGAATTGTTGAAACTTGGAAAATACAGTCAAATGGCACAGGAAGTCTAGCATCCCTTTAGGTCTCATGGGATTTCTCAGGTCTTAACGTAACTGCCATTTAATTTCTAAAAAGTATTTATGAACAAAAACCAAGTATGCTAGTAGTTCATCTCCACATTATTTTTACTCTTCACGTAGACAAACAAAATCCAGGTAGCTGTTTCACGACTTTCAGGTTACTTTTCGATTGGTCTCATTCCCAAATTTGAGGGCTAAAAACTTTTTACGGCCTCTTCAATCGTCAGAAGTTGAACGTGAACTGAGACAAGTTCACGGACAAGTTCAATTTCATTTACCGAAAATAAATTGGGAATCTTTCCCAATAGCTTGAGTCAATATGTTCAGTATAAGTAGAGAACGGTAACAAAAACAAAACATAGACACCTATAAATTTAAATTTTATGTCGAAGCCATAAAACAAATCACATCGAATGCGATTTGATTGTCATTTTCGTGAATGCCACAAATTCATTTTCGGTTGACTCGACAAATCGGAAACTCTTATTTTCCTGTATATCACTAATAAAGCAATTTTTGAAAATTAATAATTATTAGATTATATTATTGTTACTTCTCGATTTAAAACAAGCGATGAAATTGTGTAATTGAAAAAAATGTATACACTTATAGATATATAAATGCATACAAACGTACAGAAACACCTTTTAATTTTAAGCCTTAATGTAATTTTTTGTATATTTGAATTGTTCACACCCGTCACATGTTTTTTAAATGTATATTAATTTTGAAGTATAAGCTTCGATCAATGTGCACGTGACACAGATGCAAAGTTCTCATGTAAACTTATATGTGAGGTTGCTTGGATTATACATCGATTACAGAAAGCGCACGTAGCAGAGATATGTACAGAGAAAACACAGAAAAGCAGAGCAAGAAGTGCAAGTTTGTGTGGGTCATTATAGGTTTTTTTATATAAACTGCCAATAAAAAGAGTTCAAATAAGCGCATTGAAAATTGTTTTATTTATTGCAATCTCAGAATTTGCTGAACAGCAGATTTTAATTTCGACTACCATCTCAAGTTTTTGTGAATTAACGTTGTATTATTATTAATTATCCTTTGTCGTATCACTGATTCATTCAATATAAAATTAATTTGTCATGTGTAAAATAGCAAAATAAACCGCAGATGGTATCAGACCTTTGTTTATTAAAATTTTGTATGGCATACGTGAAAGAATTAATTCACAAAAAGTATATATTCTCCTAATTTTTCATTAAATTTTTCGTTCAAGTTTTATTATTATCATTCGTCATTTTTTTTATGTTTTACTGTTTTATACTTTCTTTCTATGCTGTCGGTTCTAGGCTGCTACGACATTAGGAATATCAACAACTACTTCATTTACCCTGCAGATATGTGACTCTCTCTCACAATTATTCTAAAGACAACCGCCTTTTCTGACTAGCGGAGTACAACATTCCAAATATCTTCGAAGTAAAAAACAAAATGAATTTAACCGTTTTAATATTCAATCGTATGGTTAGAATTAAATTCATGTATTACAAGCAGCGCCTCGGATTAATTTAGATTTTTTAACTAAAATTCAAGTAGTACGTTACGACTAACTAAGTTTATCAGGGGTCAAATTCAGTACTGCAACTTGCTGCCACTTTTCTCGTCGTGGCACGAAATTTTAAACAAAACGAACGTGTAACTGCCTTTTTTCGTCCGATTCGGACTTTATAGTATATATGTTTTTTTTCAAGAATTACTCGGTCGTTTTTGACGACTTTTTTGGTGTTACCTGCTTAAGCAATAGGGTCGAAACTCTGTAGGCATAGAATCTCAAGCGCATGCAAGACTAGGTGGTCACATTGAAAAAGCGTATAATGTTTCCTCTACAGATGAAGGAAAGGAATAATGTTTTATTTTTCCTTTCGCCTAACCCTATGCAGTTGTTAAATTGTTGGCAATGACGTGAAACAGCTCCAATGCGCATTAAAACGTTCTTTATAGTTCTCTTTGGCGGAATAGTGTTTTTCTTCTTGATAATATTCAAAGCTCAGGAGCGACCCTCCTTCGAGACACTTGTCAAGGAAACACATAAACAGATAGATAATTTGAAAAATTTCAAAGACAATCTTAGAAATGCTGCAGAAAAACGACTTCAAGCAGATGAGAAACACTTGACCCTTCTGGGGTTCACCAAAAATCCCCGGCTCTACCCTCAAAATTGTTGGACCAATACAACATTACCCATCATTATTACCACATTATTTGCTGGAGAAGAAAATCTTGTGAGTTATTGACAACTAATTAAGTGCACTTGTCATGTAATTCAGGTCAGAAATGACCATCCTATAAAATTGTACCATTCATAGGGCATTGGCTTTGCAAAAAATACAGCTCACATGGCAGGTAATCATGCAGTTCTTATTTATGCTGTTGGAGTGTCACCTAAAGGAGAACAGTCTATTTCCACATATTGCAACACATCACAGTGTCAGTTAGTTTCTTTTGACATTTCAGCATTTCCCTCTCATGTACAAGTGAGTAAACAAACATAAATTACATTGAACTTTGGATTTAATTATCTAGTAAATTGGTTCTTACCACCTTTACAGAATGACCCAAAGAAAACTGCTAAAGCTTTAGTGATTCAAGATGCTTTAAATAAGGCTGGAGGAGTATTATATGTAGATAGTAAATTTCGATTAATAAATTATATTGATCAGCTAATAGAAACCAAACCAATTGGACTATTTATTACAAAACAGGCTGTGACCACTCTAACCCATCCAAACATGATGAATTATTTTAGGTAAGTTAATTTAAATGGAATCCAATAGGTGACAATTATAATGTTGTAGTGTAGATTTGAAGGTATCAATTTGTTTACTTTCAGGACCAGTATAGAGAGCTTCTACTTTTTACCAATGGTTGAAACAAACAGGCTTTTACTATGGAATACATTGGAAGTTCACCAGAATATAATGTTACCATGGATTCAATGCATTTTAACATTTGAATGTGTGAACCCAATAGGTATGTTTTACCCCAATAAATAGTACATTGTCAATTTATTATGTGAATATCACAGTGTTTCTTGATAATGGTGTACATTAAAGAATAACTATCTATGACTATTTAACAAAAATTTTTTGCATTTTCAAGAAGGTCTCTTCCAATTTAGGAAATTAAAGAACAATCAAAATTTAATCAAATTTGTTCTTGAAAACAACAATTCTGCCTGTCATAGAAAGGAATCCATTGTACAGTAGAAAATGAAAATAATGAAAATGAGATTTGACTGTAGGACTTGTAATAAAATATTACCACTAATTTTTAAGTCAATGACTAAGATATGCTTTGCAGCCAGCAATGTTACTTCTGTGAATATCTCTTACAGGGGCTCAATCTCAAGGGTGTCGCTTCAACAAAAAACCCCAGTATCGATACTCTGGCTGTCATGCATATGATACATCAGCATTAAATGTTGTCTTGGGACTGGCATACCAGTTCAATGAAAGCAACTATACATTTCCATTTCAGGATACATTTTTTGCTTTGGCATCCAGTGTAGATAATTCTACTTTCAGCTAATGGAAGTGAGGCTACTGTTGTTGTGGTTCAAATATGCTGCCAGTAGTTACCACACAAACTGACATAAGAGTTGGTCAAAAATGATTGTTTTTTTTAATGATTTATAAATCATTGATAACTAGCACCACAACACATGTACCTTCAATAAGTCTTATGTTATTGAAAACTGTTGAATGGAATGGTACCAAAGTACCAGTAAGTAATAGTACCAAAGTGAACAGGCACTTTGCTTAATTTTTTACATGAGTAGTCAGACATGATGAATGTTACAAGACTATTACCAGTGCAGTAGTATGTGTCAGATTTTAAAAAGTACTGATTGCAGGCATCACATGGAATAATTTGTATGCATGTATACCATAAATAAATACTCAAAATAAGAATCATTGAGAATCATCTCATCAATGAGAAATACAATTTCTGTACAATTTTAATTTACAATATAGCCACAAATTACAAAATCTTAAAGTTCACTATTAGAATGACATTCATGATGACAATAGAATTATTGTTGCAATACAAAACCAGTCGCAATAACTTCAACTCACAGCTCAAAAAATATAATTAGTGTACTTCTGTAGTTAATGTAGTAAAAGTTGCAACTGCTTCTCTATTCAAATTTCAAGGTATTACTAATAGTGTTTTGGTCAGAAAACTGCACAATTGCCAAAGATTTTTAAAAAGAATGGAACTGTACTTTCCTTTATAATTTTTTATTTTCTAATATGATGATACTGATACCACTATTAATAATATTGAAAATATTATTTTAATGGTACATAATGTATATATTAATTTGATTATTGACCAATGTTTCCATGTCAGAGCAATGTTTTGACTCAAATGGTACTCTTTTGAGAGTCCTGAAGGAAAACAATGTAATAAGAGTTACCGTCATTATTCTAGGTAAAGCTGTTGTCCCAGTAAGCCCCCTCAGGATTTTAATAAAAATGAGAAACATAATTTGTGCATAACTGCATTTACTTAACTGAATTCAAAAACTTTACTTATATGAATAACTATACTGTTTATTCATAAGAGCCTTTACGATTGCACATTACTTTAAATTTTCATACTTTCAGATTAAATCTAAGCTTTTCATTCAGTACCCTTCAAAGTCTTAAATACCAATCAAATATGCATGCTGTGTCATGTTAAGTAACCATGCCACTGTTCAATTAAAAATTCACACTGGTCTAGTAGTATGACACAGAAGTGCTTTTTATATTGTGGACATTTATGTACTCCTATTATATATGGGTGTGTGGCCTTGAAGGCTTATTACATATCATTTAGCAATAGACTTAAGGAATTACTAGCATGTGTTTATAAACAAACCTTTGTTTTAAAATAGTATAAACAGGAAGTGATGAAAATAATTACCTGCTTAGTCTTATAAAATCAGAATTTTCATGTTGCAGGTCTTGTTTGTGTGATACACACAGACACAATATACATTCTTTGAAACTTCAATTGTAATTTGCTTCTAACAAAATTTTAAATATTTATCTTTTTCTCAATTATTTGATAATGTAATTATTGATTTGATTTTATTTTGTATTTATATTGTATGTACAGTAAAATGTTTCATTAGTCTCTTTTTCCTTTCCATTACCTACAGTTTTTTCTCTTTTAATTTCTCTCTAATGTACAAACCTCATGTTGAATCACTTGGCATTGCAACTTTTGAGCATTTATATTTATTTAATATAATAATAATAATAATAATAATACCTTCATCTCTATATATATATCTATATATAAAAATTGTTTTAATTTCTGTTACAGTCTACTTAGTGTAGGACAAATATTTTACACACAAGTATGTTTGGAAAAGATTTTTAGTACATTTCTTACAGTGGACCAAAAGTACAAGGAATACATTCCCATTTTTGCAGCAGTTTGGTCATGCCTGGTGATCTGACATTTATTTTTATATTTGTATTTTTTTTATGACGAAGCAAATACATTTTACAACTGCTTTGCAATATTAATAGTTCTTTTATAAAAAGTTTTAATTTATGAAAATATATACTTTTTATTGCAAGATAATGTTGTTCTAAGACTTTCTTTTAAGATTCTTTTTTGTGAACGCCTTAATGACGTATGTTTTTGTAATCAGATGGGCAACTTATTTTTTCTCTGGTAAGAATTTTGTTTTGGTTAACAATGTAGGGACCCGATTGCAGGCTTACTTCTTGAGATAGTTACGTTGTGGACAAATTTTTAAACTTTTCAAAAAGTTATTACAAATGATGTGGATACAAACTATTGTATCTATATTAAAATAATGAAACTTACCGTGAGTTAGATGACAGCAGTTTATGAATCAATTGGTTACATAGGGCACAAAGTTTTAGCAAAGTAAAAAACAAGCAGTAACTTAGGTGTGAAGCGTGAACCAAAACGAGTAAAATCTGAAGAAAACGCGGGAATCTGCAAAATGGCGGTTACCGAAAAATTCTTTTTAAATTTTCTACTTTTTATCTCGTCTGTTAAGACTGTAACCACTGTTTTGAATCAAAACCTAAAAAACTTTACTTGATTTATAAAATAGTAAGTAACATTTATAAAACAAAAGGAATACGAAATATCTGTATTGACTCCCCTTCATTTCCGGCATCCATTTCTTGTGTTTTGTAAACAAGTTAACGTAATACTGTGGTCAGAGATGCCGGACGTTGAAAAACCTCCCGAATTGAACGATGAAAACGTTATAAAACGCCGTGAACTTCTTTATAGATTAATGATCAGGTAGGCAGAATATCCGGTTTTGTTGCCTTTGATCGAAAATAGCAACCCGGTAAATTTGCTGCCCGCCTTTGAGACCGGCGAGACAGTCTGACTTATTTCACTCATAATTAATGAACTTTTATTTGCATATCAGTCAGTTATTCTACGATGGACATCAGAACATAGCTGTCAGTTTGACGTCTGCCGTTCAGCCTGATCCACCTTGTCCTCCTTCGGACAGGTTGTTCAACCTCGTCTCGGAGGGTTTGAAATACGAGAAAGAAATGCAGCCGAAGAAGGACTCGAGAACGGGCCTCTACCAGGACACTCTTCTTGGACCCGGCTTGGATTTGGAATTTGACACAGACATCCAGACAAATGCGCCGGAGCCCGCCCTGTACGTCACAGCTTATGTGACAAGTCACAAAGCCCCATGTCGAGCGTGTGCCTTCAGCAATGATGGACAATTAATTGCAACTGGAAGTGCAGACACCTCCATTAAGGTAAATAATCCTCTTAGTGGCCAAGAAGAGCAAGAAAACACATCATTGAAAACCACATTTTTAACTTTCTACCAACAAAAGTTTGAAAATGTGTGTTCATCACCTTTGAATGATCTAATTCTTATTTCCTATTAGGTTCTACATAATTACTTATTTCACGTAGTTGTATTTTGGTAAATCTCAAAGGATAGGGCAAAGGATTTTCTAATCCAGAATGTTCTGTTAGAATACTAAAATTTAAAACTCTTGCAGCTGTGTCTCCCCTGTTGTAACTCATGTAACTTAAATTCAGGAAACTATTACTTCTCTTACAACATTGTTGAGGATGAAGTTATCTGAACCAGAGGTTAGTTTGTTGCAGAAAAAATAAACCAGTTAGGGTTAATCAAAAAATTGCTGAATTAAAGTTTCTATCATATTATTTCTTTCGTCAGGGAATGCACCTTCATTCTGTAGGTCCTTTTTAATTTCAATTAAAAATGCCCTGCTGAACTTTTTCAAATTTTTGATTCATCCTTTGCTGCAAAATTTCAAACTGTCAGGTGAGAATACCTAAAGGAATGAATCAAAACTAATGTGGGCTTTCCATATCTGCCTAGCCTCAGAATTCACCCACCTTTTCTTATACATCTTCAAGTTTAAAGCCCTGAAGATCTATATATTGGTAAGCAGTGATTTCACCCTGATTTTCATTTTTGCTGTCCAATAGCATTGAAAAATAAAACTTTCAGATACTTGATGTGGATAGAATGGTGGCCAAAGCTTACGACGAACGGGCGGCGACTACACAGCAAAAGGAAAACTATGAAACCCATCCGGTCATCAGAACACTCTACGACCATCTGGACGAAGTTACTTGCCTCGAATTTCACCCAAAAGAAGCCATTTTGGTTTCAGGTTCCAGGGACAACACAGTCAAACTCTTCGACTACAGCAAGTCATCCGTTAAAAAAGCATACAAAGTTCTTCAGGTACCGACTTCAGCCTTGCCTAAAGTTTCGAATCTATCAGTAAGGGAAAGAAGTACATATTACCAATTTTTCTGTTTTGCGTAGGATGCCGAGCAGGTCAAGTGCATGAGTCTTCATCCCACAGGAGACTATCTAGTTGTTGGAACAAATCATTTCGTAGTCAGAGTGTACGATCTTACAACTGCGCAGTGTTACGTTTGCAATTTCCCAAGTCATCAACACACCAAAGCGTTGACTAGCGTCAGGTATGTCGATATAAACCATATGAATGACTGCAGGCTTCTTTTGCTATGAAATGCCCATAATAAAATGAAGAAACATGCTACTACAAAACTACCAATCACATAATTTTGTTTAAGCCCTGCTGAAATTTTCTGCAGGATTCGGTACTACACCATTTGTACTTTGCACAACATATTGCCTCGGCAGGTCATGTGTGACCTCGATGTTTTGTTTGCAACGGGTTGTAGGACTAACTATAAGGACTTGAGTAATATAATGTTTTACATTCTTCTTGAATGTATTGTAAAGTAGTATCATTAATACAGATGTTCCACATTCGTGGGCAAGCAGTAGTTACTATTTCGGTCATCATACATACTGTTTACAAACCAATAAAAGCATTTTTCTCACCCATTCAGGTATAGCAATGATGGAAGGCAGTATGTAACGGCTAGTCGAGACGGAAGCATAAAAGTGTGGGATGGAGTGTCCAACCGGTGCGTCAACACATTCCAAAAGGCTCATGATGGTTCGGACGTTTGCTCGGTCGAATTCTCCAGAAACAGCAAGGTACACACAAGAAGAAATGATTTTTGTTTTTCAAACGCGTAAAATAATTGAAAATTACACTTTTCGTGTTTCAGTATATTTTGTCTTCCGGGAAAGATTCTTTAGTCAAACTCTGGGAATTGACTACGAGCAGGTGTCTGATTGCCTATACGGGAGCCGGAACCACGGGAAAGCAGGAACATAGGGCCCAAGCCGTTTTCAACCACACGGAAGACTACGTCATGTTTCCAGACGAAGCAACCACGTCCCTCTGCGCCTGGAATGCTAGAAATGCGTCCAGACGGCAATTGCTGTCATTAGGTAGGTGATAGCCATCTGTCTGGTATTCTAATGCTAAGAACATTAGAACATTTAAAATCCTTCCAGGGCATAACGGACCTGTTCGAATGATCATGCATTCTCCAACTGGACCAGCGTTCGTTTCCTGTTCTGATGACCACAGAGCCAGGTTCTGGCAGAGGAGAACAAAGTAGAAATCCTGGTAGACTGTATTTTGCAAACTTCCGCTCATGTCGGCGTGGAAGCCCAGGGAAACAAATGTGTTTTTCTCTACGAATCATGAGCTTCCCACCTGATTTGATGATGGCATTTGCTCATTGGAAATTTTTGCATTGGGTACCTCAAACTTACCACAGAGATTCTGGACAAACTTTATCCGGAATCAACATTATTAGGTACAAAATGATGTAAAGTGATGCCACCCAACAATGGAAGTGCTGTTTCTTTGAAGCTGTGTAAAACCCAATGAAGCTCGTTAGCGGGTTGACAGTCGGTTTTAAGATTCCATTAGCAATTTAACCTGCCACACTACTTAAGAATATAAATTTTTAAATTTTCACCGAATTTTCTTTGCACTTCTTTGCACACACCCTGAGCCGAAAAAAACGACAAGCGTGGAAAGATGAAAGGAGGTGTGCAAGGGTAGAATTGGATTACATCTTACAAAATGCAAAAGACCACAACATTGCTATAAGTT
This sequence comes from Polyplax serrata, assembly GCA_037055365.1. NCBI lineage: Eukaryota > Metazoa > Arthropoda > Insecta > Psocodea > Polyplacidae > Polyplax > Polyplax serrata. The sequence continues at coordinate 11,656,803 of JAWJWE010000003.1, forward strand.
GAAGAGTAACGGAATTTACCAGTTAATTTCTGGCTTCGTTTAAGTACCCCAGATAGTACCATATTAAACTTCCAAAACATTCTTAAAGAAAGGAGCAAACCATTCTGCTTCTTGCTAAATCTTACATTACATCTCTTAGTTTTAAAAGCTGTGAAGCAGCAGCATAGAAAGACGCAAATTCAGATGAAACCTCAGATTGAAGTAAACCTGCCTCTTCTGAAGAAACACCCCGAGGATAGAAATGAAACTTGACATACTTCGAAATTAACATTTTATTTACTTAACCTACATAAATCACAATTAGAAAATACAATATTCTCGGCGACTGTATAAAAATTTATAAACATAAAAGAGGAAAGGATGTCAAAGGAGAGCAAAAGCAAAAGAGCAACGTGATGATCGATGTGAATGCCCTAAACTCCGGTTATAACGACATAATTCCCTCCCCTATTAACATTATGTAATTTTAAGGCAAACTTTTGTTTTTATTGAGGAGGGAATATTCAAGGGGAATCGTCTAAGGACAACGGTCTTCTGACGTTTTAACATTGACTGAAAACAACGGGCTACCCCAGGTGGGCAACAGTTCGCACGGCGACCACTGACCATTAAAAACACCAAACACCAAAAAAAGTGCCATCACCCATTCCTCTCGACTTCAGGGGTCATATTCGGTCGTCACCACCAACGTCCAACACAATTTCATTTACTGTACGAGTTTATGTATTCATGCACGTTTAAATATATATGAAGATTACATGTAACTACAACAGGAATTGGTTTTCCTCGCGGTCTTGTAGAAGCCCTTTGCCTGCAGACTCAATTCCTCTGACTTGCTTACCAGGTTGTCCAGGTTTTCTCCTCTTCTAAGAACAGCCTCGCAAGTATTGTGCTGTAACAGAAAACAAACAACCATTAACTCCTGGTTCCTAGAAACAAAGAGCACGGATAAAGTAACATCACCCTGGCAAAAGACCCACGTTAGCTACAATAATTAATGACATATGTCGCAAATATATTTTTAAATTTGCTTTTCCAATGTCCAAAGTCTAATAATAGGTACATGATTAAATCCAACATTAGAAATCACAAAACATAGTTTATAGTACTAGTGAATGTAACATTTTATTATTCCCAGAGTAATGTTCAAGCAGTTCTTGAGAACTGTTAAATACATTTTAGGCAACCTAAAAATAGGTTTGTTATTAACAAGACATCTAGGGAAATAAGAAATGTAATAGAAATTCTATAAGAAATAGAAAAGGAGGCTCCAGCAAATGAATCAGTCACATTGAAATATATTACTACTAATACTTGGATATCAGCATTTAAACTGTAGCAAAAAACAAGTTTCAACAATTGGGAAAATTAAAATTGTGAGCAAAATAAAAAAGTGTTTTTACTTTGACTCTTATATTTGTTTCAGTAAGTTCTCTAGTTTTTGGATGAAAACACCTAAAAAGAACTAAAAACACTTGAAAAATCAATACAGCTATAAAAATAAAATAAAGGAGGCTAAATCAGATATGTGGTAAAAATTTGTAATTCAAAGGCATGGGATAAACCTATGAAATACTAACAAAAAATATAATTACACTAACTTCCCTCTACCAAGAATTAACCATAATATTATTGACCATGACTTCGGAAAATGTCAAATACTCCTTGATGAGTTTTTCCCGAACGAAACAATAGATTTTCAAATGACCTTATCCTGATCACCCAAATGTTGATCATGGAGAAATATATGATATTATTAAATACTTAAATAATAAAAAAAAATTGCTCTCAAATTGAACTGAATATATATGTGTGCACCTATGTATATGTGTAAGTGCCTGAATATATGTGTATATTCTTTTTAAGTAAAATCTAAATAAACAAGGCTTATGGCCAGTTAGAATCTGTAATAAATGTATTGTAATAATCATTATAAATAAATAAAAAAGTCTTTGGATGAAGGACATTTCCCTTGACCCATATTACAGGAAGATAAGAGAAAAAAACAAAAAATACAATAATAACAAAAATTATGAAGCAGAGGTACATTGTGATTAATTGACATTGAGTCCAACTATTAATATTTATATCAAAAGTTATGTAAAAGTAGCCCATTGGATTTGTTGTGCAAGCGAGAAATTTATTACATTTCAGTTCCCTAATTGCAATTTTATTCTCTCTAAAAGCATTTAATAATTGGAATGTAGCCATGAACTGTGGAAAGGAATGACTAATCTTAAACCTGACCTCTACAACAATGCAACATTACAGAAAAAATTTCATATCTTTATAAATTTGCATATGAGAAGACTTAAATACTTTAATAAGACAAATCTCACATAGAAAACTCACCAGTATAATTTTAGTTTCATCTAATTCCTCTTGAATTCTAGTCATAGCATCTATTTCTTTTGGTACTTGGTACTTCGATAAGTAAACTGGTAGTTGATTATATGTAATTGTATCCTCATTTCCTGTGCTCCATAAATTTTGTGGTACACTACTTGCAAAATCTGCCAAAACTTTAGTTAACAGTGTGTGTGCAACTCTGGTTGGATACTCATGATCTGAAAGAAGTTGAAAGTCATACACTGTTGTGACAACATCGCAGCATTCATTTGAAAGATAAGTTGCATTCAACTGTTTCTAAAACATGATTGATCGCTTGGTATATATATTTTACAATAGTTTAGTTTAGATTGCAATATCAGATCAATGTGAGATACAAATATGTGTTTTAATTAATTTTCTTTTAAAGTAGTAAAACCTGTGATTAAATTATTAGCAGTCCACTGACCTGATATTAGTACTCCTGCTAATCCATCTATATTTACAAAAACATGACACATATATTCCCCTTCCTTGACGCTCTGCCTTGTGGCCACTTGTGTTCTCTGGACGAGTGTTTTACCCACAAAGGACATAAACTCTTGAACACATCCTCTTTGGAAGAAATTAAACGACGAGAGATCGTGGGTTGTTTTCAACCACGTCACCGTCATATCCTTTTTGTGTAGGACGCTAAGTGAATACAGTTTAACCATTTTCAATGTACCAACGTATAACGAGAGACTTCCTTCTTCAAAATCTGAAAACGAAGGAAAATCCTTAAGGTTTGTTCAATACAATGAATTCAACAGCAGAGCATATTGAAATAGAAGTAATTTCATTTGTAAACATACGATTGATGACGCAATTAGACCAACTTTACACTTGATGAGGCGCAGCAAAATTCCTAGATCGTCTTATAAAGTTCTGCCACGAGAAAAATTTTCACTTTTTATTTGCCATGATTGGTAACTACAACTTGACAAAAGTTTCAACCCAATTGTGATTAAATAACATTGGTAGCCATTATTCTTCGTGCTTGTTTGTAACGGTCGTGGCACTACCACTTCACAGCACAATAATACTATTAAAACAGATTTAGAAAAACAAAAAGATTTTACTTAGATTGAGAAGTACAAAATGAGTCTTTCTCCAAGTTTGCAAACAGGCGAGATGGAAAAACAGTTAATTAAAATTATTCACAAATAAATATTCTTATCTGTCAAAGGAATGAGAAAGGCAACGAGTCTATCGGCCATCGATTCGGCCATCGTGTGCGTTCACAAATTTCCTCAAAAGTGAAAGACTTTGGTTCTCCCTGTTTTCGTACCGAATCAAATGTTTACATCCGTGAATTATGGTATTCCTTCGACTTGTTTGATTTTCCAATAGCTCCTAAGTTTTAGTAAAAATGACAACTGCTTTGTACCTGGAACACTACCTAGATAGTGAGTAATCTATAATTTGAGAAATCGTAAAAATCCGGTCTTCACAAGGTCCCTGAGCCAATGTTTTTGTTGTCATATATCAATCACCTTTACGCGGGATTTCTGTTCGCTTTTATATTACCACATTATTAATATGTCTTTACGTAACAAACACATGAAACACTTTTCTTTCATAATATTAGAATACGGGAATCATCCAGAACAACCGGTGGGCAGGAAAGAGTTGGATTATTAAGTCATCACTAACCTGTTGTTACCTATTTTGCCTCAGGTCTGGAGCACCTACCAATTGAACTACAGAGAAATTTCACCCTAATGAGAGATCTTGACACAAGAGCGCAAAATCTGATGCGAACGATTGACTCGCTCGCAGATCAGTACCTGAGAAATGTAAACACAATGTCACTAGAAAAGAGGAAGGAACAGATGGAATGTATTCAAAGTCAATTCAACAAAGCAAAGGAATATGGAGATGACAAAGTACAATTGGCAATTCAAACATATGAATTGGTTGATAAGCACATCAGAAGGCTGGATTCTGATCTAGCAAGGTTTGAAGCAGAGATACAGGATAAAGCACTATCAAAGAGTCACCCAGATGAATTAATGATACAAAAGAGTAAGTTCCTTACTATAATGCTACACTGCAAAATATTGTAGTATGTAAAATCTGTCCCATTTATTTCCTTATGGTATCTTATTTAATGCATAAATTCCCTTTGGGTGATACCTGGTTGGTACTACTTAGTTTTGTAAAATATTAAATAAAAACAAAAGTGTCAGTATGAATTATATCAGCATAGTGTAGTGACAAGTAAAACAATTTGAAATTAATTCATTTATAAAAAGTACATTTTTTTATAAAGCTAAAAGAGGTTAAATGTGAGCTTCCAAACCCCAAGATGTGAGAATTTTGGTTCATAAAATTAAAAGTCAAAATTTTTCTAGAACCAGGTAAAGAAAAATATGTCTTCGAAGTTTAGTCACATAAATTTGGACTGAAATTTTCTAATGCGATATTTAAGGTTCTTTCAGTGTTGGATTCAAGTTTTCACTCCTCATTTTTTAATGAAGTAGCTTTGACTTTTAAAAAGTAGTTGAAATGTGAATAATTGTTAATAATGGATTTGCACTCTAGGTGGCAAAGGTGCCAGTACATTTACATTTAGCTTTTAATAAACAAATGTTTTGAATCTTTGAATGATTGCTCGTAAAATGAATATTTAATGCCATCCATAATCATAATATTTTTTACTACCTACAGAAGGCAGAAAGAAGACAAAGGATAGTAAAGAAGCAAGCAAAAAACGAGCAAAGGGCGCCTCAAGTGAAGAAGAAGCCAAAGCCAGAAAGAAGCAAAAGAAGGGGGGTGGCAAGGCCAGTGGGAAAGGCACAGCGACGGTTGCACCTTTGGTGGACGCCAGAATGGCCGCCGTCCTGCCTGGCATTCCACACCCTGCCGACGTCCTGGATATGCCAGTAGACCCCAACGAACCGACGTACTGTCTCTGTCACCAAGTTTCATACGGGGAGATGATCGGTTGCGACAACGTAGACGTAAGTTAGCCCATCCGTTTCGGTTTTGCCCTCTCACCGCCACACACAAAGTTCTTTAATTCAAATTTCTTTTTCTAGTGCCCAATCGAATGGTTCCATTTTGCTTGTGTCGGTTTAATAACGAAACCAAAAGGCAAGTGGTTTTGTCCAAAATGCACGGCGGACCGAAAAAAGAAGTGAAATTACGGACTTCAAAATTGGATTTTCTCTTAAACAAAAATGAAGTGCTCGTTAGGTTGTTGTAGCAGCAGCAGCAGCAGCAAACACTCAGTGCGTGGAAAGAAACTAAACATTACAGTGATTTCTGTCGCTTGTCGCGCCAGTTGTACCTGATTTTTTTCAGGTTTTTAAAATGAAATTATTTCCCAAGGGGAAGCAAATGAAATTATTTTCATCAATCGTTACTAACACAAGAAGATAAGGAGAAATATATTTTTCATAAAAAGGTTTTTTTTAATCATTCTACTTCATTTCATTTCATTCGAACGAATGTTTTTTTCTGAATTGTTAATTTATTTTGAGTTTTCCCATGTCATTGTCTAATTATTCATGGATCACTTTTCTCATTTCCGAAATCATATTTTCACCCTACATCAATTTTTTGTTTTCATTTCTCCCTTTTCCTCTCCTGAATCTTTAATTTTTGTTAACCAATTAACCTATTTAAGCTATCAAAAATGATTTTGAGATGGGCCTTGCAGGCTTTGTTTTGTGAGTTGAAGAAATTTGGTTGGAGCATTGTCGGTTTTTGTTTCCTTGTGGTTGGAGTCGGCATCTGTCTTTTTTATATAGATGCAAATTTGTTTTAAATTTCTGGTTGCATTCTCACTGATGGAACCGGACATTGTCTTCAGCGTCCTGCGTACCTCAGCCAAGAAACAACAAGAAGTGATGGTAGGGAGGAAAGTCTCTGACGACTGTTGAAAGAGCACCTGTTTCCTCCAAACACCATGCAAAAGACATAAATTTCTCTGGGTGGCAGTGCGAGAGCAAATGAGGGCGGGCCTTTGATTTTCTAACGCTCATCTTTTTATTTCGACATAACGGAACTTCTCCACTAGAAAGCAATATGGCGTCCCTGTTTAACCGCCGGAGGGAAAGAAGATATTACAAAATGGGGCCCTGCCCTCGGGCCCCTTTCGGCTGAAACGCTTTAAATCCAAAAATTTTTTAAAGTTTAGATTGGCCCAAACTGCTGAGGTGATCTTAAATGCCCTATTTGTTTATATTAATGTAGTAAAGTTGCATCATTTCCTCTTATTTATTCGTCACTAACTTGTATTTATTTTTTATTTATGTACCTTTATTTGCCAGGTTGGTATTCTCACGTTGTATGTTTCATGCTGTTTTCGTGTTCATGTTGTAATCTTATTTTCCGTTCCTCCCCGCTATCTTGGCGACTTATCTAATATTCATTCGGAACTTTCTTTTCTGTTTTTTTCCTTATTTACTTTGCGAAACATTCCTTTTCTAATATAATTGTTTAACTGCTGACAAAGTGACGGCTCACGTGCCGTGTAAAGGTTGTCACTGAATAAAAGAAATCAATATTGAACAGGTGCAAACCATTTTTAGCCTGAGATCGATCTCAAAAATCTCAAATGTTTCTTAGCCGGTTCTTCCACCCTTGAGGAGACTAGACATAAATTATATTTATATTCATCCTGTCGTTCAGTTTGACGGATTCACAGTCCTTTCAGTTTTCATCAAAACCGATTTATGGTTGTTATCTTTTTCGGATTTTTTAGTCTTCGTCGTAGCTGTCTAGTTTTCCTTGTATAATTTTTTCTGTGACATAGTGAGTAGTGCAGGGAAAGGGAAGACCAAGTTTCCGTTGAAGTGATGTGTCAGTCAATCGGGTGTGAAGTTCAGTGAAAAGCAAAGTTTTTCTTCTTCCGGACAGAACATCCGGCAAAACAAAGTCGTAAATTAAACAACGAAAACATTTCTTCTACCTGAATCAGTAGTACAAGGACCTAGTAGATCACTCAACTTTTTCTGATTGTGTTTATAATCTGTATTCTTTTATCTATGGTGACTTGTTGAATCGCAATCTCACAGCTGATGGACTAAGAGAAAGGTAAGTGAATTGACAAGTAGTTTGGCTTATATCGTTTCGTTTGCATCTTATGAATTTCCCGCCAAATTTGAGCCGTCCAATTGAATTAATGGTTAACAAAAATAGGCTTACATAGTTAGGTAATCAATAGTTGGTAATGGTATTAGCATTTCAATCTTTCATTCTTTGACTGAAATGATGAAAAAAAGTTCAATCTTTAAACGAAAGAATTTTTTTTATTTTGGAGACCCCTTACACATTCTTATATTATTAATGTAACAGATAATGTATTTGCGGGACCTTAAAAGAACTACACTGATCGTCAATTAAATGACATGTTATTGATTTTTCTCAATTATTTCCCTCGAACCGGCAACATCTGTCACTTTAAATTATTAATCAAAATATTCCGCAATTTATATTATATTTTATTAAATTTATTGGCGGATTTATCTGTGAGTGTTATTTTTATGTTTATGATTATGTGTTTGTCTATCAGCTGATTATACTTAAATTAATAAAACCATTAAATTTCTTTTACCGATTAACAATAAAAATGGATGTTGCTTTTTCTATGCTTTTTCTATATATGTTTCCCTGATTATTTATTAAACAAGACAGAAACGATTAAAAGTTTTACAACAACCACAAAATTTGTTTCAATAACAATTAATGAAAAAAATTATTTTTTTGACGTCTTTCAGGAAATCAAAATAAATGCACAACAAACTAATACAAACTTGGGCATTATAATTAAAAAGTTATTAATTATTTTTATTATTTCACAGGTGAAAATTTTGAATGGTTAAAAATTTAAGGAATTGAAGATATGGAGTCCCATGAGCAGGACATAAAACCTGGAAACCTGGACTTGTATGGGCCAACGTCCCACTGCAAACTCTCCGGATTCTACCCAGATATGGAACATTCCGACAAGAAGCCTTTGATCATCGGTACCGGCTATAACGATTACGAGACACCTGAGATCTCCGAATACGAAAGCAAATTAATTCCAGCACCATTGACTGTGACCTACCAAAGGTATGACATGAGGAAACCTGACTTTGTGACCGACTTGGACCAGAATAAGTTGAACTGTGTAACAGAAAAAGGTGAGTGCGATGAAGCCGACGGAAACCTGGTTGTTCTTCGTCGAATCGATCCCAAATTCAACGAAAGAAGTGAGCTCTCACTTCCGTTGGGGGCGACACAGGCGACAGTTGCAACAGCGTCACCATCGGCCACTACTGGAAGGAAGTACTTCAAGTTGTCACCGATACAGCAAACCGTCAGTTGTCAGAAAAAACCGAAATCTTTGGATTACGACGACGTGAATCCGATTTATGGCAACAAATATGATTTCTCAAAAGGTATATCGGATTTCGAAGAGGACAGTGAGAACCAGAACAAGAGCAAAAACAAACGGCGAAAACGGTTGCCCGTGGAGAAGTCCTCGACGGACGAATTTCCCCGGTTCAAGTTTGAAACGACGAAAAGAGTGCGTGGACAGGGAGGACAAACCGGAAACGGAAGCAAAATGAACGGGAAACCGAGGCGAAAGGTGCCACAGAGTTACGAGGAATTGCAAAACCAAAGAGTCATGGCGAACGTAAGGGAAAGGCAGAGGACACAAAGTCTCAACGAGGCCTTCACGAGTTTGAGGAAGATCATACCTACCCTGCCTTCGGACAAACTGTCCAAAATTCAAACTCTCAAACTGGCTTCCAGGTACATTGACTTCTTATACCAGGTCCTGCATTACGGAGATTCTGCAGTTGCTGAAGGAGACGAATCAAACGGTGAGTGAGAAACTTCATGAGTTTTGAGCTACTTACCACCTACCTACCTAGCCGAAGAGATTGTCTTATTACTTCATGTTCTCACCTTTCGTCATAATTTTCTTTTATAACTCATAACAGTGAACTGATTTCCTTGCAGAGAAAAACTATGGTGGAAAGGTAGCCACCAACGGACTGAGTGGATGCAGCTACGTGGCCCATGAGAGGCTGAGCTATGCCTTCAGCGTATGGAGGATGGATGGTGACTGGGGAGGCCACGGGTATTCTCCATCTAAACAGACAAATAATAATTCTATTATTAATGAGTGAATAAATAACAGCCGATAGGCCGGTATAATAGAATAATAGTTGTCACATATTGTTATTTTTACAATTAAATAAATTTAAACTTTGTTCACATTACTTTGTGCTTTTACGTATTAAATCCCCTCCCGTTGTTTTGCAATACAAAATTAATTAATTAATTAAAATAAATTAAATAAAGGGATTTATTTTAATAAAGCATTTATAATATTTGGCTTTCCTATAAATAATAATTTATAAGAAAGTAGAATTATATCTTACGTTTTAGTGAGTGGGTTACCATATCGAGTACTTTTCAAGATAAGTTTCAGATAGGACTTATGAAAGCATTGCACCCTCACGAGAGTCTCATTTTTAACAAAATTTGAAATTCCGCTCCAATTAAGTAGATGCCCTCATTAACCGAAATGAAGTCGCAACTCATCCAAGGCAAGACACAAATCACCAAGAAAATAAAAAAAATAATTCCACGTGAGACACGTGTGAAGCAACACCAGAAAACACGTCCCAGAAGAGCGAAGAAGAGAGAGATGTCACATTAAAATGCTTCCACCTGAGGAAAAATATATAAATTTGTCGTGGAGAATGGACAGAATCCAAGAAATTTTTTGGTCCATTTCGAGTGATGTGGCACATGAGTTGCTCCATGACAGGTAAGGTATCTTACGATGCTTAAGGAAAGGACTTTCTTGTCCCATGGCCACTCACGGTTTTCTCTACATATCTCAGAATAATAGTCATAATATTAGGAAAACTATAACTTTTTTGGAAAATCCAAAATTGAATGGAACAATAATCAAGTTCCAAAATGTCACCGATGTCAAATTATATCAAATTTTAAAATACTTGGTGAGAAACAAAAAAAATCATCCTCAAGTCGTTTTCTACCCTCGTTTACCCTCCTCGTATACATTTCCTCAATAAACGTCGGTTAACTTGAATTAAATTGTCAGTAGGGCGAGGGAAGGGAAAGAAAGGGAAGGTTTGTACTTTGTATGTGAGTATGAAAGGACACGAATTTCTCAGGCACTGCCTTAAATGAAATACAAAAAAAGGATGTCATAAAAGAAGAAATTGGATTCAGTCAGATCGAGGACGGAGCCTTTTGTGTCAGGCACGCGAATGGTACCCCTAGCTGTAGTTGTTGAAGAAGACTTTATTGTCACCACCAAGCTAAGGACCACTCCAAAGCAAGCAGACCTGACGATTGCAATGGGTTTGGATTTTTACATGTCGCCTGTCATCAAAAGATTTGTGCTTTTCGAATTGGTGGTGTCAGGTTGTGGATGAGGAGGACCTGGGGGACCCTTCACCGTTCGGTTCACACGTTACACTATATTAGTTTTTCCCAGCATGGGGTCCTCCGGTCCTTGCATCGCGGGAACCAAATGATTCGGCCCAGGAAGTGACACATAACACAAAAAATTATAATTAGAAGAGTGAAATAAATAAATGGGAAGATAGTTGCTGTTGCCGTCGACGGGTTTGTTCCTTCTGGTGCGGAAATATTTTGATTGTCAATCGATGAGGGACCTGTTTGCTCAAGTGTCTGAAGTTCTTTGCGATGAATTTATCGGAAAACTCTTGCTATAAATCAAGGAAAATAAAGATTTGATATTAGGTAAAAAATTATACTCAATTGAAAATGTGTAAAAAGAAATGGGTGAAAATTGGCACCAGATACAGGGGCAAAAATTAATGAATAAAACGAGAAAAAGAGACAAAGGGGTCCAGGAAAGCACGAAGAGAAGCAGGTGAAGAAGAATATAGATAAATAAAGGATAGAATAGAAACGTGTAATGAAATAACAACATAGATGAACACAACTGAAGCAAAGATCCCCCCCCCCCCAAAAAAAAAAGAAGAAAGGATGAAGAGAGAAATAAATAAATAAAAAGTAAACCCAAATCTGCCGTTTTCTGCTTCTCCTCAGTTTTGGATACCTGAATAAACAGAAGTCGGTTTCGGTCGTGGGAGCAGACAGGGGAAACCTTAGCTACACCACCATGTAAACAAAAACCACCCCCAAGTGCCTGGGGCCTTGGGAGGCCAAAAGGGTCAAAATTAACCCTTCTTCTCTTTCCATTGTACGCGAACAAGTGTCTCTGTAGTTTTTAATTATTTGTTTATAAAACGGGGGCAACCATTTCTGTTTCTGTGTTTTACTTTTTTGGTTGTAGGCGGCTCATCCGACTTTCTTTCTGTTTAGACCCCATTTTTTTCAGACAATTCGTTCCGCCATGTTGTTCTCACCGCTACCCCCGCTACGTTGTATTGAATTACGTTACTTTTTTGTCTGGGGCGCTCATTAATTACAAAATTTTTTGTCTGAAATCTCCTCCATCATTTTATAAAGACAAAAAAAGAACTTTGTCATATCCTCCTATGGTGTCGTCTCCCCAATTTCTAATCCCCCAAAAGGAAAGATTTTTTTCGGTCGTACACATTCAGGGTTCTTCATTCCTTCGCTGTCCTCACCCATTGCATTTACCTAATGTTTATTTTTATGTAATGCAATGCAGGCACAAAGAAGAGAAATGTTTAGCAAGAAATTTCAGGTAGGCTTTTCACACTAAAGTGACAGGAAAAACTATGAGCAGAACGGAGAAAGAGTAAGATGAACAGAAGTTATCACATGAATGATAGTTAAAGAAGAATGTTGATAAAGAGAGATTAAAATTTAAATGAAACTGAACAGACGAAATAAGGTGAAGGGAAACTGAAAATGCAAAGAGCATACCATTTTGGTTTGTCATTAAGTCGCTTGTGATGGAAAAAAGAAATGTGTGAAAAAGACAAAGTAAATATAGAAACGGTGCAAAGGATGGTGGCAATCATAACGACAAAGTTCAAGAATATGAAGAAAGAAAAGCAAGTGGAAGGGCAGGAAATGGAAGAAATGAAAAGCCGTGTGCAGAACTCAGCAGTTTGTCCTCTTTTATTTACTTTACTTTTTGAGGGGATTGCATCGATTGTCAACAGGAGGTCCCTCACTCCCCTTTCTAATGACACGATAGAATTTGGAGACGAACCAACCCGTGAGCCTTTTCACTAAACATTCCAAATGACACATTTGACATTTTGCGTATCCCGTGGGTAGACGAAACCGAAGAGTCGAAAAAGAAGAATACAAAATGGGTTGAACTCCACTTTCGCCAATAGAACACTGAATTCTTCAATTAAGTTGTTCCGCGAAATTTATTTTGGCAATTAAAATTATGAATTAATTTATAACTCAACATAGATAATTGAAAAATGAGCAGAAAACGTATCTGCGAGAACATCCACATTCCCTAGGAGGCTACTTTGGTTTCTTTTCACTAAATTTATCTGGAAGATCTGAAACATGATAAATAAAATAAAATAAAGGTTAATAAAATCATAAATATATCAAATAGAAAAATTATTTTATGTAATAAATTGCGGAAATTAAAATTAATTTAATAGAATAGGAACAAATTAAAAAGTGAAGATACCAATGCAGTGGTAGTAGAACCACAAAGTAGTACCAAACAGAACAGTACATTTCGGCTCTTGTACAAATGTTTGACTTAAAATGCAGAAAAATAAATCTGAATAATTTATTATCTTTTCATTCCTTGATTGACTGAATGAATGAATTAACGTACAAATTTGACCAACTTTAATTTGGTCGAATTTGTCTGAATGAAATAGATCGCCCAGGAGAACGGGCTAATCCTAAAGGGATCAAAAAAATTAAGTAAACAAGCAAGACGGTCGGTGTTTTAAAACGAAATCTGAAATGAAATTGTAAATATGTCAGTCAAAAAGAAATGAAAAGTCAGTCAAAACGGTCGATTTTGGGTTGCTTGTTCTCCGGAGCTCGTCTCCCACAAAAATGGAAGAGGAGAAACCATAAAAAGTATCTCTAGGCCACCTGATGAGGGGCAAACTAGGCATTTTATCCAAAGAAACCACAGCAACAGTAAAACTATAAATGACACATTAACATAATATAGTTCCTATGTATTTGCACTTATAATTCAATTTCACATAAAACAGACACTGTTACAGTAATAGACAAATAAAAAACATAAAGACGTTAAGGTACTCACACCAATGGACTAAATGGGAGATTCTTATTTATATGGTATAACATAAAGGCAAAAGACATTACAACAAATATTGCACAGAAATGTGGTTCAGGTTGCTAAGATGATGGCACAACAGCAATACTTCATCAGCCACCGTCAGACCCACAACTTTCAATTAAGAATCAGAAAGACTTCTGCCATAGATGGCCTGAAAGGGCCGTTGTCAAGGTGTTCTGGGGCTTTGCCTTTCCCCTGTCAGACATCCCTGGGCAGCTGCAAACGGCACAGGAAATGAAGGATTCAGACGACACTTCAAATCCTGTACGGATTCGGCGAGCCTTTTAACACTTCTCTTCTTCTGATTCCTGAGAATTATTTACGAGGTTCAGGTTGACTAGAACCGACTCGTACTTCTCATTAAATTTCACATAAGCGAACCTTTAGGGATCGCAATGAGAATTAGATTTATAAGGGTTGGAATTAGTGAGGATTTGTACGGTGAGCGAAAGATGAAGGGAAAAATATGAGATGGTGCAACACATTCAAACCGTCAGGAGTAGTTTAATCTCTTCCCTACTGGAAGACCACTACCAGGCGGAATCTCGAATCAGGTACAATGGCGAACGGTACAACGATAGGAATAAAAAACTATTATAACCTATATATATATATATATATTAACCTAAATATTAATAAGAGGAACTACTAACCTTATATTAAATGTAAATCAATGTATACGTACACTACTAGAACTAGGATAGAAGTAGCAGAAAAGCGTAAACAGAAATTTCAGGTAAGCAGTTTAAGGACAAGAGAGCCAAAATATAAATAAAGTAGGCATATGAAGAGAACGTACCTGGTGGCTTCTGACCCCAACAGCAGACGATGCGACTACACGTTCTACAGTCCCAGGATAGGTTTTGGCTAGCTGTGTTCTCGACAGGACTTGAAAATCAACATCAAGACAAGAGCTGAAGTTTAAATGCACGCTTTACGGTTTTTAGCACAGTCCAAGCGTGAAGTTCCCTGAGCTGACAGAAACTGACAAGACGTAATAAAATAGTAAAAATGAACGGTAGAGAAGACGAAGGAAGCACCCCCTTAAATTATTCTTTTTTGAAAAACAGAAATAAAGGAATAGTATAAATGCGAAATAGAATAGTTAAATAGATAAAGTATGGAAAAGTTGAAATCCAATTTACAGCTTAACATCACGTTGAAATACGAATTGTGAGGTGAGCAAACATTCCCACACAGGAAGTCGTGGTGGTTTATGAATGGTGTGTTGGATAGAGAGGAAAGAGAGTAACTAGATGAATAGATAAATAGATAGGTAAAGAGAGATAGATAGATAGATAGATAGATAGAGAGAGAGAGAGAGAGAGAGAGAGAGTGAGGGATGAGGGTGGGGGAGGTTGAAGATTGGGGTCGGATATTGGATGCGACAAAAGGTGATTTAGACCCTTCAGAAATAGAAATTAAAATGAGAGAAAAATTTTATACGCCATTTTGGGGCAACTCGGCTTAATTTGGTCTTAATTAACTCTTGGATGAGGAAAGATTTGAATGATGTGCATGCGTGCGAGCGTGTCCGTGTGCCTGCGTATTTCAGCGTGTACACAGGCACAGGCACCGACCGGGACAGTCAGTGCACAAAAACACATATGACCGCCAAAATGGGCGTTCTTCGGTGTTCTTTTCATCATCCTGACAAAAAGGTACGCCTCTTTTCTTTCTCTGCCAACTCTCTTTCTTCTTGACTGTGTCATTTTGTTTTTTATTATGTACATACCTCAGACACATACCTCCAATTTGTATTCTTCTGCTTTCGTTCTCTCAATCTTTATCCTTGTACTTTTTTACTACTACTCTTACGTTTTTTCCCGTACCTTCGTTTGCTGCGTTGCCCACATCTCTCCTTTCTCTTTTCTTGCATTTTCTCATTTATTGGCAACGTCTTCCTACTGCACTGGAAGACCCCGCTCAACGATTTCCATATCTTTGAACTCCTAAAATCCTGCATCATTCGGCACACACCGCAAAAAAAGTCATTAAACCTAAAATTTATTCCGGGACCGTCCTAATGAAGTCAAATCTGACCTCTTCGGTCTTTCCACTTCTCTCCCACACTATTTCTTCATTCACTCCTTCTACTTCTGCCACTCTAATTTGAAATGCAACTTCTTAATGATCCTAAAACATTTCTGCCCGGTGTCTTCTCAATCATTTTCTTCTCATTCATTTCCTAGGTGGGTTTCGGCGCCTCCGGTGTCACCAGGGGCCATCATTCCAATCTTTTCCCCGGGCCTGCTTCTTTCTCTCAGGGCCCTCCGCGGTCTGTTGCCGCCGCCGCCGTCTCCACCACCAGAAGGACACCAAATTCTTTCTAACACTGTGGGAGGATGTGATTTACGCGGCCTTTAACTACGGAATAATTTTAGACGTTTTCTCCCTTCTCATGTTTTTCAGAACGACAGGAAGATAGCAACTTTTTACTTTTAAATTTATTTATTTATTTTTTAAATGCAATATAAATTAAATTACCTCGTACAACTTAACCGCTTGAATATTCCACACGCCGATTATGAAAAGGCAAATTTAAATTTTAAATTGTTTCCTTCGTAATTAGAAAATTTAAAAGAATCGACTTGACCAAAAAGACGACATTCTGGCAGAAAGCAGATCAAATGTGATCGATTCACGTGATACATAGCATCATTCATTAATTTCATCGCCTTAGTATAGACAAATAAATAAGCATAAAAGTTCGGTTTTCCCCCTTTGGAAATACAACTCGTCTGGTGACACTTTGACAGTCAGGTTCCAAATTTCAAAGCAGAAAAGAAAAGAAACAGCGGAGAGAACAGAGCGGAAGAAGCAAAGCGATGAATCAAGTAATTGACATTTCTTAAGGAAAAACAAAAACTAGAACTGAAACTTCATTTGTCTTCTGCCACGGTCACTTCACGAATGAGAAAAGTCCGTTTCCTGCTGTCGGAAATTTTTCTGTCTGTCACGAACCTTCCGTTGTGCCTGGTCTTCGTTTCTAGCCAAAAATCTGTCAGTCACGACAGCATTCGCCATGACACCGCTAGAGCCCCAAAAAACAAAAATTCGACAGGGCCAAAATGAAATTTCCATTAGCCAATGTCTTCTTTTATTAGACATTGTTAATAATATTTCATGTCATTCGGTCTGCTGATTGAAATGGTATGATTGAACTTTCCAACAAATACTATTAATATTTTGAAATATTTTAATGTGACTTTTCTGTCGTTGCTTCTGACCCGCAGTTTTCTGCTTTTGATTTGTCCTTACAAAACTTGTAACTTCGATTTTGATTGATTGCCTTAGTTTTATTTTTAAATTAATTTGACCGTCAGCTTTCACGTCTGGCAAAATAAATTACAATCAAAATTTAATTCTTCAGCGGTACCATTTAGTCTCAATTGGAGCACTCCTCAGGCCAGTAGATTAGCTGGAACATTACGTGACACTTTGCTATTGTTTTAGGTCGGTCTGTTTTTGAAAAACTTTTTTTTTTAATTTGTGAGAATATGTTTGTTTTTTTTTAACTGATGGTTTATTTTGTCTGCCCGGATGGAAGCCACATATGGTCTGGTACTAAAGTTCCTTGTTTTTTGCGCAATCAAACTTGGAGAGGACTACGAGCGATTTCAATTCTATTTTAATTTGGAGTTACATGATGTTTTGTTCATCTTTTCCACTTTTTATCTTTCGTTTCGTGTCACGGATATTAGAATTATTGCTGGTACAGATGTTCAGGTTTGAGTAGCGACAGAGTAAGTAATACATGGTAGGTATTGTATTTGTTTTTATCTAAATGACTGTTCATTCATTTTCACCGGCAGTTTTCGTTTCACTTTAGCTGCACTCAACCCCTAATTTGTTTGGTTCGAATTCTGGGGGTCAAACATTTCATTTCAAAGGGGTGTTCTATTGTAAGTCTACAATATCATAAGTACAATATTCTATTGTATAATCCTGGTGAAAGATCTGTAACTGTTGGTGAACACATCTCTGGAAATTGATTACTACAGGTTCTGTATTATTTTACAAAACTTGGTTTTGATTAATGCTGTAAACCCAAAATAAAGAAATTTTGACGAATTTTCTTTAGTTATAATGTGACTTACCTGAATGCTCAATCTTTGTAAAACCAGAAAAGTAGTTCATTTCACAATTGAAGAAATTCAACCAGTAACCACGCGTGCCAATACCAAGGAGCTATCCAATAAGTTCCAACACGTGAAAAAACAATATATAGAGAGTTGTTATGAAAACAATTGAAAGACACGGTCCTATGCTCAAATTTTCCTCTTTGAAGAAACAACACGTGACCGAATGTGACTTATTCTCTTTCCATTTTCAAAACGTTCAAAATCAATCATTTTGGACATTTTGTAAATTTTAAATTTGTTTTTCGGGACCCCGTCTTCTGTCAATTGTCCCTTCTTTCCTTACCATTTGCTCTGAACAAAAGTCAAAAATGATTAATAGTTCCATCATCACGATCTCTAATGCATTCTTCTAGTAACCGCCTTTTACGATCGAAGTGAAAACGGAGACAAAGAAGATGATACACAAGTTTTTCCTTTTCAGAGGGGTAGAAAAAAAAATTCGAATGAAGATCTCTCCAATTGGCAGAGATCTCACCTGAGTTTCACCTGACCAATTGCCAGTCTCAGGTAAGCAAGGCGACCATTTTACACCTGAGAGGCGGGTTCCTTCTACCATTTTGTAAAAAGTATATATCCGATTTGTATTCCACCTGAATGGAAGGTAAAGGTAGTCGTAATCGACATCAACATTAACAGCGCCGAACACCACACAAAAAATATAATTTAGCCGACCGAATCATTCGGTCCAATCCTTGGCAACTGACTAATTACTGTAGTTAATACATATGTAGTTAGGTCCACGCCTCGTCAACTAAACTATAAAAAAAACCTTTCGCGGTTCGAGAAACATTCGTTTTCCTCCGCGTGGGTAAACAGCCAAATTGTCCTGTCAGAAAAACTAAAAACGGTTTTAATGTTAGAAAAGAGCGAAATTTATTATCATATACTAAAAAAGTAATATAAATCAAATGATGGCCTGTCAGTCAGACATTTTACGACCACTTTCTCATCAGTCGAAGACGAGACTGAAATCAATTAATTTTGATCACTGGTTTCCCCCACGGAGGAACATGAGACCATCACACCCGTTCTGAACTTCATTTACCTAATAAAAGTACACAAATATAGCAAACTGCTTATTAGAAGTCCTCCGAAATGCAATTATTAATTCTTGTAAAATATTTCTCACTATAATCAGTTCAATTTCAAGTTCATTTGCAACTTTAATTTAGCAGTAAACGAAATAACTCGAGTAAAGTTATACTGTTAACATGTCGTAACGAATATTTCTGGTGTCATTCTTGAGGTGTGAAACACGTAGCCACGGATTTGCTATAAAACCAGAAGGTATCAGATATTTTGGTAATTACCGTTTCTTATATACAATTTTTGATCATACAGCAACATGGAACATCCATATTTCCAAAGGTCATTTTGTACTACAATGGCAATGATGTGAACACGAATGAGTACGAGAGCATTTAATTCTATTTGAGAACTCGAAGGTTCGTAGTACAATAACAATACAGTGATTTTTTAGTTAGTTTTTCTTTGCTTTTATTATATACCTGCTACACAAAATTTTTAATATGTCTGATTGCCCAACCTTCAATTAAAATTTTAATGTCCTGTTCTGAAGAATAAAAATTCACACTGTTGCCGGAATTCAGCCGGCGCCGAGTAATAAATTTTAACATTTTTAGTACCAGAAGATATAATATAAAGATAAAATATAACCGGAATTCAACTAAATATAAGAACTTTCCGTTGCACGTTGAGAATGCAAAGCAAAAATAAAAATTTTACAAGACACAGTTGCGTTAATCTTCGAATGGCGAAAATCTCCACAGGTACTCAGCGTGGTTTAAAACAGAACAGAGAAAGGATGTGATTGGATGGTTCGATTCAGGTGTAAACCACTTGAGGACAAAACGGTGGTCGTACAACACACCTTTCGCAAGAAGAATACGCCCATTTATAAGTTTCAAGTTATCAGGTGTACCTGGTCATTTGTCGTTTGTATCGTTCACACGCTCAATTTCTGCTGAGAAAGTAAATTTTCATCTCAAATTCTTATGATTTTATTACAATGCAGTGGTATGGTGTTGCTTAAGACATTGCTAAAGTACATTCTAAGGTACTGCTCTAGTGCTTTGATACTACAATTGGATTAAAATAGATACCACTGAACTTTTATAGAGTTATGAAACGAACTCACGTAAATTAAACGACCATTGAGTGAAACAAGAGTAGTAGCTCTGCAGACTTATTAATTCTTTTAGTATAGACAAGATGGGTAATTAAATTCAATCCAAAAATCGAAGACAAAGATGAATAGGAAACTGAACTAGAGAATTACTACATAGTAAATGTAAAACAGTAGAGAGTAAAATTTAAACTTAAAAAGACGCTGTTGATGAATTAACAACAAAACATAAATGTCAGCAAGAGAAAAAAATTTTTATATCTTCAGGGTCCAACAAACCGGCTGAGGTGCCCATCAAATAGTTCGGCATATTAAATTGAAAGAAATTTCAATGGAAACAAAATTAACCCAGGGAAAGAGGCACTAGTAAAACTATTTCTACGAAGTGACCATAAACCAAAAAAAAATATTTTTGTCCTTTCAAACGGCTATGATTACCCTGCAACCCCAAGACAGGGCTTGTATATTGAAGTTCCAAGGTCGGTTACAATCACCCCTAGAACCAGAAGGGATGAAAACTAAAGAAGTTTGACACAATGGTAAACCTAGAAAACCTTTCTCGACCACCCAGTGGTTGTTATTTCAATTATTGGTGTAAAAAGTTTTGAATTACTGGTTTCATAAAAAGGATGTTCACAGTTTATAAGGCGGATATTTTTCCGCTTGCAAACAATGCGATTCAATATATAAATTACAGTAGTTTTTGTCACGTTTCGAATTTAAGACTTGACACAGTTTCGGTTCATAAATTTGGTAGATCCTCAGTAAAAAAATACATTATTGAGTATTTAATGATTTTTTAAGATTGTACATTTCCTGTCTTAAATGACAGTGAGCAAAACAAACATCAGCACACAGGCTGGTTAAAACGGTGCAGCGAACATATACATGGAAGTCGACCTTCTTGTTTAAAATTAAAATTTAGGAATTGAATACGCTGTGAGACAGCTTGTCTTTCTACAGTTGCATCCTTACCAGGTGCGTATAAAAAGATGGTCTGATGTCTGCGACTCTGAGGATGTGGGAATTCGATTTCCGATCTGAATATGTCTCATCCCAACCAACTAACTGGACTTTTTTATTCGTATATTTTGCGTTTTTCACGGGAACAATTCGGAGGCGAAAAGAAAGTTTACGGGGTAGTGCAGTTTCTCCTTTCTTTTGTTGAGAGAAGAAAATTAAAGTGGCTTGCGATCAGTTGTGATTCGAGCAAAACAAATTTTATCATTTCTTAATGGAAACCCATTTACCCATGTAGGCATACTTAGAAATAAAAATTCAACTTTGTGGGGGCGCGAAATTGGGCAGGTAGCACCCGTAACCAGGGGAAAAAGTACAACCAAGTCATTTCATTTGTCGAAAATCTACTTCACTTCGCTATTTATGTAGTTTTCAGTCATTTCGAATAGAAATTATAAAAAACAAGGATCTTTAGCAGCATGTGGTATGTGGTTAACGGCAGTTGAAACTCCTCTCAGTTTCTTCATCTGTCGAATCATTCGTGTAATTATCATTCGTAAGTACAAACAAAAAAAAAACTACTTTCCCATTCTCATGAGTCTTGTGGCCACATGTGTTTGAGAAAATTAAATATCTCGGTCTCTCCTCTTTCCCTACATTACATTAACATCATGGCTGACAATAGAAATCGCAGAAAAAATATAATTATTAGCAAACGTTAGGGTAAAGACAACAGGAAAACAATAAAAAGGTAGTGTTCGCCGGAAGAAAGCTGAATGTGTCACACTTACAAGTACATTCTCGTGGCGTTTGCAACGTCCAAATAGAAAATAAAAAAAATAAAAATAAAAACAAAACAAAATAACATTTCAAACCAACCGCTTTATACATAATTTGTTTTATTAAAACTATCCAAAATGTTACATGTACACCCATAATCGTTAAACTAATTATTAAATTAAAATTAACTTATTTTTATTCTGTGAAACGGTTCCATTAATTTTTCCTTACTTCCAAAAACTAATCGAACGTGGAGGAGGCGAGAAACATCTTTTTCGGGGAGAAAGGAATTATTGATGGATGATTATTTGGCAGCAACAGGTACGATGGACGTGTGTACAATTCTTAAAGAGTAAAAGTATTAAGTAAAAGTATTAAGCTCAAAACAGGAAAACAGACGAAGCGTACGCATGGCAGTGACCATTGAGAGCTTAAAAGCTAAAGAAAAGGAACCTGAGTGAATGGATACCCAAATTGCACTACCTGAAAAAGATTAACCGGAAGAAATTGCGGACGAAATGTCCACAGATTATATTCACAAATTTTCCACGCAAGAAACAAACACTGTGCCTTCACCATCGAAATGTAATAGTTTTTGTACCTTTAGCTTTTGTTGGTTACAATAGTCTGAATGTACAAAAATTTTGTGACAAACAATGTAGGAGCAAGCGTTGTGATGCTTCCGGGACTGCGTTACAGACTCTAACTACCGCATTGTATCCAAATTTACTCTTAGAAATCATCAAGGGGTACTACAAACGAAAAGCTAAGTTACAATTACCCTATACAACTGACCACTTTATGATATGTTACTTGAGTTTTGAGCATGGACACAATGCTTTTAACATGGCGACTCTAGTCCAATAGTTTGCCAAGCAATAAAATGGTCTTACTCTGAACCAACACAAAACAAACCAACTGCATGGTTGGAATTATATATTGTTTATAATATGTAACACTATCCATAGTCGATTGGTTTTTAAAATTACTAAATTTGGAAAAATAATTTATTTGGTCTGTAAGGGCATATCTGGAGCTTACCACCTAAATGGTAACATAAAAAGAACCTTCACGGTTAATTATCAATCAATTATTAAATTTACCTTGTCCCGTAACCATTGGTTTAAAGTTGTAAATCTATTGCTCTTTGAGATCTAATCAATAAATTATCCACCACATATTTATTTTTCATTTTCTTATTAAAAATAAGAGTTAAATGTTTGAAATAAATGATATTGAAACATTACTTTCAGACTATGTTGCGTATTTAATATTACTTTTTATTGTTAAAATTTTGTTTAAAAATTTCAAAGGACACAGGTGGACCAGAGAGGGTATTCAACTGACTTTCAAACGTGTCTCGTGAGTGCATCTATTTCTAGTAATTAAAATGGGAGAAAAAGTACCAAAAGTAGTACAAATCAAAATATTTAAATGTTACAAATTAACAGCTCAACTATGGGAGACAATTCGGCAAAAGTGGAAAACTTCAATCCGAGTTATCAAGCCCTACCTCCCCCACAGGAAATCCCATTCACTTGTTTTACATTATAATAATAATTATTAAATTATTAGGGAATGGCACAGAAAGGAGCCTGGAAGAAATTATTTTAACTTTCTTTTCAAGCATTTTGCACACGTATTTTGTTTTAATGCCTACTAAATATATACAATTTTTTAATGTAAAACGTTTTCGTTCGACTTCGTCACACACATACGCGCTCCCTCACGTATTTAAGTAATATATTTGTACATAATCGTAATAAATTATATATAATGACTTTAAACTAATGGAATAGTTCACTTGCTCCAGTTAATTGTCGTATGTACACTTGATCAAATTAAGAATTGAAATGAAACAAAAAGGAGGACTTCACTTCCGGATGGCTCAATTCGTATCTTTCACTTCTCATGGTTTACATGTGTTTAATAGTTGGCGACAATTTAAAACTTCGAGCAGGTGATTCATAAATAGTTTATAAAAAACTTATATATGTAGCATTTGAATGATGGAAAAGGTTAGAAATGCTTAAAAGTAAAAAAAAGAGACTACAATGTAAGGAACCGAGTATTGCGAAGCGGTCGGTTTCGTTGACAAAATGAAACAGAATAAAAATGTCTAATTTTAAAAGTTCATGTGACTATGCTTTAATCTAGTTGAATAAGAGTTTACTCAACTAAACACAATTAAAACGATTTACTTAAGAATGAGAATCCAACAAATTGATTTTCAAAAGTACAGAAAAAGGCGAACGTTAAAAAGCGTTACGGTTTCTCTGCCACCTGACAAGAATGAGCCAATTGTCCTTTTGCAATGACAGCTGGAAAAATGTTTAATTATTGCATTTCATTCATGTTAAGTTCCGCAAAAAAAAATTCTGTTTTGAAGAGAAATTATGATAGACGAATCGCAATGAAAAGGTTTGAAAACAGACGGGAAACGGAAGTAGAGTAACGGCATGAGAGGCACGAGAAGTAAAACCATTGCAAAAAACAATGAAAATGACAGGATTAAAGAGAAACGCAAAACTTTGTGATTCTGCAAATGGTAACAATACAAAATAAAAATTCATTCTCAGTTTCAAACAAAAAATGCGAGCCACGATGCACACAACCATAGACGGCGTTTTTCCACTTTAGAAAATTAAATAAATCCTTTCTATCTGATAAAATTTGTTTGCACGTCTGTGTACGTTCCCAAAACGTTTTACTAGCGGAAATTACAAAATGTTCACCATACAAGTTACCCTAAATGACAATCGGACCTTACCTCCGTGGTTAATTTCGAGATCGACAAACTGGTAACATCATTTAAAATCAGCCAAAAAAAGCAGCACACCCGTATTAATCTTTTCGCATGTCTGACAACTCTTTCCGAGCACTCTCCTGCGGATACATACACATTTCCACGTAAAATTCACAAAAAAAATAAAGGATGACATAAAATGGGTACATTCTCAGTTTTTCGTACAGAATTTTCATTAACCCTTTAGAAAAGAAAGTAATTTAAAAAACTTTAAATTTTCAAAAATTATTATTACAATAAGTTTCATTTATTTTATTTGCCCTAATTAAAAATGTCATGTTACTCCAGTGGCAACTTCCACTTCGCTTTCACGACACATTTCATATATATATATACATCATACATACTGTATATACTTACATAAGTATATGTAATACACATGAATGGCTTAAGATATATGCAAATGCGGTTTTCCATTTTACTTTTCTTGTCATTTTTTCAATATACTTTCCTCGAAAGAAAGAGAATATGGGTACTAAGAAAAGATAAAATAATCAAAAGTCAGTTACAAGTTACAAAAGTTGCATATTGGAAAATGTTTCAAGTTAAAAAGTCCAATGTAATCAGCACAACCTGGGACGCAAATGGACGAATAAAAAAATGTCGGGTTAAAATTCATTTCGTACCCGTGTAAATGGACCGAATTACAATTTTATTTAGATGGCTCGACTCCTTACGAATGACGTCAGGAAAACGACCCGAACAAAAAAATAAATGAAATCTTTGAATGAAAATCGATTTTTCGATCTATTAGGCGTAATAATAAGAAAAATCACAATGTTCGGGAATGTGGCGTTGTGTTTGCCGAATACATTGTCCTTCCATTTTATAGTTTTTCGTGTTACTTTTCAATTACTAAACTAAATACCGTAAGACACAATTTAGTAATTACAATAAATTCAATGAAAAATCACTGACGGATCTTTATAGTTAAAATAATAAACACCAGACTGAGAAACATCTTTTTTATGATTCACTACTTCTAATTTAATTCCATTTAATTATGTACATAAAATGTTTCTTGTTGGATTGAAAAGGCCAAAAATTTGAGGAGCATCGTTTGTGTGTGTATGAATGTGTGCCGTTTTCTTATTGGTTACCTTATTACATTATTTTGTGAGGCCGGGCTAATCAAAAACCTAACTTATACTCTATTTCCATTAATAACTTCATTTCTCAAATTTATTTGTGGGGGCATGTGCATGTTTGGGCGGTTCTTCTCGAGTTTGACTTTGGATCCCAGAGGAGATCGGCGAGAAAAGAGGTAATATCCCGCGGCCATCGAATTGCCTTTTCAATTACTTCTCGTTCTTTCGGGCAGAAATGTTGCTTAGATTGTGGTGAACAGACTCTGAGTAGAAAAAAATAATAAAACTTTACAGGACTCGTGGACCGTATGGAAACGTCCGCCTAGTTTCTTTAGTCTCTTGAAATACAACAGAACCTTTCACAACTTGAACCACTTAAAAGGTATGAGGTTACGTTGTAGATTTTTCCGTCTGGTAAATTCTGTCCTTGTTTCATTCTTTTTTGTATTCCTTCAATTTGCATGCAATCCGGACACCATTCCTTTCGAGTTCCGCACAACCGGCCTTTTGCTCCGGGCGGGAAAAACTGAAGAAAATCACAACGATAAAAAACTTATTTTTACAATATGTCAAGTTATAAGAGAAAAAGAATCATAAATTTTTTCTGTTTTCCAATGAATGTTCAATGCTGCGGAAACGGAACCACCACTTCGTTTACAAAAAAGGGGAAAAATTAAAAATAAATAGCATTTTATTCTGTCGTAACTTTGTCCGCCTCGGCTGGTGGCGGCTGACTCGACTCAACGGCCGCAACTTCGGTCGCGTTGTTGATTTCTTTGGTCGTCGTCTTGTTGTCGCCATCTTCCCTTTTCATGTCGGTTGTTGCCTCCTTTTCTCCATCCTCCTTGTTCTTATCGAGAGACTCTTGGTCATTTTCCTTTGTGTCGTTTTCTAGTTGACCGTTCTCCTCGGTCTTCTCTTCTTGAGGTTTTGCCTCGTCCACGTCCATTTTCTCATCCTCCTTTGTACCATTGTCGTTCGTCTCCTTTTTATCTATTTTGGAATCCTCCTTCTCCTCATTTGTGTGGTCCTTATTGTTCTCTTCCTCTTCATCCTCATCTTTTTTTGAGCCCTTTCTCCCTCTGCCTCGACCGCCTTTCCCACCTGAAATATAAATGAATCTTTATGCAGTAAAAATATTTGAATTTTCAGTCCAACAATTTACAGTTGCACACAACAAAAAATATTGGTGAGTCACCTAATGAAACCATTGAAAATGTATTGCACAATGACATAGATGGAAATAAAGAGGAAAGAAATTAGCTAATTCATATATATTAGTTGGTAAATATTTATCCCAATGTAGAGCTATTCATAAAAAGGAAGAATATGAGTCATCATATAAATGTAATATAAATAAAAAAATAGTGAGCAAATTAAAGAGTTGTTGCCTTAACCTTAAAAGGAATACACCTTTAAAACTAAAAATGTTATGGATATGTTGGTTATTACAAAGAAATTCAGTAAATACCTTTAGCAGGAGTTTCTTTCTTGTCTGCTTTAGGTGCTGGAGTCTTTCTTTCTCGTTTTGGTGGGGATGGTGCAGGTTCAACTGGAGGCTTTGTAGAAGATCTTGTTCTTCTTTTGCCACTATCATCTCCACTATCTTTAATGCCCATACTCTGTATTTACATGAAAAAATGTTTTAAGTATTTTAAGTTTAATTACACATGCAGGATGATTGACATCACTGCTTGTATTAGTTAACTCACCTTTAAGATTTCTTGACTTTCTCTAGCTGCCCTTTCTGCAAGGGAAAGCCTAACTTTACTTTTTCGTACTGGTTTATCTTTTTTATCATTTTCCTCCTGTAATGAAAAAATTTCCCATTCATTGGTAAATTAAGAGGTTATGGATTCCATACAATGAATATGCCTATGCGAAAATAATGTTAAACGCCTAGTGTGCTTCTATCATACACAATTACGTTAAACGATATCCAAAATTGTAATAAATGAATGCCCCCATTTGTTACGACTACGTCTATCACTAAAATTCTTTATAATTCCAAAATTAATGAAACATATGTACTGTGTTTATTCATTGAGAACCGGCAGGCGGGCTAACTTTGATTGGAAATTACACCACGTAAATCGGACCTGCTTCTTTTTCCTGGAGTTTTACTGCTATGCATATACCCTGCCGTTCTCGAATACTATTTTCGCTGCCTAAAAAAGGGTAAATGTCCTCAAAATGGGTCTTTTGGCGCGAATCGACTTATATAAATAAAAATGGCGGACAGGCTCGGCGTCAGCTATTGGCTTGTACTTGAAGGTCACCACTTTACACTAGCGATTTTACCGATTATAAAATAAACGAAAAGGATCAGTCACAGTGAACCCTTGTAACCACCAAATCCCAGTCAGATAACTGGAATATATAATTCCGATACGAAAACGGGCGGGCTACCCGAAACAAGTAACTAAAACAGGACCCGAAAAAATAAATCCTTCATTCGTTTGCAAGTTTCAGGTCCTCAAAATTTTCGAAACGGAAATCTAATGAATTTAAATAATTACCGTGTGCGAAGTATCTGTGGAATTATTGGTTTGATTTTCCACCACGCTTTCCGACATTTTAATTGGTATTTCTAATAATGGTACGCGAGTTATTTGCAACAAAAACACCGACGGGAATCACAATGTACAAAGCTTTCACTTCGTGTATGCAAACAGCGATGGCGGCAGCGTGGGTCACATGACTCATTACGTCACGTCACCGTCTCCGTTCGCGAGAACGAGTCGAACGAATTCAAACGAAGCCTCCCCGCCGCTTTTTTTCTGGACAGAAAAATTTGGAAAATAATGTTTAGTTTTTTGTCTGCATACTTATGGTTATTTTTTTGTCGAATAACACCGTGTTCTGTTATATTGAAGGGGGTTACCTCCCTTCCCAAACATTTCCCCAGGTTTCCCAGCTGCCGGCATCATCAATGGTAAGAGTTCTTAAGCGATAATTGCTTTTCACTCGAACCGAGTCAAATAACAACTAAAGCCAAAAACAGACACCGAAAATGCGGAAGGAGATGAGAAGGACGGCTAGGGACTAACTGGTGTGGGAAGGAAATGAATGAATTGCAAATGGGTATTGGAATGGGCAAAAGAGGGTATGGTTATGAAATATTTGGTTTAGCTGAATTCGTACCTCTCGAGTTGTGTTCATGTCTTAAATATTTCCTTGTCCTTTTCTCAACCGTTTTTTCCTAAACCAAATATTTTATAACCATACCCTCTTTTGCCTACTCAAATACCCAATTCTGATACCGAAATCTCCTCACACCAATCAGTCCCTAGTTCTCCTTTTCATCTCCTTCCGCATTTTCGGTGACTGTTTTTCGCTTTGGTTATTATTAAACTCGGTTCGAGTGAAAAACAATTATCACTTAAGAACTCTTACCACTTACCACCCTGAAACGTTTGGGAAGGGGGTTAACCCCCGTCACTAAAACAGGACACTGTGTTATTTGACAAAAAATAACCATAAGTATACTTCTAAAAAAAAGATTCAATTAATTACATTTCTTTCTCAGAGATAGTGATGGATCTCATGATTATATTTAAAGGCAACCTACCCTATTCAATTAGTTTTAGCCTTAATAAATTGCTGCAATGAAAATAATAACAGTTTTATTAATGTAATTTTTTGAAATTTTGTATTATTCTCACATTACATTCACTCTGAGGAAAAATTCATTTCTTAGTGTTTTGGAATCAAATAAGTAAAATTTTTTAATCACATATATTTATTAAAATCAGGTTTAGAATTCTTTCAATTTTCTTACTTATTACAATATAACTTATAGTAAGTGTCATAAAGTCTGTTCATGTCCTTTTAACACAAACTGCAATTTAAGCTCACAATTTCTAACTGGAACTGAAACCTTTCTAACTAGAAATTTTAGTACAAATGTATATTTTTTGTCGATGTTGAATAGTTCTCACTATAAATTATTACTTTTTATAGTCCTGAATTCAAGAGACATTAAAAATTTAAAAATCATAAAACTGATTCGTTGAATGTAAAAGGTATGCAATACTCAAAGATGAAAAAATATGAATTGTGTTTAAAACCTTTTCATATTACAAATTTCAATGAATTT
Source organism: Polyplax serrata (assembly GCA_037055365.1). Lineage (NCBI taxonomy): Eukaryota > Metazoa > Arthropoda > Insecta > Psocodea > Polyplacidae > Polyplax > Polyplax serrata. Next base: position 11,686,433 of record JAWJWE010000003.1, read on the forward strand.
AAGAAAAAAATTTGATTTTTTTATGGAAGAGTAAAAACCAAAGTAAATTGTTGCCTATCTACATAAACAATCTGGTCCAAACAAAGTTCTTTTTTTCAAGTCACTTGCCAATTTGTACAAAATTATTTATATAAATAATTTGAAATTTATAATAATTTATACAAATAATTTTAATGGAAATGAGATATTTAGATGGAAGGCTGCTTAAAATCACTTAACACATTTTGCACTTTTTCCTTGGTAGTAAAAATAATTTTGAAATAACCTCACACAAATTCGTGGTTCAAGAAGCTTGGTTTTCTTGTACAATATATACAATAATTACTACCTGAACCTATTTGTGCTGTAGTGTATATTAAAATGACCATTACCCGAGTTTTTGAAAATGGAAAGCTGATTTGAATTTATAAATTTTCAGCTATTATGATGTGTGTCGACTTGTTGCATGACACCTAGTAGAGAGAAGGCCATTATGAAGGTAAAGAAATAGTAAACCTTTTTGGTGTAACCTTTTAACCTGATAAAAATATCATTGCTTTCAAACAATGCATATTTGCTTCAGTGTTTTTCATATAAGTAACTAACACAATTGTACTTTCAATCTCTTTAACACTTCAATTTACACTCTTTAGAGTAATTGCACTAATGTAAATAGATTTTGGGTAAGTACCAGGCAGCAATTGGATTCAATTGTCTCTTTATCTTCCTGGCCATTTACTAGGGTATTAATGGTACTATCACATGGATATAACTTTTATTAGATCCGTTTTACCATCCAATCGGGTTCATCAGAACTTGAGTGATTTGGCAAAGAGAGCAGCAATGGCTTGTGTTTTATCACCGTTAAATCGTCTTAGTTCCATGACGACTTGCTCTCTACTAAATCCCATGTTCTCTATCTCCTTTATGTCGCTTTCTGTGAAAGTGTCCGTTGGTTGTACATCATTTTGAAAATTTTTTGTTGAGTTACTCTGTGAGGTCTCACCGGAAATATTTGACATTCCTCTCCCACCTGCAGCAACACAGTTAATACTATTAATGTGAAAACATTTTCAAAAAGCTACATTGATGTACGAGTTACATTTGTGCAGGTGTGCGAAGGGGTTTTCTGTTCTAAATGTGTTACGTTCGTTCTAAAAATGTAAAACGTTTGCTGAACAGTAGCACATTGTAACCAATGGCGTGAAGAAAGTATTGACAATTATATGAACGCAACCTAAAAAAGTCCACTGAATGAAACATAAAAAAACCTGAACTACTGCTGCTTCACTTGGATGGATGTGCACGATTTTTCTGATTGTGATCTTGTATGTTGTGAACAACACTATTTAGCATGTTTATGGTTCATACTTACCATCTGCATCACCTCCACCTTTGTTCCCTTTTGTACTGTCTTCAAGTGCTTTTTGAAGAGCCTCATCCTCCATTTCTCTGATGCTTTGTCTAACTGCTTCCTCCACACTGTTAGAGCTAAGTCTAGCGTACTCAGGAAGTTCGCTTTCCGCAAGAAATGGTGTCTCGGTTCCAGTCGTACCAATTCGAAGCACATTCCCTTTTAAATCAATTGAACACTGCAACAGCACATTTCCCTTTTAATATCAAAATAATGACTGACCTTTCAATGAAAGTAAGCAAATACTCACACACAATAGTGGTATCATTGTATTTACCCATTTATATGAGAGCAAAACACTTTTTTTAATTTTTGCGCGTTTTTATTTCATTTAAACAAGGTCGAAATATATAGAACCCAATAATTTTTAAATGCTAAAAAGTCACGGTAAAAATTGAAATAACAGTGTAAAAAACAATAGGTAATGATATGTGAGTGAAAAACAAACGGCCTAATCGTAATCTTCTTCGATCAATCGATGGCACAGCGGTAATTCACGTTCGGGCAGGAATTTGGTCTCTGTCCCCGTGGTGCCCAATCTCAAAACGTCTTTTTTCAAGTCAATGCAACACTGAAGAAGAATTGCTAGGTTAGTCTGCAGGTTGGTAAGGTTACTCTTGGAGAAAAGCCCCAGTTAAAGTTAAGAGAAATCCTCTTTTACCAAACCACTGCATTTCGTCTTCGTAGACCCTCACCTGGTGCCTCTTGAGCATATCCAAACCGAGCAACATGTCCATAGGTTGCTCCTTCAGTACGGAAAAACTCGTGGTCAGGTAGTCAGTCTCGATTTGTATTTGAACCATATGGATCCGCCCAATTATCTTCTGAACACCAACACCCTTGGCGATGCCTGAAAATCTTGAATCCACGAGTCGCATTATGTGACATCTTTCAGCACAAGCAGCTGACATGATGGTAGTTTGAGCACCTGAGAAATTACATGTGTGAATAATTTGTTGTTCCCTGATCACCATGTAACAAAAACATTATGGCTGCCTAAAATTTCTTTCGGTAAAGAACTAACTTAACTCATGACAACATTACATATTGTATACCTTAAATACCCAGCTATGTGACATAAAAATTTATGCTATTTAAAAACCTGAGTCAATGAATGCCTTCACAGGGTAACCATTAACCCTACAGTTAATGTACAACATTACAACAGTCCCAAAAGTTTCAGGATTGTACTCCATTGCTGCTTCCATATTTGCCTCAATATTCTTCTGCCTGATTTCTTCTGCAATCATCCTTTGTGTTTCTGTATCAAATGGATCAGCTTTCATCATTCTCAACCTTTGGGCTTGACGCTCCTGTCTAGCAGCTACCTGTTCTCTTAGAACTTTCATAAATAGATCTAAAACAGATATTACCATGTTAATTAAGGTAATATCAAAAGATAATTTTCTAACATAATTGTTGACATAAAATTTTTTTTATTACCTAAATTACCACTTAATAATGCATCTGCCAATCTGGCATTGTTTTGTTTAAGAAGAGCCACTTGTTCTGGATTTGCAAGAAACATATTCCTAATAAGAGCTGGATCATCATTTATATTAACTGAGAAGCCTCTACTACTGCTTGAGGCACCAGGCACTTGTATACCACTAAAATCCAGAGGTGGCAAACCTGGAATTAAATAGTTGTTTTGTGTATTTTATTTTATTATACTGCCTAATAAAATTTTTGCAATTATTAAGGTGTCCCCCAATTTTTAAGTCAGCCACTGTCCTGACTTCATTCAAAATTAATCACTAGGTTTTTGATAATACTAAATAACTTAATAAAGAGTTGCACAACATTTTGTAGTAGAGTAATTTTCTAATATAAATGATTGGAAACCATTCTCATATAGCTTTGAATTCAGATTGCAAAAATTTGCCCTGTGATTTGTTTGTCAGAGGATGACTCATTGCAATATCTTGCCTGTTGTTTTGCTGCAGCTGTTTTCACTTCATATTCTGCAACAATTGCACAACAAACTGTCAGAAACTGTACAGACAGATACTGTGACCTTACATAAAATCTTTAAAAATAACAATAAAATTGTGTCATTTTTTCTTCAACTTGCACAATATTTTTTTTTGCTTCATCATCATGGCCTGAATTTGATGAAACCAATCAATGTTTTTGACGGCTTCCATACCGTGACACTATCAAGATCACCACGTTCCTGCTTGACGATACCCCCGGTTGGAGATCAGAAAATACTTTGTCGAGTACGGCAGACACTCACTTATCTGAGATCCACTCCCAAGCATCTGCTGCAGGATGACTACATCGCCGTCTTTGATACCCAATTTCTTCAGGGACTTTTTCTCTTCCCGGAGCGGTCGTCCGTTGAAACAGATGACAATGTCGTTAGCGGGAATGCCTGTTTCAACCTCGCAGAATGCCTTGAAATTTTCGAGTTCTAACTCTTCGCTTACGTCCAACACGAAAATACTGTCCGAAAGAGTCGTCACCGTCACTTTCATCTTTTCCCGTCGCCGGACTAAAGAAGCCTTTTAAAATTCATATAAGAAAAGGCGAGAGCCACGTAAAATTTTGCCTTGCGAAAGTTTCAACGGACCGGTTTCGGATTTTTATTACCAAAAGTACTGATTTTTTGACGAACGACACTGCGAGATTTGTTATTAGATTTTCATTCTAAATGACAACAACCGGTGGCACCAACTTAGGACCTACCCGGACATGTGTTTTCCTTTGTTAGTGGCAGCAGCTGAAATAAACGGCGCTTCTTCTTTTCGACGGTTACGTCATGTATGTAAGATGTGGGGGAGATTATTTTTGGTTTCACTTCTTTAAAAGTGTGACTGTAAAAGCTTAAAAATGAAATACAAATGAAGCCATGCACTTTCACCAAAATTTAAATTTAATATTGATGAAACATCTACATTCTCAAATAATTTTACACAGTTTTTATCGTAGCCTTTATGTCCTAACTTTCTATTTATTTCAAGTTAGATAACGATACAGTTTACCACTGCTTGTCAGCTTGCTTAACACTAAAACAAATCATAAAAGTAGTATTGACCTTAAGCAGCTGTTTCAATGTATTGTGTAAGTTGTAATTAGTTGGCAATACTATGTTTTCATGGCTTCTACCACTAATTTCTGGAGTCCATTACTAAAATTTCAGGGCTTTTATTCTCAAACTTGCAGGTCACACACTGAGCCAACTCCAGGTGCAATAAATGTGAAACTCCTATTCATTAAAGAGTGCATATATTGATTCTAAGGATTTTAACATTTCTCAGGTTTACTATTTTTAAATTTAAAGTGAATAATTGTTTTAGAACCATATATTTCACATATAAAATATAAAAATCTTCTTTAATTAACAAAAATAATGAATATTTTATACTAATTTATAATAGATCTTTGTATATCAGAAAATATGACTCATATTTATTTTTTTGGTGGTACATAAATACAATTGTTATAATTGTCTTATTAGCTTCCCTAATTTTTGTAGCATTTTATAACATTCTATTGTTATATGGTTTCAGTGCACTGACACTGACTAACATCAGTTAGTCATGTCATGTTAGTTCACATCATCTTTTACTTTTCAGTATTTTGATGAGTTGATGATGACAATGTTCCATGACTTCAAATATGGAGAAAAAATTATGTGAAAATCAACTACACAATTTGGGGAATACTGTGTTGCCTCAATTGTGTACAGTTACCTTTTCTAAAACGTTGTATTTCGTATATAACGTAGGCCTGAATACAATTGCAAATAGCCCCAAACAAGCTTTGCTTTCAGTCAATTTCCATTGGTTCAAAGTCCTCAGGGGCACCTTCGAAACTTGTAGATAAGTTAGTCAGCTTTCTGTCACTGCTTCTCAGTTTCTCGAGTCTTTTCAAGTAAATATGTCTGTTTGTTGCGGTAATGGGTGCAACAGATTGTCCACGAGAAACCAACTCCGAGAGCAGTTCCTCATCAGTTAGATTTACATCCACGGGCTCCGAACATTTCCGTGTCAGTTCCTCCAATTTCTTTAGGTGAATGTCCCGTGTTGTGTCCGTCACCGGACCACATTTGTAATTCAATTTTAACAATTTATTGCGTATTTCTTCGTTATTCAATTGCAACATGTTCTTACCGTTTGTGTTTTCATTTCTGAACGTCAAGTTTTGTGACACTCTCAAAGGAAAGTGCCGTTTAATGGATGTTAAGTGGAGTTATTTATTGCCGGTGTAGTAGCAAGACCGTGTGGCCTAATGGATAAGGCGTCGGACTTCGGATCCGAAGATTGCAGGTTCGAGTCCTGTCACGGTCGATAAGTTATTTAAACAATTTTTTTTGTTTTTTGTCTGGGAAACTTTGTATGAACCAAATAAACCAAAGACAAAAAATTTCTATGGACTAGGAAAAATTGCTTCTCAATTTTTTCCATTGATTGGAATAACAGTTAGTTTATGCCTTCCATATTAGAAATATTCCATATTGTTTGCATTTTTCCAGAGAGTAAATGTCATTTCCCTATTTCTGGAACACGGTGTGGTGTAATTCATTATGGTAGTAACATATTTGTGCCATTGTATTAATTTTTTACATTTTTCTTTATTAATTTCTCTGCATGAAGAGAATGTCACCGTTCTGCGTAAAAATTAAGTATTAATTTAGGTTTATTTTTGTTAACCAAAGTCACATTACGTAACACTGACATTTTATAACAGATAATTGACCACTGACCAGCCTTTAATCTGTTTCAGCACTTTATTACGTATTATTCATTTAGACTAAGATTATTCCACGAAATTCAAATTAGGAAGTCTGGTCTTGGCCATAAAGTCAAACAACTGAGACGTTTACGTTTGGCAAATAACAACGATTTTATTTATAGGCGAAATTACACTAAAAGTACTCAATTTAAAATTGTACAATGTAGCAAAATACTTTTTATTTTTCTACAATAATGTTACGGACTTAATTATATAAAAAATATAATAATTATAAAACAAACAAAAACAAAATTTGATGATAAACGGACGGAAACTGTTTTGTAAACAAACGCGTGATGAAAGATCGGAAACAAAATAACTAGTAATAGGCGATAGCAGTAAAAGAGAATGAAGAAAGCAAGACAAAGAAACACCGGAATTTCAAAATGAAGTAATGGTCAGAATGAGGAAAGAAAAAATACAGTTATGAATTCGAAATACGTGGAAAAATAAAGTTTAGTTGGAATTATTTTTGTAGCGAAAGAATACCTCAAACATTTCTGAAAGAAAAACAGGTATCATCCATGATGAAAATAAAACGAAGAACGTTAAGATAAACATTAGAATACAACACAGTTACAGGAGACAGAATTACTCATTAGCTACCCTTAATAATACTTTCAAGTATTATTAAGGATCAATAATATGTAACAAAGCAAGTAGAAATGGTAGGAGACGAACCATCATATGTAGGACAACCTTCCCGTTCACATAGAAGCGTGGACCAAAAGCAACGTGGAGGAAATGCCAATAGGCAGAGAGATGGAACGAAAGAGCAGTTGTTAGTCAGTAACAACCTGTAACCAAACTGTAAGATCAAGTAAGAAACCAGACTCTTAAAAAGCACTAATTGCTTGGCTGCAATGCCTCCTGTATGGAAATTCATACAAACAACTGCTCCAGGTATTTCAATTTAGCGTAGGAATAATAAAGTGGCACTGTAACGTTCAAAAATTTGTGGCGTAAAAACTGGCACACTACAACGATAGTCTTCTTTTGAGCGGTTGTTGCAGTTAAAGAACATTAATGTTGGTTGACCCGTTGAAGTACAGAGAAAGTAAAACCGCCAGACTATGGCACGACTTTGTTTCAAGGAAAATACATTAATTACATATATGTTTATTTACATTAAAGTCTTGTGACTTATTATGTACTTAAATATCTAATTTGTTTGATTTCCGGGTCAGCAAGCTTCAGGCATTTTACATTCCGGGAAAACAATTTCGGTACGGGAAGTTCAAGTGACTTTAAAAGGCATTTTGACTAATTTCCAAAAGGCACAATGACAATGAGTAAAATCCCAAAATCCCAGAAAACCGTATTAAAATTTAAAAAAAATTATTATTAATTATAATTTGTAGGTGAATTCTGAGCAGAATTCAACGTTCAGTTGGGGAAATTTAGTTTAACAAAGAGATGGGTATTTCAGAAAGAGTATAAATGTACAATGTACTAGAGAGAAGTAAAAGTGAAACTCATAAATAAACGAAAGGTATCCGGACGAATAAGACAAGCAATCCACTCACATAGCAGGCTAGTGTGGTTGACAATTTGGCTGTAGCAAACTTTTTTTGCAGGGGAGAAAAAGATAAGCGCACATCACAATGGCACCACAAAATTAAAAAGAAACGTTAAATGATAAAGACTCTTTCACTGCCTACGCACCACAAAGACAGAAAAATACACGGACCAACCTGGCGGTCTCAACTTCCTAGGCAAGATTTAGCACAACAACTTCCTTCCCTGAGGTAATCAACTTAAATAGGAAACAGAACGTTTGTTCTGTCATACTTCACAATCAACGGAACAAAAAAAACAACCGAACGAAAACAAATAATGAAAAGTGCAACACCAGATCACTATATTTTCAAAATATTGGAGAGACAGGGAAGAAGTAAAAAAAACTAGAAAAAGACTACAAGGCAGAGTTTTGACGTGTCGCTTCTTAGACTAAAACAAAAAAATGTTAAAACGTTTCGAGGAAAATAGAACAAGCAGGTGTTGACAATAGGCGAAAGATACAAGCACTCCAGGAAAATCTGATTGATTCAAAGAGAAACTGTCAGATGACGCGTCAAGTCGTGTAAAACCCAGGTCGACCAACCAAACAATCACTCGTTTTGGTTTGTTGGCATGATGACCTTTTTTTTTTGGATTTGTACCACCAAATTGGATGGACAGACGGGAAGATGATGCCTTCGACCGAATTTAAATTTTCATGGTTTAGTCCTCAAAAGCAGAAATTTATGTTCTTCGTGTAAATGGTGTAAACATCTAAAGTACTCGTTTTGGTAGGATGTCAGGGCCCCTATGCTACGCTTGAGCTTTGAACTGTTAGTTTGTACCGATTGTAAACTACAATACGTTTCTGAGCTACCCGGAAAATTTTTGCTTATTCCTCTCTTGAAAATTATATATTATTTTATTCCGGGTTGTCACGTGACACACTTCCAGGGCACTTATCTCGGCTTTCACAACGGCGTGTCGTGTGCGTCCTCGTCGTTGTCGTACACCGACTTCCGTTTCCCGTCGCCGTCGTTTTGGATCGTATTTTTGTTTATTTCGTCTTCGGTTCGCCGTATTTCATCTTCAGAAGATGAACTGGTTGTTTCCCGAACGGGATCGAAGAAACTCACATCTTTTGCATTTTCTTCTTTAGTATATCGACCAACATTGTAGGCAACTACGCTCGCATGGTCCAGCTTTCCCGGCACCAGAACCAATTTTTCGCATGCATTTTTCCGTCTCAGACGCTGGTCCGCCTTTGACAATTCAACTTGGGTTCCGTTTTCCTCTGAATAGTATAACTCCACGTCTTCTAGTATTTTTCTCTTGGCCGAAGTCAGTCTGAAAGAATGTTGCACATCAAGGAAAACTCCCAGGTACTTGTGTCATTGGATTAGCATGAGATATTAACCTAATGGCGAAATCCAACAACCTGGAGCAAAGGTCGCTGGCGAGGGTGCACACGGGTCCATCGCCAGACACGTCATTCCTCAGGAGATCATCTAACCTCAGGAGTGTGAGTTCGTGCCTTTGCACAGCCTGAACTATGGGAAGATTGCGCGTAACTAAATCCGGTTTTATGGACGGCATCACCTGAAACAGATAACAACAGCATTTTAGTACTCAATATTTACGGGTCGTTTATAACCAATAAATAATAACACAAACAGCAAACTTTCCAACGACGGGATCGAAATTGTCCGAAATACCATCGCTGGTGATGAAGACTATATCGCCGGATTCGACTTCAGTCATGGAACAAGTTAGGTTACTCAATTCTGGGTTGGTTCCGTCAACGGGACCAAGGGCACCTAGTGCATCTCGCATGTCCCTCATGCAATAGATATCATGGGAACCTGAAACGATCGTTTCTGTTTACTTATCTTCCTACCAGGTAACTGATTCCATTCGATCCAGGTTCCTCATCCCGGTTTGTACCTTTTGTAATTTCCCTTACGCCATATTTCAAGCTGTAGACATATGCCAAACTGTCGCCGACATTACATACGCAAACTATGTACTTTCCATTGGAAGCCAGGGGAAGGACAACAGCGACGGTAAGTGTCGTCAGCATGCCCTCCGTCTGTAGTATGAGCGAATGGGCCATGTGAAATGATCGTAGAAGTGAGACGAAAACTTCCTGCTCGACAACAAACGACTATTAGAACCTGTAATTAGCGAGTAGACGATAAATAAATTATTATAGTTACCGTAGTGTTGGTGACCTTGGTGTTGCTGTAGGGGCTAAAGATTGTCTTGTTCAGGTATTCTGTACAACCATAAATGGCTGACCTTGCAGCGAGACATGATTTTTCCCCCCAATTAACACCATCAGCCAAGGCTAGTATGGCTGAATTTTCTCTGGCCACCTGCAAATGATATTGAACGCGGTTAATTTTCATTTAATTCACAGTTTTGAGACTAGAAACGAAAAAAAGAGACTGCTCCAGTACTGACTACAGCAAAACAGTCGGCTATTGGGTTCCCAGCGTGCTGGTTCGTTATTGGATTCTTCTCGTAAAGTGTAGTTGCTATCCCATAGGCACGGTTGTGGGGTCGGCTCCAATCGGATATTCCCGCCACATCTTCACACTTGACCAGGGGTTTTGTCTTGGTTTCATCTATTGAAATAACAAAATCATTGTCTTAGGCAGAGGTGAATTAAATAAATAGTAACCCGTGTGACATCAATGCAAAGACCAAATGGCGTTGCCACATTTAAATGAAAGGCTGGGAATCTTCACCTCAGAAAAACTATCCATTACGTTCCAGGTTACTCATTAACAAACAAATCAAATGTGCAATCACAATAAAGCGGAGATGAACACATATCATATTTCATGACTCATGACAAAGCCAACTAAACACAACACATGCACTCTACACTATACCTCTACAAACACAACCATCAACAACAAAATCCAACTCTTTTTTGAAAAGCTGGGGATCCAAAAGGATAGGGGTGGTGATTAACACCATCCGTAACATGCTTCTACGTAAAACGACAACAACTACGAAATTCATCTCATCGGCCGGTATCCATGCGCATCCTGTTCGGTGTCATCCTGATGACATGCAGAAATTGAGGAAGGCCACACCAGTCCATCCAACTTACCTAATTGTCTTCTCAAGCGAGCATTTCTGAAAGGATTCGGAGCACTTTTCGACTTTCTCAGGGAGTAGTCACAGGGAGTGTTGGTGGACTTGGATTGTACAATAAATTGAGCATTCCCTAGAGCGGGGTCTTCCAAAGACATCGGTTGACTTTTGTCACTCTCTCCTTTCCTTTCCCTGGACTCTCCATTGGTCATCGCCAGCCCTGGATGGCCCACCTTTGTCGAAGTCTGGTTACCATTCCTCATTTCTTCGTTAGTATTGGGATCTCCCGTTGAATTATCGTTCAGACCACACCTAATCAGCCTTTCGTCAATTCCATTCTCTCGAGCCTTCGTCAACCTGTGAAGATTCTCATGCGACGAGTAAGTCTCAAACTCTTCGACCATTGGTTCCAGTACATTGGTCTCTTTTTTTCTGTCCCTGGGCTGTCCCCGTTTTCTTCCCTCAGATTTTGATTTTTGCCCGCAGGAGTTGCTTGACAATCCATTCAAGATTTCTTCTTCGGGCCTTAAATCTGTGACAGATGTGCAAACAGATTTTTTGCCAAATGGAAATAACTTTCCACCGGCCCTTATGTTTATTTCTGTGTTATCAATAGGATACGTGAACGATAACATCGGGGCAACATTAAACCATCTACCGGAAACGGGACTGAAAACACATTTCACTGAAGCAGCTAAAATAAACAAAATTCCCTCAGAAAATATTTCTTCCAACAGTAATAAGCAAACAGAGAGCATTAAATTAGTGGTTAAACTTGTCCAATTGTTTGCAACAGTCACAAGAAGATTGAAACACAAAATTATAAAACATTAGTAACTGCACATGTGTAAGTGATTGAGTACTACATTTGACAGTGTTAGAATGTGTGTGACATGTTTTATAGCCCAAACCCCAAACCATCAAAGCAATTCTTCATCAGCAAATATAAAGTCAAGAATAAACATGACAGGTAAAAGAATATGTACCACACTAAAAAACTCAGAGTAAGCACAACAATATTGAAAGTAAAATAAATTCATCTTATTTATGGTATAGAAATTGGCATTGACATTCAGTTTAATGAAATTAGGTTCAGTTTATTTATTAAGTTAAAAGCAAGTTTTATTTTTGTATATAAACCTCAAAGAGTGAAAATTTTTAAACATTGATTGTCGAAACCAAAGCAAACTCAAATTTTTTGTGTATCTGATAAACTGGTTGATTTCTCTTAAAACTAATATTTACTCAACATGTGGGTGTTCTACAATTAAATAAAATATACTTACCAGAATTTTTATCTTTCTGCTCTAAAGAAGTGGGTATTACTTCTGATATGTCAATGTAGTCAACATCAGGATCACTTGTGGTCAAATGTTTTTGATTTGGGTTTATTGTTGTTAGTCCTCCCTCAGGTCCTGTCATTGAAGCAAAAATTGATTGGTGGCTGGTGACAACATGTCCAATGGCCAGAGGTGGAAGCTCATGGGGTGTTCTACCATACAATATGGTGGGCTCATGCCTTTTGGTGTCAGTGCTGCAAACAAAAAATAAGTATACAGTGGGTGTAGGAACTTTCACAATTAATTTTATCAGGAGGTAATAAAAATGATAATGATAAGAAATCTAGTTTGATATTTACATCCTTTTATTGTTTCACTGCCTTGTAGTGAAGATTTTAATTATACAGACTTATTAGATTGAGGCCTATTAATTGTTATTTACCAGATTCAGATTCATGAAAATTCTTTGTAATAAAATAGAAAGGTGAGAGAGATGTTTACTTTCAAGTAACAAATAGGACAGATACACATAACAACACACACCCACTGAGGTATCTATGTATAAATGATCCCGAACTTCCTCCAGGATCTGTTTGGTCGCAATCCGTAGGTCCAATAACGGATAACTGCTTGAAGAAATTCGAAACTTTCTTACGCATTGAAGGCATCATGACATCTCTATTAATTAGAAAATCACTCAAATTGACTTGTTAGGCAAAATCGAAGCGCTCTGTTTCGGCGACGTCGCGGACGAATTTAATCATTTTCACGTTGACTTATGCCAATTGCAAGTTGGAAGGCCGTCATCAACCCATTCTAGTTGTCGAAGATATGTGGCCATATTTGTTTTGTGTGTATTCGTACCGTTGCTGTCACAGTAGTTCCATCAGAAAATTCGACTTGCATTTGCTGCAAGACAAGTCGTCAACTTGTGATTGGTGCGTGAACGCGCTTTACAACGTAATACAAATGGGGAAGAAGTAGAGTTTATTTTTGCTCTTATGAATTTTATCCGTTCGCACGGGTACAGGGACGACGATAAGACTCCGTGCACCGTTTCAAATTCACTTCGAGCTGGGATTGACAGGAGTTTTTCACCTTCGCGGTAGTCTCAAGACGATGTCAAATGTCGGAAGTAAAAGTACGACGGACCGGAGTTCAGGTGTCAAATACAAGTAAAGTTTAATATGTCTTGACGTTGAGGAGGCACATTTTGAAATGGAGAAGTTCACGGTGGATTTAGACAATGTCTTGGACGAATTTGAATTTAACGAAGGTGAATATCAGTGACACTTAGGAAGGCACACCTTTTCCTTTTACGCTTCCTCCCCAGTTCGGTTGTCATTCTCTTTTCGACTGAGACAAAAAACAGACATGTCCATCACTACGTAAAATTACCGCTCCTCACGTGACATGTCCAGGTAGATTTATCCATATGGAGAGAATAATATTCTACAGAAGTATTTCATTAAAATGACTGCTAAATTATTAAATAATACTACTCCGTACAAGAGTTTTTACTGCAACGCCCTGCATCAATTAGAGATGAAAGAATAGTTTGTCATTCCAATTAGACAGTTGTTAGCAAGCCCACATTAGCTTTTTGTAAATCCTTGTGTTAACTGAATTAATTTCTTTTCCAAAATAATGGTTACTTATGTAAAATGTAAATAAGCTCTGGCATTGTCAACACACCTTTTTATTCAGTTTTTTTGTTTCCAACTATTTGTGTTAATTCTTGGTGAATCAGACTGACAATTGTTTTTACAATCATTTGTAAAGTGCTTTTGGTTATTAGGTGAAGTAGTTGGATTCTTGGGTGACCCCATTTTTACTGTTCACAACTTTTTTATGTATAGTTCTTTGTTGTCACACAGTACAAATTGAACTGGTGAAAACTGATATTGAGACCATACAAGTACAAAACTATTGCTGCATACATATCCAAAGTAGATGTGAGATTTTCTGTGCTGCATAACCCTTTCAATGTTATATTAAATTTAACATAAGAAAAAACATTTGTCTTTGTAACATATCTATTAACATATATTACTATTTTTTATGGTGTAGTATATATATATATGGTAACATAAGTAATTTAACATAATTAAACACAAATCTTACAGTTTACCCTATTATGTTTCTAACTATTACCCCATCCTTTGTTTATCAACTTACATTTCAGAAATTTCTTACATGTTGTATTATTATTTCAACCTAATAAAACTGTTTTTTATAAACATTATTTTTAAACCATTATTTTTACTTAGTATGTAACAATACATAAAGTATGATATTTTAATTATACTGCATCATATCCTAATAATTTTGTTTCTTTACTACATTACAGAACAGGCTGTTCGCCATGCATTACAGCATTTCAAAAGGGAAGATTTGCCAGCAACAAAATATCAAAAACCACACTTCCGACCCATCAATATGGCAGATGCAGACTTTGCACCCTGCATTGAGACAACAATGTCTTATCCAGCCTATCATCAAAAATACACACAAGAAACAATCACAAAGGTAGCAGAGAGTGATTTAGGTTCTACTAATTGTAATGGCAGTAATACAAATCATACGGATCTTCACACAAATTTCAATAATTCAGAAGCCATTAAAGAATGTGGTATTGGTGGGACTGAATTTATTTATCATAGCAGTTTAGGCAGTTTAGGAAGTGATAAATTTCTAGCCTCAAATTCTGTGACTTCAGAAAGTGAAGGAGCAGCACAACTGGATTGTGGAACCACCAAGGTTTTAGAGGGTCACAAAAATTTTATTCATTGTCATAATAATTTAATAACAAATACTAAAGAACAAGAAGGGAAGGTAGAACAAGTGGAAGATGAAGATGAACAAGTAGAATCAAATAATGAAGGTTTGGAGGATTTGAAAGAAGTGAAAACACCAAATGATATACAAGAGACATTTAATGTTTTTACCAATACAACTGTTGAATCACTTGAGGAGCCGATATCTCAGACTGCTCAAGAAGTTAATGGAGTTTATATAGAAAATAACAAACCTAATATCGATAACAGCAATTGCGTCGGAAAAATTAGTGTTCAAGAGGAAGAACTGTTGAATATAACAGAGTTACCAGATTCAACAGAAGTCAATCACAAAGAGATCCATGAAATTGATGCACCCAGGGTCAATGTCCAGAATTTGAGCTTAGGTAGTGTGAAACTTGAAGAGGAAGTCATACCGGATACTGTGATGGACAAAGAATCTGAAGTTCAACTTGAAATAACATCAAGACAACAGCAAGAGAATGTCAAGGAATTTTATGGTGCACCGAAATGTCAAGAACCATCACAAAGGTAAAATTACCCATAAATTAGGTACTGTTTTTTTGTATTGTTTTTCCCAAGTTGTTTCAGCTTGTAATTAGGAAGCTTGATATTTCTTTTGGAACGAATTGTTATCGAAAAGTTTCTTATTGTAGCATTCCTTTAGCTCCACGGCACTCTGGGTTTGGATATCTCGATCAGGTTTACAGTTTAAAAATAGACCTCATATTTAGTAGAAATAACAGTACCATACATAATGGTGGGAAAATTTTTCATTTAGTAGGTTGTGGTCACATGGAATTGACATAAAATATGTTGTGAAGTAGTTTTAATGAATTCAGATGTACCTTTATCAGATGGTCAACTTTGGCAAATCTTTATGGTTAAGTGCTTTAACAAAATGAAATTACTCATTTTTCAGTTTTAATCGTTCAGTTTTCCTTTTTAAGTTAGGTACTATTTAAGCCTTATCAGTAACCTATTTTGTATGTGTCTGGGTATTAAGAAAATTATCAACGTTTGTTTTTTAATAGCAAGGTTAACAAAAATTCATTGGACTGTCTCCCAATAAAAACTGAACTTGACGCATTTTGTCAGAGTCGCCCAGACGTCTTAGATGTGGTGGAGTTGTAGTTGTCGTTGCACCAATGTGTAACAATGTCTTATATTCATCTGCAGTGATTGTACCCCGGTTCGTGACACAAGGATGCCAGTCATTGAGACGCAGGTCGAAGCGACCGAAATCAAACCAATTCAATTCGAGAGCCAGCAGGATATAACAGACGAGGAACTGCAGAAATACCTGGAAGAATTGGAAGAGGAAGAAGCGAAGGAGCAAAAGTTAGAAGAGGCCAAGCCTAGCAGACCTGACACTCTGAACATCAGAAGAACGTCCCTAGCCTCGCGACAGCCTGGATCACCGGGACAGACACCGCTGCCCAGGGGATCGGGTAGTGGAGATTTCGCGGGGTACTTAGAATTACGCGTAATTCTCTTTGAATTGAATTTAATAAATGTTAATGCGTTGTTTTCATATCAGGGTGGAGGAGGACAATCTAAGAAATGAAAGATCTGAAGGGTACAATTCTCAATTAGGAGACAGCAAAGAAGACACGGAAGAATTGGAACGATTACTAGGTAAATATCATACGTCTTGTGCCACTAAATGACGATTGTATTAATAGAAATATACGTTTATACTTGGTTGTAACTCTCTTTGTGTCTATGCAGAAGCGTCGGAGGCCTCTGAACCACCATTGACACTAGAGGAACGTCGACTCGGAAAGGTGTCACCCTTTTGGATGCCCGACCATCTCGCATCCAGCTGCATGGAGTGTGATAGTAAATTCACTGTGATCAAAAGACGACATCACTGTCGCGCCTGCGGGAAAATACTCTGCTCCAAATGTTGTGGATTGAGAGCTTCTCTAGAGTACCTCCAAAACCAGGAGCAGAGGGTCTGCGAGAACTGCTTCCGAACATTGGCCAGGGGTGGGTCTGACATCAACGCCTTGTTGCTTCATGCTGATGACTGATGCTTCATATGTTTGTTTTTCTGGTTACAACGACAAATATTCTTTATTTTTTACAGTTTTGACGTACGAATTACAAAATGAAGCCGATGTAGAAACATCACCGAGAAGAAGACCGAACCCCAATAATCCAATGGAGTACTGCAGTACCGTTCCACCTCCCTTACAGATATCCAGTAGCGGGAGTCAAACACCACCATCTGTAATGGTTCCCGTCGGTGTCCTAAAAAGAGAAGGTTGTGACTTCAATCTTAGCATCGTCTTAGGGGGTCTAATGAGCTACTAACATGATATTTATATTTACACAGGAAGTTCGAGGGTCAAAGAAACGCCAAAGCAAGTCATGTTCAGCGACGGAATTCGCCCTGGTGGGGATTTAACTGAACTAGACGAATCAGAAGAACCCCGAAATGCTTTCCGTAAGTCTGGAAGGAGTTCCAAAAGAGCCGGAACCCCACCAGGTATTTGAATCATTTCCTAGTAGCATTACGTTTCTTATTATGGTGGATGACATTTTTGCACTTATCTAAACAAAGCATTGTTCAAATTTATTATCAGTTTTGCTTCCACCAATCGATCCAGTCAGTCAGAGCTTTATCGTCGAGAAGAGTCTGCCACCTATATATGTTGTGAACAAAGGCGAGACGAGCTACGAAGAAAACTGGCCACTCCCAAAAATTATGGAGAACTTGAAAGATCCAAATTCACCTCCATTATTGTTTGCCATCAATCGTAATCTTGTTGCCTCTGTGAAGATAGTTAAATGTAAGTTGACTAACACAGCAATGATGTACCGTTGCGTTCAATTTTCACGTATGCTCTACCTTTTTTTTAGTGGATTGCTGCATGAAGGAAACCTGCTGGGTGATTTGCTCGAAAGGAATGGGATGTGTTGGACAAGATGAGATTATAATATTGCTGACGGTAAATGGTGAAGAGGATGACCAACTCCCCAAAGAAATTCTCCTGCAATTTCATTACATTTATCAAGAAGCAGCTCGGGGTGAGTAATACAACGGCACTAGAAACTTTATCACATTTTCCGTAACCATGCTACGTTACTGTTCAGATGGTATGCCTCCCAACTTATAAGGGTTTCCTGTATCAATGCAAATTGCCATCCTGCCTCTAAAATAAAGTACTTTTAGTTTTTCAGTACGAATACTTTCTCCACAAGCGTAATAAATCTATTTTATCGTTTGTCTTGTGGATATAGGTACTACAGTCAACGAGTTGGGGTACTGGTGCGTTAAGGAGTCAACGTTTTTAGACTCAAAACAACACGGAGGATTTCTCTTCATCCGACCTACCTTCCAATGTTTAAATCGCATCGAACTGCCTCCACCTCCGTACCTTGTTGGGATCCTCATTCAGAGGTCCGAAGTTCCATGGGCTAGAGTTTTCCCGTTTCGTTTAATGCTTCGGTTGGGTGCGGAGTTTCGTTACTACCCGTGCCCTTTGGTGTCGGTCAGATTTAGAGAACCCGTGTACTACGAAATTGGACACACCATTATTAATCTACTGGCCGTAAGTTCGCATTATTTACTTTCAACTCTGTAACTTTTTGTGGTCCTTGATAACCACCGTCCCTTTTGAATTGTTTCAGGACTTTCGTAATTTAAGTTACACCATTCCTAACGTTAGAGGACTCAGAATTCACATGGAAGCAAATCAAACGACCATATTAATTCCCAGGAACAGGTACGACCAGGTTGTGAGAGCCCTGAACAACTCAAACGACCCCGTTCTGGCACTGGCGGGAAGCTTTAGTCCCGAAGCAGATGCTCATCTAGTATGCATGCAATCTAAGGGGAATGAAGTTACCTACAGCACACATGCAATCAACATCAATGAAAAAACACGTAAAGGTATACTAAACCGCCGCAGTAATTATATATTCACTTTATACCTGCTTACCATTGATGTATTGTAATGTGCTGACTATTCGGCAGTAACCGGCGCTAGTTTCGTCGTTTTGAATGGAGCACTAAAGACGACCAGTGGAGTCGCAGCAAAAAGCAGCATAGTTGAGGACGGTTTAATGGTTCAGGTACCCAGCGACACGATGACCGCATTAAGGAACAAATTGAGAAATATGGAGGATTGGAGTGTTTGCTGCGGTCCGGTTGAAGGTAGAAACGTCGAAGAAACTGTACGCATAATTTGGTGTGAAGACGACAGGAATTTCAATATAGGGTGAGGACACCAGGAACTGGTTTTTGTTGCCATTTTAGTCCGATCTTTTGAAGTCCAAACCTTACAATTGATTTTCACAGAGTTAAAAGTGGAATTGACAATATGGCATTGGATGGTGTGCCTTCGATACGCGTTCACAGCGGGAAAGACTTCATGGGAGGCTCGAAATTCATCAGGTGGACTCAGGTTTTCATAATCAAGGTTAATTACTTATCCCTTGAAAATTTAATCGTGTCAGTTTTCAAAATTCTTTATACATTTTTCAATGATTTTTTGTTTGCAGTGCGAAGACGGCGCCACCTCTGCCAAAATTGGTGATCCTCTGGAGGTTAATAAACTGTCGGAGAGTATAGCACGAGCTACTTGCTTTGCACTCATCAAACTTTTGGACTTGTTGGCTGCTTCTGGCTCTACTGTACTTGCCGTCAGAGCCACCATGGATAAAGAAAACGTAGGTTTTGACCCTGGTAGTGGTGTTTTGGTTTTGTTTTTAGAAATAGTTCGATTAATGCAGCTCTTGATTTCTTTTTCTTGTTCTGAAGGTTGGATATGAAGCCGGTAGCAATGGACAGAAATTAGGGCCTATTTATATGAACAGTCTGGACAATGAACTCATTCCAGTTCTTCACAAGGCGGCCTCTATAAACGACTCAGTAGCAATTTTGGAATTGGTTTTCCACATCATGGACCAGTGAATTTTCCCAACATACTGAAAATGAACAGCTTCTTACATGCATTGTTGTGGTTGTGGTCTTTGTTAACTATGTGTTGCCCCACCCTATCCTCCCCTACCATTTGCCATAACAACTATTTCCAGTGGAGATGAAGTTTTTAATAGACAATCTCCTCCTCTATTCCATATTTTCTCTCAGTTCCCTTTTTCTTTGTTGTTTACAAATTTCCCTTTTCAGTCTACCATTATTGAGTCTACCAATTCTATTACCAGTGTTTCCATTTCTTTTTTCACTTCATTTTTGACTTCATTGCCCCACTGTCTCACTGTGACGTTTCAACAAGGATTGCTTGTTTTTCTTTATTTTTCGAACATTTTTAAATTGTTGGCATAGGTGGTCATCGCAGCGATTGTTACAGTATCTCAATCAGTCAAATTGCAATTTGTTCGTTTTCTGTTTTTTACGCCTTCATTGCTCTAACCTGTTCTGTTTTTGTGGTTTCAAAGAAATCAAAAGTGCAACAGTGATATCTGTTATGTACTATCGAATCTGAAGATTTTTTCGGAGTCTCCCATACCTGCAACCTATGTTTATAAAATAATGTCTAACTGTAAATGTGCTGTAAATGAAATGTATATATTTAAACTAAAAGGAAAGGCGCATTCAATCGTTTCAGGGGCCCACTCAACTTCTAGTGGTGCACGTTTTATTTTTCTTTCGAAATATGCTAATAACCGAACCGTTATCATGAGCTCTGAATCATTGAATTTATTAATTTTTATTAGTTATTATTTGTAATTATTAAATTTTATAATTATTATAATATAGATTTTATTTTATTAGTAAAACACAGGAAATCAAGAAAAATAACAAAAAATTATCCTTCAACGCAAAAATAAATAATATATTATTTAATAGAACATAATGTCTGTCATTGTCTTTTATCACTTACTTCTTCATACGACTCACTTTATTCAATTCAATAAGTAGTGATCGGATTTGAGAAAAATTTGGCTTCTGTCCATTCGAGTATGATTAACACAGTACACCTGTTTTCTGAATAGAAGTTTTCAATGTATTTGCATTTGCAAAATTCCATTACCCACTCTCCGCGGATCATGACTTTATGCAAAACCTTGCCGGATTACGAAAAATTTCAAAACTACAAGTCACGAATTCATTAGATGGACTACATAGAATGCAACAAAGTAATGATTTTCAAGGTGCCGACCGTCCTTTCGATTCCGACGTTTCCACAGGTAAACTCCAAATATCCTAACCGAATGGCTCCAAATTCTAACAAAAAAATTACACGAAGTAACTACTTTAATTTTAAACCATATGATCGAAAAAAGGGTGACATAAAGCAGCATAGAAATTTTTTTTGTTTTTGTCGTATTTTGTTCACAAGTCCTACCCGACGTAACCGATTTATACTTCCCACATTTATGAAATTGTATGTGATCGTCTGAAGTAGTCATAAGTCCGCCACAACAGAAACCAAATAGTTACAAGAATAAAGTAAGCTAACTCAAATATTTACGTAAATAAAATATTAATAAACATTTAATAAAACGTTAATGAATTACGTTAAACAGATGCAATACAGATGAATTACATTAACAAAAGAATTTTTTTTATGCATTCCTTCTCTCTGTTTAAACAAATTTTCTTTTTTAAGTGAGTCAATCCAAGTGGAACGACTTTGTTTTTCAGGCGTCAATAAAATAATCTACAGGTGGCAAATTTCACGGTTAGTTTTGAAAGAAGTGGTCAACGAGGAGGAGATTCGTCTTGAAACACAAATTAACACAAAACTAAAATATGTTTAAGAGATTGTTGCTTCTTGTCGCAATTTTCGCTTTCGTACAGGTGAGATACGACAACAAACAATAAACTGTCATAGTTTAATTCAGAGTTCTTTGGACGGTACTGGTGGTTTTTTAATCTACTTTTGCAGGCTGCTGCGACAAAATCAGGTAAATCTGATTGCCCAGGTGCCGCCGATCCAAGTAGTGGATTGACAGAAGACTTCTTGAGCGACATAACAGCAGGTCTGAGCACAATGTGTCACAATTTTAAAGAAGCAGTGTAAGTACCAATTTCATGGAAACGTTACCGATTGATTTCATCTTTCTTTGAATATTTTCTTAACTTGTGTAACTTTTTTTAGGGCCACCGATTTGAAAAATAAAAAATGATCTACCCGATCTTCCCGAGTTGTTCAATTCAGCAAAATGGGATCTTCACAATTTAAACGACGATTTCAAATTAATAATATAATAATTTATTAATAATAAGATTGTATTTAATTTTTGTTACCATTCTTCGCTTGAAGGATTGGATTAGATTAATTAGGATTAGATACCTTCCACAGATAGACCAACCATCGGAACATCGAATGTAGAAATGGAATTAGACTGAATAGTTACACTGAAGTTAAACAAAGCGCAGCAACCATAATGAAAGAGTTTGGGTGAACGTTGATAATTTGTCTAAAACCACATTAACAAATGACCTCATAAATACATAAACAATATTTGATACCTAAATGACAAGAAAAGTTTTAAGCAGTTCCTTAGAACAATAACAAAAGTACAATACAATAAGCGATATAATCTCAAGCCCTTTAGTTCGAAATATATATATTCATATACATATAATTCATGAGGAAATGTCATCATGAAAAATTGGACAGAAAATTATGTTACAGTAAACCTATATGTTCTGTAAACATAGAAAGGCTTCATGTTTGAGAAAAATTAAATACAATCTTATTATTATTAAATTATTATATTATTAATTTGAAATCATCGTTTATACTGTGAAGATCCCATTTTGCTGAATTGAACAACTCGGGTAGATCGGGTAGATCATTTTTTATTTTTCAAATCGGTGGCCCTAAAAAAAGTTACACAATTTAAGAAAATATTCAAAGAAAGATGAAATTAATCGGTAACGTTTCCATGAAATTGGTACTTACACTGCTTCTTTAAAATTGTGACACATTGTGCTCAGACCTTCTGTTATGTCGTTCAAGAAGTCTTCTGTCAATCCACTACTTGGATCGGCGGCACCTGGGCAATCAGATTTACCTGATTTTGTCGCAGCAGCCTACAAAAGTAGATTAAAAAACCACCAGTACCGTCCAAAGAACTCTGAATTAAACTATTACAGTTTATTGTTGGTTGTCGTATCTCACCTGTACGAAAGCGAAAATTGCGACAAGAAGCAACAATTTCTTAAACATATTTTAGTTTTGTGTTAATTTGTGTTTCAAGACGAATCTCCTCCTCGTTGACCACTTCTTTCAAAACTAACCGTGAAATTTGCCACCTGTAGATTATTTTATTGACGCCTGAAAAACAAAGTCGTTCCACTTGGATTGACTCACTTAAAAAAGAAAATTTGTTTAAACAGAGAGAAGGAATGCATAAAAAAAATTCTTTTGTTAATGTAATTCATCTGTATTGCTTCTGTTTAATGTAATTCTTACAAGAGAAGTATAAAAATTACAATTCCATATAATGAAATACAATACAAGTACTTTTCAAGACATTAACCTTTTACCTGAAACATGTGCCCATATTTCGTACATAAAATATATTGTACATATATTGTTTAGTAATTTAATAGTACTGTATAATTTTTGTAGTGATATTAATGTGTTACCATTTTACCTACCTTTTACTCAATTTTTATTATGTATAATTTAATAGTACATCATTCTTTGCTTATGGTTTTGAGAGTTACTATCTGGTCATTTTTATTGTCACATAGTATGCTGAGGGAGCTTCACAAAATAATTTCATACCTAAGAATTATAATCAAATTTAAACACAATATGGAAAGTACATATGATTGATCTCTTAACTATTATTACATTTGTTTCACATTTAACCCTCCCACCATCCCTCCCTCCATGAGTACAACACAAATTTGTGTAAATCCTGGTACAAAAGTGTATAAATATATCTAAATTTATTTTATATTTAACCACATGAAATGTCAGACTTTGTTCAGACGGACATGGTAAAAGATAAGTGGTATTCTGCAGGTTATATTTGAAAGAAAATCCGGTTGAAATTGACTTTTCAAATTATTTCAAATCGTGATACAGTTATTTCTCTCTAAGAATTAAGGTGTAACAGGTAGACAAAACGAATGAGAAATAGGATTCTAATGTTTCAACAAAAATTTAATGCTCGAAATGCAATAATTAAAAATTTGCCGTCTTGAAACCAAAGTTTTGAAAAGAAACGGTTGAGAGTGACTTTTGGAACTATATCAAATCATAATAGTATTATTTTTTCACTGGATTTAAGTATTAGCAAGTGTAGAAAACAAACAAAAACATGATTCTAGTGTTTTTATATAAATTTAATAGTCAAAAATGGAGTGATCTGAAAATGTTTAACCCAACATCTACATGCCAAACTCGAAATGAGCTAATATTTGAATTTGCCTCGCGTCCCGGTCACAATTCAACAAAACAAAAGTCAATATCTCTATATATCTGATAAGATTAATGGTTTGGATTGCCAGATTGACTGCGCCAGGCAGATTAAACGGTGCAAAGTCCACTTTTTCTACCAAAAGACAGCAGTAGGACGCAACGGATCACCCGTTTAAATACCGGTTCTGAAATAAACGATGGTGTTTTAGAAGAAAGGGCTGTCTTGGCTACAGATTTTGTAAAACGTCAAATATCGGATGTGGGTTTTCGAGCAAAGGTGATATTTTCGGTATACAACATGGAATTGTTCAGTGGCTCATGGGCTTTATATGCAGCAACAGCCGTCGCATTGTTGGTGGCCCTTACGTATCTCTACTTGACATCAACTCATGGCCTTTGGCAGAGATTGAATGTTCCTTTCATAAAACCAGACATAATCTATGGCAATATGAAGGAGATAGCTCAGTTTAAGAAGAGTCAAAACGAAGTTTTCACCGAATTCTACCGACACTTCAAGGACTCTGGTCATAAGTTCGGAGGTGTTTGGCAACTCCGCGATCCTGTTCTCATCATCTGCACTGTAGACTTAGTCAAAGATGCTCTCATAAAAAATTTTCCGCATTTCCATGATCGTCACATAGCCCATGATGAGCATTTCGATCCCCTGAGTGCACACCTGATCGCTTTGGAAGGTTCCAAGTGGAAGTACATAAGATCAAAGCTCAATCCCGCATTTAGCACAAGCAAGTTGAAGGGAATGTTTGCCTCCATGCGAAACACTGCGGGAAGACTGGTGGAAGTACTCAGTGAAGCTGCGGAAAAGGGAGAGATGATGGAAATGAGAGAATTTGTGGCGAGGTACACGGTTGAGATAATTGGTGACGTAGCCTTCGGGATACAGGTGAATGCCATGACGGAGGATTCCAAGTTCCTCTTGATGGGTCAGAAGTACTTCGAACCGACGAAGACGGAGAGAATATGCCAGATAATATCTAATACACATCCATGGCTGTACAAGTTGCTCAAGCTCAGGTCTATTTCGAAGGAAGTCACAGAGTTTTTCACGGGAGTTGTCAGAAAGACGATGGAATACCGCAGAAAGAATAGTATCGAGAGAAACGATTTCCTTCACTTTCTCATGAAGATAGATGAGACAAGTGGTACCAACCTTAAGGACATGGAAGAAATGAAGGGAGTTAAAAATTACAATACGGCAATCAATGAGAATTCGATAGGTCGGTTACTTGAGTATGTGAATGTTTCGATACTAAAACATTTTCTTCTCAAATCGAAGGTATAACTTTATGGTTTCCTTTCTCAGAACTCACCGAAGGCGTTGTAACTGCCCAAGCATTTGTGTTCTTCTTAGCCGGATATGAGACATCTTCATCTGCTTTGGGTGCCTGTCTGTACCAACTGGCCTATCACCGGGACATTCAGGACAAACTCCTGCAGGAGGTTGACGAAGTCATTAAAAAGTATTCTGACATTACTTACGAATCGCTGCAGGATTTGGTCTATGTCGAACAAGTTCTTGAAGGTATGCGCTGTCAGGATTGCAATGTACGAGCAATTCACTTGCTCATTTGAGAATTTGCTTCTTTCCAAAACTTTCAGAAACTCTGAGGATGTACCCGCCCGTTGGCATTCTCCTTCGGAAATGTACGCAACCCTACCAGATACCAGACACGAATACGGTCATTCCTAAGGGTTGTCAGATGTTTGTTCCGATCTACGCGTTCCATCACGATCCTGAATATTTTCCAGAACCAGAAGAGTTCCGCCCAGAAAGGTTTTCCGCGGAAAACAGAAAGAATATACCCCAATACGCGTATATGCCGTTTGGCCATGGTCCGAGAGTTTGCATCGGTGAGTTTTTACTTGTGACAAAAATCTTCAAGACTTGGCTTATATGAAACCACGACTGTTGTTCTTTCAGGTTTCAGGTTGGCAATGATGGAACTCAAGCTGACTCTTGCGATGATAATAAAAAACTTCAAAATCCTCAAGTGCGAGAAAACGAAACCATTCAGAATGTGTCCACAGTCGTTTTTTCTGGTTCCACAAGATGGATTTTGGGTGCAATTGAAAACGCGTACCTCAGAAGATTCAATTAAAAATGGAAGTGAAGTAACACCAACGACATTAAAAGGCGATTAAATAAAGTTAACTTACTTAAATAAAATTCTATTCGTCTAAGAGCCAGACGTTTCCAGTCTGAGCAAAACATGTTCTGAGTGCTTCTTGTCCCAGAAACATTTCCCTGCAGGGGGCTGCACAAAGGCTATACACCTGGTGCAGATACTCACTCAGCAAAACTATTGCTTCTCCATAGTTTCCGTGATCCATTTTATTCAGACTTTCGTTAAAAATGTCTTCAGCCTCTTCCTTTTTCCTTTTTCTCTCGCCAATGTCTGTCTTCTTCTGACAATACCAGCAAACTGATTCCGGCTCTAGTACCTCCTTCGTTACTGCCACAGGGAAAGAACCTGGACATTTTGGAGTGGAGCACCTGAAACGGAACAAATATAATCGCTATGAATCCCAAGTGACAAAGGAACAGGTAACTGTCCTAAGTGTTAGTATGACAATACCTTAATTTCCAGTCGTCAGGGCCGAGGTCTTCAATGAGAGGCCAGTCTTCTGTGCAAGCGACACACTCACACTTAAACCAATACCTGGACGTCAGCTCTCTGGTTCTGTCACGGAGACTTTTTTTCCCGTAATGAGGGCCGTAGTTTTCCGACAGCACTTCATTTTTCTCCATAGGGCGAACCGCCTTTATTATGATGTTCTTCCCGTTGAAGTACCTGGAACCGTAAATCACCAAAAAGAGAAGTGGAACAACAAGAGGAGAAAGAACCTGGTAACAAGCAGGAAACGAAGAACAGAAGAACAAGTAGCACATGCCACGGCTATCTTAGATACCTGGCAACGGATGGAGAACACTCGTGATTAAACAAAGCCACAGTTGGGTAGATACCCACACCTATGTAGACAGCTTTTGATTGTCTTGTTTTCAGAGAAGGTGACATCCTCGTCTCGTAAATCTCATGAGCATTGAACTGCAGAAGTTCTAAGTGACGGAGGATGACAGACGCCGTCAGAATCTCATCTTCAGAGAACTTGTCTTTTGGGTCTATTAAAGGCAACGAGTAAGATGTTTAATAAAATGAAGAGCAGGGTGCAAGATAGTTGCGGTAAAAATAAGGTTGTAAAAACAAAAAGAATTTTAAGAAGCACAGAAATGTGGAAAGACCAACATATGATTAAGTTGAAACACAAGAAAAAGATGGATAAAGCTTACTTCCTTCAGTTGGAAAGTAGTCGGTTTCTTTTAGGCACCTAACCAAGAAAATAGCCATGATGGCCCTCCTGAAGTAGTCTAAACTCGTTCTTAGACGAGAGTGGGTCATCAGGTTGTAGACTTTCATGTATTGCATTTCTCTTTGGGTAAATTCAATCTTCTGCGAGTGTCCAGGTGTCTGAACCTTTGATAGAAGTTGCTTGAAAAACTGCAGACCCTCTTGCGTTACCATTCGTAGAGAAAGATGAGACAAAATGCTCATGCCCGAGCCAAGAAAAAGGCCTAGTAATTGACATTCGTACCTATGATAATTTGTCGTAGCCTCATCGCGGCAGCGAACCGTGCAGAAGGCAACACCTGAACACGTTCTGCAGGGCACCGGGTTGACCAACCTGGATGACAGATTTTAGTGTCATATATAGGTAAAGAGTATTGCAATACGTAAGAAAGAAACACACCTGGTGAAACAGTGGTGACAGTGAGATGACAGCATGTGAGGCACAAGCAAAGATGCGTGAGGTTCCTCAACCACAAGGGTAGCACCCACGGGTATTGTGTCGGCTGCAGCAGCAAATCGTCCGACCTCTGTGCTCTGTCGGATCTTAAGAAGCCCCGATGCGCTGGGGTACCTGTCATTTTTGGTTCCTGTGACCTCGGGTAGCGGTCCTGAAAAGGAAGTACCTGCAGAAGACTTGTAAGGTTCTTGCTAAATATCCGGATGAAATGATCTCTGTACATTCACCTCCATTGTAGGGTTTGTCACTTATTTCTTGCTTATCACCCTGCTGTTTTCTCGACAGCTCGGATATCAACCGTTCAATTTCTTCCTTTTCTTCTCGTAACACCTTTCTCAACTTCACGTCCTTGGTTTTATCCGCCTTAGCTCTGCAAAGAAGCTACTTGCATCAGTCCAATTATAGGAAAAACAATTTTGAAACACTTTTTTATTGAAACAGGTTTTTTGGTACCCATGCTTGACTATCGTTCCTTCCAGTGTCTCTATCTGCTCGTCGAGTAATTTGAGTGACAACTGCAGCGAAATCCGTCCTTTGTTAGAAGATGCCAGTTTCTTGTGGCACTTGCCCATCTGCCAATAGACCTGGTACTTCAGTGAGTCTGGTAGTTTTTCTTTTAATGCCATGTTAAGGTCGTCGATTGATTCTTTGTAGCGACCTAAGTGATACAGAGCTGTGGCACGTCCCTTGTAGGCCAAGGAAAGTGTGTGTGAATCGGCTCCATCCTCTGAAATATAGTTATACATATAGTACTTTGGTAAAATTTAGAGGAGAAACATGAGAATTTGAATGAAAATAAGTGAAAAGAGGAGATAAGAATGGAAAGAAAAAATCCAAAGTGAATGATAAAGTGAATTTTATCCATAGAGATAAAACGATAAAGTGAATTAGAAAAAAACACTAGGAAACTAATAAATGAAAGGGCAAACCAACAAGGGTCGGGCCAGGGTGGGTCAAGTTCAGGTGGACTCAAGTAGTCAAACCAACTTACGGGGTGCTCTAACTATGCTCTGGCTGTAGACCATAAGTGCCCTCTTGAAATCTCCAATTTTACAGCACAAGTCTCCTTGGTGTCGGCTCTGATCAGCAGCGTCAGGGCACTTCTTCCTGTACACCTTGGAAACATTCTTTAGAACCTGCTGTATGATGGGCCATACCTGCAACCTCAAACCAGATGGTGGGGTGAATGAGTTAGGCAACATACCTGCCGGTGTACTTACCTTCTCACCTTGTTATCGCTGCAACAAATGCGAATTTTGTCAGAATCTGTCGGTTGACTTTTAAATGTAGTTTCTATCCAGTCGTGGCCGATTTCCTTCACAAGGACTGTGATGAAACTGCTGAAAAAACCTTCCTTTGGGGAGTACAGAGTCTTCAGTGAGCATGTGTCCCGGTAAGCTTCGTCCTGATATTCCATTTCATGCGATCGAAGTGAAATCGTGGCTACAACAACCGGAAATATTGGTACGGACTGGCTTCGACTGTGTCATCTACCTTCTTCCACCATCATTTCTGATTTTATTTTTGGAATTAGAAATTGGATCGAATCCAACCAGAAACAATTTATTTCTCACGCGACATGGGAAGAGGTTTGCCTCAGGCAGTATTACAGCAAACTTTTAATTAAAAATTGAGCAGGGCAAACAAACCAAACAACAACAATCCTGAATTGGTCCCAATTTTTCTGATCATTCTTAGTAAGCCTACACAAGTTTGAATGAAAAAGAATTAGCAAAAAATGAAAACGAAACGTAATTACGATAAATGACAAAATAACAAGAAGTTCATGCCAACAATAACAATATGATACGAAATAAAAATAAAAAATGTCAATAGATGAGAAATAAGCTTTGGAGACAACCGTAGTAACATCAGGTTGCAATTTATGATATTGTCGTCGTTTAGTTCGCGCGCCCGCCAGCCATTTTTGCTGAAGTTCGCCGTTTGCTGTGGTTAAGTCAAAATAAAGCAAGTACGCATTTAATCATGTAGTTTTAAAGTTTCATAATTATTTGCACTTTTTTACTATTCCACAAGATGATGCGTTCGAATTTGTCGAAAAATCGGAACTTCTAATTTCAGGTAAAGTGACGGTTGCCATCCTCCGCGGGTAGTTCGTTATTTCCTCGCAGCAAACTCACTTCTTGGAAATGTTTCGAATTTATTTGCATCGAAGTTTAACTCGGCCCCGGGGAATTTCGTTACTCCCTGCGTTTCACGGCAAAATTACCAATTCAAGTTTCCTACCTGCTTGGGATTATAATTTTTTTTTATAACAGCTCAGTTTTGCAAGGGGTTTTTCGAAAACTGCCCCTTTCCTCTCCGACTCTGACTCAGTTTAATTTCATTGCAATGTGAGGTTAACCTCAAAATTGTGATTTATTTTTAAAGTGGTCTACCAAAAAATTAAGACTTTTACTTGATATTTTCTTTTTAGTAATGGCTGTGCATCTTCACTACATACATAGTAACTGAGTTTTAACATGAAGCAAAATAGCTAGTTCCTAAACCTTTGTTATTTTGCAAGTAAAAGAAACTTGTAAAATATGAAAAGGAAGAAAGAGGTTGGAACACCACCTTCTGAAAGGGTGAATCTCCCTGAGAGGGTTGCCCACTTCTACTATTCTCATGGCCTTTTATGTTCATCACATCCCATTCTTGTTCTCTTCTTTGCCATTTCAGTAATACTTCTTTGCTCGTAAGTATAAGGTTAGATGTAAAAATATTGTTTTTATTTTGATATTATTTACAGAATGTTTTGTTACACTTTTAGGTATCCTTTAATTAATTTGCCACTTCCTGGTGACACTCCTATTCAAACCATCACAGACTCACACAATTTCACAGTGTCAAACAATTTGACAGTTTTTTCAGGAAGGCCTGCAATTTATATACAACAAGTAGTTCTTAAAACAGGGGTGTCACCATGGCTGAAAGAGTTGATTGTCTCTGATGCATTTAGGGCACCACTTTATCAAGTGTTTCCCCTTTTAGAAACTATCAGGAACTTTCAACCAGAAAATAGGTAAAGAAACTTAAAATTAAGTTGTTTTATGTATATACATATATTTTATAAATTTTTAATGTTTATTGTTCATTAGCACCCAGTCTCTCTCAAATCTTTGCCTCCATGTGGAAACTGTTAAGTTAAAATCCTCAGAGGAGGGAAAAAAACTGTTACCAGAGTATAATTGTTTGATATTGTCACCTGCAAATTTTTGGCAGCAGAATGGAAACACCTTTCAAATGGACACAAATTTGATGGGCACCATTTTCAATTACCATGTAAGTCAGTTTATGTTTTCTTAAAAATATTTTTTTTTAAAGAAACACTGTTGTTAGCCAGTCAAAATGTAGTTTTTCAACAGGTATAAATGTCTAAAATGTCCAGTATGTTGAGGAATTTTAATATTTTATGAGAAACAGGGTGCCTTTATTTAGTGTGGAGGATTGATTATCATTACAAATAGTTTTTCTTGTATTGCTTATATTCCTTTCATTTTGCTTTTTTCAAATTGTTAATTACTAACTTTGTAAATCAATTCTAATTACTGTTGCAGAATTTTCAAAAAGGAAAAATTAGTTTGACTGAATTACTCTTTGGTGTTAACATGAAAGAAAGTGGACTTAAGAGACATCCAATCAGGTCTCGTCCAAGAATTCTTCAGTATGCAATAACACTTGTTTTGGAGGAATTTGATGAGGGGTTTGTATTTCATTTTTAGGATCCCTAGTCTCTGTTTAAAAAAAATATCTGTCAATTGTAGGTTTATAAAAGAACAATTGTTTTTAAATTATTTACATTATTCCTTAGTCAGTTATTTTCCTGTAAGGAAGTGCAAAGTAGTGAAAAGATCAAGTGAGATAAAAAATTTTTGTATTTCTACTGCATAAATATTTAGCTTCACTGTTTTCTTGCCTCAGTGTTCAAGTCATGTCAGTGCATTTGGATGAACTGCAGTTAGTCTCAAGTGCATAGAAGAAATTAATTTGCTTTGTTTTAATATCACATATTCAACAAGGTGTACAATTTTTGTTACTTCACTTATTGGTTAATTTTTATTTCAGATATATATCAGGTTTGCGCAAGAAGCTGGAACATCAGTATCCGTTTTACACAACCCAAGGTGACATGCAGCAATCCAATATCAGTCAAAACACTAAACTTTATAAACCCTCGAACGAAACTCTTCATGTTTTCTATCCCGGTGAATTCAATCTCCATGAACTTCTTCCCCTTGCCACCGTTTTTGTCATCTTGTTCGTGTACATCTATTTCTCTCTACGAAAGATAGAACCTGTAAAATCGAAGTTAGGAATCGCATTCAGTGCTGTTGTATCCATCTTTTCATGTCTTTGCATGTCCATGGGACTCTGCTTCTTCTTCGGGTTGACAGTTTCACTCAACGGGAACGAAATCTTTCCCTACTTAGTTGTCTTTGTCGGCCTTGAGAACGTTCTTGTCATCACGAAGTCCATAACGAATACCCCTGCACACCTTGACGTAAAAATCCGTGTTGCCCAAGGACTCAGCCGTGAGGGCTGGTCTATAACGAAGAATCTTTTGATTCAGGTGACCATTCTCACAATCGGATTTGGAACTTTCGTGTCCGCCATTCAGGAGCTTTGTATTCTGGGCATCGTCGGACTCGTCTGCGATTTCTTCCTTCAACTTCTTTTCTTCACAACTGTCCTGTCGATAGACATTCACAGGGCTGAGTCCAACTATGACAAAAACAACTACTATTACTACCACTCTTTACCTGTTCAAAAAGTGATGAGTAATAAGTTCGGAACTGCTCCATATGACAAGCCATACCTGAGATATTTCAGCGCCGAAAATAAAAACCTAATGCGATCCAAGTCGCACCACAACCTGACTTCAAGTGTTGTATGCCAGCCTACGTCGTATCCGGCTAACGTATTAGGTATGCCATAGCTTGAAGTGATCTCCGTGACCTCCTGTTTTCATTGCGGCAAAGGTTTCATTTTTATATTTTTTCAGCTCAGTCGGCCCCAATGTTGAACAAAATTCCTAAGCGGTTGAGATTGGTGAATATTTGGGCTAGTACGAGGTTCTTTCAACGGGCTTTTATGGTCGCTCTTGTTATGTGGATGTGCTTCATTCTGTACACGGCCAAATTTGTTCAGCAGGTGTTACAGACAGACGAAATAGCCAAATTTCATCAAAAACTTCAAGTTCCTGTAGGTGAAGGCATATAGTGTAAATTGGTATGTTTTCCGATTTATGTGATATGGCATTTATGTTTGATATTATTATTTTCTAGAGTAACCTCGACAAAAATATCGGTAGTAGCAACATCGTCGATACTGTTAACGATTTGAAATTGTATTCGGCATTAATGATGGATGAGTCGTCGTCATCCCTATCGTCTGTACCAAACAAGCCAGAACATTTTGAGGTGAGGTGGAAAGTATTGGAAAGTCAATTAGATGTTTCACATCGAGACCACACATCTCAAATTTATAAAATTGATTTCAGTCAGATGATGGGGATCTAAGTAGGTTTAGGCATCGCGATCAGGATTCTCATAGGCGACTCTCTCTGTACCATTGGCCTGTCATGATGTCCTTGTATAACATCTCCCTCACCGGCAAATTCGTAACAATTTTACCTTCAATCAGGTTGAGTCACACAGTCAGTCCTGAGACTGCCACGACCATGAGAAATCCAAATGACAAGATGGCCGACTTCCAGTGGAAGTCTCTTGCTGTCGCTTTAGATCCGCTAGACTTTTCAACGTCCGGTATAGTTCAATTTGTTTCCTAGATACTTGACCTAAGTCAGTAAATTATGGTGGACATTTCAAGTAAAAATTTTATTCATTTTACTGCAGATGTGTCAAAGTCATCCTCCCTCTTGACGGAGACGAGCGACAGTCCTTTCATTCCCAGAAGTCCCATGGAGATCGCTCTTTCTTGCATTTTAGTTGGAGTCAGTGTCTTTGTTCTGGCCTACATGACCATGGTATTGTACCGTTGCATTTGCTCGCGTAACTACGCCGAGTGGCGGAGCAGTTGGGCGACTAATTCAGCACAACAGGAAGCTGATACTCAGGTAGTAAAAACAAAAGTCACTGCAGTGAAACGTAGTATTTTACTATTACTATTACCGAAAGGTGCAAAATTTGTGCTTTTATGTCCAGGTTGTCTTGGAAGCCGTTCCAACTGCGCTGGAGGGTCACTTCCAGGAGATAGAGTGCCTCATCAGCGGGGGAGTGTTCGTCATCTCCTCCTGTCTTCTTGGGGATATTCGTGTTTGGAATTCATCCGATGGCGATATGATTACACATATTGACCGGCAGAAGTATTTCTCTTCCACGAAGAATCCACCTGAGTCGCTCACCCTGGAGCTGGACCACGGGCATTCTGACTATGAGTCTGGATCTCCTCCATCCGTTGGGGAAGTAGACATCTCATGCCAAATAAAGTCGTCTAGAGGAATTACGACAGATTTAAACGCTTATCACATAGCGCAGGGGTTAAATGATAGCAAAGTGTACAATAGAAAAAAACAAAAATGCGACGTCTTTCTCAAGCCGAATTTGAACTTCTCCAAGCTGAGGTTCGTTGAGAAAAGCAGTGCAGATAGACTGAATCAGTACAAAAACGGCTACGACTTTGAGACGCCATACAAACTATTGCTGAAGGAGGATGGGAATGGGTCTGTAGAGGAATTAGTGACAAATGCAGAAAAAGACGGTCTGGAAGGTTTGACATCTAGTGGCGGAGAATGTTGGACTACACCGGTTGAACATTGTAATTTCATGACGGAGAATAGTGACTGTGGAAAGAGCAGCATCAACAACACTAAAGCAGTTCCACCCATTTGGTGCATGGACTGTTTGGAAAATGTCATCGCTGTCGGATGTAGCGATGGTCAGATAGAGTTTTGGGACTGCACCAGCGGCGGATTACAGGTAGCAGTCATACCTATTGCCTACTGATGGTCTTGAATTGCATTGGAATACATTTCTTAAATTTTTCAGTGCTCATTTGACGATGGAAGTCATGTAGGAGTGACTTCCGTCAAACTTTGCGACAATAAAGTTGTTGTGGCAAGGCTTAACGGCTCACTGGATTTGCTACAACTGGACAGTCAGAATAGACGGCAATCAGACTGGGGATTCACGTCCTTCAGACGAAGTACGAATCTCATTTTATTCTGCCATCATCATTGTCACCGTTGAAGATTCCTTTGTTCCTAATGTTTACTTCTTACTTTTAGCTCATGTCCGGACGGGGAGCGCAGGTTCTGCACTTGACTGGGAGAAGCCCTCCGAAAATATGAAGTGCAGGAAGTTGAGTACCATCAAAGCTCACCAACAGCCTATTGCAGTTCTGGAATGTGAAAGCGGAAGAATATTAACCGGATCTCAGGATCATACCCTAAAGGTAGCTAAAAGAAAGCTCCCTTTTTGTTTTTTGCCTTCGTCGTGTAGGTATTGTCATCTGATGTTACCTGATAGGTGCTCTTGTCTTTGCAGGTGTTTCGTTTGGACGATATTTCCCTACAGTATACCCTCCACGGCCATTGCGGTCCGATCACTTGTATGTTCATCGATAAGGTGGTTCCCTTCCTTTCCGGATCTGGAAGTCACGATGGTCTTTTATGTTTCTGGGACCTACTGACTGGCGCCTGTCTGTATAGCACACAAGCTCACGATGGCAGCATTTGTGCCTTGACTTATTCTGCCAGTTATGTCATCAGCTTGGGAACGGATGACCGGATCTGTGTATGGGAGCGATTTCTTGGTCACTTGCTCAACACAATCAGCGTGGTAATTTGCGGTTATCTGTCAGTTTTCTTGTAGTCAGCGTGCCTCGTCAGCTTCTCAAGTTTCCGCTGGTTTTAGGTGCACACCTTCTGCACGAGTATGGTCATGCTCACCCACAACCTCCTCATAACTAGCAAACAGGGTTCGCTGGTCATGTGGGATGTGCGAACCGGTGAGCCTGTTCGAATCGTCCGTCTGGGTAATTCAGACCAATCCGTCTTCGTCAAGCAGATTCTGAATCTCGGCGACAGCGTCGTATGCGACTACGGCAGCCAACTACGAATAGTCAAGTTTCCTATAATAACCGACAAGACTGAATAGTTCTACTAATTTCCCATTGCCGCCGCCATACTTTTACTTTCCTTCTTTGCTTCCCTCCTCTTCCTTGTGCTCTCAACTATTTTTTCGTGTTCTCTCACTATTTATTTATAAGTTACTTAATTTTTGTTCCCGAAAAAGCGGGTGCTGAAATTCATTGAGTACTGGCCGCTTCGTGTAAGGCTCACTTGGCCCTGTCCGAACTTAAGAAAAACGTCCGAAGTTACAAAAATGGAGTTAGGTGTTTAGACGACAAGCGATGGCAGGCAAAGGTAGAAATTTTTGATCCTATTTGCAAAGGATTTCGGAGCATTTCGGAGAAACGGAAATAATCGAAGTGATTACCATCTTCCTTAAGAATGGACTAAAATGCCCGAATAGTTTTTTTGCTAATTAAATGGGAAGATGATAGGCACAGAAAAGTAAAGAGGAAACGTGAAGTGATGAGACTTGAAAGGCAGGTATAGATGAAAACCAAAGAAATTGACCTTCCGTACGTAGCCTGAGGAGGGAAAAGACAAAAAACATAATTTCTAATTGAAGGCAGATGGTGTAAGTAAATCCAAAAAAATTCAGAGAAGAAAAGTCAGAGATTTCGAATGAAACCAATAGACAAGTTGTCGAAATCAAAGAGACATTTGATGTTACTAAAAAAAGCTTTAACTTTCAAGTGATGGAGTATGTCCAGGACTCCGAGGACAGCAACACTCGGTCAAACATTATTGAGTATGAGAAAGCCGCCTCGAATCCGACCAAAGTAACTAGGTTTTTTTAGCATGTAAGGTGGGAGCTCCGGTTGCTGGTTCAAAAACAGAAGAATCCTGTCCCAAAACGTCGTACAGTTCAACCTAAATCTCAAACGTTGGTATATATTTTTATATAAATAGTACTGAGTGTAGTGCCGGGGAATACAAGGGAGTGTGCTGAGGGAAATACCAATTTCGTTATTTTTGCCCGCGACATCGCCACCTATCACGTCCACATCTTTTAATTCCACTTTTAGAAGATTAGATGGTTGTATATGTGTACACATAAATATATATTTATATAATATATTTTGTCAATTGTAATTTATTGTGTCAACTGTGTAAGTGAAAATAATAATTTTTTTAAATAACTTGATAGATAGTTTTTTCATTGGCACCAAACCTTTGGTCGTAGGTATTAGCTGGAAACAAACACGGAAACATTAATTCAGACTTTTCGTTGTTTGCATAACTTAAATTAAGAGTTTTTAACTACGAGGTGCGCTCAAGTGAAATATGTCAGCTTTGTAAACTCAAAAGTTGCGTCTAAGTCGGTTAAATCGATGTTTAAATATATATTTCTTAGCTACTCTTTACCTGGGGTGCACTCTTTCTTCGCTATCGAAAACCCTAAGAAATTTGTCTACAGTCCCATGGTGATATGAAACGATGTCAACTGTGACAAAACAAAAACCGCGACACAAATTGTTGTAATTAAACTGTCAAGTCGAAACAAAAATTATTTTGCAGCACGACATTAGTAATTGTGCGAGTGCGAGAATGGGTGTTGTTACAACTTACGTCAAACTATTTGCACTTAAAACTTCTCCATTTGTCTTTGATTAGTTTCAGACAATAGAAACATTGCGGTACATATTTATTTCAATAAAACACGTGCAACGATTACTCGGAAAATACAATATATACAAATTACAATACAGAAGAAACAAAGAACTTGAGGACAAGACAAGAGGATGTTCTGGATGTGGAGGCCGAAAAAAAAAGAACGGTGTACTTAATTGTACCTATAATTTTTAGTTACAAAAGATAAGTTTATTAAAAAACGAGAGAGAAAGTTGAAACTTTAAACGGGACAGTTTTAAGAACCTGAACACAAGAATCCACCTGAAAGAACCAAAAAAATAAAATAAAATAAAAATTCACCAAGGCCCCGGAGGCAAATCGCACGAAACGATCTGTGAAATGTTGAAATAAAATAAAAGAAGAAGAACACGGCGATAGATAGACATAGAAATAGATATAGAGATAGAAAAATGGGGGCCGAGACAATAAGCCGGCAGGGGTGTCAGTGGCGCCATGTTTTAATTGAATCTGGTCGCAAGGCCATGCCAACCCCAAAAAAAACCGTACCTTCCAATGAGATGGAAGGCATTCAGACACTCGCTAGTGTCCAGTGTCCTCGGGAAGTTGAGTAGAGGAAGAGGCTGAAAACTTACTCTGGGAGCTGTTGGCACCTCTCCGCCGTGGCAGAATACGACCAACGCAACATCCCCATGCTGATGTTTCTGCCAAACATTCGTACAGGTACAATTGAGTTAACCCCGGAGAATTAGATTCTTTAAAGAACAAATGAAAAATCAGATGTCATGTCAAAACCAGAAATATTTCTCTAATGAAAATAATTAGTAAACAGTAAACGATGGCGAAGCCGAGAAGAATAAAAAACCATTCAGAAGGAGGTGAAAGGTTGCAGATGAGAGAGATAGAGAGATGAGCGATCTACAAGTGCAAGACTCGTACCGAAAAACACAAAGAGAATGCATCAAACAAGAAATCTTTCGGAAGATCAGGAAATTTATTTGGAGACAAAGCCGATGGAAAGAAGACAAGCAAAATCTTACGATTCGACCCTGAATTTTTCGTACGGGTAGGAGAGAACTCACTGAAGAATAAGTAAAATACACAGAAGATGCTGAGTAAGGAGAAGATGCCCACGTCTCAATTTAAAGTTGACGGGGTGAAGCACGAGGGTGAGGCTCAAGGTTTGTTGGTGGAACCATTTTAAATATTCTTAGGGGTGACTGCTCGGTCATCCCGGCTCCGACCCTGACTCCATAAGCTAAATATGCGGTTGTGCCACCAACTCGCATGTGCCCTTCACGAACATTCTGTTACAAGTACAGTGATTCACATTCAAGGTCAAATTATGAAAAAAATGTGTATTGCTATCTCGTACAGGTTGCTTTGCCAGGTTCTCTGCCTCTCTCTCTCTCTCATCCCCCATGGTGAACCTTCTCACCGATACCTCCGACCGGTTCCAGTCATTTTGGGGAAATTTAAACAGATTTAGTGAAACGTTTCTCATGTTTCTTCGGCTCTGGTACTCTTCCTTTACCCGAAGGAAAGGAGAAAGGTGAGAGACCACGAGGGCTAGCAGCAGGGTAGAGCATCAACTCCTCTGAAAAGTCCAACAATAATCAGCACCGTCGTGTCATTAGACACCCTTTTTAACGCTTATCCGTTTTCATTGGCAAGTAGAAGCAACACGCATGCAGACACTCGAGTCACACACATACACAATCTCATATTATTATCATTATATCACATTAAGTCCACTTTCTTGATAATTATAGTGCGTGTTGTGAACCGCTCCTCGCGCCACAACCTTGAGCCGAGGATAATCGACGTCAAAACCATACAATCGGTTCAATGGCAATTTTACACTCCTAATAACAGGGTTGTGGGATCGCAGAACGTCTGACCAACGAGGAACATATCAAAACCAAAATGAGTGACAGAGAAAGAAAAGATTATGAAGAATGTTTGTGGTGTTTATTTAAGACAAAAATTTTGGGGCGGCGGGTGGGGAAAGAAGTGGCAAATACATAAATTCCTTTTGTGTTGGAAAAAAAGCAGGAGTCAGGTGAACTGTATTACCATGACGGAATTAAAAAGTAATAATCCGAGTATAATAATAGAAGAGAGAAGGTTGAAAACAAGTAGAGGAAGAACCAGCAAGACGAAGAGGTTCATTTTGCATAGTCGAGCCAGGAGATGAAGTCGAGCGTTTACAATATAAATAATATACAGCAAAAGAGAGTAATAATATAAATGGATATTTAATTGGTTCCGACTGTGTGTTGAATCCAAAAATTTGAGAGAAAAAACAGGGAGGGACGAAAAATAACAAAAACCGGCATTGTTTTTCAGTTTTCTAGGAAATAGAGATAGAAAAGAAGTGAAACGGTACATTTTGACAAACCTCCTCCTCCTCTCTCTCTCTCTCTCTCTCTCTTTAACTATACGTCTATTTCTTACTTCTTCTTCTTCCTCTTAAATGATTTCACGAAAAGGTCCGGTCATAATAAGTTGAGACGTGTCTCTAGAAGACATCACCTTCCATTACGGCCACGTCATTTTCTTTCCTAATCACATTTTTGTTTTTCTGTGCCCTCTCTACTCCCCCGATGAAACTCGTCTCCTAAAAATAATTTCTTTTCTATTTCATTTCACGTCGTTTCTTTCTTTCCATTCTTCCACCACAACAACGGCTATCCTTTTTTTTTGTAAAACAAATGAGATACTCATGTGATGGTTGTCTTCACTTGTCAACGGGTACCAGAAAGATTTGCAAGTGAACCCCTCTGTTTGCGATGAGTCAACCTCCTGGGGCACATTGGGTCATATTTTTATCGAAGACCAAAAGATGACCATAAATTAGGGTCAAACATCAGCAATCCTATTCATCAAGGTGTGGGGGATGAGGGTGAAAAGGTTCACCTTTAGCACCAGTGACCCCAAAGTTTTAACGAGTGTGCTAGTAAGACTGAGTCTGATAGTTTCGATATTTGCGAGGTCAAACGTCACAACAGGTAGAAAAATGGCAGAACACATGGACAGGATACACAGGGCGGTTGGATACACAGACCAGTTTTGGGGGTGCAGAAATGAAACCACGGCAGGCACAAATTTCGTCAGTTTTCAGATGAAGTTGTAGTTGAGGCCCAAGATTGGGTCAGTTAATTTCGAAAACTCCCCAATTAGAATTCATTTATGTATGCTTATGTATGTACATTAGCAAGAGTGAAGTGGAAAGGCCATACAATTTGCATTTTAATAAATTTTTTCAAGCCGCGGTCCGGGTCTAACCGCCTACAAATTAAGTTATTAACCATTTGTCGAAACAAGATGAAGACGTGGGGGTGAAACCGAAGGAATGGGCTTCGGGAATAATAAATAAATTGTGTTTGATCATGCCACCGCCAACATGTATGTAAATTGCACTCCTGTGGATTTATTTACATGAATATCCGATAAATAAGTTTCAGAACACACGACCGAGTTTTGCTTTCTGTGAAAACGTCAAAATCACAAACAAAATCCTAGGCACTCCCACCCGTACCTGAGCCACATAAACCAGCAGATAACCATCTACAGGGGTTAGAAGTTCTCACAGCAAACCGGAAACGAGTCAGATGGTTTGGTCGTGGCAATAGAAATCCCAGGGGAAGTGCGAACCCTCAAAGGATCAATCATCAGCATGAGGTCCTAGGGTCATCAGGCACTTGTTGGTATGCAACCTCTGCAATTCAGGTTCCGTTACAGGTGCAATTTCATTACCATGCATTGCATGGGACAAGCAAATTCCCCGTCACCCTTAGTTTTGAGTCCCTGAGTTCAATCTCTTGTAGCCTTTACACGACAGACGTAAAAAAACAAGGGTGAGAAAAAGATGGAAAACAAAATCTCAGGTACAAAAGGTATGCATTAAAGATAAATATGGGGTAGTTGACTTCCTACCGACAGGCAAGTCGTAGTCAATTTCCCATTTTTATATTCTATATATATAATTAAACCGTAGTTCTCTCTCTCTCTCTTCCACCGCTTGATATTTATATTGTTTTTCTATTTATTACTGAATGTGGTTTTATTAGTTCCACTTTGTTCCGAACTAGTAAAACGTTTGTACGGGGTAATCAAGAGAAATAAAGGAGATAACTATTTTTGTGAATTTTCGTTGAGACAATACAGAGAACGTCATGTGACTCTGAGGGAATAGAGAAACATTAAGGGAAGAGAAGAAAGAAACATGTAATGATAAATCTAAGGAAGGATCCTTCTTGGACTAAGACGAAAAAAGACAGAAGCAACAGTTGAAAACTAATAAAAGGTAATTAAGTGACCAATAAAGAGGAACCCTCTAGGGTAACCATCGCGACAGTCAACTCTTTTGGTTTGATTTTTCCAGCAGAAAAAGAAATCATCAAGGTCCGAAAGGGTTAAGACCTCAGGTTCTTCAAGACTCGGTGGTTTCTGGTTGAAGAATGCCTTAATGAGTAAAT
The DNA here is from genome assembly GCA_037055365.1 of Polyplax serrata. Taxonomy (NCBI): domain Eukaryota; kingdom Metazoa; phylum Arthropoda; class Insecta; order Psocodea; family Polyplacidae; genus Polyplax; species Polyplax serrata. The sequence continues at coordinate 11,728,596 of JAWJWE010000003.1, forward strand.
AACGGAGTTAGGGGCAGATGCATCCCTTAAACTGGGTCAAGACCCATGCCAGTTCTACCCATCAAATTAAATTTTTGGAACCCAACTGTTTGAACTGACTGAAATCTCGCGGTACCGCTTATAACGATGATTAATAATAACATGTTTGGTGAATCCCATTAGAATAAATCAGATTTAGATGAGATCCGAGTCCCACTCGTACCTGATCTATACGGCTATTTGTGGGCAACAGCAGAAGCCTTTTTACTTCTCCGGCATCCCTTCTCTTCTTATGCCTTCAGGTACATCACCGTACTCCGCCACAGGTTGTGAATCTTCTCTCAGATGTAAAGGGGTAGCCAAGTATCTTCCATCACATCCGCAGAAAAATTCAGACTTTTCTTGCGCTCAAGTTCTACCCGTCCGATTGGTAGGCACCCTCCGTACCTGAAGTGTAACTTTAAACGCAATATAACACAAGCGTGAAATTCGGGGTGTCTAATTCAAGGTGGAAATAAGAAAAACCTTCAAATGCCAAGGTCTCGGACGGAAACGCCTCCCCCTTAAAATCGAAGGACGCTGCCCAAGGGGTAGAAAAGATTAATAACAAAAGATAATTAATAACGATAAAAGTTAATAAAATTTATTTTTTCACTGTTGCTCTTATTAATTAATTTCCTTTCGCGTGGAAACATAAATCTGCTCTCGTTTTAAATAGTTTTCAATCTGAACTGAAGTACTTGAAGAAACCGAAAATCTGCTCTAACTAAAGAGAAAAAATTCTTCTTACAGAAGTTATAAAAGTGAACTTACTTTGGGTACATAGGTACATAAGTTATTTGTAACACACAGTTGTTTGCCTGTACGTAAGGTTGGAGATTTCCTCCTACTCCTAACTTTATCTGTCGTTGTTTGAGTTCTGTACACTTTTTAAAATTTTTCTTTTTATCATTTCTCATTTGAGTTTTAGCGGTTCTTCTCCCCAAAACACTTTATTTCTTGTGTGTCCAAGACTACTTGTTATATTAGGGTAGTTGATTCATCTCTCCATTCACACCGATTACTTCGATCGTTCGACAATCGGCGACACCCGAGGAAAAATATTGGAACCGTTGAGGAAGGTGAGAATGCTCAAACAGCAACAAGAGAAATACATAAATTGACAGAAGCGGTAACCCTGTGACGCTGAATGAGACAGACGCGGGACGGATATTTCCAGGTACCGGGCCCTGGCACCGAAGGTACCAAAAAATTCGGAAAAGACAACCTAACGATCGACGCCAAAAAGTCGTTTTGGAAATTCTTTTTATGACTTATATTTTAGGGTTCAATTTCTTTTCATAATTGGCAATCTTTCTCTTTCTTTCTTTTTTTTTTTGCTTTTTTTTGTTCCAAGCGAATTGCGTGTGTCTGGACAAGCAGACATGGAAAGAGGCAGGGTCTCATCTCGAACCAGGTTCGAACTTTGTCACCGACACGATCCTCTCCCAAGCTGAGTGGCGTTGCAGTGCATGGAGGTGTGACATTCACTACGTTGCCTGTTGCTCCCCAGCCTGTGGGATCTTCCCTTTCTAGTTCTGATCAAAAATTCTTTTCTTTCTTAACTCCTTTTCATCACCTACTTTTAAATTTTCATTTTTACAAATTGACTATTTGTTTTATTTTTATCTACTTCCTTTTCTATAAGTAACTCATTTCTCTCATAATTCCGAGCCCCTAAGGCTTGAACCTTAGACTCTTCCCATCAGCCAGCCGTCTGATCAAGAAAGAAAAATAAAATGAAGTTATTAAACAATCGATTAATGAATTTTCCTGTTTGAGTGTGATCCTGAGACGTAAATGAAAAACAGTGACACAAACGTAACAAATCGTAAATCAAGTTACAAAATGAATGAGTAACGTGGCACAAGTGAATCTGAAAGAAAACAAATTGAAAAATAATAGAAAAGAAGCTAATAAAGGAAAGGCTCGAACAAAACGGAGTACTCGAAGACTGACAAAGAGAAAGTAAAGAACATGGCAGGTGCAGGGTGGAATAATGCAAAAACGAAACAATTAAGTGAGAGACACGGAAAATCAGAGTAGTACAACTGGTTGAGAACAAAAGGTGGAAAATGAGGATGAAATAGACGTTTCAATAGTCAGGCATGAAAGGAAGTTGAAGAAAAAGTCAATTTGAAAAGTCTGAAATTGGTCAGACATTGAAACATCAAAGTAAATTTATATATAGTACTAAATACAACTATTAAAGTATACAGTCCGTGCCATGTAATCACTAACTACAGTAAATAGTTCAACTTCATTAGTTGTCTCTTCGTGTGTGTGTATGTGGGGGAGAATGAGGAACGGGTGCACCTCAGTTACCTGGGGCCACTTTGCCTTTCCTTGGCTCATCACAAATAATCAAAGGAAACAAAATATATTAATTTTTATAAAAAGGTGTGAAAGGGTTTCCAGTTAGACCTGTAAGTCTGGGGTTGCTACCTTCACCTGTCCGCAACAACCTCCATTCAGAATGAGCCTAACCTTATTAATAAGGAAGAAAACTTTGATTAACTAAATATAATTATTATGACAAAGTAGAAAATGTTAGAGAGTACGATTGCAAACTTCTGTTACAGAAATTTTATTTAAAATTTTATGTAAAATTTTATAAAATAATCTGCAATCCAAGTAATGTAAGTATTTTCTGTAAACGAGTGCAACGTGCACTTGAAACCATCACTCAAAGTTTAGGATCGAGGGTACATGGTGAGCTAAGGACAACAGTTAGACCTTTCAGGAGCTAAGAAACATTAAAAATCTGAGGGACAAAAACACCCTTAGAAAAAACCGTAATAAATTCAAAGTTTTGTTTAGTAAGAGAATCCCCTAAAGTATAACAGGCACAGGTGAAGACATTTCCTGTTTCACCCTAAAAACCCTGTCACCAGAGAACTGCAGGGTACCATAGAAAACAAAACACAGGTCAAGTGAAAGCTCGCTGAAGAAGGTCCAACAGGCCGAGGTGCACCCCCTTGAGGAACAAGAAACGCTAAACTTTGGGGATGTTGGAACCGTCAATTGTTCCTAGGGTTTTTCAAGAACCCTTTTACCTACCACCACTCCTTACCTTGCAATTATTATTGTTGTTGTTGTTGCGGTTAAACGTCGATTTTGATTTCCTTTCAACCAATCGCCACATGAAGTCCTCCTCTTTCCTTGGGGTTCAAAGAGCAAATTTAAACTGGTGCAAGTCACGCTGGGAACGAACAGAAAATGTGAAGAACTAAAGTGTTACTTTGTAGCAAATTAGCCCTGCAAAGTTCCCTTTAGCCCGTTTCTCACCTGTCACAAATTTGCTGTCCTACGTGACAGGAAAGTAAGAACCGTACCTGGCAGGGAATGTGGATGACCATCTTTCGGCCACATCATCCTGAGGGACTTTTGTCATCTCCTTTTTAAATTTAATCGGTCATTAGCAAGATGGCTTGGACTTGACCGGAGTTGCAAAACTTTTAGGTATAAAATATGTAAATTATATTTCGAGCCCTGAAAATGTGCTCCTATTCCTCGAGTTTCTTGCTCTCCACTTGCTCCCAGGGAAACTGCCCTTGTCCTGTGTGGCAATGAACCTGCACGTCCCGTCTTATCCCCAAGCAGAACTTAAGGGATGGAATTGTGAAACATCACAAAACTTTAAGTCAGGCTTAAGGCAATTAATAAAAGAACAAGTCAGTGGATGAGTCTCAAGTCTGTGGTAAATTCGGTTTGTTTCTACAAAATTCAGCGGTGAGTGGGCCCTGTCATGGGTCGATGACAATCTACATCTTGTGGTTGGGGCCTTCTAGGAAGTTCGTACGATTTGACAATAAAGGCGCCGTCACGGGAACACAAAAGACAAACAGAGATGTTGTAGGACCGCGGTGTTAAACCAAAATCAGTTACGAATCGGTCTCCCCAAGAATGAGACAATTTCTACTTTATGACTTTATTAGACAATTGCAAATGGAGACATGAAAAGTAAAAACTCAGAAGAAGACATTAATTAAAGAATAGTACACAATGAAAAACAGAAAAATGATAAATTAATAATTTATGTATAACACAAAGGGTAAAAATTAAGGGCAGAAACTTAAGAAATAATACGACGGAAGAACAGTGGACAACCAAAAACCTAAAATAATTTACAAGAAACAAATGAATGGAGAAAGAGTAGGCAAAGTTCAAATGGCTCTATACAATGGAGCAATTGAAATTTAAAACAATAGAAAAATAGAAAAGGTCTAAGATGCAAATTACAAGCGAAGAATCGGAAGGGAAAGGTAGCCGAACTAAAATAATACTACTGGGCTCCTGGAAAAAGAAAACACGTCACAGATAATTAATAAAACGAACGGAGAACGAGGAACGATGAGAATTTAATAATAAAAGACAGAAAGGCATGAAAACAGAAAGACAGGAGGGTGGTAGCAGCAGCGGCAGCAGCAGTAACAGCAGAAGAAAAAAGAAACCAGCCGCAGGAGAAATTGGTACAAGCAAAGGGTGGTCAAACCCGAGGCTGGAAAGGAAGCGGCTTCCGCCCCGATAAACGCGCATTGCATACCAATGAATCAAAAAGTGGACCCCCGTCGTGTGCCACAGGATCGTCAGGGCAGTCAGGAAGGACACAGGAGAGTTGGGTGGCGTTACAGAAGGGATGGCGAAGGACCAGGGCGACCTCGAGGGCGGCAACCGAAGACGAACTGCCCTGAAAGCTCAGCAAGGAAGCTTCGTCGTGGCAGCATCAACCCCTAAGGGTTGGGAAGGGGAAGGAGGGGTGGGAGTGTGGGTTGAAGGGAGTCAGGCCAAGTCGGCGTTAATTACTCTCGGGAAAACTGGATCCGTTTTGCGTAAGTTAATCATAACGTTTTCTTGCCGGGGTCCTTCCAAAGTCCGTCCGGGCCGTTTCAGTCTAAAAAGACGAGTTGGTCGATTTCTGTTGGATGTCGCGTCTGGGCCTCGCTTGCCTGCCCAAATATCCAGGCATGGAAATCAGCCCAATGGAAATGGTCGTCTGCCGTCACCTCCCCACTGGAACACCACCCCAAAAGTGTTCGGCTAATAAAAAGACAGGGAGTAGAAGATAAATTAATGTTTTATTATTTCCCAATTTCTGTATGAATATTAAGTGGCTTTTTAGACAATTTCTAAGAAGAAACGAGGCCTGTAACGGAGAGCGAAAGGTCTTGGAAGCGAAAAGTTTCGACCATGGAGAACACCTGTTGGGGCAGAATGCAAAATCAGGAAAAATTTTCAATGAAAAGGTCAAACTGCAGCGCGCGTGAGGGCCAATCAGTCCAAAATGGACAATAAAGACAATAAGGAAGGAAGGAAAGAAGAGAATTTGCAAAAGAATAAACTGCGAGTTCGAAGCGGTCAACTCGACGTGGGCAGAAGAACGTTGGTGCAAAAACCATGGCAACAAAGCCTCAGAAACCACCGAATGTTACCAAATTGAACCGCAGCCGGGACCGGTTGAATGAGAATGAGAGGAAAGTGAGGTATGTCAGAAGAAGGAATTAGACGAGCATCCACCGTGTTGAAGTTGAGAGATGGGTCAAGTGGCCAGAGAAGAAGAAGAGGGAAGACTAAAACATTGCAGACACAAAGAGGAAAAATTCAAGGCAAAACGGGATTAAAGGACACGCAGAAGCGGGATAAAAAGGAAATGAAGATGAATGAGAAAAAAGGGAAAATGATTTTGAAGGGAAAGAACAAAAAGAAAAAAGACAAAACCTGAAAGTGTCCTCTGGTTCCCGAAAGAATTTAAATTCTAAAACAAAATGTCAGACGCAAAAACTGCAGTTCTTATGGAGGTGAACGTGCCCACAGCAATGTGTAGGTTGGGCCGTCAAAGTCAAACCAAAAACCTTAAACGACATACCTGAAACGTAGAAGGAAACCTGAGAAACCTGAAAAAACTAACAATTTAAGTTCTGTAATTAGTTTTCACGTTATCTAAGGGACGACGTGTACCTGTTTTTCATTCTTATTAACTCTTTCATTTCGCATTTCGTCATTTCACACGACTCTTTCTCCTAGAGACCTATTCTTTTACTAAAAAAGATGTTATCCCTTGTATTAAATGAGAAATCCAGAGGAAGAGGAAGACATCAGAACTAGCAAAATTAGAATTTGTACTCGAAATGTAACTCTTTTTGAAAAAATGGAACTATTTTGAATACAATTGTAACTTACCTGGGTACCTGCGTTTAATCCACTCAAAGCGAACCTTTCCTCTACCTTTTCTTCCCTTTCGATTTTGCAGGAAATTTCCACCGGGACATTTTCAATATTTCAGTATAATTATCCGGAGAAAGTTAAGGGAAGCCCAGGACGAAGCACCCGGGTTAGTTAAAGGAGTTAATTTGGGGTGATAGACTGCATGCTAATGTACGGGTCGAGTCGGACGTGGGCTTTCCGGGGGTGGAAGAAAAGCCAGCACGGGGATGATGTGGGGGATTGAAATGAAGAGAAAGCAGGGCCGTTTAAGGGTTGGTTTGTGTGTGTGCAGAGGACAGGGTGGGCACTGGAAGGTCCGGCGCGTTGTGCCGGTGGGTAGTGGGGGCTGCACCACCCCCTGGCCGTGTGTGCGCGCTTTGTGGGCTTTTGCAGAGGGTTGAAACTGACGGGGGTGAGATTTCTGCGGCATCGATCGATCACTCTGGACTTGGGGAGGTTGTCCAGCCAAGTGATGTCCAAGGAGCTTTACGTCAAATTCGCAGCTGCTGGCGTAGCTTAAATTTGATTTGGTTCTTACTTTTGTACATCGAGGGACATGAAGAGAATACAGGGGGGGACAGGTATAGGGCGTCATTCCTAGCAAAACTCAGATACCCGTCTCCACATGTATTTTGACCATTCTTTGTCCACCCTTAACTTGTTTCCTTGTTGTGCCTCGTCAGGTCCTAGGTTTTTCTTATTTTCTCTGGACTCTCTGTGCATCGTCCAACTCTCTGAAGGCATTCGATTCTTCTTGCACATCCCTTTTTACGTGTTCCAGCTTTGTCCCTCCCCTGCTGTCTCAATATTTCCCATACAGTTGAGAGGTGAGTGCACATGGACAAAACAATCGCGTATCAAGGAGAAAGATGAGCGCGTGAGAGCATCCCGGAACGGGACGAACATCCCATTGGGGTTGTTTTTTTCTTCGGAAACGGTTTGACAAACAAGGGATGGTAAAGAAAGCCCAAAGAAGGGAAAGACAAAAATTCAACCCTCGTACGGGTTCCCGTACGGGACCATGAGACTTCCTCAAACAATATACCCAAGGTCTTACCCTCGTGCACCATGAGATGATCCATGGGAAAGTTACCTCTAACACCTGGCGAAAATCTCACCAGAATGCATCCCTGGGACCGGTTGAATCGAAAATTTGGTAAACATGGCGAAACCGTTGTTCACCTTCCTCTGCTATCTGTCCCTGTATCTAGCCGTCTAGTTTATCTAGCTCTTACCTCTATCTACCCGTTCATCGATTTAACGAAAAAAATGTCTCTCACCCTTAAACTTTAATAAGATGATAATGCAGATTGGATTTCAGTTTAATTAAAAAAAGGAGGGTTGTAACCCCTGCGAATAAAGGCGGGTATCTCGTAAGATCGGGTACCCGAATTAAACTACCCGTTTAAGATGAGAAGAATTTAATGGAAACGGCTTGGTGTACCAACTGTACCGGAGGATAAGGAAGTTATGAAAAAGACTTAAAATTTAAACCTCTAAAATTTAATGATTTTATGGGTTTTTGAGTCTGCTTGACTTAGTGAACAGGTGGCAACTGGAAGATGAAACAAGCGAGAACTGGCGAGTATCAGCAAGTACCAAAGTGACTCCGTGAAGTTAATGATTCAGAACGTCATGTTGAACTCTGAAATTATTCGAACTACAAGTATCTCTGGTGTTCTTATGGTCTTATGGACGTGCAGTCTTGCACATCGAAGGTCTCCAAAGACACAAACAACACAGAAAACGTACAAGTAAATTGTTTTTTCATCGTTCAAAATTACAAAAACTACTCCAACCCCAGGAAAATAATGAGTGGAAGACGCAGATAGGTGGTGGGGATGAAAGGAAGAGAGAAATCAGGCAGGGGAGAAACCTGAGAGTGAATGCGCGTACCTGCGAATGCCTCGAGGCAATAAAACCAGTTCCATCTCACATGGTACCTAACTAAAAAAATAAAAAACAACAAAATGGAGGGTTTGAAAAGGAGAAGAATCCTTAAGAGAGTGAAGCGAATCCAAGCGATGATGTCCCACGATTTCACCGGAAATGAATAAGTAAATTCTAGAGTGGATGGTACTCGTTTGCGACAGGACGTAAATTCTGTTTGGTAGCCAACCCACCGTTACTCCTATGAGTGGAAGCGAAGAAAAGGGCCAAAGGGCCACACCGAGAAATGGAAGAGTCAGACAGACCACAACGGGGGAGGACACATGAGCAAATTTACGACGGTTACGTTACGGCACCATTAAAATTCTGTAAAAAAATACGTAGAACATGCATAGGAGGAAAAGAAGCCGAAAAAAATATTGGAACAGGAAATGAGGGACGTATAAATAGACAAAACAGAAACGAGATGCATCATTAAATTAATTAATAATTAAAGAAAGAAAAAAAACAAAGTTGAACTGCTTGCTGCTATGAGTGGAAAGGTTTCGAAACAAAAGCAAAGAATAAAGATTTACGTGAAAAAGAAAATGAAGAAGAACCAGAAGCAGAAACACGTAAAAATGAGAAGAATAACGAAAATCAAACTGAGGAAATAATGAAAAATATAATTAATTAATAACTTTTATTAAATAATAGCTCGGTTAGGAGTTTTGATGTGTGCGGAAAGAACCAAACAAAGCAAAACCAAGTCAGGTGAGGTTTTCTTGACAGGAACGATTTTCAGGTATGCGCAGGTACCGTTCACTTTCGTCGCGTAAAACTTTAAAGGAAAAGGATTTCTCACGTTCAATGCGGAGGATGAGGGAAAATGGTTTTGGTCAAGTATTTACAAGTTGTTAGGGGTAAGTATTTTTATTTCTTTGACCTACTTTTACTGACACGACCCTCAAATTATACGAGACTTTTCTTCTTCCACTTGCGCATCTTCCTCCCCGTCTACTGCCACTTCCTCGGTTTCTGATGTGATGAGAAGGAATAAAGAATTAGACGGATGAACACTAAATTGAGAAAAGTTGGGTCTTCGCCGTTTTTCTTCTGCCACTTGAGCTTTCATCTACGGGGTTTTCCGCGGTCTTTCATTATCAGACCGAACCTTCCCAACCATCAAACCCACACTCCGGAACCTTTCCCGATTCTGACTTGATGTCAAACGGGAGAAGAAGCCCAACTTCAACAGAAGCCTTCCTCCTGACACTTCTCCTACCCCCAAGACGACGACGACGACGAAGATATCCAGTGAGAACTTGCTGTGAACTTTTCACCAAACGGAATCAAATACGTTCCTGATGAGACACGACTACTTTCGCCTCGACTCTTTTACATCCAGGATAAGAAAGGACAAGAGGAAAGAGGCAAACGAAAGCAACGAAACCACGGGTAAATTCAAAAGAGAAGGAAAGGCGGAGGAGAACGGAGGAGGATGGTTCAGGATGGAAACAAAACCTTTTAGTTTTGCCGGGTACTCAGGTACCCAGGTATTCGTCAACTCAAAAAATAAAAGCATGTTAATAATTAAACAATAATAACGCATTTAAGTTTTCATTTCCATTTATTTACTCGTCATTTATTTATTTTATTTATTTATGTACAAGAGACAAAAAGAAAACTTAATCAGAAACCATTAAAAAATAAAATAATAAATTGATAATAAAAGTAATTAATTAATCAATCAATCAAGAAAAATAAATTGCTTTTGCATGGTTTTATTTCCCGCACTCCGAGACGTGTCATGGCCAGGATTCGTCACCGCCGTCATTTATCAATCAACCAATCATTCATTCAATTAATCAATCAATCATTCTATAGAGCAAAATAGTAATAGTGATAATTATTAATATTATAATAATGAAAACTTAATCGGAAGTATGCTCGTAGTAATAATAATAAGTGATTGCAATCACACGCGGGTGGGAAATGTCGTGGTCCAACTTATGTACTTATTAACATTTAAAAAGAAAATTATTATTAATTAAAACAAAAAAGGAACTTTTCGGCCGTTTATTTCATTCAAATTCGATTAATCGACAATCAATAATTCGAAAAAATATAATGGTAATAATAATAAAATATAATAAAATAAACATTTGATTTATGTATATCGGTAATTCGCCATTTATCGATATTAGGGTAATGTTTATTTATCTGTGAAAAAAACGCGACATTGATAAACCACACGGCCGCCACATTGAATTTGTTTAATTAATTAATAAAAATATTACTGAGTATTTCCTTTCCACAATCTTACTGATTTAATTAATTCATTTCCGTGTATTCTTTTATTAAAGTATTCCCATCTAGCGAAATATTAATTCACTGAAGTTAAGTCATTGCAAAGTACCGACACTGTAATGTAAAATAATTTATGTATCAAAAGCACACCTGTCTAAAAAACACAAGTCAATTTCATAAAGTTTTATTATTTGTGGTGATACGCGTTACGCATGCGGGGTTTCTGCTTTTTAACCCAACTCGTTCAAGTCACCTTCCTGCCTTATGTATTATGTACATAAAGCTCGTTACCGTCAACGTGTCAGAGCGTTAAACAAAACAAAGCGATCAACTCACGTAATAAAATAATTATGTTTAGGGTTCCTGATATTGCAACATAAGTCGCTTAAATAGTGAAAATGTGACACAATTGTTAGGTGATGTATTTTGCACTCAATTTGGAGCCGATTGAAAAGAAGCGACCGCTACATAACTCTTTATGTATGCCTGTAATATGTTTAGTTAACGAAATTGAGGATACGGAAACGGAGAGACCCGTGTAAATCGCAGCAACGATGGCCTATTAATGGAAAACTAAAATCGACGCCTGTTTATGTACACGACTGACTATGTATTTGAACTATGCAATGCCCACCCTCACGGTTAATAATCACAATATGTCAGCGAATGACTCCTGTTCGGTTCTCGTCAAACTTATGTATTTTACGTGCATGTTTCGTTATTGTACGTTTCCTGAATTAATAATATCTGAAATGTTTTCTTGTCTCTTTTTTTAACGTTCGGATTTGGTGCATAAAACATATAGGTGATGTTGAAGACATAAAATTCGACACATGGAACCCCGGAACCTTCGCTTAAACGACATAAAAATCTTTTATTGAAAACCGGCAGGAAAAGTCAGGTGAGGTGAAGAGTGTCCTAGCAGAAGCGGGGAGACTGTTGTCTTGCAGGAAACTAACCGGAACATTTGCAACAAATTCCTTTTTTCGTTCGTTTAATTTTTACAGATGTTTAAGTGAAAGTTAAAATGAAAAGCAAATAATCCAGTTGGGATACTCCTGTGAGAATTTTTTGTCGTGTCAATAGTCTGGCTACCCAACGCTCTCAGTTCCATGTTTTCTTTAAAATGCCTGAAAGTAGGGGAGAGTACAGCACCTGTGCGAAAATAAACAATAACAAAAAATAGTAAAAAGATATAGAGGAGCAGTGTCAGTATACAACTTAATATATTAGCACTATGAACATCACAATGGCCGGAGAACAACAGGCTGTTTCAATGGCAAATCGTCTCGGGAGAAAGACACCTAACTTAAAAAATAAAGTTAATCTCTAAATAAGTTAATGTTAAAATCAACGGAAATTCTAAAAATAAAAAAAACCCTGAAGGTGCGGCGGAGTGTCAGAATTCCCATACAGCCCCCCCCCCCACGAAACATCTTAGCACATGGGCACCAGTAGGTACAGAATCCAAACTCCAGTCCAACATTTGATGGTGGCACGATCATACTCTGATAATGTGAACCTGAATGAACATCGAACAAAAGACCTGATTGCCAAGGCCGGACAAGGCCACCTGAAACCTTGACGGCGTTTCCCTTTCGTCTGGTGCCACGAGGGGGGAAGGGCCTTGAAAGTGAATCACCGGGCCATTAGGGCCCCAAAACCGCGAATTAAAATGGCGGTAAGCGCAAGAGATCCAATGGACCGTTTCCGGTTTTAAATAAATAAACCCTGAGATTATTTCGCGTTAGCCAAAACTAACACCTTACCAACACTCGCCGTTGTAATATAAATAGATGTAAATGTTTCTTATTTAAGGGGGTTGCCTAACCATCCTAACAGGAGCACATGGAGCAGGCTACTAAGCAAATGTAAGGCAGTAAAGGTGAGACGAACAGCGAGTTTCACACCTTGAGCAACTAACTAGAACTACAACTAACTCAAATAGAAAACGGCCGGTGGTGTAAAAAAAGTTCTTCAACTATTCACTGTAAATAAAAATAAGTCTTACACCTGCGTATAAGAACTACACACTCTAAAAACTAACAGGAAGGCAACTATCTCAGGGTAAGTTCGAGATGATAGTGGCTAGTGGAATGGAACTGCAGTTACATCTCAGACTGCCTATCCGGTGACTGATTTATGGGGATGTGGATGAAGGAAGAGTGAACTGAACCCAAAGTGTCCTCTTCAAAGTGCTCAGGTAGCGCCTTAAAGACAAAAACTGCAAAGTCTGCGGAAAGAGGTAGACTAAATCCAAACATACTCTCTCATTGAGTAAATAGATGAATGACGGAGAACTGCACGGAGTACGCTGTCTAACTTGTCTAAATGCACACGCACATACACAACCTACGCGGCTATACATGTATGTATACATAGGACGTACACAAAATAGAAACAATTTAAACAAAAAAAAAAGAGAATAAAACAATAAAAGAGATGAACATAACTTATTCATAGAAAAATGAATTGCCATCGTGTAACCCGTGCTCAATATGACCAACCTACGTACAAACAAACGAAACGAACAAACGGTTGTTTTTCGTATGTACGCGTACATATACAAATGTATATATAAAAATAATAATACTATTATAATTAATAAAACAAATGGTGAGACAATGAACAAGAATATCCCGGCGACGTCACGGCACGGCGGATTGATTGTCGCCGTCCTCTAAGTACAAACAAAACAAACAAACAAACAAACGAAAACAAAATAAACCGTGAGCTTTATACATAATCAATCAATCAATTAATCGATCGATCGATCGATACATAAGTCCCTTCCGAATGCGGTGAGTTTTTGCACGAGCCTGTGTCATTCAGTATATGTATGTATGTTTATATATATAAGTTTCATACTATTTTTTTTGTTGATGTGTATACATAATTTAAAAATTGGAATCGAAGACAATGCCAACCGCCGAAAGGAGATTATACGTTGCACGTGTGCACGAGAATATTCAGGGAATGATTCCTAATCAACCAATCAATCAATCAATCAATCAATCCCGAAGTGACGATGGGACGAAGGAGTCCGTGCACGCGTCCACCTATAACCTCGTTTTTACAAATAGAATTCACGCTGTCTTAACGATTGCATTTTTCTATATAATCTTATTTATTTTTTTATTATATATATATCTATATAAAATAATACATTTCTTTTATATTATTTAAAACATTATTTACTTCATTTATTCACTTATTATTATTATTACTATTTATTCTTTGTCCATTTGTTTGACTTGAGCTTGTCTCCACATGAACTTGCGTCTCTGTATATGTATATGTTTATATCAAAAATTCAGAGGAAGAAACTAAAAGTTGTAGTTGCTGTTGCTTGCATATAAAACAGAAAGATCCGTGTGGCGGATAATTCAAACAACTTCGTTCCACAAAATGTACCATCGGTTATAAAATATATAATAATATATGTATACTTTTCTTTGTATTATCAACTTCGTTAGTAACCTATTGAATGCCACCTGTGAATTAGAGTTTGACCTACAGAGTTCCTGTAATGATATATATTTATATATAAAATGTAACAAAAAACGAGGCTGTCCCCGGCAAGTGTTCGGTCTGTTCGATTTAAAAACTATAAAACTCGTGGATTATGGTCGACCCAAAAAGTCGAACGGCACAGGGTGCAGAAATGTGGCAGGAGAAAAACCGGTCATTTCTGATATTTTCTTGTTGGAAAACAAAGATTACGAAAAGCAATGGAACGTAAAAAACTGTACAATTCTATTATTATCATCATCATCATCATCATTGCAGTTTAAAAAAGAAAACAAACTAAACGGAAAAAATCGGGTAAATCAGTCTGCTTGCGTGATGGAGGTCCGCCGAGTCGCGTCAGCAGTCGGTTCCCATCGTGCCTGACGTCTGATGAGAAAAAATGTGCAAAAATTCCTGATTTCCCGCTGTTTATGCGGGAAAACGGATAACAATATAAATGCTATGTAACTATTACAATATATATAAATATATGAAACAATCTGGGGTTCTGAGTATGAAAGGCAATTATTCCCAGCGAATATTCGGGTTGATATTCGCGCCGGTTGTGCGTAGCAAATACACGCACGCGTTCACATATATAAATATACGTATATATATATGAGGAAATAAAGTCAATATTATATAATCGATTATCAACGGGACGGAGACGCGGACATTCGATGGGAAGCAAGCAGACGACGACACCAGCGGCCGCCATATTTGAATTGAGTTTCTATTTTATTAAGTAATTTCATTTATTAACAGTTTGTGTTTTATTATTCATCTCTGTTTCTTTCCTTGCATTTTTTATAGTAAGCGGTCTCTCTCTCTCCCCACCCTTGGTCTCCTGGCACCGAAACCTGCCCCACGTTGGACCCATAAAATGCAAAATGGCTTCGGCGGAATGTTTGAGAGTCGTTACTTTTGAGAGAGGTCCACGATGTCCTGCTAAATTCGTTCAGGCTTTGCGAATTTCTCGACCCGAAATAGAAATAGGACCCGTCTACAAGTTCCTATTTCATAAAGTGGAGAATTGCGGCGGCAGAGCTCTGCCACCCGACACCCACCCAGTTTTATGTTCAATTTCATGGAGGAAAGAAGACGGTCATCAGGCACGGTCACTCGGAGGATACCTTAAATTTCCCCGGGCCCGAAAACTGTTAATAAAGACCAATTTTATTGGGCCGTAAAAGTATGGAAAGAAAAAACAGAACGACGTAGACGTAAACCGAGGCAGGACATTGAGTCTTTCTTAGCAGTTATGGCACGACCGTCGAGACGCGAACCAAAGTTGAAAAATAATTAATTAGGAAGTTGCGAGCCGAAAAGAACTGAAAAAATATAAAGTCAAATGAAGAAAATAAATGAACGGAACAAAAAGGAAATTAAATCAGTGACGAGACGCAGAAAAACGCAGGACCGAAGTCAGGTAATGTCGTCTGATGGATTGATCGTCGCGGTCAGCCATTTTGTTTCTCTGCCGTCTGAGGCCCCTGATAAAAATTACAGCAGAATGTCTGGTGCCAGGTACGGTCAGGTGTCTTCGTCGCGGGAAAGAAAACTCGGAGATGACAAAACAGAAAGGTAAAGCGGAAATTCGGGGCGCGGGTACGAAGGTACTCAGAGTGTCCCGGAAGAAGCGGCCGAGAAAATTCAAACCGGAAGTTGTTGCTTCGCCTAAGCGGAAATTACTTTTTTCTTTTTTTTTGTTCGGAAGGTTAGCTACCAGAAGTTTGGCGCGTTCACGTTGGTTTCCGGCGGAAACGGCTTGCGGGTTTCCTCAACCGATTCGCTCGTGTTCCATCTGTCTTTACCTTTCTTTTTAGGTACACAAATAAAATTTTTACTAATCCAAAAATGGTTAAAGAAAAGAAGTGGGACACGAATTTGCTGTCGGTTATTTTTGCGCAATTTCTAAATTTCCAAATTTTAATTTTTTTGTCTTTTTTTAAAATAAAACTTTCTTAAACGCACACGATCCTTAAGAAGACTAATACATTGCTTGTCTCGCCTGTTTCCTTATGTTTTATTTACTTATTCACGTCGTTTCTGTACTCTTTATGTATACTTTCTTTTTATTAATTAATTAATTAATTAAATTTTTCTTAAATATAAAAATTATATGCTTTTTTCTTTGTCTTTTCACATTCGCTTTTTTCGTAAGAGTCCACAATTACTTTACTTAATTTCAATTAATATGTATGTGTTTGTAAGCGCTTATTTATGTACTGTTGTTGTTGATTCTTATTCATTACTTTGTTGTTTATAATCTCGTGTTGGCTCCGTCTGAGATCCCCTTTATCCCGTTTCCGCTAGTTTAGTCTTTGCCTCGAGCAAGTCGTCCACCACTTTGTTCATGAACTTCCTCTTGCCGTTCCTGTGCGTTTCGACGTGCTTGAGCATGTGGTCCTTTCGAATGAAACCTTTACCACAGTGCTCGCACGCGTACGGTTTCTCACCGGAGTGGAGGCACAGGTGTCGTCGGAGGTCTGTCTTGTGGTTGAACGATTTAGGACACATCTCGCACTTGTAGGGTTTCTCGCCCCCGTGCTTTTTCGAGTGGTCCCGCGCGCGTACCTCCGAGTGAAACCTTTTGCCGCAATGGTCGCATTTAAACGGCTTCTCGCCACTGTGGAAAGACTTGTTGTGCTGTGTCAGGTAACATATCCGGTTGAAGTATTTGTCGCACTCTTCGCACTTTATAACCGCTTTCTTAACCACTGGCTGGGGACTTCCGGTCGAGGTGACCACATTCGACGATTCCTCTGACTTGCGCTTCTGTTTTTTCGTTTTCTTCACCCTGAGCTTGACGGGTTCGGCCAGCTCGAGGTTGGTCGAAGTTGGAAACTCGACGGGACTCGTCGGCTGCATCGGAGACTCAGGTCCCTCGCTCATGTTGTCCAGCTCCATTTTGATGTTGAGCAATTCAAGGTGACGCTGTTTCACGTACGGCAGGAAGCACTCCTTCTCCACATCGGATTTGATTGGACCCTCGTCCAGGTACTCGGGTATGTACACCATCTTCTCCTGGTCATCGGGCAAGTCACTTTTCACGAATGACGTGTAGACTTGTGACGAATTACCCGGTGACGTGTAGAAGCCTTTCTCATAGGGCGATCCCGACTGGAAGTTCTGCTGGAAGATTGACGTCTGGAAGTTGGAAAAGCTCGGCAGAGGTGCGTTCTGAAGGCTCTCGGAGTTACCAATAATTATAGGGCTGTTGATATATTGAGGGATAATAAGGTGGTCTTGTGGCTGGGATGGCAGGTCGCTTGCCGGGACCATCAAAATGTTCTCCCCCATGAATGTGTTCATATGGTTCGGGGTACGAAGGGAAGGGTGCAAAGGGGGGCAGATAGGCAGGCCCCCCGAGGGGGAGACCGAGGGACCTGCCTGGAAGTTTGGGGACTGGGCAGCAACTTGATTTGTACTATTCTGTTGATTATGTAGAGGTAGCCTGTCGTATCTGTAGTACTCGTAGTTTTGGCTGGCGGGAAGATCGGAATTGGATCCTGGACGGTTCAAATCTTGGATACCGTAACCGTTCGGCTGTCCACGGCCGTCGTACTCCGCCGTCCGTCCGTCGAAGGCCTGGGGTCGCTCAAACCCCTGGGGTGTGGACCTCTGGTCGAAGCCCTGGGGTGTTGTCCTTTGGTCGAATGCCGACCCGGGTCCTCCGCCCGGTGTCGTCCTCTCAAACGCCGACGTTTGACTGGATTGCATCATGTCGAAGCCGGCATTGCCGAACCCGTGCTGTACGGGTCTTTCGTAGGTGCCATTCGGCATAGTGCCGTTCCTGTCGTACATCCGGTCGTAGATGTTGTCGTTGCTCCTGGAGGAATCGCCTTCGTTGGCGTTGCTCAGGGCTGGACTCGGTGTATTGGCGTCCCCTTGGGGAGATATGGATTTGGCTTTCTTTGCCTTTGTCACGGCAGACAAGTTCGGTGGCGGATTTGCCATTCCGGCTGGCGTCTTCGAACTATGAATGTAGTTGGGGTCCCGATTTGGGTGGTGGTGACTGCTGATGGGTAATGTCGCCGGATCCGGCTGACCACTCTGCTTCACAGCGTTCTTGTGTAGCGTCGTGTTGTAATGCCTTTTCAAATGTCCACTACTAGTAAACCATTTGTTACACGCGGAACAGTTATAAGTCTTCGGTCGTCTCGCCTCGTTCGATTTCCACGAGTCACCCTTAGCAGCACTAATGCCTGAGTGTGGCAACGAGTTGGTGGTAGGATTCGTTAGCTTAGGACTAGCAGAATTAGGAATTTGGTTATTATTAATACTTTGATTAGGAACATTTGACTGCTGTGGGAACGTGTCCGATGGAAAATTCCGCGGCTGGTAATTGCCGGAGTTGGGCACTGGACCGTTCTGCGGCTGATACGTCTGAGGCGGCGGCGGATTCGTGGAGGTCACTAAGTAAGGCTGGGTCTGCGAATACTGAGGCTTGACGTGGTTCCCCGGCCAAGGCGTCAGCATAGCCGACACCGAATGCGGATTCGACACGGGTGTCACTGATCCGGACTCCTCCTCCGGTGACCGAAACACTTTTTGCTGAGAGTCCAGGTCCAGTATATCTGGAGAATCTTGAATAACTTCAGGCTTCACTACTTCCGGCCTGAAAAACGTGTCCGACGGTTGAAACACGTTCGACCCGTGGTTGTAGACCATCGGCGAGGGCGCGTGTACCGTTTTGACGTGGTCCGCGAGGGTCGACGACGACTCGCATATGAAACCGCATTTCTCGCACTGAAACGGTGACTGCGGCCGGAAACTGTTGGGCGACGACGAGCTCACGCCGTTCTTGTCAAGCGGGTAGCAGTTCTTGTTAAACATACCGAATCGGAAGGCCGACGATGAACTCGGAGAATTTGACCTTTGACCGGTGGTGGGAGCACCGGTGGGAGGCGGTCCTCCGCCCGGGAAATCGTTGTTAGCTCCCATCATGTAGGGTGACTCCTGAGGAGTCTCGCTGAAGAACTGCTGCGATGGGTCTCCTGACGATTGAGACCTTGGTGATCTCATGTTCCCTGGGTAGTTGTTGAAAGGTAGCTGGTAGGCCGGTTCTGCCGTTCCGTTTGAATATCCGAACGAGGTACTCGATGGAGACGGTCCTGGATTGTTCGAGGGGGAGAACCTTTGAATGTCGTTCTGGTAGGGGCTTGGTGCACTGGAGTAGCTGGCAGGCGTGTGGGGGTGGGTAAAAGGGCTGCTAGCTGGCGGGTACCCAGAGTTGGAACTAGGTCTTCCTGGTCCTGTCGGCAAGACTGGCTTCATATCGGTGGAGTCTGCGGGAGCCGCCACCAAATTCTGGAACTCTCGCCGCGATTTGACATTATTGTTGTCGGAGTCGGTTCGCGTGGAGTCGATGGCCGCATTCGCCTGATTGGCCCACTTGGTCAGCAGGTTCTCCTTGTGATACTGCAGGTGCACATCGAGGGATTTCGAGCTCTCGAAAAACAATCCGCAATCCCGGCAGTGGTGCCCGGTTCGACTGTTGTCATTAGACTCTTGTAACGCCATCACGAGCTTGTCATAAAAACGCTGACAGGCTGTTTGAACACATATTTCGTTCGTCTATTCTTCCTTTCTCTCCCTTCTGCCTCTTCGTGTGATTTTTATGTTATCTCGTTATCCAGTTAAACGGAATCAAAACAAAAACAAAAACAGAAAAAACTTATCTGATTCGTCACATTTTTTTCATTCTCTCTCTAAGCCACACAAATTGACTCTTCTTTTTGTGGGCTTTCACTAAGGAGGGGCGCAACCGTACCGAAATGGACCGCGTTGATATCCATCGTTGAACGGAACATCTGCTACCAATCTGCAAAACAAAAACAAAAACATAATTAAAAGCTGAAAAAAATGAGCAAGACATGGCAACCCCCGTGAAATGCCGAAGGGTAGCCAACTTGGGTCACCTGTCCCAGTGGGACAGGTTCTTATAGACCAAGCAGTAGCAGACAACCCGGAGGATGAAGAAGAAGGCCTCTACCTGGCCGTAATCCTAACGTTGACCTTTTCAAATTCCTTTTTTGTCGTCGTCCGATCTTTTTGCGGGGGGGGGGGATTATTGGATCGAACCTCAACTCAAAGGAAGGTCTATTGTATAGCTCACAAAAGAGCTACTTGCCAGGTTCAAAAAATTAATTGTTGATAAACAATGGTAGAGTGTGTTCCTCTCTGGTCGGGCATGTGCACCGTTACAACATTGAAATACTTCTTACTGACCATTGCTGTTTTTCTAGGTACTTTGGCTTATTCGGACGAGAAGATCTAACCGAGCTCACACGCACCACATCGTCCAAGGTTTTCTCATCATCTGATTTGGTCTACCAATCTGTTTCGTAGCGAGAAAAACAATTTCAGGCTTCGAGACGCTTTAAATAGAATTTGACTACCAGGTGTCCTTGACAAGACGATGAGGGGAAACCTAAGTCATTCCAGCATTAAACACAATCATTAAAAAAAACTTCTAAATTGCAAATTGACAAGTACGAGCTCAAGTTGCAAATTTCCTTCGTTTGCTTTGACCAAATGTTGTGTGCACCAAAACCAACAGCGACGTTGATTTATGTACACAACAGACAACAGCAAACACTGCTATGAGACGCACCTTGATAGCAATAAATTATTGGGATAGAGAGACTGTCGCCGGGGGTCTTACAAGTAATATTACTTATGTCATTGACTGTGACTGTGAGGATCAAGTTGGGAAAGAAAAACACTCCCAGATGTGAGTTACTGGTCAATTTTTTCCCGTTTAAGTCACCACTGTCATGTCCCTGGAATTAAATTTCATCGTTCGGACCGCATCGGATTTTTATGTGCACAGTAACTAGCGAAAAGAATACCTATGGTAATTATGCTACCGAGTACTACCGTAGTGGTAACCGATTATTTTAACTGGTAAATTCCAGTTAACATTGTTCGAGTGTTACAAGAGGGCTGTCAGAGGTACCGATTCAGGAGGCCCTGAAATGCGGGTCCCAGCAAATCAAAACATCCAGTGAAATACAAACTGATTGACTGAATGAAAGAACAGATGAACGAGAGCAATGGAAAAGTAAAGCTAGATCTAGAGAACAGAGGCAGACAGAAGGAGGGAGACAGAGAGAATCGGGGGGGAGGGGGCATGAAATAGAAAAATCTAGAAGGAAGGGCATAATAAAGAAGAAATACTTGGAACCGCGTCGTTTGGCAACGCTGTAAAGTAACCCATAATTTAGATGGCTAAAGACAGTCCTGGACAAAGAATCCATTACAGAGCCAATAAATTTTATCGCCTGTGCCTCCCCACTTCACCTCCTTTTGATGGGTTTTTAACACTTTTTCACTCACGCGAGTACTCACATACAAACAACAGCCTTTTTCTGGTTTCACTGAGGGCTCCGAAAGAAAAACGGAAGTCGGGGCCAAAAAGCCCTCGGGACGGATCCTCCAGATTTAAACAAAAATAAGAAATAATCTCAGTCGGGATTGGGTCAGTCATTCATCACCCGACTAATAGTTCACCATTGTAATTAAGTACATAATAGTTTTATTTTCTGGTTTGTATACATCGCAATTACTTGAAATTGTCCTGGAAAAAATAGTTAAAAAAGAAGATTTTCACATTAATAATGTGAAACGCCCGTGAAATATTATTTAAGACTGAAACAAATAGAATAAAATGAAAAATTTGACCAAAAAAAATGCTTATCCACCGCTGTGTAGACTACCCTCTTAAGAAAATGCAGCTACCCGAAACGAAAATAAATAAACAAATGTATGATTTCTAAACATGAACAATAAATAAGTGAATATAAACACAGGACTGAAGTGTGAAACACTGAAAACATTACTGTATAATATACAAAATAAATCAAAATAAATACATAAAAAGATAGACATTTTAAAAAATCAAAGGCCAACCCGGGGTTTTCACATCAGCTTCTGTTCATTCGACATGAGTACAGAATATACGCACAGCACGTATATTCCAGCTGCGTGACTTCCATGATACTAAAATGGCATGAATAAATGAGTATTTACTAATCTATAGCTATTTATTAATTTATACATGAATGTAGGTGAATTATGTGCGGAGATGTGTGTGTGTGTGTGTGTGTGTGTGTGACACCTGAGAAAAGAAACGATCCTTCGTAGCACTTTAAATTGTACCAGTTTTTTACATTTTAGTGAAATCTTATGTAATTTACATAGGTCCTATGTTAAATCGATCAAATTTATCCGAATACCTCGGAGGTATCTTCGACAAATCAGTACCTGAATAACAAACCTAACCACTAAATTACTCTTCAAACGTTGGTTTCTCTCAACGTCCCTGCCTCCCTCCCTGCCTCCCTCTGGCTGTCCACTTCCCTCGATGTTAATTTTATACCGGGTATTCTCACACCAAGGTACCTGATGTCCCGGACTAGACCAACCAATTACGCCTGATGCATCAACACCAATTTTGTACATTACCGAATTGCTGGTAAATTGTTAACGAGCTGCAGTCGACGCACAGTCGCAGTCGTCAAAAAACTAAACATTTAATAATTAATAGCACGAAGCTATGTATACTTAATGTAGGTTATTGTATGGAATTTCTATACAAGATTACAAAACAGTAAGGCCACAGGTTGCAGGGGGTAACTCTAGGGAGATTTCGACCATCCAAATCCTTTTTGTGTGTCCGCCCAGTTGGCTGGAGGCCAAACAAACATTTTTAATCTTGTCGAAGACTCCAGTGGTGCGTTGGAGAGGAGAGGGTTGAAGAATTGAAAGAAAATTCATTCCTTCAAGTTCGATGTTGGCTGACGCAACAAATCCTTCGATCATCCGAAGAGATTGAGGAAGTTGAAATCGCGTCGACCTTGGCAAAACCGGCCAAAAAGAAAAATAAAATCAACAGAAGACCCCGGTCGGTCAGTGACATTTGGACAAACTCGTTCGGCCTTATTTGGCCATTTTTTTGCATTTTGCACTTGCACTTTTTTTTAATTGGTTTCCCACCGTCCCTTCACACAATTTTTAATGTTACAGTTGTTGTCATTCTTCCACTATTCATCGCCTACTTCTAACCCGAAGGAATTAAATACGCCATTTTATTTGACCAACTACTCCCAGCTTAACTTTCAAGGAGTCTGTCCTCCTTTGCTCCCAACCGATGGGGGAAGAAAGTTCTAGACAACATTTTTGTCGATTATTACTCATCGGATCAACGTACGGGTACAGACACACCGACACACACACACATACACACATACCCAGGGCCGGGCTTTTACGATTTGCACAGTCACGCAGACGTATTTTAATGACACCAAGAGAGAGAGAGAGAGAGAGAGAGAGAGAAGTCTCATCGACATTCTCATGAGTCGAAGCCAACCAAAACTTTTTTCTGAGAAATCGAGGCGAAATCATCGCGAATTTTCCTTGTTTTGCCCCATCGACTCGAATGATTCATCTAAAATTAGGTTCGTCCTACCTTGGATGTGAGTACCTAGGTGAAAAGCAACTATGTACAGAATTTTCATCGTCAACGGGTTAAAAAAACTCCTGCTAATTCCGCCATTTTGTTTCGGGACAATTAATTTGTATTTTTTCTATATATGGAGAAAAATTAACTATTTCTTTCTTCTATTTGCTTATTATTTTTGCATTTTGTGTGTCGCTATTTTTGGTGTAGCATTGAGAAGTTTCCTACCCAGCCCAGCACTAACCAACTAAATAATTAATAAGAAAAATAGGCTACAAATTCTTACTACGCCTTGCACAGCACTGTGTGAGGGGTGTACATTTCTTTCAGGTTCATTCCAAAAATTATTTTTCACCTTTTTCTCAACGTTTGAAGAAAAAAACTTCATTGTGACTTGTACCTGTCGCATAATTCACCTTTTGTTCCTTTGTCTAATTCAAAGGCCTTTCGCTCAAACAAAAAAAAATTGTATACACGCCCTGAAAAATGCGGAGAGTATTGTCCATTTGTGTCTTGTCTACACCAGAACAATTCGCCTATCTCATAGACTCTTTTAAAGTGGATCACTTAAAAACACTAGAGAAACAGTAGAAAATGACAGATGAGAGATGAACTAAACAGAGTAATTTTTACGAGGCAAGGCTCGAACCCCCAAACGTCCGTGCTGAGGATAGCAAATTGATGTTGCAATGTACATTATTGTTATTCAGTATACAATCTATTCACTTATTGTCATTTCTACCAGCCCAATTACAGTTATGTCACATGTATCCATCAATTGAATGACTTAGAAAACTTGAAATTGAGGGATGGGATGACGAAGGTGAAATGAAATATGTAAGTCTCAAAAGAGGGTCATGGTTGGGTGAATTAGAAAAAACTAAACGAGAAATTATAGACGTCAAAAGTCAAAGCAGGCAACCCTTAAGAAAATGAAACCCAACTGATGAGGAAGTGACACAGGAAGGTCTGGAAGAAGAAGAAGAAACGGATGCTCTCGTTGGGAAGAAAGTGTCTATCTATCACGCTCCTAACTAGTGCAGTAGTTTATCCTCACTGCCATTCGTAAGGAGACTCACAGGTTTCCCTTTCGTTGTGCTAACCATGGAAACGGGTTCTGAACCCGGCGCCTGAGATTCAGGGTCGAACCTGGAAAATGATTTTTACACTCAAATGTAATTTCTATCCGAGTGGGGACCAGCCTGATCCAAGGCCATGGATTATATCTAAATAATTATTTAATTACTCAAGTCTCCGCCTCTGAGGCTGTCTCTCTCTCTCTCTCACACACACACACACAACACACTCACTTCTTCTGGAACTGGAAAAGGAAGATTTGTTGTTAGGTACCCGTCGAAGAAGGAAGAAAATGGCGGGAAAAAGAGCCAACATCCATCCTTTCATCATTTATCTATTCCCAACATGACACTAATTCATTCTAGCTAACATAGTTTTCTAAAACTGTCCCCCCTTCTGAGTACCAACTTCCCCAATTATTATTTTTATTACTTTTAATATTTCATTTATTATTCGGCATTTAATCGCTGCAACAACTCTTAATCTTTACTTTACCTTACAGTACATAAATTCAAGTATCAATCGTAAGAAGATTCAGTAAGAATCGTTCGATTTTATCAGGACAAATCCTGATGACACTCGACTACAACGTCTTTCTTCCAACCTTAGACAGTCTTGTATCGTTCGTCTACCAGTATCGATTGCAGCGTTAGTACTTTATTATTTAATTTATTAGCTAATTATTGACCAACAAGAACGGAGACATAGGCAAAGGTCATGGGTTCAGGGTTATGCGACCGGAGACGACGACTTGCTCACATTAAAAATAAACTCTACCACTTTTCTATCACATGTTCTACCTATATAATTTTTAATTTCTATGAAATTATGTTTTCCTTTCTTCAACGCGTATATATAACTTCCAAAGTATTCGAGCAAAATCGTTAAATTCAGAATATATCAATATATCTATATTTAATTCTGCATAAGTTGAACACAGAAAGTTGTAAGTCACCAAGGTAATATATACAAAGTGTATATATTACTAAGAAGTCATTGTGCAATACTTCCATGTTATAGTAAGAGAGAGACGCTTGAGTTAGTGCGGCTACATTTATTATTTATTCTGCAACTATTTACTGTTTAATGAGAAAGGAACTGGAACAAGTCTTTAAACCAAAAACCGTCTCTGTGTTAAAAAGTAACTCGTTCCGGAACTCGCTGGACATTTTCAAATTTCAGTCTGCTATTACAACAATTTCCGGAATTTGCTATTACTCACTCTGACTCATTCGAATGATAATTACTGGACGAGTACCTCTCACGTGAGTACCGATTGAAACCGATTATTATGTCGAATATTTTCGGGCTTCCCAAACGGGTTCGGGGCGATCTCGTTTCACCGGAAACGCAAATATGGCATTTTGGCAATATGGCAAAATGTGAGAACGATCGTTCGCGATCTGTGATCTCTCTCCGGTGTTCCCTCCCCATTCCCCGCCAGCCAACTACACCAATGGACACTACAAAACGAACCAAACTTCCTCGGTCGAAAAAACCCATTAAATTCCACCTTGTCATTTTGATTGAAGTTGCAAATTTGGCATTGAAACTATTTTTCCATTTAAATAAAACTGCGACCATTGAAAGTTTTACAAAAACCACACATGTTCCCACAAAAATATTTGAATTTCGAATTAATCAATCAAATCGTTTTGGATTGTCCATTTTCCGATCTTGAAATTATTGGTAATTTATTTTTTTTCTGGGCCCAAAGCTAAATATTAAATTTATTCATTTCCATTACCATCTTTTGACCTTAACCTGAGTTACCCAACATAGGAAAATTTTCAGACGTAAAGCAGTAGACCAAAAAAAAAAGAATAGTAAACTAAATAAGTTGGTAACCGTTCCAGTGGCTTCTGGTCGAACAGTTGAAAAATTCTTGAAAAGGACTTGATAGCAATGGCGAATCATTAGAGATCCCTTGGGCTTTCAAGAAATAAAAATAGACAAGAGGCGTTACAAGTAAGCTTTCTTTCAATTTACGACAAACTAAGGTAAGAGTTTATGAAATTACGTCGGAAATAAAGTATCAAGTAAGTGATGGAGAGCAATGTGAGTGAAGGAATAAAGAAAAGTGAAAGTAGAAACAAAGAAGGACCTGGAGGAAACCGTAAGGAAAACGAATACGAAATTGGGAAAGGTGAATAACAAACAATGGCGGATACGTTAAATTGGAGTGTATTATGTGCACTACCGGGTGAATACACCGCGGTTGATAGTCCGGAAACGGAAGTTCACCACCGGTGGGTATCTGGTTATCTGGAAAGTAGCCGGCACCAGCCCGCAGAACTGGCGGCGGTTTACAACTGCCATAAAACCCCAGAGGACCCAACAGACAGTAAAGACTTTTTACGAATGGGTCGTAGACAAAAAGGGCCAGGGCCCAGCCATAGAAAAACTGGGACGCATCTATTGTCGGTTTCTCGACAAAGGAAGAAACAAGTTAAGGATTTTCCTTTTCGAAGCGCAATTTTCTTCCGGTGGTCGGGGTAGTTTCACTGAGTAGAGTAATAAAAAGTAATAAAAATTACACTTGGGGGTTGAAAAGAGAGAGCGAGTTGTTAGCAACCCTCCATTTTTATTCACAGGCGACTGGTAAAAAAAGAAATGCAGAAACGTGGAGAAATCTATTATAGAGTTTTTACAATTAGTCTATAAATAGAAAGGTTCGCAGACGGTTTCTTTTGTGTGTATGCCGACGTGCGAAATTCTCTTCCTAGACGACTGTAAATTCATTTGAACACCGGAATTTGCATTTTAACCAGGAAAACCTATTGGTACAAGCTGGTGGCAAAAGAGCAAATGGAATTAACACAACTTGTGGAATCAAATAAAAATAGCATTATTACGACTTCGAGATTTAAAAAATTAATTTAATGGAGCGTAGTGGACACCCTGACGCTTAAAAAGTATTCAACTATTTCCAATTCTAAAGTTTTCCGCTAAAATGAAAAAAGGAATATTACAAGTGTCCCATTGCACAACACGCGTTCCTATGAATGATATGGTAAGACCGTACAAATGTGATTATGTACATTTAAGGTACATAACTCAATATTTTGAGTTTCAGTAGGACGCAAGGAATTGACAACTGAAAACGTCTCTGGTGAACCTGTCGCCCTGTCAACCTGATTGATTTTTCTCTCGAGGGTTAGACAGGATGTGGGAACGCAGGGAATTTCATCCCTTCCAACAAGGGTAGGAAAGAGAGAAAGAACACTCGTAAAAGGTTAATTATAACGATGTAACGATCGTAATCTGACACTTCCGTGTGATTTCAATGTGTTTTGTGGTGCGCTTGTGACAAAAACCTGGACGGGAACCTTCCCTATAACCGATATTTATGAGAAATCAAAATAAATTAATAATCAGAACGACATTAACCTAATGAAATAAAAGCTACAGAACATTCGAAAGAAACGAAATATCTGCATAAAACACCGTAATAAGAAGAAAGAAGATCTCAATGTGAATACAAAAAATACATTGCAAATATATTTGTAATACATAAATTTCTTCTATAATTCTAATAGAAATAATTTATTTAACGTGAAAATATATATTTCTGATATAATTTATTGTTTTACTTTTAACATTTGTGTCCAAAATGTATCCAATTTTCAACAGGAAAGTCTTCGTTGAGTTCTTAACTGTTCCTTTTTTTTAATATGAAATTATCAAGATTTGCAACTGATCTCAAATTTATTCGTTAATATAATAATATTTAATTTGCTGCCTTTGTTTATATTTTCTATTGACCAATTAACTTTTTATTACACAGAAAGCTTCCCTCACGGTAAATGTACACATGAGGTCAAGAGTTTTTTGCATTGAGAGGAAAACGGCAGGGCTGCGATTGTCAAGAAATAAAAAGCAACAGGCAATGATTTCAATTACAAAAAAAAAAAAATGAAAAGAAGAACAGGAAAGAAAGGAAAGTTAAAATTCTTTGTTTATTTTTTCGGTTTCGGAAGCGAAGCCACGGAAAATCTCGCGGGGTTTTCTCCATCAGTGACGGTCGACCAACTCAACAAGAAGAAAATTTTTCAACTGATTAGCACAGGCACACCGTCTGAAACTTTCTCTCTCTCTTCCTGCCGGAAAAAGAAGTGTAAAAAAGAGCGGACGGGAAGAAGCGAATGAGAAAAACGACGTTCCGAGCGCAAGAAAAAAAAGTAGAAAAATTAACGGAAAAACCTGCGCATTAAATCCGAACTTCCGGTCCGAGCGTTTTTCACTTCGATCTCATGTCCTGACACTTCCTGCCCCTTATCTCCGCTCCACCGTATGGTCCTGTGGCAGTCCCCCTCAACAGCGTCCATCCTCCCCCACTGCTTTCTCTTACCCCCGCAAGCTGACCGGCGTCCATCTCGAAGAACCGGAAACGGAACCATCCGCTTTTCTCGCTTCTCCTAGGAACAAAACGGTCTTCAACGCCCGCATTTCTACTTCCGGTTTTTATAAAAATTTTAAACTTGCAGAATCAAGCGGGAGCAGGAAACGACAGAAGAAAAAATGAGAAGGCTCGTCCAGAAGGTAAGAGCGAGAGAAAGAGGGAAAAGGTCAAATGTGCGTGGCAGTAGAAAGCAGTGGGCAGCTGAATGAGGGAGAGAGAGAGTGAGAGAGAGAGAGAGAGAGAAAGTAAAAGGAAGCGAAAGGGATCGCGGAGAAAGGGTGGAAAGGCGAAAGGGGTTGAATGGACAAAACCGGACAAAGACCAGATGAATCTTCCTACCTTTACATAAAAATAATTTTTTTTTAACTCACCCCTCTGAATCTCTCTCTCTCTCTCTCTTTCACACGCACACACACACACATACACTTTCATCCCTCGGTCACTTCGTCCGTCGCTCTTCCTCTCACTCTCAACCCCTTTCTTTCATCTCTCTTTCTCTTCTGCCCACTTTCACCGGAAAAGCGCATGCGTTCACGCTTTTATAATCGATTCTATTTTGTTTTCGCAGATTCTCAAAGTGTGACCATAAAACGAAGGCCAATAACGGTTTTTTTTGTCCGCCATGCAGGTAATCGTCCATCGGCAGTGAGAAAAAAATGCGAAAAGCCAGAAAATCCAGAGGAACCGGAGGGTAAAAAAATTGGACGCCGGACGGGAAACCCGAAACCCTCAGGTACGAGTGAGACAAATAAACAAAAATTGAAGTAAATTTTTTCTAATAGAAAAATTTGTGGAGAATTCTGTCGAAAAGAATCAACCGAACGGTCAAGTGATGCAACCACTCAAAAGAAAAAAACTCCCAGAACATTTGAGGTTAATTCCACCGGTAAAAAATGGAAATCTGGAAAACACACAAGTCGGATTTTTCTAAAAGAACATACCTTTTTTTTCTGTCGTTTGACGATTTCGTTAGGTCCAGGTAATTGAACCAAAAATTTTACGCACAAATCCGCGCACGCACGCACGCCAAGGCTTTGGTCGTCTGGTTGCGTGTGATGTTGACCGTTTCTGTGTGTTGCTTTCCCAAAAGACAAACTCCAGGGGTAAAATAATCAGGTGCTCAAACTAAAAATGAACTTATTCCAACCA
Source organism: Polyplax serrata (assembly GCA_037055365.1). Taxonomy (NCBI): domain Eukaryota; kingdom Metazoa; phylum Arthropoda; class Insecta; order Psocodea; family Polyplacidae; genus Polyplax; species Polyplax serrata. The sequence goes on from JAWJWE010000003.1 coordinate 11,758,601, forward strand.
AAAAAAATAATTGAAAATGTCGTCCGAAAGGTCCGAAATTTGAGTATCCGAAAGAAAAGTCTCAACTCAACCGAAACTCACAAAAAATAAAATTCAAATTCGCACTTTTCGGTCGCCGGTTTTCCAACGGAAACGGCCGGAACCGGAAACTTAATTTTTCTTTCGTCACTTGGCCCGCTAAATCGATTTGAAATCGATTTGAATTTGCGGCAACGGTGACCGGCAAATTTCAAATTGAAAACGCGGCGATCGAACCCCAACAAATCCGCCGTTTAAAATTTCAAAAACCGACAAATTTTATTTTTTTTTAAAATGAAGGGCACTAGAGCGAACCGAACCTGAACGTGCCTGACGGGTATTTGGGGGAACGTCCGAACCTTTTAACGAAAACCAAAACTAACAATAAAAACTAAACTCTCCGGTTGAGAAAATTTTGACGTGAAATTTTGCAAAAATTTAGTTAAAAGATTTCACAACGATTGTAACGTACAAAATGAGGGAAGGAAGGGACAGGCCAGCGATGGTCCAGCTTCTTGTGCGTGTGCACCCCCACCCCTCTCCGTACGACCCCTTCACCGGTATCATCCCCTCCTGCACCGTAGCCTTCTGCTGCCCCGTCACTATTCTTCCCCTCTGCGTCTCTCTCTCTCTTTCTCCCCCTACCCTTTTCTCTCTCTCTCAAACAGGCACGCTTTCAACCCCTAAATCGCATTCCATCCCTCTTTCTCTCGCCCCCCCCCACTCCCCTTCCGCCTCTCCGCCGCACTCTCTTCCGACTCCACGTCTTGCTTCCCTTGCCGCACCTCCACTACCACTCCACTCTTGGTCCCTTCCCGCCTTCCACAGGGCAGCCAACCCCCTCGTCGTCAAGTGGTTCAGCCATCCCCACTCTCTCGGTGTGTCCCTCTCTTTCTATCTCACCCCGCCGAAACCTACCCCCCTGCCGCGAGCCGGCCGATGTCCGTAAGTTAAGCATTCAGGTGCCCGGTCATCTAAGGGTGGTTCCAGCCTCCCGTTCCTCACCGGCTCTCCTTCTCCGTATCCTTCTCCCTCACGGCCATTTCACCCTGACGTCTTATGCTTTTTTAGTAATAACTAATCAGATTGGAAAATTTTATGTAAAAAAGCATTTCAACAATTTAATTTTTTTAATTTTCTGACCAGAGTTAAATGTCTGCCACGTGAAGAATCGTTGGAGTGGTGGGCACCTCAACGGCACCACACCACCATGACTAGATGGAAACGTCTGCCTTCGCAGGTACTCGTCACCATTCGGTTACTCTTCACGTTTTACATTCCCAAGTACTCGTTTGTTCAAACCTAACTAACTAGACCTCTCTAACTAAAATTTTCGTTCTTTCTGAAATCTCGAAATCTCCACTGAATGCCAAGTTGGTGACACGTGGAACTGCCCTGTGGCCGAGACGAAGTGGTTTTAAAACAGGAAGGACCAAGGACCTGAGGTGCTCAGTTGCAGGTGCCCTCATTCCTGAGAACCTCACGGCAATCCTTCTCTGACTAGTGACATCATCAACCAATACCTGTGGGTACCCGTCCAAAATGGCACGTCTGTCCACTTGAAATAATTCAATTAGAGTTGGCCACTTAAAAATACTTGTCAGTGTCTCACGTCGTTTTGTAGGATTGCGGAGGAAGCGTCACCCCTTTCTGTCTGTCACCGGCATCCTTTCTGGGTGTCCTTCTTTTTCTCTTCCTCTGTCCTCCTCATCCTCGCTCACTGCGGTCGCCATAATGAAAATTTATAATTCTTTGAACAAAAATGCATTTTAAATCATATTCGTTCAGAGAGAAATGAGAAATGAGACATGGAGGATGAGAAGGGGAAGAATAAGAGAGAAATGGAAAAAATTGTAAAATTTATTACCATCGTTATCTCGTTCTTTCTTTTTCCGCTTTTATCATTTTTACCACCCTTACGAGCTACACAGCCCTCCAACAGCCCTTCTATTCGTGAGCGTCCTCCAGAAAGCCTTGCTGGACACCACCGTCATGTCCACCATTTTCCAACCTCCACCCCCCCCCCTCTTCTCCCTTCTAGCTCGTTTTCTACTTCCTCAAAACACCAGGATGAGTACGAGCTGAATGGACGGAATGGCACCCCTGGTACACCCCCGAAAGGGTTAGAATTTTTCAATTCGAACGCAAAAAAATTAAATTTGCTATCGACTAAGTCAAATTATAGTTTGGCCTTTCTCTTCGACTGTTCAATCAATCAAATCGCATTCATTAATTCATGTAAACAACCCAGGTGCACTTCCACTGTACATAATTAAACTTATTAATCACGTATTAATTCTTCCACGCATTAATTGGGTACCCTTTGAATCGAAAAACGGTTTTTCATCTCTTGCAGGTGTCCTTCATCTCACTGATTCTTCCTCATAGTACGGTGATGTGTCCAATATCTTGTAGTTATTTAGTTGCATATGTAATAAAAATGCATATGACTTCAATTTGAAGCTCTGATTTATCAAAATATCTACATGTTGAGGATGCCGATAGAGTGATTTATGTAGGTCCACAACCTCATGGGAGATCTGTCTGTGTACCCACTCAACTGTACGTTTAATCTAGTTTTTCATCTCGTCTAGTGACGATCGGTCAATCAGATTGGCTAGTTAAGAGTACAGTGCCATGCAAATCAATGCACTATGCACTTATCTATTGTTAGAGTGTTTATTTTGACCTATTTATTTGTCTGGTTCGGCCTGTGCAATTGTTTCTCTGTCATTTCTACTCTTCTCTGCAGCCAAAGTATTTGTCTTCTTTTTCTTCTATTTCCAGTCCTTCCGTCCATCTGCAGTATCCTTCTGCACTTCTTTTTTTTCTATTCTCTCCTTCCTATGCCCATTTGACATTAAACCCTTTCATCATTTGCTGTTTATCCCTCGGCATCCGGTCTCTGCTCCCATTCCTCTGGTCGTTCTCCTACCCCCTCCCTCTGAAATAATATTCTTAATATAAAAAACCCTTTTATTTCGATTTAATTTACACTAAGAAGATGTACACAAACCCCATGCTGCTGCTCTCGCTGTTGTTGTTATTTTCTACCCGAATTATCCTTCCTCATTCTTCCGTTAAGGGTTGCTGCGGTGATCTTCCATCGGGATTTCATCTCTCCACCTCTTTTCCCCGAATGCCCGAACCGTTTCTCTCATCTCACCGGAAGGGAAAACAACAGAAGTAAATTCTAATGCATTGGGGGTAGCCATGGAAGGGCTACAGAGAGAACTAACACGCAGAAAGGGAGAGAGTGAGAGAGAGAGAAAGAAAAAATTTGTTTTATCAAATTAAAAATGAGAAAGAGCTACCCTTAACCTTATCCACCCTATGCTTGTCATCCCCCTGGCCTACCCATCTTCCTTTTAGTAAGGCCCCTAGCAACTGGCCAAAGGAAAACGCGTACAAAAAAGGAATCTTTTTTATGTTTTTTTCCAGAAAATTCATCCTAAGGGTCTCCGATATCAGACAATTTTCCCTTCCCTAGGTTTTTAATCAATTATAAAGCTAAAATAAACAAAAGCTCAGGGTGCGTGTGTACGTCAAAGTTAGGGTGGAATGGACAAAACAGAGAGGAAACAGGGGTGACACCACCGCTGTTGGGGATGCTGCCGCTGAAGAAATGCCAAAGACTGGACTTTGGACTGTTACAGTCTAACTTTCAGTAACCCTTTAACTTCGAGTTGAAAAATAGATTCTGTTCATTCCTGGGACGACACCTACCCTGCTTACCCCTGCTCTATTTATTTATTTTAACTAGTTATATGTATTATATGACTTAATTATTAAACTGACATAATTTGTAATTAATTCAACGAAGACAAAGATTTGGAATCCTCAGGTAAGACTCTTTGCCTTAGACCAAACAAAACCACAATAAAAATGAAAAGGGAGGTAAAAAAAGAATAAAATTCTTGGGGAAGATGTACTTTGAAAAAGATTTTGAATCTTTTTTAATCGATAGGACCTTTTGCATTTGTCCAGGCCACCAGCAAGAGAAGAAAAAATGAAATAATAAAAACAAAAAAAGTAAAATAAAGCAACATGGACGCGGCTTGAATGGCCAATTAAACGAATTTCTTTACGGGTTCCTCAATTAGTCCTTAATTATCGGGGTAAACAATTTCAACAAATTATTACTCCGTAATTAATAATTATAATGTAAATAACATTTCAGAAAAATATCAAACTTGACCTTTCAAAATATTTTGTTTTTCAATAGGAAAATAAGAGGCGAGCAACGGCTTTTTCGGTACACCAAAACAATTTATGTGTAAAACATTGTCTTTGCCTCTCCTTGCCAGAACACTCTCGAACAACCCCCAAAAACATAAAGAACTTGAAGTATGAATATCTACCTTAGACATAAATGAGAGAAACGCACCTAGTTATTAATTTCAAGCAAAATAACATGAAACTTAATAAGCAGCATTCCCGTTTCTAGGTGTCGTCCATTTCAACCCCCTGACCATTGGACACATGCACCTGACCATTGGAAGCATCCAGGACGGGTAGCGTAATCCATCTAAATATTGATTAATACTCATGATGAACGGGTTGTTAGAGGCGGGGGGGGGAAGTAGATGCCATTTCCGAGGGATGACCACTGTCCATGCAGCCCCATTCGGGGGGTTCTCAATACCGGGGATGAAAACGATGCTCTCACAAGTCTTAAGAACTGTTTGCAGCGGATTGGAAACTTCTGCTTCACAAACTTTTCCACAGTTGTATTCGGCAACCTTGGTTAGTCCCCTCTACAACCGCTTCCACCACCCACCCCCCATTCATCCCCTAGGCTTCCCTTTGGTTAGATAGGCATAGATAGAGAAAAAATAAATTAACTTTATCTCGGTCATTATTTTTCATAATGAACCTTGTGGTGCAGTTTTTAGCAAGGAAATTTTTTTTCAACCCCCCTAAACGGATGGTCCGTTTTGTTGGGGGCCAACGGAGTAACCGGAAGAAGAAGGCGCTCCCAGGCACAGCCTCCCCAAACCCGGTGTTTCGTACGCATCCATCTCTTATTTCTATATTAATATAATTATTAAAAGTCTTTCTAAGTCAGACATGTTGGCCGTACCCAAAGGCTCGTATTAAATTCCAAATCGACAGGAAAATAATTGAACTTTGCTGTTGCCAGTTGGTAGCCGTCGAGCCCCTGCCCACGACGTAATCGCAAACTTCAAATTTGAAGCAGACGACTTTCATAGGGAAAATGGCGGTCTTTTATTATTATATTCGAGTTTTGACACTTTTTCCTCTTGCTAGGTAAACTATCCTTTTTCTTTGAAACGACTCAAATTCTTTTAATTTTCGTTTCGATGTCAAACGAAGGAAACGATACCGAGAGGCTGTATATACTGTACAAAGTGAGAATACATCAAACCAAATACATAATGTCCAAAAAGAATTATCTTCCCTAAAATTCGGTTCTTCAGAGTCAAATTTTCCCGAGCAGGTTCCTGAAATATGAATGAACCACACTACAACGCGTGACTACAATAGTTACAAAGTAGGTTTTCTCATATTCCATTCAACAAAACAAACCCATCAATTACTGTCGAAAAAAATAAATGAATCATATAAATTATGATTAATAAATTTCGTAATATTGTGAAACATTATCATGAAACGCATGTTACAAGCAGACTGATACGACCTAAATCAATCTGACGATAGTTGACTCTTTCTTCTAGGGAAATAGACTTATCTATTTATTTGTGTTTCTACTGGTTTACCATTTCAACATTACGGTTCACACGTGATCCAGCAGTGTTAACGTATACATAAAATTGTCGTCATGTAGGAGGTCGGGTTAACTCATTTTACATACGATATACATTCTTTTATTGGTCACTCTTGTTCCAGCATGTCTATGAATAGCTTGCAGCATTAACTTCGGATAGACCTAGACCTAGAATAATATCATAATTACATATTATGAACGCTTGCTATTTCCACGTTCGATTTTCTGACTTTTTAAATTACTTTTTAAAAATTGAATATTTTAGTTATCAAGGTCTTAACTGACTTAACATTGAGCACACCAACGAATGCTTACACTACTCCTTCATATAATTTTTCCCCAGTATAGGTCCTGTAAATTCAGACGCTTTTTTAAGAGAATGACTTCAAGTAGACAGAAAAAGGTGCGAACCAATAGAGTTGTACAAAATAATCGCAAATTGCGCCAAATTTTGACTAAGAAAAAGAAAGTGGAAATACGTATGCATTTCATACAGACACCCAGGGTGATGAATGCCTGGAAATAATAAGGTTATTAAACAACCAGCTACGAACGAAAACGAAAGTAAACGACGAGGACAACGAAGAAACCGGCCGCTTTGCCGTGGTGGCCAGGTACAGCGCAATGGACGTCAAAGCAGACGACAGCGAGGGACGTACCTTCCTTGAAAATTTAAACAAATTGACTGAGAAATTCCAGGAAACATATCCGATACTTATTAAGTAATTCCTATTTACATAGTCTTACTCTGTTTTTTCCGTTTTAGTTATCCCCCCATGAAACTACAATCATAGAATTAAAGGAGCATTCTAACTGTTACTCACCTCACAACATCAATAAGTACAAATTAATAATATTAATAGTATCGGTAGTTTTCAAGTACTATTTCTTGAACTTGAAATAAATTATTTTGTCTTCAATGTTTAACAACTTCATTGCCTGAGAAATAACCCCAAGTCATAAAAGAACTTGAAAGTTGTAAAGTACCCAGCACGAGGAACTCCATAAATCGTCCGAACAACCCAAAATTAAAATCAATAAAACTTGTAAAAATTCAGAGGAATTTAAGTAGCCAAAGAGAGCATTCTAAACTTTTTTCCCCCAAACTTGCACTTGTTTTAAACGCCAGCATTAAAGTGATACATAAAATTTCAATTTACATAAGCTTCCTGCCCTGTGTGCTAATTGAAAAACTTCAAACGCAAAGAATACAATTTAATTTATTGCTTACTACTTTAAATATAATTCCGTATTCAATTAATTAAATCAACCGTTTGTCCATGTAATACGTTGAGGTTAAGTTTCATATGTTTCATACCATTAGTTTTATTTTTCTCACCGAAATTAATAATTAATTTTCTTGGATTTATATAAGAATTATTAATAAAATTCAATATATTTAATAAAAAGAGCTTATTTTTTGTACGCTAACACAAATGTTTTGCGGCAAATTAAATGTACGCCCAAGTAAACCGAGACGGTCAAAAACTTTAAGTTTTGTTCAAGTACCGACCAGGATGAATAAAATATTGACTTCCTTTTATTCGGATATTATTCAATTAACTATGTTCCTTCGTAGCGGTTTAATTCGTCTGCCATTTCAGATCTTGAATTTCTGTTGTTCAATCGAGTGGTGCAATCGAATTTTGGGGGTAGCTAACTTGAGGGGGAGTTGGGAACAGATAAAACTCACCGGGTATCGTGTAGCCCTGTAAAATCCTCTCCTTTTCCAATAAAAATGCGGATGTCCAGGCACATGCAAAGCACGCACTCTCACGCACGCACAAACACAGGCACAGGCACACGGTCGCAGGGAGACTGACTAGGTCTCCTGGGTCTCTTCCCCGGGTTTGCCCCCAAGAGCCAGGTACTCGCCCGGTACTGTGGTGGTGCACTCGCGCGGCCGAGAGAAAACGAACGTGAAAAACCGGCCCGAAACCGACCAACAACAATAACTCATATGGCATAAATCGATTAAACGAAAGTGCCTCCTTTGTTCTACCATAGATTGTGTAGTTATACAAGCCAAATCAGGTTCTACACAGGATCAGAGTTTAAGACCTTGAGATTCTACAACTTAACCGAATTTTTATAGTTTTTCAACTATTAATTCGACGCATTGAAGCTGAGGCGTCGGCGGAACCACACGCTTTTGGAGTCTCTCGGGTACTTTGCCTGTTGTGCGAACCTCCTGGGCTACCTACCGAGCTACCACCTGGGCCACCCCAGCCTGATCGTTTTCATTTGTCGCCCTCGACTTAGTCAACCATCGCAGTTTCAGATGAATTTCACTCTCCTCCTTCGATTCTATCTTCTTACTTTTTCAAAAATTCATTGTATGGTAGCTAATGATGCAACTGTTTTTGAGCAGGGTATTTTTTCCTATCAATATTATATTTCTCCGCTAGTTGGTTGTCCAACTTATTTTTTTATTTATTCTTGCAGTTTAAAATTATAATGAAATGGTGAGGATTTTTTTCAGAGACAAAAAAGTATTTATAATTTTCGTAACATAGAAAAGTGGGACACCATTTACTGCATTAGTTAAACTAATCAGGACTGTTAGGTTGGTTAGACAAAAGAAGATGTAGAAGAGACGTTCAAAAAAGCTCTCCAATAAAAACCCTAAAAAGTTAAAAATGCTCAGGTTCGTCCGTTTTACTCAACGTAGGAAACTCACATCTTTTTTGGTAATATCTCTCTCTCTCTTGAATAATAATAATAATAATAGTAATAATAATAATAGAGACACCATCAACAACCAGAAGAGCAACCGCAGAAACAAAATAAATCAGGAACGATGAAAGAGGGAACAAAACGGTCGGATGTTCAAGATCAGGCATGAGGGAGGGCATGAAAGAGAGAGAGAGAGAGAGAGAGAAGCGAAGACGCCGTAAAGAATCAGGTGCTTCAGGTACTCTTTTGTCTACTGCCACGGACCTAAAGAAACTTCGTTTTCGTTCTCACATCATCATTTCTTGTTTTCATGATTTGACATTGATCATAATTTTTAGTTTTATCGGTCAATTGTACAAGCATGAAAATAAGTTCTGAACGTTCAGAATTAACCTGAAAAGAAAACATAGATGCATGATCAAGCAAAATACATAAAAAACATGGACGCAGGGAAAGAAAGGATCCAAGGGGGTGAAGACGTACAAACAATAGTGAAAATTAGAGTGAAATGTAAACTGAAGGAAAGTGAAAAGTGAAAAAAACATCAGAGAACGGAGCTGAGTACCTAAGGTATAAAAACTTGTGTAAGGTACTTCTTTACGAATGGACCGCTGCCATTCATCACCGTGTTTTGGTGTCGTTTGAAAAGATTTAAAATGTTGACTGGAACCTGAAACAGGCACGAGACCTCAACCGCAAAAAAAACTAAAAATACTGAGAGACCCACTAAAGGGACAAAAGGTAGAATCTTTAATTTTCACTTTTTAATTACCTGAAATGGGTCCCTCCAAGTGCCTACATGAAATTGGTTTGACCATCAAAGGACTGTCCTCAGACATGGATAAAATAAAAAGAAACTCTGAAAGTGAGAACAAAAGTTAAGGATTTTCTCTTCTTTTGGAATGTAGTTTTGTAATTTTGCATGGATGAGGACTCACAAAATTATCTGTCAAATGACACATCGTTTAAGCTGACATATTCTGGAAAAGAAGAATTGATAAAAATGTCAGGAAAAGTACCAAAAGTAGTAGAAAATATGTGTGAGAAGGTTCTGCACTTGAGAAAACTACACACATGGATTTTAGTCAAGAAAAGGACACGCGGACTGCTACACTCCACTACTTACTGCACCAGAAGAAGTTGGCACTAGAAAAAAAAAAAAAACAAGTAAAAATTCGGTTAATCAGAAAATTTCGAAAATGTAAAAACCAAGTGTCACGTTACACCTACCAGCTACCTACCTACCTACCACACGAAGATGTCAGGCAATCCGGATATAACGATGCATCTTTATTGGGCCTGGTCTGATGACTCTTTCGGCCGGACCAATTTCCTGGGTGACTGGCCGTCTGAAGCCGCCATTAAAGGACAATGAACGTTTCAAGGGCCGAAAATCCAATCGGAAATAACGAAAATAATGAAGCTGAAAACCTTGGAGTTTAGAACTGGATTAGTCTAATCCGGGAGGTGAGGGTAGCTGGCCAGTGGATTAGTTAACCTTCTCCTTCCCCTACCGATTGAGACTTTCACATCGATTCCTCCTCAAGAGATCGCCTGGAGATTTCCAGGTGCGCGATGGTACCTGCCTGGGGTGCTGAGCGGTGGGGTGTCCCTAAATACCGTAACAGGTACTCAACAGATACCAATTCAGGCCCTGGTAACCCAGATTCTAACCCCCGTGCGCCAAAAATATTCACTTCGGTTTGTCTTTTTTCGGTTTGACTCATTAGTACTTAGGTAGGTATGTAACGCTTTATTCTCTTACTTCTTCCACCTGAAGTGAAGTACCTCCTACATTTCTTCCTAAAATTTTGGAGTGTGGTAACTTCTAAAGTCAACTGAGTCTTTGGTAATTATCTACCACGTACAAGTAACTTTGTACCGGTTGTTTTCTTCCCGACCCTGAGGCCACCCTGAACTACTTCACAACTGCCTCATTGCTTTGAGTCAGATTTTTCGAATTGATGACGTCACCGAAAACGTCACGCGAATCGTGACGTGGACCACATCGTACAACATCCGCCATATTGAGTAATTGGTACTTCTCCAGGTATTGGCAAAGAGTACAAATGTGATTTTTTGCTGAGTGCACGTGCTCGGCATACTTTTTCCCGCCGAAATATTTCAACAATTTGAACTTGCTCTATCTGTTTTCTCCTTCTTCGTCACCGCATTCACTTCCGGTTCCTAACTGGAGCAAACTAAATTTTACGGAATCGCAAAATGAATTTAAAATAGCAAAATCGAATCTTTCCCAAAGATTTTGTTCAAAGTTGAAATTTTTTGCCAAGGTTTACCTCCCTCGTACTTTCGCCCGAAACTCAAATTTTTCGTTAACGTTGCAGTGGCTCACAATTTCATCAGTTGAAATTTGGCTCCTTCCACGGTCATCTGAAAGGCAAAACTACCCCCGAATGATACTCCGTTGTTTTCATGCATGAAAATAAAATGTAACAATAAATTGGGTTTTCTAGGCAAAAGCGGAAACGGAAATCGGTCAATTAGGCTGCGCCGTGAGCTTTTAAAGAGAAAGAACAAGAGCAGAAGTCAGGTGCTGGAATCGTCCAGATATTTGACCCATGTCCCTCCCCGAACGAGTTCAAGCCAAGTCTGGAGAATGTAGAAATCGGTGGACAAAGAAACCGGAAATATAATATAATATGAAATACCAAAATTTTCACCCTAAAAATGACCTGTTTGTCCGGTAACTCACGTAAATGAAAGAAAAAAGAAAGTTTGAAAAAGTGAACCCACCATGAGAGTTGGGTTGCCCTGGACAATAACGGTAGTACGGTAAGCGATGAGCAATGGATGAAGAACGGGGTTGCAGCACACACTCTACCCTGCCGTGTCAGCAGAAAGCAAAGGTGCGACTTGCCGGAAACAAAAGAAATCTCACCCGAACCTTCCGCTTCCGGTGTTGCTTTCCTTCCTCTCGGGTTTCCAGTTGACTTCCTTTCTTTTCCTTCCTTTGTTTTTCCTTGTTTGCTCTTCTTCTGCCTTCTCTTTCAGGTTGATGACGTTCACTTTGGTCTTCTCCTTTCCGTCATCTCCGTTCTCACTCCACACCCTCCAAATCAGCCCTTAAATCATTCAAAAGGGAAGTTTTATTCAGCTGGGAACCACAAAAACTGAAAACGAATTTTGCGGCCTGTCATACGTTTAATTTTTTATGGTGTCATTCACAGCTCACGGTCTTATGGGAGGTTGGCAAAACTGCAACGACTTTCAAAGCAATTTGCTCTCAGTTGTCACACCTGGCTTTTTTGGATGGTCCTGGGGTTTTTCGGGGACTAATCGCCCTACTCCTTTCTGCAGTGACTGTCACATTGCGGTGTCACATTCTGAGCTCTTGGACTTTCTCATGTTTACTCGTTGAAATGTTCTACTTCTCTTTTTTCCATTTCTTAGATGTTTAAGTGAAGTTCTTTTCAACAAACTAAGTGCCTAAGATTAAATAAAAGTAAATAAATATATTAATACACAGTTAATTAAGAGAATGAAACATCAATATACGGAGAACTACCAAAGGAGAAGCACAGCAACTAAATTTCTAGTACGCAGAAACGAATCACAGAAAATAGCAAAACGACAGGTGGATAGAATGAATGAGAGTTATATAGCAGGTAGGCCGGGAGAGGGTGAGAGACGGTGGTGAAAGCGACCGTTAGTATAAATAGTTAATGGCCAGTATAACAATCTTTCTGAATGCTTGCAATTAATATTTTATGGATAGAACCAGTAGAACGCAGAAAATGAGAAAAAAGTAAAGGAAAAAAAAACAACAGAAGGTGGACTCAAGAGCAGCAGAAGCAACAACAGCAGAAGAAGATGTGATAGATGTAAGGTATGAGGATGCGGAGGAAGAGGAGAGATGGAAAACAGACAGCGGGGTCGCGGCCGGAGGCTGAGAGTGGGAAAGGAAGAATAAGACGAAAGTACACGAAACTCGTTTTAAAATTTTGGACAAACACAAGTGGAGTTCATCTGTAGGCAAAATTGCCAAGGACATCAAGTTTGAATAGCTGGAAATTGATCGAAGGTCCCGGACGAGTTACCGTCGACGGGAACGTGGCAGCAACGGCCGGAAAGGTTTTCTTAAGGTTCGCGTCCGGCACCGAAAAACCGGGTAGACGGGGCGGTAGAAAGCGCCGGGCAGGGAATCTCCGAACTCGAAAACGGCGAAATGGCCGAGGAAAGAGAAGAAATTCAACCGGAGAAACCCGCCATCTTAGAATGAAATTGAAAATCTGACGGGCACCCGGGTCGTCCGCGTCCTCGTCCATGCGGACTCTTCTTCTTCTTCAACCCCTGCTGGTTGGGTCTGCTGCCTGCCTGCCTGGGTTCGTCCCGTCCGGCCACCGCCAAAACCGCCGCACCTCCAGCCCTGAGTTTGACCACTGGCCACCACCGCCAATCCTTTGCATCTCATCTACTAGATTTCGTCTATTAGAGTTAGGTCGGAGGTGTTCAACGAGTTGGAGGAACCACCGGCTCTTTTCTTCCTTCTTCTCTTTCATCTCTTTCCTTCCTCTACATCGTTTGTTTCTGGTGATGGTAGTGCTCCTCCTAATCACACGAGTACTTCTCTTTTAAAAGGAAAAAAAATTCACCCTCAACCTGACTAAAAACCGTTAATCCCACCTTGGGCTCTGTTAAAAAGGACTCTGGTGAGAAAAAGAAAAGAATAAACGGATTTAACTTTTTTTCGTTAATCATACCTTCGTCCGTACCTGTTCGGTTTTGTTGCACCTGCACCATTCCGCCACCACCGGATAACGGCATTCTTTTTTGGCGTGTCCTTCGGATACCTCAGCCAGGGTTGAACCGCCCTCTCAGACTCATCTTTTTTCTTTTGGTGACATTCGATTTCAACCTTTCGATGGCCATCTTTTCTTGGTCCGACCGATGTTCTTATCGGCCCGAAACTCATCTTCTTCTTCTCCGTCATTATTGTTAGCGCTTTACCTATCCTCTTCTCAGTTGTCTGTCTGTCTTCTCTTCTTAGGGAGGGAAAACCTTCGGCGATTTCAACTTAAACGGTTACCGGTCAGAACCGCTTATTACGATCGCCGGATCGTTACACAAAGGATGCTTATTTTAGATTTATGCCTTTCGAAGAATTGTCTTTGATTTTTTTCTGCCTTCCTCCCTTTCAATATTTCCCTTACTTTTTTTATTTGCCCAACAGGAATCTTTTTGTTTGTGTTCACATTCATTTTATTTTGGCAGACGTAACACCGACCTAACACATTCTGCCCTCCTTGTTAACTTCAGAATTCAAAGGATCTTCATCAATAGATAAAGTTCATTTTCAACTTTCGCTTTCTCACTCTGCGGTCTTTTTCTACATTCATAAACACACATCATATGTACACATACAGTTCTGACTTCATTGGAAGGCAAGTCTGTTTTCCCTCACCAAAGGAAAGACGAAAGAAAATTAAACTTGGGCAAGTGTAATTGAAAGAAATATGCAACAATAAGTAATTATTGCTGTCGGTAAAAGGCAACTCCTTCAAGCGACAGCGGAATTGAAATTTAAACTTAATGAACAGCCGAAATAGAATTTCAAATTAAACCGTTTAATGCCGTTTCATCAAATACGAATTTCACTTTTCTTTTGCCATTGCCTTTAGTTCTTGTTCTTCTTTCGACATTCTCCATAGTTTCGCTCTTTGGCTTTCCTCGTTTCATCGAACGTTTCTTGTCAAATGTAAGACCTGATGGAACGCGACCTGCAAGGGAGAAATGTGGAGAAAGAAAGTTTTGAGACCCAGAGAAAGTTTGCCCAATAAGAGAAAGTTGCTCAGGGAAAATCCCCTTAAGAATGAGACCGTCGTGGAAATTTGAATTTCGGTGAAAGCAGACCGCGGCGAATAGACTAAATGACTCTGGACAATGCCAAAAATAAGGAACGAATCACAATCTGTGGAGGGCGAACTGTGCAAACGATTCAGGGATTGTGTGTTCTCTAAAATATGAAATTGGAAAGTTTTTAAATTATTTGGTAGAAAGTAAGAAAGGAAGGTTCTCGAATGTCAGGTCAGCAGAAGTAACAAAGTACAACTCCGGACCTTCTTGTCAGTAAGTTGAAATGAACTGACCACATTGGGACATTCGAAACGGAACGCTACACCAGAAGAGCCTTTTCTTTGTATTTTCTCCTGCTGGGTTACTCGAACACTTCAGGATGTGTAATGGTTTCCATCATCCCGGTCAAATCTTATCACACGGGATTAAATCTGGTGGATCAATCAATCAAAGCAGCAACATGGGAATTAAGTTGGTTTTCGGCTTTAAGGAGACAGGCACGCAAACATCCGATGGCACTGCCACTCGAATTTTAACGAAAATTTGTTCTGACCGGAATTACTCTGATACAAAACTAGAAAAAAGAAACAAACAAGAAACATTTCATAGTTGTTGTTATTCGAAGGGATCATCCAGTTAAAAAAAATAAGTGAAAAACAATAATTGTTTAGAAAACAAAGCAAGAGATAGAAATAAGCGAAGAGGAATACAAACAGGGAATCAGAACAAGAGGGGAGCTGACCAGTGGTGAGATTGACAAAGGAAACACACGGGAACACAGAAAGAAAGAAAATGACAGATGAAAAGTGGATGAATAAGCGGCAAAAGAGAGAAGAGGCAGAACTGGAACGTCGGGTACATTCGGTTTGTTCCATCCAAGCTGTGGTTGATGCCATTGGCATAAAGAAAAGAAAAAAAAAACTATTGGGCGAACGTAGATGGAAGGTCGTAACAGAATTCGGCGAAGAAACCTAAAAAGTAATTAAAACAAACAATGCAGGGAGAAGAAGAGACAGAAAGAGAGAGAGCATTTTTCACGAGAAATTCTCCACTGGGACGGCCATTAACGACTAAAAATTCAACCCCAACCCCAAAAGAAAGAAATATAGAAAAAAAGACAACCGGCACCAAGCGCGTGGTCGTGGAATTAGAAAATAATGGACGCTTACGTAGGCTAACGACACGTGTAATTTCAGTTCTCCAAAGAAGGAAAACAGTTTTGAAAACGTTTTTTTTTCAATGTTCACCATCGCGACCCCCACCCCGCTGAACATTCTTTTGAATGAGACGAGTGTAGTCAGGGGCGGAATCAGAACGGGTGAACAACACCAGAAACCAATGGCCGAACCAGGAAGGAGCGAACAGCCAGGCCCCCCAGGGAAGATGTAAAGACAGCCAGGCAAAGAAATGCGAAATTTCAAAACAGGAAGGTGTGGAAAGGTGCGATTTGGCAGGGAACGACGGTTCTGACGAGGAGAGACAAATGGAAAAAGATTACAAACAAGATCTACGGCGTGATTTCTACGGGAAAATATTTTAAAAGAGCAGAGGAGGCTACAGCAGGAGCATAATTGGAGGGAAAACGTGACTTAAAACTTAAGAAATCTGTAGAACTTGGAAAGATAACACCAAAATATAAAAAAATAGAAGAAAGTAAATATTTTTAAGTAGGCAAAACTAAGAAGAACGTTATAGAAATTCTCAAAGGTAAGGAGATCTAATAGAAATAATAGAACTAATAGAAGAGTATTCGCATGGAAAGACGCGCATCTCATTCGCATAAAAAAGTTTAAAACGATTCGAAAAGTATTATTTTCTGCATGGGTCATCTTGTCTTCAGGTTGAAGAAAAGACATTGGTGAATGACCTTAAAACAGAGGGTGAGAAAGAGCGAGAGAGAGAGAGAGAGAGAAAAGAAGGTTTCTTACGCGATTCCAAAAACCCTAAGAAATAATTACAAAGGACACGAGTGAAAGAGGCAAGACAGAGATGGAAGAAAAAAAGAGAGGAAAAGAAGCCCGCGGGGGTGGTGTGAGAGTAACGGGGGATGAAATCGCAAGAAAGTCGGGGCAGAAGACAAAGTAGAATGAGAAACACGGGTGACTGGGTGGGAAGGAGAGATAAAACGTAAATTAAAAGACTTGAGGAATGGGGTGGGGGTGGAGGCCGTTCTCAAAAGAATCAGCCCTCATCTTCATTGACAGAGGAGGCTTCGGCCCTGCTTGTGTCGTGGAAGAAGGCCAAAGAAGCAGAAGAAAAGACGTGGAACCATGAGAGGGGGTAACCGCAGGCCGTTTGGGGTAGGTCAGGTCCTCTCAATCTCTTTACTTTCATAAACTCATATCTGCCCCGCTTAATTTTCCTTTGAGAAGTTCGCCTTCACCCTTATTTTTTTATTTTCTATCAAAGTAGGCTGCATCCGCAGGGTCACTTGAATTTTGCAACGTTTCGGTCCGGTCGAGGCTACCCCTTAGGTGCAGATACTCTTGCTTCTTCCCTGATGAGCCACCCTAGCGACCCTGAATTCTTTCGTGGCCACCTTTCTTCTTCGCGACCCAGCCACCGTAGAATTAACTTCTCCTTTCCAAATGTTTGTCCTTTCCACCCGCCTGGCATCTTTCCACTTTAAATCTGATCAGACCCTAAAGTGGAAAATTTGATTTCGTCAATGGGAGCCTTTTCAATGAAAATGCATTGAATTTGGTTGTCATCCGTGGAGGTCGACAATTGGGCGACGGCCATGTGCCTTTCCCTAGTTGTCTTTTTAGAAAAGGTTGAGTTGCCGGAAACTTTGATTCTTGTACGACTTCTTTTGGGAAAACTTGAATCATTTAGAAAATGATAAACATGGCAAGTTTTTGTAGGTCAAGTTGAGTTTTTCCAAGGGTCGTTCGCCAACCCAGTGGGTCGGGAAGGCAGGAAAACCCTCTTTCCGGAGAGCAAAAAGGTTCGGAGGCCTTAAGGCCGAAATAAACTTTTTAAAAACACTTTGGAGATTATAAATGCTCTCTTTTTCCCAAGTTTCTTCTTCGTGGAGAATGGGAAATTGGCCTAAAGAAAAGTCGGACGCGAATTCCTAGAAAGTGCAAGAGTTGCAACGTCAATTTCTTATATTCGTCTGGTCCTTTCAACCACTTACACCACCACCACCACTACTTAGATGCTTTCGTAGCGTCCTGGAAAGCTCAAACGATTTTTGACTTTTTGAGACGGAAATTTTGATGGATGGGGAAAAAATAAGAAATTGTTTCGATGGAATGATGAAAACGACCAGTCCTAGAAATCAGTGATAAAGGCAAAAATTCAATTCCTAAAAAGCAAAATAGTGAAAGAGGTTGACACCACAGAGGTGACTGAACGAGACAAGTTGAAGGAGAAGAAAAAGGCATCAGGAATAAATTTGCTCAGACATCGAGTAGAGCAGGAGGAGCAAAAGTTCACTCAGGGTCAAGTTAGGCACACTGGAGAAAGAAAGAGAGAGAGAGAGAGAGAGAAGGAGAGTAGCACAAGAAATTGGAACAAACTGAGAGGAATAAAGATGTCGGAGGCAGGGAACGGACATAAATCAAAGGCGATTAGCTTTCTATCGCAACAGCAACCGGCGATTGATTTATTATTGGGAAGCTAAAGAGGCCGTCTTCGGAGTCGAACGGACAAAAACTCGGCCTCAGTGGCCATCCTAAAAAAGTTCATCAGGGCCTGGGAGATGTGAGACAAAAGCAAAAGAAAGCGAAAGAGGATTTATAGGAGCAAAGTAACCGGAAGGAAAAGTAATCCTGAGAGGAAAGAAGAAAAAGATAAATAAATTACAAAAAGAGAAAAATTCAATTCAAAAAAAAAACCAACTCGACAACACGCAGGGAGAAATCAAAGTAGAGGAGAAAACCAAAAAATTGGCCAATCACAAAGTACCTTAATTCCACCGGAAATGGTTCTGCTTTGTGTTTGTTGTGTTGATGAATGAAACATCTACTTCCGATCTGTGAATTTAAACTTTCACAGGCAGCGAAATCATTCACTTCCGTTTTCCGTTTCCGCTCGGAATCGGCTCCAGGTGACTGGTCGTTCAGGTACTGACGTTCGCCCCACCTCACCTGTTTCTTACAAAAACCTCGTGACGTTGCTTTGCCTGTGTTTTTTCTTTCAGTCAGTGAAAAGTAGAAAAACGAGGGGACGAAATTTTTCAAGGAAGGATTCGTCTGCCCTTCGGCCTTCGGTAGGCAAAACTATCCTCCCCCAACTACCCCCTTCGTTTCCACCCCCTCGTTTGAAATTCCCTCGTCGGCTTTTCCATCTCCTCTTTTTTATTAAATTGAAATTTTCTACTTCGGTGTCCTCCCAATATGGTGGACGGACATTGCCGTGCTCAGATGGTCATCCTACCATCTTCCTCTTCTTTTTCTTCTTCCGGTTTTCTTTCTTTTTCAATTTCCTCATTTACATCTTCCTTTCCTGACGCAGCATCTGCAGCCATCCTCTCACTCTTATTCTCTCATCTTTCTTATTTTTCACTTGTTTGAATTTGGCTTCTTTTTCTCTTCATTTTCTTCTGGTTTTCATTCTCTCGCGACATTTTCATACTTAACTTTGATCAGATTTCCCGACACCTCTCACTTCTACTTCTTCAATTTTCTTCAACATTTTTCTGTTACTTTTTAGGAACTTCCTCCTTTAACTACTTCGTTCCATTATTTATTTAGTCTACTTTTCTTTAAGAAAAAAAAACCTCCTCTAACAATTGCCCTATTTCTTGTGACAAATCATATTTCTTTCAACCCAATTGACCGGTTCTTTTCGTAGAAAAATAAGTTTTCTTTGGTATTATTTTTGTATTCTTTGCCAAATGCCAAAGTATCACTGACATTACTTCTTTGCTTGTCGTCCACTTCCAACTAAAAATTTATTGTTTTACTTTAAGTACATAGTCTTAGTTTGTCTTTTGAAATTGTCATAAATCAGAAAGGGACGAAATTCGCACCTCGATTGAACCAATATTGATTGATTTCCACTTCTAATTTATAAGAATTTCTAATTATTTTGACCGCTTCTTACACACCGAGAAATATTCTCGTTTACCTACAATGACATGAGAAATTTTCTGCAAACCGAGACAAGAAGAAAGAAAACGAAGTCTAAAATTTACAAATGTTTGATGGATGGATTTGAAGAAGATGAGGATGGAGAAGAAGGAGTGGCGTAACTGGGCTTCAGAAGCAATCAATATCATCATAATATAATAATATGATGGATTGCTCCAAGCAACGTAACAGCCAGTCCCAGAGGTATATTATAATATGAAAGAACTGTTGCTCCGGCTAAACTCATTTATACTGAAATCCAATATATCAAATAGCTCTTTGGATTAAATTGAGAGGTGGCACATGAGCCAACAGGAGTTGAGGGCTTTCTGCCCAGCTTCCTGAAGGTCTGGCACATCCATAGGGATGTACACTGGCCTTGTGTCTCGTCTACTCCCCAACTGACGATGGGGTCAGAGGTAAAAAGGGGTCGACCGGTCAAGTGGAGAGGACTGGACAAGGAGGAGAAGAAGACATCCGGAAGCCAAGAAGGAATGTCTCCATTCATTCGACAATGAAGTGGAGCAAAATGAAAAGAAAAAAGGTATGAAAATTAAGAAAAGGGAGAAGTTAAAAAGGAAAAAAGGAACCGGTCAAGACCTTTTTCAACCCATCAACCTTTTCTCCTCAGCCAACTGCCTCTCTCTCTCTCTCTTTATGATTCTTTCCTGTTAATTTTAGGACTTTTTTGTCCCTTAGTCCCATCGTCTTTCACACTTTCTCTGTCCATCCATCTACTTCTGTACTCGATACCCAATTTACCACTGCAAATACTTGTTTCCCTCTTTAGACTCCCTTATTTTTCATCTACTTTGTCCTGCAATCTTTCCTTCCAATCCTTTCACCTGCTTTCTTCTTCTTTTTATTTTCTATTACTTGTTCCCTATCATGTCCTCGTAAATTCTTTACTACCCATTTTTGTTACTCTCTAAATTTTTTCTTACGTTAAACTTGACGTATCGTAAGCCACATAAAAAATTTTTCTATTCTTTGAGTAGTTCTGTTGGTTCTGTTGTTATTTTTTGTTGTAGTCTTTGTCAAGAGCGAGGGGGGGGGGTTGTTCTCCCACAGGGTTGTTGGTCCAACAAAAAAGGACTTCTAAATTTCCTTCTGACTTAGATCAACTCTCAATCAACAGAAAAGATGCTTCATTATTCTTTATTTCTTTAAATTACTTTACCTTCGTCACTACATCCTCATTCCACGTGTCTTTTGAGAGCCGCTAACCTTTTTCTAATTTAACCAGTTACTTAATCTAGGTCAGGTCTTGTACTCCTTCTTTTCATCTCACCTCCGCTCTCTGTGACCTCTGTTTTATTTGTTGTTGTTGTTGTTGCTATTGCTGTTGAAAAAGGTTTACAATTAACCTATTTATGGAACTTGAAGGATTAAACCTTTTAATGTTTGGGGACCCAAACACTCTGACCCAAAACTCCAACCAACAAGGGTATGCGGAGAAAAGGACGTTTGGTCGAAGATCCGAAGGGACCCTTGCCCTTCATTCTTTAATATTAACCCAAATGAATCCTTTTGATTTTTATTCGGACAGAAAAAGATGAACCGAGCAAATCAGGGTGTCCAAGGGTAGTCCAAGGGTTGACCGCGGTTGTTCCGACCGCTGGTCACACACTTTTTCTACCTTTCAACGGAATCTGTTAGTTTGGAAAGTGGAAACCTCTCGTACTAGTGAACCACATTCTGAATTGATGTTTCACAAACCAAAGAAGGTGGAAAGGTCAAATAAATGAAAAGTTGTCCTACCTCCGATCCAACAGACTTGGACTTGTTGAAGTTTAAACTTCTAGACAGTTCATATTTTCCTTTCCTCTGGAGACTGTTCATGTGTTTTGCAAGGATTTTCTATTTATTTATTTTACCTATTGATTCTAAGGATGCAACGCTCCATATATATTTTGAAAAATGAGAAGAAAAATAGCAATGTGAATCTACAAAGAGGCAAGTGGACAAATAAAAATAACAGGAGCAAGAAAGCAATGAATTCCACAAGGAGTACGGTAAACTTAAAAGTTAATACGACGTTCGAATGAGAATAGGCACATAAAAAGTGTAATTGTAAGAGTGAAAAAATCAAACGAAAACATAAGTAAAACAAACAAAAAAGGTGATTCTCCGAACTAAGTAGAACGAAACAGCCACCGAGGATACTCAACTAAGAAAGATAGTTGCATAAAGCAGAGGATATCAGATGCAAGTAGAAAGAATTAAAGTGCAAGATAAGGAAAAGAAATGTATGAGAAATACAGAATTAAATGTTTAAAATAAAGTAACAAGCTAGGAAAGTTTAATTAAGCAGCTAAACAGGTAAATGCCGGGTGAGGCAAACAAAGTTTCAAACATTCAAATGTAAAATTAGGAAAAATGGGAAGGGTAGGCCACTGGTATTAAACGGAAAAACATATGTGATCTTAAAAAGACAGAAATTCAGTTCAGTTAAATAGAAAGAAGAAACAACAGCGATAATGTTTCAGGAAAAGAGGAAGGAAAAGCATAATGTATAAGCTAGAACAGGAAAACACTTTGAAAACCAATAAAAGGACCAGAAAAAGATGAAGAATGGTAAAATAATAAAGTCACAGAAAGTACCAATTTCAGTAAAATAAAAGGCAGTTGTAAAAGAAAAGTCACAGCAAAACTGGAAAGTAGATGAGTGTCAAATAATAAAAGAAGGAAAAGTTGGACGACAGATGACCCGTCCCTGAAGTACCCCAAAGTCAAAACGGACGAGTACCCGAATAAAGTTGCAGTGGGAAACCACTGGGAAGGAAACGAAGCGACAAATGGCGAACAGGTGGAACAGGGAAAGAGTAGGGAAGAAGTAGGGAATCGGTGGTACCCACGCGGTGAGTACCGGGTTGAGCGAGTACCGGGTATTCGTAGAGAGGAGACCCCCACACACGCACAAGGTTCAACTTGAGCAGACGGTAACGGAGAAAGTAGGAGGCCATATTGAATGAAGAAAATTTGCAAGAGGATAGATAGAGGCTGTAGAATCCCTAAATTTCACTTGAAACTATTGATTTTACCCCGGAGAGTCAGAAAGGGGTTGAACAGGGGGGGTTGTTTCAGAGGGTTTGCTTTGGGGGGTGAGTTTGAACGGTGGGCGAGGGGGTGTTCGTGGTGGTGGCGGAGGCTGCGGGGGGCCAGCTCCTTGCCCTGCGTCCAGCGGCAGGCCACCCGCAGGACAGAGCTTCGGCCTCATCTCACATTGACGTGCTTTCCCTATTAACTACTTTCCCTCACCTACCCTTAGTTCTCTCAGCAACAGCAGCAGCAGCAGCAACGGCCCTTCTGCCGCTTTCTCTCTTACTTTCACCTCTACCTTTTCAATCTATCCGTCCTACTTCCTTAGTCTCTCTCTCTCTCTCTCTTTCTCGCCCTTCCCCCCCCTCTTCTTCCTCCTCCTTCTCTTCTTCCCTTTCTCTCTTTACACACCCGTCCGCCTTCTTCTCAATTAATATTCCTTTATTTATTTCAACGTTCCCAAGTGTTAAATGTGGAAACTTGGCCTATGCAATTCGTACGAACAGAGTCTAAGTAAATAGTGTAAATACTTATTTGCATTACAACGTACACAACGACAATACGCCAACTGTCAGGAAAATAGTTATTTCACGAATTAAAAATAATATTAACGTTAGACAACAACATTAAATATCAATGCTTAAATTTATCAGTAATTTCAGGTAACTTAATCGATAGTGATAAAACCAATATTAATTCATTTGACAACAACCGTTAATATTTAAGTCACCGTGAAATAATAAAATGTGCATAATCTAACTATCTGGTGCATTTCTATTACTTTAGTAATGAATATTTTTAGAAAACTGATTGAATTCGTATTCTCATGTGCTGAATGTATATATATTTATATTAATTTATACAATCCAACTTGTAGGTGTTCTAAACGCCTACAAATGTGTAAATTTGTCACTATTTTGTACCCAGTGACGTTGTGAGTAGTTTTAATTGAAATTTTTCGTTTCTTTCGCGGTCTGATGACGTTAAATTTTGATGTGGCGAGTTGAAAGGTCAAAGAATCCTTCTGATCACTTCAGGATACTTAAAACATAAACAGGTGAGGTATCATGGGTAGGTGCAACGAGGCCGAGGTGAGGGTTGATGGGCCGGTGGTTCAAAATTAAAAAACTTTTGACCCTAAACGAGGGTCACAGGGTCCTTCACGCAGCCCGCAAAATGGTTTTAGGTGTATCTAATCTCTAAACTTACTTTCCTCTCTGTCTTCTCCTTAATTTTATTGGGTTCTGTGGTTTATTCTGTTTCTTCTTGCTGCAGATAATTCATCAACATATTCGAACATTTCTCAATATTCTGCTTAAAATTAAAACGACAGAAGTAGAATTAGAACGAAGGTTTCACTTGTGCACGGAACGTACCGGTAAAACATGTGAAACGTTCAAATTCTGCAAAGTAACTTCTAAAGGGTACCAAACCTATTTCTAATAAGGTTACTGGTGAGTGAAAAAAGTACTAATTACGAAAATAGGGAACCACAAGACGTACCCAACAGGTGGGAGAAATAAGTTCGAGTACCTGCAAAGAGCCCGTCAAACTTTCAATTTGGTTCCTGCTGCCCCTCCGAAAACCCGCAAGCGAAAGTATACGGTAACGGTTTTCAACTTTTTCTTCTTCTTCTTTTTCTGCTTTTTCTGCTGTCGTCTTCTTCTTTTTTCACAGTCTGATTCCACGAATTGTGCGGTCAACTTTCAAACTAGAAAAGCTTAATGTATTCGCCGACCTCCCATCTCCCGGGACACCAACCCTCCCCTACTTTTCTCAGACTGCCTGGCGCATTTTGACTTCTTCCTATAAAGAACTCTTTTTTTTCTTGTTTGTAAATTTGTCTGAGGAATCGGTCGGCGGTCTAATGTTGGCTATACCAACTTGAGATATCGCGGACCACGTGCAAATTCTGCAGGTCACAGAGGGAACCACAGCAAGGGGTAGGTAAGGTCTTCTTCCACTGATGCCAAACCAACACGGTAAATATTGAATAATTCATCTAATACTAACTTTTGTTTTTATATCTAATTGCTCAATATAATTATATTAATATATTTTATGGATGATCCGAAAAGTGAATTATACAAGTAACTCTGATTTGTAATTTTTTATAAATATAATAGTACCTTTCCAGTCGATCTCAGATAAACATGTATAATTAATTATTTACAGTACATTTAAATATTTTTTTAAATTCGTATTTTTATTTTTTAGGTTGAACTATTTAAGTGTTACACAAACCTATTTTTTATAAACTTTTTAAAAAGTTACCTCTTTAAAAAATATATAATTACTCCAACTTAATACCTTTATTTTAAAAATAATTTATCCTTATTTAACATCACAAATTAACTAATCGGAATTGGAGTACGAATTTCGAGTTGTATTTATTGTATAATTGTTGTAAAATTTAAGCGATCGTAATACCTTAAGAGCCCACACATAAATTCAGCTCGTAGTGAAAAGTTAAATAATAAAAGGTTAATCAAGTAATGACTACAAAGTAACGGCGACGATAAAACCGTAGGCGAAACCACATAATAATAGATTGTATTTTATATTATTATTTATGTATTATTAAATGAGGCTGTTGGAGGACGCGCAAACGGCAGGCTGGGTGTGACAGGTGTACCTGCCGGTACCTTGAACAATAGTTCGTGCTTGAATTTGTGCAGTTCAGGGGGTACTCGGACCTGAGACTTTCTCACCGGTGGCAGGTGAGCGTTTGGAACTGAACCTCTGCAGAAGTACCTGAAAATCTCAATTTAGCAAGGGGTTGAATGTATAAAGAATGTTGATTTGTAGTTAATTCGAAATGCATGCACACATACGTGCAAGATCAATAGTGAGAGAGAGAGAGAGAGAGAGACAGGGGGTGAGTTGGATGTCGTGGGGGGTTGAAATTGCCAAGGCGTCCAGCAGAGCCTCTTCTACTGGGCGAGAGGGACAGAAGGGTGGCCGAGGGACCGAAGAAGGACGAAAGAGGACGAAGGGGGCGTTAGGGGTTGGTCAGGGCGCAGAGGGAGCAAACTATGCAAGGGTTGAAAAGGGAGATGGCATTTGGCCACCCTTAGCTATGCGGGGTCCGTTTGCTAATATTCCTACTTCAATTCGAGCTCCTTCTATCTCTTCTTCTTTGCTCTCGTTCTGTGCTCTTTTCTTCTTCCACGTTTTTGCCACACTCAATGAAGTTATTTTTCATCTCTTGTTTTGGAAGAACACAGGTATTCCGCGGAAACGTGCCCTGGGGTGAAAGCATCCCCTAAGTGGCCACCCAAACTACTGGACTTCCTTGTCACGTTCTGAACGAGGTACTCTACAGAAACTTAGACTATCAAGGACTGAGTGGACACAGAAAATTCCTCCATCTACTTCAACGAAAAGGTAAATTTAGTTAAACATATATAATTATTGCGACAGTGTTCTATTCTTTAAAGGTATTAATTCTTGTAACCGAGTATTGACAAGTTCCATCATCAATAAACAACAATGTAAAAAAACATATTTGCTTTAGGGTCCTACATAGGGTCTACTATTTTTCATTGATGTTAGAGAAATTAAGAAATTAATAAACCCTGCAAGATGTGAATGATTTCTGTGGTACATCAAGTAGCCCTGTACTTGTCATGTGACACTGCGACATTCTCATATCTTCTATAAGTTGGGAAAGAGAAAACACTCGGATGCAGGTACAGGTAGGTGACGTCCTCTTCCTCCCTTCCAGCAACAGGTTCAACCTCCCCCAACCTGTGTTTTCCTTTTTCATTCGATCGTCAGGATGTTCCGCCTTTTCCTTTTTCTTCTTCTTCTCCAACCGCCGGAAAAGATTTTCTTGGCCTTTCCGCATTTCTCATAGATCCTCAATTTGCCTCTCGGCCGGAATTCCTTTCTAAAAGGATTTTCATACCTTTTCAAAATTGATAAGCCTTGTCCATTCCTCCATTTTCCTCCGACCCAACATTCTCGTTCATGAGTTGGAAAGAAATAAAATCCTTAGGAACAACATCAGGTGAACTCGTCATCAGTTTCCGGTTCTTCCGGAAAAGGTTCGCTTGCCATTTGCTTTCAGGTACATCAAAATTTACGTATAACCTTGAATAAGGTTTCTCGTCATTCGCATGACCTTAAACCTTTACCTTTTCAGGTTCACTTGTAATCCATTTTTCCATCTGTCGATGTTTCTGCTACCCGTATAAGTGCTACTCTCAGGTGTCACCGTTCCTACTGAACAATGTTTATGCGAGGGAGAAAGAAAGAGAGAGAGAGAGAAACTCCAAAGGGTTCCTTAGGTGAGGTTCTTCAGTTTCCAGGTGACGGTACCCCCAAACGGAGTTGCAGGACCTCCAGAGGACACAAACTGTTCCTCTTTCATCCATTGGATAAAAAAAAATTAAGTTACCGTTGAACGAGTACTCACCACCTACTTGCTAACTGCTTACAATCCCAATACTTTTAATTTGTGTCACTCTTCTTGTTCTATCGTCCTTCTTCTTCTTCTTCTGTCCACTCGGGGTGAATTGCTTTGAACGCTGAAAAATCGAATTTCTCAATTTTTACACAGCTTTTTTCTCTTGACAGACATCTGCTTTCTGCCTCCAACTTCCTCTCTCCTACGTCCTCCACAGTTCATTCCTTGTTCTTTGTCTTTTTCGAGCATCCCAAAAAAGCTCCAAAATGTATTGATTACCATTGTTCTATTTTGAAACATTCAAATAGGAAACTGTCCTAAGTGATTGATAATCGTGTACTTAGACTGCTTCGCCTTACTTTTTCTTCACTCCGTCTACTTCCACGTGATTATCGTGTTCATTCAATTTTTTTGTGTTTCAACTGTTTGTGTTGTCCGTCGTTATGGCATTTCCCACTTGATTTTAGAAAACTGGGTTATATTAAAATATGAAACAGAGTTAACCGCCAGGACAAATCGTTAAAACGTTAGATATAAAATGCAACCAAGTAATAAACGATAAATGAAAACTAATATTTTGTTATACCTGAAATGTAAGCTCATGTTATTCTGCTTCCACATTTTTAACTCCCTCATGAGAATGAGCTTGTTTGTCTGAGTTGTTCGAGTCGTTTGGGTGGAACAACACTGTCATATAAATTGTTACTTTAAAAAAGGAACATGGAAGTGAAGAATTACAAATAATGGACACCTATAAGAGGCTCAAGTGTACAAGAACTCGTGTACAGGGCAGTCACCGGGTGCCCAACTACCGTTGCTTCTTGGTTGTATTTTAAATGTAGTATTTATTCTTTTTATTTTCAGACGACTGGGGATGAAAGTATCCCGCAGTTCTGAATTGCTGACGAGACATGTGTAAAATTTCATCTTCATTTCTACTTATTAAGTTCTCCTTCTGGTTACATTCTTGTATTCATGTATACATTCTGTGTATACATTCTTGAATAACACCATTTTGTTTTTTTTTATTTGTGGCTTTTCATAAAAGATAAAGGTCCGACAGAAACATAAAAATTCAACTTTTTCACCGAATACAAAGGAAGCAACAACACACAACAGCAGCAACAAGGAAGACGACGACAAACGACGCGGAAACGAGCAAAAAAATTTGAAATTTCCTTTTCAAATTTAAATTTCCTTTTAGAAAAAGTAAAATTTGGATTTCGTTTGGGTCTGTTCCACCAGCTGAGAATTTTAATTGGTCAGAAGGAGAGCAGGATGAAGAAGTAAAAAGCGGAAACGGTGTGAGGAAATAGAAGTAGAAGAAGAAGTAGACGTGGCAGCAGAAGAAGGAAAATTTGAATTTTCCACAACCCGGGGGTTTCAGGGGTTGTTGGGTAGGGGTAGGGTGGTTGACTGTTTGGAGGTTGAGAGTTTTGGGGCCCTGAAGAAGATGTTTGATTTGACCGGCATTTAATGTTTCAACTCTCTCTGTCTCTCTCTGTCTCTCTCATCTCAGAATATTTGAAGCTGGGCGGTTATTTTTAACAGATTGGTTGCCATGGAAACCGGATGACTCGGGAAATGGCTACTTGACCGTAACATTTTCCCTTTGCAATTCAAATTATTATCGCTTTTCCTCCCGCCTTCATCTCCGGGAAAATCGAAGAACGTGTGACTGGTTGCTGCTGCTGCTGCTGTTGCTGCTCGTGCTACGCTTTCCAGAATATTCCACAAGTTGAAATTGTCTTTGTGTGTTAGAAATAGACAAATTGATCTATGAATTTTTAGTTTCTTACATCTACGTAATTTTCTTCCCGCAAAATATTTGTCGGATATTTTAACTCCGAAGTCTCCCCAAAAGTCTCCTTTGGTGTACAGGAATGTTTCCGTCAGGCATCTCCAAATTCCGATGTGTTAGTTGAGTCAAATGACTTGTTATGTTCACTATTTCAAAAAACGTTTTTGCCACGGTGTTCTTTGAAGAACGCCTTTTACACTTAGAATTGAAGGTTTGTGACTATGGAAGAAAGGGACAAACACATCACACTTAATGAAGTGATCATATGTAATGGAAAACCTCGACAGTAGCAAAAGAAAGAACTGAAAATGCAGCCTATTTGTCCTCACGCTTCTTACCTATCTTCGCATTTATTGATTAATAAAATTTTATTTTGAGCGTTACGAACGCAATAGTCATACATAAGATGCATAATCTGCACGTTATTTCCCACTTCTTGATATTACCTTAAGTACAAAAACCCCTTGAAGCATAACTTTTGGTCAAAACAGACTTTATTTATTAATAGAAATTAATATGTGTAGGCCAATTTAGATTAATGTTAGTATTTAACAATAATTTAAATTTATTTATTTTCAAATTGAAATCGAACCAGGTCGGTCAACTCTGGACTGCCTCTTCAATGAAACGACAAAACAATATTAATTGTAATATATTTTCATACTTATATTATACAAGGAGAAACCTTGTACTAATAAATTGTTTAATATTGCTTTAGGTAAAAATAGTTATTTAATAATAATGAGTTCTTTATTAAAGAGTTGGAATTGTGAAGTTTTCGTACTCACAAGCCCCTGTATAGTAACATCACAATCCTCCAACATCACTCATTCAGAAGGGGAAACCAACAGACGTGACGAATGAGAGAACGTTAGATTTAATTGTTTGACAGATTCGCCGTTACATTGATATATAGTCGGCCTATATACACATAAATTCGGGAGTATTGTCTGGTCTAATAAGTTGGCATTCCCCTGCTGCACATCAGACATGGGAAGTTCGGTATTTGAGAGAGGGCAAGAAGAATACAAACAGGTGGAAAGAGTTCCCTCATGGTTTCTAACTCAAAGAAAAAGGCAACCCTTACTTGTAAAAATCACCTTTTCGACACTGGAAACGCCAGAGTAGGAAGTTGTTGATGTTGAAACAGGAAGAACAACTTGTACCAGCTTTGAACAATGCCATTTTCCGGGTGTCTACCTGTCCACTCAAAACCTGTTGCTGTATATGTCTATTAACATTTTACAATGAAACATGTTTCACACTTCCTCATTTTCATGCTCTGTGAATTACACCTAAGAACAAGTCCAACATGTAGGCCAGGGTAGCTGCCATTGACGATTTTAAGTTCATGTGCTGTCGTGCCCCTAGGAAATTATTATTGTACACTGATGTTGTATGTTTTGATAGTTATTATTTGTAGTTAGTGTGATGTGGGAGGACTGACGGTACATTGGTATAAATACCAGTAATATTGTACTTGCTTAAGGTACTTTCACAGGTTAACACACCTGTGGTGGTTTTTGCCCACACACGGTGGCTGAGCGGTAGCATAAATTACGAAGGTATTTCACCTGATACCAGAAAGAAATAAAAACACAGCCGGAAATTTCAAGATCCGGCGAGGACCCACGAAAGGTCCGCATGGTTCGTGCGACGTAGAGGCCTCGAATTCGGCAAGGTGACCCGGAAGAACCCTAAAAACCAAGGGAGAACGTTACTAGTGTAGGACAACTACCCTTGGAAAGGGCAGTAAAACCCTGAGAGAATAAGGGAACAACCCTTGATACCCGTCAGGCAGATGCACGTTCGAGTCATTTAATTTTTAAATGGAACCCTGAAGAACCTTTTGTCCTCTTCCCGGATTCCTTCTGCTTCTTCTGCTTCATCGTTTTCTCCTTTCAGGACAAACTACCCTTGTCCCATCGTCTTCGGAGGGGTTTCAAACTACTTTTAACCGTCACTAATTCCTCTTTGTGTCACTGCAAATAATCGGTGCTCTAATTTAAAAACGAATTCTTTATTTTAATATATATATATTTTCATACTTATACATTGTATTGAAGTTGTTGAATGTGGTTTCCAGCCGTTACATTTTCTTATTTTCGAAGAACTAATACTTTTCTGGTCTAATTACCTGACTTTTATTGAGGTCTGTCGTTTTCCTAAGAGTCACTTTCCGAATGGAAACTCTTGGACGGTCTGTCTAATTAACATGCAACGCCAACTCACACGTAAATTGTATTTCCTCTGCGTGATAGATATATACTTGTTTCACAAAGTTATTGTACTAATTTTTGTGTATAATAAGTAAATTACTGATATTGCGCTCTTATTTGTTGTCTTTTTAAATCTACTTTTGTTCCTTTAGGACAAAGTCACTAATCTGAACAAAACCGTTTTAGTTAGTGTGTCAAAATTGCTTCTACGTACTCTGATTTCTAGTAGAGCAAGCTCTTTTGATTAAAAGACTTTCTGCTGGGCTTGCTCGCTTGCCATTTTGATATTGATTCTCTTCCATCATGAAAATTCTCAAAGACTTTTCAAGTGGTTGTTTATTAAATTCATTAAAAGACCATCGAAATTTGTTATACATTTTGATGAGCAATACTTTGATTTTTAGCTTAATAATTTTTAGAAAGTTTTCTAGACGTACGTTTCGGAAGAAAAATAGAAAAACATCGGACGGAGCACCGAGTACTCAGTGATAAAATACGATTGGGTGAACATTGTGAAAAGGTTCGACCAAATGAAATATTATTGCTTTTATTATAGAGATACTACAGGAGACATCAGTTCACTAGGTTTGGATGTGCTGCAAAGGACAAGTTTACGAAAAGTTCAAAGCACGAGGGAAAAGGACTCACAATAGAAAGAATCACAGGAAGTAAATGTGAAGTCAAAAAAATACCACTATAAGTACATACAATTGTCATTCGTTGAAACTTCTAAATTTAAACAAATAGAAAAAATCAGTTAGGATTCGCATGGAGAGAGAGAGAGAGAGAGAGAGAGAGAGTGAAATTGATTTGTAGCAGATGTGTCAGTAATGTGGAGGATGTGTCCACGCTGGTTGTGCTTTTTCAGTCAACTTTGGTTAGACAGAGATACTCGGGAGAGAAGAAAACAATTACCTGTAGGGTACCAGGGCAGGTACCTTATTCCTTAATCATTTTAGTGTGACCAGTACCTTCCCATCTGACCTGATGATTCGCTAAAATTCGTACAAAAAGAGGAAGAGGGAGAAAAATGGAGGGGGGGGACAAGTTTCACAACGATCCTCTCCGTGCAGACTCCAGTAAGGCTCATTAACACCCCATTCCAGAGCCGAAGGAAACCTTTTGGAAAAAGGGTTTCCTAACTGATCGCCATTGTTCCTTTTACGACCGGAGTTTTTCTTCTGGTTGTGTCCTCTCATCCTCTCACCTGAATGAAACGGTCCGATTAAGGAATGTTCTCTTGTCTTCATCACGTTCTGCGTAGTTACACTTCATTGTGTATCAAGGGAAGAAACGCGAGTTTAACACCAAGAAATAATGTTTTTTATTAAAGGGTTGGAAATACGTTAAGGGATGTCTCCTTCCCGAATGCACCCCCGGGGTGGGAAAGAATCAAATAAGATTTTCCGCTAAGGTAAAGTCTTCAGGAGAGATTCCAGCCTCTGTGGCCGAGATGTTTTCATCCCTCTAGTGATTTGGGGGGTGAAACTGTGACGTACCCGAAACCAACTCCTGGAAAACAAGCGTTGAAAATGAAATGTTTCATCCCTTATTTTCCAATATTTCAAATTACAGCAAGAAATACAGAAGGGAAATAGTAAACTGTAGCAAAATGAAACTTTATGTACATCTTTTTTGCTAATTGGCTAAGTCGTGGTACTCACTGGGTTCATCTTCTTTTTCTATTCGATTACTATATTTTCCTCCTTTTTGTTCAATTCTTCGTCACAAAAGTACGAACAAGAGCTTCAGATACCAACAGGTGTATAGGGTCTAAAGCACGGGTCTAAAGACCTGAATTGAAATTCTCACTTCACATGCAGTTCCTTCCAAAGTTCACCTGTTTAGGTACGACTACTGAAATGCAAAACTAACTAAGAGTACCCCACGGAAGACAGTTGTTGAAAGGTGGACAGGCTCTTTTTACGGTAAGTATTTACTGCACTTGTTATGCGAAGCAACCAAAGTACAGCTGTACCACCGTGTTTTGAGAACCCTTGAACTTTTTCTAAACTCAAAGTTGCTTAGCTAGCGGTAGGGAACAATCCAAAGAAGCAAAAAGAAATAGAAAATAGAGAGAGGGAGAGAGAGAGAGAGAGTGTGTGTGTGTGTGTGTGCGCTGAAAGAGAGAACCAGTCTACATAGAACTTGACTAGTTTTTCGCTTTTATTGTTAATAAAGATTGGCAATGTCTGCGCACGACTTGATGGTCGTAAAAGCGATTTTTACGATGCTTGAAACCGCACGGAACTAATTCCGAAAACTGACCTTGGACTGACTCGAACACCATTGTTTTTGTCCGAATTTGTCTGTCCTTCATCCATCTTAATTTGCTTGCTCCGAAGACTTCTATGAACTAGCCTAATGTCTTTTTAATTTTGCCAATTCGATCGGTGACCCGAGAGAGGACGATTGCACAAATATTGCAAACAAATTGAAAGTGAAAAAGTAGCGGAGGTTCAGCGTTGTACTTGAAATGTTTCACCTGGTCAGTAGATCAAGAAGCCTTTGAGCCGGTGGCCCAGACACCGTCACCTATTGATACATGAGAGATGGAAAACATGGCGAGTGTCCTAGTGGTAGTGCTACGGAAAAAGCTCAATTTCTTAAATAAAAAATAAAACACGGTATATGACCTGGGGGTGTTAGGGGAGAGGTGTTGAACAGAAGGTTTTAGGGCTCGGTGGCTGCGGTGGTAGGAGGAAACACGACGACGTTATTAGAAAAATCGAAGACGAACCTTCGAAAATTGTTAATTTCAGGATCAAATTCGATTCTCCGGCAAATGAAATTCAATATTCTCACAAGTAATTCAAGCCGAAGAGCACAGACGAAGGAACTAAAATGAATAGATGAAGGAAGAAGATAACGGAGATGTTGATAGATACCGACAAGGCCCCCTCTCTATAGCTCTTTATCTTACACAGGCATAGACAAGGGGCAGAAAGATAGGGAGGGGTGAATAATAATAGTAAATAAATAGAAAAGTTCACATGGTTCACCCCATTAATAAAACAAATAGATACAAGAAAAGAGAGAGAGAGAGAGAGAGAGGAGGTAAGAGGGCACAAAAAAACCCGCCACCACCTGGCCTAGTGGCTGGGAACCGGGAAACACTCGGAGACTTTGGGAATGAGGTGAAGACACTCAAGGACAGAACGTAGGCCATGACGCTGGGAAAGGAAGGACATGGAAAACCTAGTAAGTCCTCCAGCCG
The DNA here is from genome assembly GCA_037055365.1 of Polyplax serrata. NCBI lineage: Eukaryota > Metazoa > Arthropoda > Insecta > Psocodea > Polyplacidae > Polyplax > Polyplax serrata. Next base: position 11,792,626 of record JAWJWE010000003.1, read on the forward strand.
AAGGGTAACTCTATCCCCCCAGGTGAATATGAATTTACCTAAGAAACATCTGAGATCGGGCTATGTGTTGGAAGTGTGCAGGTCCTGAGGATCCCCAGGTTGAAAGGAAATGACCGAAGGAAAACCTTCAGTGATGGAAAATATATTTTCCAGAAGAGGTTAGCCGTTGAATTTCTCATTACGGCAATTAAGTCACGAACTCAGACCGTTTGTCTGCACCAACACGGTCGCATTTCCTGTCGAGTTGCACCAAAATCACCAGAAGTCACCCAGCCCCTTTAAAACCTTCAGTTAAATGCAAAACCACGTGCACAGAAACAAAGAGAAGAAATGAATGAGCCGAATGAAATGTGTGTGAGTCGAACAGGCAGAGGCACACAGACACCATCCAACGCACCTCAATTTGCACCGGACACGGTGATTTCGGCGTTTATTTATGTCTACCCTAAATTCTGCATTCATTTCACGTATATAATAAATTGTCTGGTAATAGAAATTCGCATTCGGCGAAAATATTTTCCTATCACCGATGGAACCTGTTTCAGGTTTGCCAGGTACGGCAATGACGCCACTCGGGCTGCAATCATCACCTGATGCACTTGGTTTTTCTGCACACCCAAGTTAGTGGTGGCCTTCGACGAAGACGAGACCTTCGAGGAACAGTCACTTCAGCAATTGAGTTGAGCGCAGGTGAGTTCTGAAGTTCTGAGTTCTGAGCAGAAACCGTCCTAACTTTTTATTTTCTAATTCGTGGTTTATGTTGATCGCAGTGACCAGTAGTCTGATTGGCAGGTGTAAGAGAGAATTGGGAAAAAAAACCGCGACACCTCCAGAGGATGAGGACAAATAGAGAAGTTCGTCTGAAGACAACACAGAACGGTGCACAAGTTCACATTGAGGTGGTTTTGAAGCCACGTCCAATGTCTCCTGTGCGTGTGTGGACGCGCATTAATGCCCTGCTCCCAGAGCTCCCGGAGCTCCCAGAGCAGTCAATCACCTTCTGACACCCCTTTTTCTTTGAACCAATTAATTTTTCATCTCTCCAGCGAAAAATTAACACAAATCTCCAATTTTAATTCGACTTAAGGGAGCCTTACGCTATGGTGTCGATGGGGATGGCGGGGGGCGCGGGGGGGAGAGAGAGAGGCTGGCACCCACCGCGACAGGATAAAACCAAGAGGTGGCGGAACCTGGCCCTGGGAAAAAATCCTCGATAATTGAACAATGGAAATGATGGCTTATTGCAGAATGAGAGGAGAGAGGAACCAAAGCACCGACCACCACCCACCACAGAGAAGGTTGCCTTGGCGCTCAGAGGGCCTTCCAACGGAAACGGAAAGGGCTGAGAGAGGGAATGTTTCAAGAAACAAAAAATGGATGATGTTTACGTTGTGTAATATAAACAATCAGAATGGTAAATGCATGGAGATAAAGTAGAGTCACGTACGTGTGCCAGGACCGGATCAAAGTTTGCCATTTTAATGGTAGTTTTTGTTCCTGAAAATCCCCCGACTGCCATAACTCTGGTGTTCCTGGTCTTGCTGCCACCTCGCTCTCCCCCCCCCTCTCGCTTACACCTTTGACAAACCCCCCACATAGACGCACTTGCCTGCCTGCCTGCCTACCTACCTCTCTTGGTGCATTTCCCCACGCTCGGATTTTACACGGTTAATTTAAAGTCAATAGCCTTTATGTTGGATGGAAAACCAATAAATGGTTAGCATGTCTAACAAGTCGGGCCGGCATGCGGAGAGAAGACGTGGAAATTCATTATTGAGGTCCTGCGAGAGTTAATTCTTTGGTAGGAACGGGCTGTCTGAGGAACCCCGAAGCAGGCGTGACACGAAAGGGTCAAACTTCTAAAGTGGAGGAGGAAGGAGAAAGACAATTGTTGGCAAGACATGTTGAGGAGAAGGCAAAGCTTCTAGTTTTGGACACGAAGCTCAAATGATTCATTAATCTCTTTCATTAGTTCCATCCAACCAGTTGGTAGGCAGACGTAGTGGTACTGTTGGTTAGGCAGGTGTTTGTTAGCTGTCGAGGGTCAACTTTACTGTTGCTTCCTGCGGAGCAAGTCACTCTTTTGGATACAAATAGGAATCTGATCAGAGGTGAGGGAAGTGATAACCTTCTCAGATGATCAACCTCGATGACCGACGAGTTAATCGTATCAGAAAGTAAAAAAAAAACAAAATTTTCAAATAGAAATAATAATTTTTATTTTAAAGACTAAAAATCTTTTTAAAAGAATCGAACATTGGCCAGACGATTTACAAAGCAAAGTTCTTGGTCGACACCTGCGAACTCAAGCAGGAGAGTGTGAAGTAGCCAAAGGGGGAATGATTCTATGAGAACCAACGAGTGCCAGGTCAATCGGCTCTGCGAACTTCGTAATCAACCCACGAGACTACTCATGAGATCAATAATAGTAATCTGATCAGAGCCGACCGATCTGCTGATCTGATCCACCCGGGTCTCTTCCTTCCCCCGATAAAAGAAACTTGACTTGAACAGTCAGACACTCCCGAAAATTTAAAATCTCTATTAGATTAAAATAAAAATAAACTGAAAGTAACATTGACAATGGTTTAAAAATTAAAAGGGAAAAATAAAATATTAATAAAACTAATACACATAAGCACTATTCCGCTATTAATTATTCTCCGTTGCAGTCCAAACTATAACAGATATAATGATGTTGCTCGTGTTGTTTCTGCCATTATTAATTACATATATATATATATATATAATAAATTTTAATATTTATATTCATTTTATATTCTCGCTCTCTGTCTTCTGTCATTATTTATTTATTTATTTATTTATTCTCGTTTATTTCTACAAACATCAGCAAGAAACAACTTTCGCAAATCATAAATTTATATTTGTACAAAATACAAAAGTATAAAATATTATTTACATTTTGGTAAATGGAAATATTGCAATGTTAAAAATTGCCTCTCCTGAGCCACTCGACACAACCCCCTCGTCTACCCCGATCGACCCACTGGGGTTTACATAGATGTTTATTTATTTACATAACTTTATTTATGTAAATGTCAAATGTATTTATGTAACAGACGGGCCGGTGTCCTGTGTGTTTCAAGGCTCTTGGTTAGTTTCATGTTATTTCGTATTACTACTTATGTATTTAGTTATTTATTAATTTAAATGTCTAATTTTTTGTTTCCGTAAAAAATATTTTTTTTTGTTTTAAATAACTGGTTGAATTAGTTTCGAGGCGTTTGGTTAATATTTACACAGTTGTTTCTCTTCAGCTAAATTCTCCCAGGGGATGATTTCAAGGCTCGGGTTTGGGGTTCGGGTAGTCCCTCCGCAGGTGGACAGGTACCTGAACGAGTACTTGCAAGCCTACAGGCTTTTTCAATTCATTAAATTTAAACAAAGGCAAAGTTCGTGTGCGGACCATTCAAATTGTTTGACAACAGCAAAATGCAGGCATCTGGCAAAATGTCAATTTAAAAGAAAATCTTTAGGCACAATTTTGAGGGTCTTTTGTTTTAAATCAGAACTCCTCCATTAAACCCTAATTGCACCCAAAATGGTTGTCTTTTGCTGTGAGCGCGGCAAACAAACACATTAATGAAATCATTCAAATTATGACCTTTTACAACTGACTTATTCTCAATGAATGACTGATTCCTAATAAGATGAAACAAGATTGTTATTGTTAAGCAGCAGAATAAGCAACAGGTTGACTCTTGCCAGGGTACAGACATGTGAGAAAATCAACAGCAAGTTTAACGAGCTAAACCTTCACAATTCGTTACAATTAGTTTTACTTTTTTACTTTCACATTATGTTTATTTTTACATAATTCAATGATTTCTATTAATTGTTTACGCGTAAGTCGTCACAAATAACAAACAAAAACCAATAAAACCACTGGAAATTTTATTTCTATTCAATTCTGTTCGACGTATTACCTCTGACATGATACTTGAGAAAAGTCACCGTTTTCTTCCTTCTTCCAGATGTTTGTATTTTTTTTTAATTTCATCTAATAAAAATTGGTCTCGTTATATTTTGAAACGATTTGCAAGGCGTTTACTGAGCTACACACAAGGAATTTCTCACAGCCGTCACGTTCAGGCTAAAAAAGAGGAGAATCTCCTTAAAATTAGAAATAGAAAAATTGTGGTTGTGTGACTTTGTTTGATGAGACGCCAGTAAACAATTTTCCATTTCGTTTCGTTTTCAGAAGGAGAAGATACAAATTTCTACTTTTTTGGTTATTTTTCTTAGCAATAAATACAAAAATTAAAAATGAGCCTTGAACTCATAAAAAAATGCAACAAAAATCTCTTGTAAAATTACAAAAATTGTAAATTTCTAAAAAATTTTGACAGTCGTTGCTTTTTTTTCCAAAATGGAGGACGCTCAATTAGAAACGTAATTTTTCCTTTTTTCACTGTTCGTCAACAAGGAAAACCAGAAAATTGACGAATTTTGCCTTTTGATGCTCCGAAAAGAAGCGAAATTTTTTAAGAATCGGACACCAGTCATAAATTACAGTTTAGATTAATCATTTTCGACCGCATGCTAATAAATAAATTTTAAATAACGGCGTCTTCTCTCAAATTACACGATTTGACGACAAAAGGCAAAATACGCGAATTTTCTGCTTTCCAATTAACTCCATCTCCTCCGGGAGAGTTCGAATTTGTTCAACAATTAGAAATTCTATTTATGCGTTTTTGCTAGTGAAACCTCGGCTTTGTCAATTGCGTAGTTTCGCTCCTCTTTGGTGGAGGTGGCGGCGGACGTTTCTTACTGGCGATTGACGTGGCCACAGAACCATCCAAGCTACTCCTTGAGCTCTGGTCACTGAAACTGTACACGCTGTTCTCGTCTATCATCGAGAGCGGAGCTTTCATATTGTGTGTGACGGGGGGTGTCGTCCTATTCATTAGCTCTACGGGTGGAGGGGGTAGGGGTGGACTGGTGTCCCCGTTGGCCACGTTCAGCAGGTACACATTTTCATACAGGTTGTCCGCCACACCATAGTGTTCCTGCACCCAATTGGAAACGTTGGTCTCCTTGTAGTCGGGTAAGGTCGGAGGTGGGTCTCGAAACCCGAGGACTTCGTGTGGAGTGGTCGAAGTGTCCAACTTGCACTTCTGCGCAACTTGCCACTTCTTTCTCATGACCCTCTGCAAGTCTTTTAGGAAATCGGTGGGTGGCGGCACGAGCGTTGACTCCTTACTCGCTATCTTCTTCGGACTCGTCAGTCTGGTGCTGTCACTCCTCTTTGGTGGCAATGGTTTTTTCGACGAGTCCGTCACTTCCTCCGGAACGAAATTAAATGATATCTTTTTAGGGGAGAACCTGACCGGAGAATCGGACGACTGAATCTGACTATAGTAAGCTGTCGAAGCGACATTCATTAAAACATTCTTATTGATGATGGGCTTCGGAGGAACTTTGGGCGAGAGGGTCGCCGGAGGAGACAAAGCAGGCGAACGGTTAGTTGGCGTCTTTTCCGGAGACAGAACATTCACAGGTGTTGCACCACCAGAGGAGATGGGGGTCGACAGATTCGACTTTGGTGACGACACCCTCGGGGTGCTGGTCGGAAACGGTGGCAAAGAGGCCAGTGAAAGGCTGCTGCAGGTAAGTTCTGACTCGTCGTAGACGGGCAATTCGCTTTGAGGTGGCGGTGGTGGCAGAGACGACAGACTGAGGCTGCTCTGGAACATTTCCGGAGCTGGCGGGGGCAATAACTCATCAAATTCGTTATTCTGAAGTTTGTCTTCTTCGTCTCCAAAACTGGACGCGTTGTCAGAAATGTTTTCCAGATTCCTCTCGAGGGCTTCTTCGAAAACGGAAGAACTTTCATCACGGCACAAACTGTCCTTTTGCATCAGAAGGGTGTTCATTGCTTCGTTTAAGTTCCTGTTGACTTCCTCCAGGGTTACCCTGTTGTCCAGTCCTTTGAACTCCACCGTCTTCGGAGTGTCGTTGACGATGGCTTTGCATTCACTAATCTCAGTTTTCCTATCTTTCTTTAAACTTCTTCTCCTCTTTAGTGTTCCTGAATTGCTACCTGCAAGACCGAAATAAAAATTGGTACTTGGTTCACTATAAATTCCGTACCTTCAAGGGATGTATGTCCGCTTTACTGACCCGAGTCGTCTGACGTCTGAGATCTTCGCCAACTTTGCCTTGAGCATGAGCTTCTTGTCAGTGTTCCATTTCTAGAGAGTTTCCCCTCTTCACAATCGTTAAGGGATCTTCCTCTCGTCAGAGTTCCACCTGCAGTCGCGTCTACTGAGTCCACCGTTTCTCCGACTTCTTTCAACTGCCTCGTCATTGATGTCAACGGTAGTTTTGGGTTGACGGACGGTTTTCTTTTAATTGTCCCTGCTTCAAAGGATTTTTATTAAATGTCTACTTTGTATTTGTCATCGTACTATCTGTGAATCTAGTGATTACTTACCACCTGGAAAATCACATTCAAAGCCCTGTTCGACACATGAGGTACCATCACTCAGGCAACCGCTGCTGGATGAACTCGACGCTCTGGATTCACTTCCTCGACTGTTAACGCTGTCCCTTCGCGTTAGTGTCCTTTCTTGCACTTCACTTATGTCTTGACTGGAATATCACAGTTAAAAATTAAAAAAATATAAATTGGTGGGTGAGAAAGGCGGTCAAACTAACGGTTGATGGACCACTAATCGTCAATAATGAACACAATAATCATAACTGATCAAAAGACAAACGAAGGAATACAAGAAATACTAAAAGAATAATTATTGTACAAATTAAACATTAAATAGGTGATGGGTCTTTCAGCACCACAATCCTTTTCATGATATCCAGAGTTTGTACGGAATAGGCCAATGCAGTCTATCAAGCGGCACCCTGGTAAACTTGAATTAAAAAATAAGACAAAAAACTCACGTTAGGTCGTAATTTGGCAAAAACCGATCCGGCGTTTGTGGCTGACTAGTTTGCGCAATAGAAGCAACAGAACAACTTCTTGCATGAGCTAAAAGATCCAAATCCTCTTGAGCGAGATCGTCTAGTAAACTCCTATAATTCTCGAGTAGTTGTCTCCCATACTGTTGAGCAAAACAAAAAAAAAAAATAGAAATTAATAACAACTAGTAAGGTATTTATGCGTGCACCTAATGGCAGAGTTGCACCACTCACCTTGGCAATTCGAATGCCCATCACCCATTTCTGCAGTGTCTTCTCATCTTCTGCGCACAAATACTTGATGTATTTGGTCGATTTAGGTTGTTGAAGGCGGGGGTGTTTGATGGCGAAGCAGAAATCTGTCGGAGATTTGAATTTTTTTTTCCAGCCGACGCCATAGTAGACCTGTTTTATTATTAAATGCCTATTAAATAATTGTTTTTATGCTTCCGGAAATTGCATTGCACAAACAAAATGTGCAAATGCACAAAAACCATTTGGGTAGTTGTACAAATACGTGTAAATGTGGTAATGACCCTGACAAGTGGCAAACACAATTACTGCTTAAAGGAGTCACTACGAAAGCTACCTAAACCATTGCTTTTCGTAAAACAACCTACCTCGTTTATGTCAAAGGAAGTTAGGCAAACGAGGTCCTTGGAAGACTTGGACTTCTCCTTCGGGTAGTAATATAGACCAGAGGCTCGAAGAACGAAATGAAACTTTTTCCATCCTTTCTTAGAGTCGGCTTTCAGGTACAGTGGACCTGAAATTTCCGGCACGGTGTTCGACGTCGCCGAGAAGAATTCCTCCAGGAGCATCGCCCTCGAGTGATCGTCGTAGTCACAGAGAATGTCCGTGCTGGACAACAGAAAGTTTTCTGGAGTGGCGAACAGCTGGTATTTCTCCATTCTCTCGTTGAATATTATTTTATTTTTGGAGTCGCGTGTCCACATCATGAGATTGTCGACGAGCAGCTCGTGATCTTCATAGATTCGTTCTACAATAAATAAGAATTGATTTAGTAGATCGTAATTTAAGTTTCTAATCTAGTGGAACATAAATATCAAGTGGGTATCCTACCAGAAAAGGTGACAATGTAATCTTCTTAAAATATTTTTTTACATCTGTTGTTTTAAAAACACCAACACATTTTTTGTGCAAAATTACTTGACACCACAAAAACAGGGCCTACAACAAACCACACCCTGAACGACATAAAACAGGATAAGAATCTCGTGGAAATTCTAAGTGCCGCGGCAAATATTAACGGTAATAAATTTAACTCCACTCTCATCAGCAACTTTCTAATGCTGTCCTGGGTTAAATTTTTTTTGTCACAAATTTCCAATAAACTGATGCCTTCCCATTAAAATTAGGTCATTTTACATACCCATGTACAAGTCCGGCAGGTGTTCGATAATGGCCCACTTGGGCTCCATCGAAACGTGGTTTTTGTCGGCCAGCAGCCTCGTCACGTAGCCGCAGGTCATCTTCTCGTCGACAAGAAGACTTTTGGTGCTGCCATCGCTGGTGAACGCCTTTATAAATAATTTCCTAACAGATGCTAATTTCATCTTCTCTAATGCTATCCTAATTTTTTCAGCCTTAGCACGGTTGGCAGTCTCAGTCTGCTGAAAAAACAAAACAAAATAAATTACTTGTTCATTCTGCCATCAGAATATAACATCAAGCAAGTACGAAAAGTGAACGAATTATAAAATACAACAGTTCGGTTCCAGACGGGAACAAGGCTTAACGACTAACAAATGAAAATAAAAAGAAAGGGACGCATGTGAAGGTATAATAAATGCCAATCAGCTACCAAACCGAAGAACAATAAATAAAATATCATAAAAAAAGATTAAAGAGAACTGTAATCATAGAAATCATTTTTTTAAAAATAATCATGGGAAAAGCATAAAAAATGGGTTGCAAAGGGAGTAGAGTTAAATAGAAAATCAGTAAAAAAGAAAAATGCTAGAAAAAGAGAATATAAGGAAGATACGAGTGCAAGTATTACATAGATGTGAAACGAAGGTAAATGGGAAAGGAAAAGTGAAATCGGCCAAAACGGAAGTGAAAATTTCCAATTAACCGGAAATACATTAGATAAAAATTTGTGCTTTCTCTAAGCTATAAAAACTCAATCCGGATAAAACAAATAATAATGATGATTTAATGTTTAAAAAACGATTTGCCAATTTGCCTAACCGCGTCCTTCACGAATAAGACCACTCCAACTTCCATTAGCACCGGAAGTTTAAATTTTCACTTCCTGAAAAGGCAATTTTCCAAAAATAAAAGCGAGGGTAATTCAACTAGAAAAGTTGGTTTGAGGTGCCAGTAGCAAACTTTTCCCTCCAAAAATATTATACGTAGAGCTGAAATTGGGGTGGTGCAACTCTAGCCGGTTCAGATAGCAGATTAAGATGATTTTCTGACTTGCATTCGATAAACAATAAAAATTACTTGTGTGTGAGAATCGATTCCCAGTCCGCTGCTCGTCTTGGATGCTCCGCTGGATCCACCGCTCGAAGCAGAGCTCTCGCTGGACAGCATGGACACATTGTCAGAAAAGGCAGAATCATTGTCCGGACTTTCTGTTCTTCCTACTGAAACGAAAATGTGACCTTTTAGAGCGAGGGCATAGTCACAGCGCCATTGCACGGGACCACGATTACTCAGATACGAGACAAAAGTCAACAATTATTGGTTCTGCTGAAAAATAGTAATCAACCGAAACGATTCTTCGTCTCAAATAGATCCCGATGAATATTACTCACCTCCATCATGTTTACTACCTCGGTCCTCATCAGCATCCAATTTCATCCGTTGTCCTTCCGAACAACTTCTCGAATGTGTAAGACTGGTGGTGGTTGTGCTGTTGCTAACGACAGGTGTGCTTATTCGCTTCGAGTTCTGAACACCTGCAATCTCCTGAAAATGAAGGAAATGAAAAATTCTATCAGACGTGTAACAAAATGACAGGTAGGTTATGCAGGCTGTAGGTGCAAGCGTAGGAGAAAGTGGGAAGTCCGCCCGGTCTCCACGGCAGTTGCCCGACTTCTGCGACATCAACTCGGTCGTGGTCAAAGGTCAACACACAATGGTCACATGATATCATCTGTCAATCTCTGAATTGTCGCCAATGAGTGGAGACTAAGTTTTCGTTTACTTTTAGAAGGAAATACACGGTAAGTTTGTCTTAGACTGCTACATAGTATTACTACATAGGACCAATTACTCCAGCCAGTTTTCTCTTTCTTATTCTAATAAGACACTCTGGTACAATTTATTGATCTAAAGAAATTTGTAGAGAAAGCACATGGTAATTTGAATTAGAGGCATGAGTAATTAAAAATTTGCCTAAAGTTGTACTTATATACTTTGCAAGAAAATATAATGTAATTTTTACAATTGTAAAGGTCAGTTCTCTAGTTCGGCAGCAATAAGACCCAGAGAAATAAGTAGCACCCCGTTGATCCTAAAACTGATTTTAGATCAGTTAAATAGCATCTAAACTCTTGAAAGCGGTTTTAAAGAAACCCTTTTGATTTTAATTTTTGAATTCCTAAACTCTCTCATACCTGATCGCATTGTGTCTCCAAAGCGCTGAGCTCCCCCAAGATGGCATCCAGGTCGACATCTTGTGACTCTTCCAGGTTGGCCATAGAAAACCTGTACGAATCTATCCTGGGGGAGTTGAAATCCGATGTCATTTGACTTTGTCGTAGAGTGACATTTTCTAGGCCCTGCAAGAGAAAGAGAAAATCTGTTAAGTAGTGTTTGGAGGCACTTTTACCATTACATATGTGTCGGTCAAATTTATGCTGCTCGGCTCAGCTTTCCTTCAGATACTTCCAAGGACATCAGGGCAGTTGGGGTTACTCCGATTCACGCAAGACAATTGATTCAAAGCGGACGTCACGGTGTCTCCAAAGAACGGAAACACGTCCTACTGAGTGACAGACAATGAAGAACCTACGAATGAGTGTCATATGACGGCTGAAAACCTCCACTTCAGTTTCTGGGACTCAAAATTCATTGACAGATTCTCCTAAAGATGGTTCTTGCCTAGAAAACCCATGAATTCAAGCCCTGGACTTCTTGTTAGACAGTTAATTAATTAACCCATCTCACTTTTACGTTGCTCTTTAAAATATACATGACGGTTCATCTCAAAACCGTAACCAAACAAACTAAAGAGAAAGGTCGATAAAAGCCAAAACTCAATACTCAGCAGCTTTCTTCAGAACCTCAGAACCTCTTCAGACAGAAACCTCCAGAGACAGCAAACACAACTCCCTTTTTTTATTTATTTTCTGCGTAATAATCGCACAAAAGCTCATTTTCCTATCATATTCTCCACTGTTTCTCAAATTCTCTTATTTGACTGCTTCCCCGTCAATCTGAAAAGGAATTCGCACCTCAATTTAATTGGAAGCAAAGCATCCACTCCCCCAGCACTCTGCAAAGCTTTTAACAAAAGCTCACTAATGCCAAAAATGGAAATGTCCTTATTGTGTGTGGAAGATTATTTCAATTATTCAATTCGATTAGCTAAAATTAATATTTTCCATGCGATTCTATATGATCAATCACAAGAAAATTTTCAAAAAAGTCTGCCACATACTTTTGTTCTTTTCTCCCACTTCTCTACAGCTATATTTGTATTCGACACCTTGCTTTTTGCCTTTTCTCAAATCTCGAAATTTAAATGCCATTTTTTTTACCACTCTGACGATGATCGTGGCCATCTATTCCATTAGACATTGAGGAATGGTAACATTTTTTTTTGTGCCCAGGAAAAATCCCCTTCTCTTGGATTCCGGCACTCATCCGCATTTGGATGGAATGGCAATTCCACCGCTTTCCCCGAAGGGAAACCGACAGGTGAGAGCAGCAACCGATCTCTGGCTCCTACACCCACGATCCGTGGAGTGAAAGGAAGAACCCCAACATCCTTGCACCCCTGCCTCCATTGACACATCAGTCGCCTTTTACGACACCCAGTGCTAGGAGGGGTGGTTGAATTCTGCAGCCCGACAACCACAGGGGGCCCCCTGCCTTTTAGTCGCCTCTTACGACACCCAGTGCATAGGTTGGTCCTATTCTAACCCGGGGACCACACGGGGAGAGGAATGGTAACCTAACCTAAAGGGTTGGTAACATACAAGAAACGGAAGTAGATTATATCCTAACCAAGAGTTTCGGGTTCACTTTTCAGGAAAAAAGTCTAATTACTTATGGACGTGGTAAACGATTTCTAACCACCAACAACGTCATCGGCAACTTCCTTACTCCATGTCAATCAATTGATCTACAACCATATCGAACGAGTACAGAATACCAAATGACCCAAAAGCGGGAAACGGAGGTCTGTGTTCTCTTTTACGTTAATAGGTATCAGAGGTAACAACATCTAGCGAGGCAGTGCCGAACACAACAAATTTGTTCGGCGACAAAAACAAGTGGAATGAAGCCGAGAATTAAGTACAAACGGAAAGCGAACTCGCACCTCTGCGTCCGGTACCTCTTATATTTACTACCCAACAGACGCAGCCCAATCTACACAGAAAACGTCTTCTTCACTTAATTGCCTGTCCAGTATCTTCGATGGGATTTTTAATTTACTACAGCAACGGCATTGTGATCCGATCATAATATCGGATTTAGGATTTAAACGTTATTAATTTTATTCAAATCCCGTGATTTGTTACTTCTCCTCAACGGGACCATAAGAGAAGTCCCAAGTTATAATTTAAGATACAGAAGAGACTTAGTTAGCAATTTCAGGATAAGATACGTTACGTAACTTGAAAGGGACTATCATTAAAAATCGGATGAAATCACAGAAATGACCTAAAGATGGTCAACTTATTCCAATTTTCAAACAAACCGAAGTCTTGTAAGCAAAACTAATTAAGCGATATTAATAATTCACTACAGCATGAAAGGGCTACGTTGACTCCTTACGAAAATAAAAGATTCCTACCACGAACCACAAAGAATTGAGAATGAGTTTAAGAGTGATCCTGCCGTGAACGAAGTCATCGCTCAAGTAGAAAGAGCCGTTCACAACACAACTTTTCATGAATGGGCTTGTGCCCCGGAAGAAGGTGGGTCCTGACATAAACTCTGTTTTTTAAAGCACCAACAAAGACAAACAAAGAAGACCTTCGTAATCCATCTTCACCCTCTACCATGGTCTTCCATCTCTTGGATGATGTGTTTTGCATTTTGATGGGACAGAAAGGGAGTGACTCGTGAGGAAGAACAACAACAACAACAAGTGGTAAAACATTGACGACGGTAGTTGTGAAGTCACAACGAGGAGACATCGCCACTACCGCAGATGTGCGGCTCCGTTTGTTGGCTCGTAACTCCGACCCCAACCGTCTCAACTTTGGTTGTTTGCCTCCCCAGATTGTTTTGTTTTCGATTTTCCGATCTCGTGACCGTAAATTTCCTAGACGTTCATGTCTATGAATTAATGCCTAGGACAAATGTTTTGCTATTAGATTATCGTCTTAAAATAAAATATCACACGTACAAACAGACGGACAGGAGTGATATGAAGCGGTTACGGGAGTCAATGTACGACACATCCCCGACCGCCAACGATGGCTTTACTCCTTCTTTTTTGCTCATACTCCTATCACGACTACATTAAATACTACAAAAATAACATTTTAACAATAGAGAAAAGCGGGTACTCGTCTTCCGAATATTCACTTTACAAAATAAAACAAAAAATTACAGAATGAACTAAAGGGAAATATAAAAATAATCGAAAGGACAAGGGCTCTGGAGGAGCAAAATTGCAACGGGTCACTCTGGCAACGCCAATCGCCATCTTGTGGTTCTCATGGCTTTTCCCAATCAAACTTACAATGTAACATTATGTTTTTAGGGATGGTCTTCTATTTCCTTACTATGAATTAATCAAACTAAATCCAATTAAGCTACGCACCAACTCGTTAGGAATGTGACTCCTCAACCTAATTCCAAGAGTCCTAATTCAACATATTTGACTGAATATTTAGAAAAACTAGAATAACGACATTCTACCGTTCTAATCAGAAATTTCATAACTCTGTTGAAAGAGGACGCTCATTACTAGATACAACAGTAGACATATGAATTACAGAGTTTGTTACAAGAGACAAGTATGTGCCTTATCCTTCTGATATTCACACTCAATAGAAGAAATAATGGCAATTCTTAGGTATGCATTACTGTCTGGGAAGCAAACGTAATGAAAAGGACATTTTTGACGAAAACAAATATTATCATTAAGAACTAAAATATACATGAAAGAAGGCTTCTTTGGATATGTTAATAAGGTTTTAAAAATTTGGAAAATACGAACCGGATGAGATTACCAAACCATAATACTACAATCCTACTAACCTACAGCAAAACTTTGACTCAAATTAGGTTCACCGGGCGACCAAAACATCTTCTTGCGCAGTCAACTAAAGTTCGAATTTGATGATGTGACTGTGGAAATGGGAATAAGAAAGATAGCATGCGTATCTAAGCCTAAAGAGACTGTGCAACAGTGGAGAACAGTGGAGTGGAAAACTCCAGGAATAGAAAATAAGTTGTACTAAAATAATCTATGACCGGAGAATGACAGGTACGACAAACAAGTAGGCATCGAATTGCCTAAAAGGAGTGAAGTTCTGGCGGAAGGCAACAAGTTAAAAACGTACTATGATGTGACGATAAGACGATGTGACGTACTTGAAGACCTTAACAAGGTTGAATGTTACTGCCTGATGAGTTAACAAGGACTTTGGTATGTGTCAGGTGAAGGTGTTGGGTAGAAGTTTAAGTAAGGGGTTAAAGTACACGAATTTTTGGTGTCCACATCCTGATCCTGATCCATAAAGTACTCTACACTCAATGCTTATGCTTCAATAAAAGTCTTTTTCTCTCAATAATTATCTAATGATTTATACAACTCATCTTGTTTCACAAAAACCACAGCTCTTCTCCACATGGAATTTACGTTGGTAAGGCAAGTTGGGTATGACATCAACGAATAATGAATCAAATTGAATTGTACATTCATCCTGTTAGACATCTACTAGGCATCTTGACTAGATCTCCTTCTTTTCCGTTGTCTTGTCATATCCAAAAGTCGACGACATTCCCTAATTTTGTATCTTATCCATCACGCCTCATGGCAAGGCACGTGGAGACAAATTTCTGGACGTGACCGAGAAAAAATTAACTTTTGGATCGGAAAGAAATCAGACAAGAAATATGATATTTAAGAAATTCAGTTCTTCGATCAAAAAAATAATGCGTTCTATCACAAGTCCCACTCTCTTTTCCGTCATTCCAAGTCCTCCACTTGTTGTACGTAAAATAATATTACAAAAGTGTTTTGCATAGTTTTCCAGTTTTCTTTGTTGCGGCTTTTCCTTAAAACTTTGACATCGGCTTATAAATTTGCTAAGACTGCTACCTAGATAAAACCTTTTAAAGACTTTTTGAATGGATTCACTTTTAGAAAGAAAGTCCGATGAAGTTAATTCAAAAGAAGAGTAACTCAAATTTTAACTTTTCACAAGTAAAGTAAACTTAATATAAAAATACTGCAGAAAAGGTGTAGGGTAAACAATGAAACTTGGAGGCAGTAAATGGTTATAGAATTGAAGCTTTAGGAATAGAAAAGTTCAGCGTAATCTTGCTTCTTGTGTGATTTCACAAAAAGTTCGAAAGGCCCATTCTACTAGACCTCAAAATTCATGAAAATTAAACTCGAAAACCGTCATGGACGAAACAAAAGTGACCGTACAAGCAAATAAATCATTAGAAAGACAAGTGCATTCAGAATAACGAATTCTCCTGGTGCGTCAAAAGTACTTAATCAGTTTAAACTGGTCATGAAAAAACCGGGCTAAAAACTCCAAAATGGATAAACTAATAAAGCTAAACATAATAAGCGAGGTCAAGCTTAAGAAGCAATAATGAAATAGGAAGCAAAAGCTCATGAGACAAATATTGCGGGGAAATACGAGGACGGTTAAGCGCCAATCATAGCAACAGCGCCTTTGGAAAACAAACAACACAAGGAGCATATTTAATGGTACAAGAAACGTAAACCAAAAACTAAAAAAGAAAAAAACAACAATCTCAAAGAAAGCCATGTAAAACGTGAAAGAATAAAAGAGCTGGAAGAACAAACAAAAAACCAAAAACAACCACACAAGTCAAGCAAAATTTAAGAGTCTCAACCCTGAGAGATTCTGTAAGAGTTAAAAACGTGATGCCAGCACCCCCAACCCCAAGTAATTCGAGATTATAACGAAAAAGGCTCTAAGGTTCGTGCTCCCGGGCTCAGTAAACAAACCCAATGGGGTAAACACAAAGGCAAATTAGGACAAAAAGAACCAATTTCAAGAGTAAAAAAGTTGCTGAGCCCATATTTATTAAAGTGTTTTCTGCTTTAACCCAACAACAACAACCAAACAAATAACACCATCCATTCCTTCAAGTGGCTTTTCTATCAGGTTAAGCTGTGGATAACTCACACGTGAATCACAACTTAATTAATCAAAGGACCCGTGATTGCGACCGGAAATCGTGACCGTCTCCGGAAGTACCGTACAAATGAATAAAGACAACGACGACGAGTACCGTGACGTTAACAACTGGAGCAGACCACCAGTCATTCAAAAGTGAGATATAACGATCGTGGATCGTTTTAACCGAAGAGCGACAATTTAATTATTAATCCTTCCTTAATTCGTTCCTCGAGACTTCATCTGCCTGGGTCGAGTCTCCCTCATTGCCTGCCTTGGCAGACCCCCTTCTTGTCTGCATCCGCTTCTTTTGGCAGAAAAATCAAAAATAAACTGGACTGTGAACAACCTCAACATGTATGAAGCTCCAGCTGTTGGCCAAATGGCAGGCCAAACTTTCTCATCCTCCGAGCCCCCGACTATTCCCAGCAGGGCCTCTATTGCTATTCTTTGTATCCGACCGACTGTTTGTCGCTCTTTTTCTCGTTTCAATGGAGTTTATTTTTGAAAAGGGAAAGATCAACCGTTATTATACGCAGACAGATTTCCCCTTTTTCAGCAAAAATCGTTGTCACTGTAAAAGTTATATATAGCTTATTCTGTTTACAAAACACAGGTATGAATCAATGAAACAAACCGTTTGGTAAAATGAAAACATCCAACTAGAAAAAGCTGAAGGAAATGTTCACCAGGAACTTTCAGGATCCATCGGAAATGGCTTAGGTCGTACTATAACTATTGTAAAATACTGCTATATATCGAAATTACAAGAAGTATGACACGACGGCACGCAGACGAAGAGGTAGGGAACACAAATTTGAATTATTAACTAGCATAAGCTAGAAGAGAAGAGCAATGCACATAACAAGTTGAATTAATAAGAACAGAAAATTTACTACCTACCAAATTTGGTCAAGGAGGCAACACAAAATTTCTTTTTCTAAAATACGCTAGACTTCTAATATTTGGCACGCAAGATCGGAATTAAAATCATTCGGGATCATTCGAAAAGGATAAAAACATGAAGCCTAAGAAGAATATGCCAATTTTGTTTTCTTTGAAGTACATGATTAATAAAAAGATAAATACACAATTTGTACGCCAAACGTAATACCAAAGAAGAAAAGCACGCGTTCCATCAAAGATATGACGTCTAGTATTGATTAATTTTGATAATGTCTGATAAGCAACACCAATAAATTTGCAACAAAGTACCAATAATATACTAAATTCCACCAATAAAATACTTTTTTATTACAATAAGTTAACCACAATATTAAAAAGGTGTAGCTGATAAACATTGACGTACATTGACGTATCATTAATGTTCTTATATTATTCAGAAGGCCCATTTTTCCAACTTGACAAAGACGACAGGGTGTTTCTATTAAATAGGTCATCTGGTCATTATAATTGACCTTCCGAAACTGTGATGGAAATATAGCCCGGAGAGCCAGGAGTAACAGTATAAAATTCTTGTTTCGACACATCACCCAAACGTAAGTTGAAAGTTCTCTAAAAGCCATTCAAATTCTCATTGACTTTTGCCACTTTATCCTTGTCGCTCCGTAAAGACTTGAATTCCTTCTCTGGCGGAAAAAAATGCAAATTGTCAGACCGAAGACGTGGAAGCGGCGTCAAATCTGTCGTAACGTAACGATAAAAATGAATAGATAAGTATTATTAGGGGATTTAATATATTCAATCTCCTTGTGGCTGGTAGAGAAGACACTGACACACTGATGTGGAAACAACCATTTTTATTTTGCTAACGGTATATGAATTTAAATCATCCTAAACTAGATAAAAGAAAGCATATAAGTTTTTTTGAGGGAAACTTTGTAAAAATTCAAAATTTCCCGGTTACATAATTCAATAAAGAAATTTTCCATTGTAAGTGTAACCGTCTCAGTTTAAATATGGAAAAACGTATTAATGAAAAATGAAAAAATATCTTAGAATGTTTCTTACGGGTGCTCAGTATCTCTTAAAACAGCTGTAAACCATAAAAGCGACAAAGATTCATTGAAATGTTGAAGGAAAGATGTTAAATATAGGGAAAGAACCAATTCATGTTGAAGGTCGTGAGAAATCGAAGTGAAAACTAATAAAATAAATTTGAATATGTCTGTAAAAGAAAGGTAATGACAAAGACTAATTTAAAGAGACGGAGAACGAAAAAAATGAAAGATGGTGGCGTACACCTCCTTTAACATCTGTAAAATTAAGTTTAGCACCGGAGAGCCTGCAGGAAGAAACTGATTCCCCATTCTCCGACCTCCGAGATAATTCACTGACAAAAGGTATCAGTCATTTTGTCTCTAAACTAAAATCTACTACTCCTTTACGAAGTTGGAAGATGTGGAAAAAGGTCTAAGTTCCACGCAACAAAAAAAAATAAATCAGAATTGGAAGTGATTGATGTCTGGAGATTACAGGGGAGCCATGAAAAGCTTTGTTCCTTGTGTTTTCTCCAGACACATGCGGACAATTTTATTAGAGGAGAATAAGAGAAAAGTAAAAAATTGCGGAATTTTATCACAAAAAACGAGGTGAAAAATGTGAGCTTTTGAGCCTGGCTGATTGGTTGAGAGGTGAGGTACACACGAGTAGTACCTAAAAAGGTTCCTCACGGGAATGGATAGACGGAGAGAAACAAAGGCCGAAATCGCACGGACGGAAAGTAGAAAAGATAAAAAGCGGGTCAGCAGTTTCTTAAGAATCTCAGCCTCTGGAGCGTGACGCAGCAGCAAAGAGAAACCGGAAACTACGAGATGAAGACTCGACCTGGGTCAGACAAAAGTTCAACGGCACTCCTGGCGAAAGTTTTTGGCAATTTCCAATGAAAAACTGAATTTTCCGACATTTTTCTACCGGGAGATTAAAGGAGTTTTTGAGTCGGCCAACTAAGGACGAAAACCACCCCCAGCAGAATTTGCACCTTTCCATTTAAGCCATTTCTTTTGTCTTCCACTGCGTCTGTCTTGGTTGTGGCGTTTACTTTAGCACTGACTTTCTTCTTTCTTTCCGATTACCTGATCTTATGGCATTCAGCATAACAGTCACCCATGCCCTTCGCCCGGAATTCATGTAAAAGTTGGCTTGAACTTTAACTATAAATCTCCTGTGACAATTGACGAATTGACTTTGAAAATTTCATTCTTTAAACTGCTTATTTTGTCGCGCTCATTCGTCTTTCCATCCACAATTGTACCCATCTATCTCTTTAATTCAAACTCCCTGTGATTTTCGCGTTTCTTCTTTTGCTACTTATAGAATTTCGCATTCTTTCCTTAACATGAAAAAACTTGATCTTCCCCGCTTGTCTTCAACCCTAAGAAGGTCACCAAGTTCAAGGTAGTTGACGGGTTTCCTGTAAAGCCTTCAACAAGAGAACTTTTGCAATAGATCTTTGTTCTCTACAACAGCAATCTGTTTGATGAATGATCTTTCAAAATGGAGACGCCAGCTGTAAGTCCAGATCAGATCTCTCTCTGTTTCAACAATCTCTTTTATTATTTTTTAAATTGTGGTCCATTAAGGAACTGTTCGCGAACAGAACGAGTCCTTTCTCTTTTCTTTATTAATTACGGCCCTTTTTTAAGTCGGAAAGGATGAAGTAATTTCCTCTTGCACAGATTTTGAGTTGATAGTCTTTTTGATCGACTGCCACGGATTTGAAATTTTCCTAATAAGAAAAACTGGGTTCTCCTGTTCCAACCAGAAGTTGTAAAAATCAGTGTTTTACAACGGTCACCCGGTCACCGGTTTTGTCGAGTCACCCATTTATGAATCTGGTTAAATCGAATTCTAATGTCAGAGTACGTAGAAACAATATACAAAAATAAGGCGATCGAAAATGAAATCGAGATGAGTGAATAAAGATGATAATAAATTTCGTAATTGTACTCCAAACCGACAAGCCATTTGTGTCACTATAACAAACCCAAGTGGTAGATACAAATAAAATACAAATGAAATATTCCTACGAATTCCTTTATCATTCCTTTTCAAAGTGAAACATGGAAGTTTGAGAAAAAATTAATTTCAAGAGTAAAAAATCTTCCGACTGGAAAACTCACAAAAAATCGTCCAAATTGCAAAAGCCCCGTAACCTTTAAACTCCACATTAATCATCCCTCAAATTTCCATAGTTCAATATATAACCCAACGGGTTGGATTAGCTAACCTTTTCCCCGGGATTCCCCGTTTACCATTGAATTTGTTAAGATCACGTTCCACCCCTGGGAAGGTTCGAGCGTGCTCACAGAATGAAGAAATTCTATACTTTTTATGCATTTTGGCAGGAAATTGAGAATTCACTTCGAAGAACACCCAAGGATTACAAATCTCAAAGATTAAGACCCGAAAGGTTAATATCCACTCTCCGGGTAATTCCTGTCTGACACCTTTCCTTTCAGAAAACCACGAGGTGGGGAGTTTTGCTCTGTCGATCTTTTCGATTTGTCCAATGAAATGGAAACTTATTAAGGAATCATTAATCAATTCAAATCAAATTACGAAAAACAAAGTGTGTTAAAGAAGCAAGACTACATTGCTTTTATTTAAATTTTCTTATTAGGAGGTTTGAAAGTTGTTTTACTGAAAGCATTCGCCGAAGTTAGGAAATTTCCAGGTTAACAAAATCTTCTTTTCTACATCCATAGACATGATACGATATTTCACTCAAAAACGGGTGCTGTGCTGTATCCATATTCAATTTATGGATTGCATTTGTTACGTCAATGAATTGGACAGTTATATGCAGGCACCAGCATTTGTTCGTGCACCTCTGCCTATTTGCTCTATTTTTCTAAAATTCCCTCGCACGCATGTCTTTCATGTCTGTGAAATTCCTTCTCAGATGAGTTTTGGGGAGAGCGAAAAGTAAAACCATGAGGTCTTTAAACAATAAATTCCCTCTCTAACTCCGAATCACCCTGGGGATCCTACAATGAACATGTAAATCTCTCAATTATGTAATACCTCAGTGCAAACAACAAGGGAACCAGACATGTGTCCTTTTTCAGCAGCGCCAAGTCTGATGTTTAATCTCATCGTGTGCTGTCCACCTGGACCCACAGTTTCTTTCACCCTCCACCTACAGATTGAGGCACATCCGACGCTTATTTCCATATACTAATAAGGAATGTCAGGTCACCTCTAAACACCAGAGAGACATGGCTTCGTGCTAACCTTTTCGTTCCCAACCTGCCTCAAGAACCTAACTTTTCAAATTCAATGACATTTTGTGAATTCATGTTACTGATAGGAGATCCTTTAATTTTCGGACAGGCAAACTTTTTTTAAGTGTACACTAATGAATAAGTCGCACTATATGATCAGAATAACCAAAAAAGCTTTTTAAATTTCTACTTGTGTTATTAGACATCGCCATTTTCGCATTTTAATTTCTGCTCTTAGTTTTCTATCCCTGTTAGAATTTGTGGGTGCTGCACATTAGACATTTTTGAAATTCCGTTGGGTTAACGCATGACTATAATCATGGAGGAGTCACATGAAGCGCAAAATCAAACAAAAATTTCACGTACGGCTGGATCTTCTTCTTTCACATGGCACCTTAATTTGAAATAAATTAAATCATTGAAAAGTATTCTTCTTTTCAATAGGATCCAGAACCCGTTGAATAACACAAAGGAACATTAACCGTGCCCAACTTCGTCCGGGCTATTATTGCATGGCATGATGGAGCGGGGACCGAATCTGCCAAACAAGAAAAGGAACCAGCAAGCTCTTGATCGGAAATCGGCCCACCAGACCCATCCTATGTAATTCAAACACAGGCTATGGCACCCAGGTAGCGTCGCTTAATGCACGACATCTCCCCATCCTGTAGCTCTCACGTTAAACTTATTTATCAATGTGACTATCGTGGCATTTAATGTACAAAGACGGTGAGTGCATTTTCCTGGTCGTACGCTAAAGTTGAATTCATTTTACATGATGAGAATTTAGGTGGACTACCGGTGTTGCCTGTATTATCAATCCTATGCCGAATAACATTTCATTCAATTCTACATTTTGTTTGTCTTTTGACTTTCTATTGACTGGGGGTATGTAGTCATCGTACTTATCGTTTCTTTAGGTAGTATTTGTTGCATTCACATTTTCCTTCAGTCTACTGACATTCAAACCTCGAACTCAAATCATTCCTTCTCGATCTTTCGCTCAACTATCTGCCTGATTTATCTCTCTTCTTTCTTTGCCATTGACTAGAGGATAACGAAACGTCCGCTGCAATTGACGTTAAGTCCATTGTGACTGGCATCAAGTCCCCAAGTTTGGATCTCCGATTCTGTCGGGTTGGTCTTATTAGTCGAGCCACGTTTATTGTTGGACCTTCGTCCCAATGACGGATCTTAACCTCATTATTCACTATCTGATATTTACGTAACTATTAACGCCCAAAACTGAGTTGAGATTAGCGAGAAGCCGGCGTCAGGTAGGAGGATATAAATAATCTAATTGAATGGTTGGTAATTGACACGATGGTCAGCCCTGTGACTGGCAACGTGCAGTTCCATCAAGGGATCGAGAAGCGATAATTTTGGACGATTGTGGTGTAAGGTGTCAGGCATGCTAAACATGGCTGAAAGACACCAACGCACAAAAAACATAAAAAGTGTCACGGTACGGTACGGAGAGATGTTGATGGGCCGTAATTTACCATGGAACACCATAGTTCTGGACAACACCCTTTCCCATAGAACCACACGCGTTCACCAGAATTCCGTGATTATTGCATGTTTATTAGACGTGTGGAGCTCTCACGTTAATTGATTTCTTCGCCAGGTAGTATACACACATACCTCATAGGCTACCTTCGACTTTGTAAATATTTTACCAACGGTCTTTCATGTTTATTTTCACGCCGAGAAACGAAAGTACAAAGGTCAGTCGAGACCATTCAATGAAGTACTCATCGTATGACGTGGACACAGATTGAATGTATTCGGAGTTACAGTTACGGTGTAAATTTACCTTTGCCTACTTACTTGACTATTTCTAATACATTGTGTCAATAGAAGTCCATAGTTTATTCTCCTCTCAAAAATGTTCAATGTCACTAGAATAGGACTTTAATAATTTCTCTGAATTTATTTCTAAAGTATTCCTTCATGTATACTTCCAACAAAAATGACTGTCAACATCGTATTTTCTCGATTGGTTGAATCACACTCCACAAATAATAATATACTACTAATTAATTTAATATTTAACTTTTTTGACGTAGGTAATTGTCCCGAATTAATTTTCCAAAATAAAGTGTGCACCTATTAACCTTGTTATTATTATGTTTGTTATCAAACCAATTAAAATTAACAAGTAAAATCAAACCACGTAAAAATGAACAAATCTGAAATTGCCACGAGGGTTATGTGAAATCAATGTGAAATAGATGGAAACGTGAGAGGAATCGACATATTAAAAAAAATCCAACAAAATGGTTAGCTTATGGCTAACGCACAGTAGAATCGAAGAGTTACCTACCTTTAATCTCCTTAAAAAGGAAATTTTTGTGAGATAATTAATCCTGTTGCCCGAAAGCGACCAAAAATCCGGGTAAAATCGCAGCCAAACACAAGCGTAAAACGTAAAAAAGGCCCGTCGAAATGAAGGGGGCCCCGAGACTGACGTCAAAATAAACCAACAGACCAACAGCCTCACGACTACTAAAGTTATGACGTCACACAGAAACTCTTCTTCGGAAAAAACCCAGCTGGAAAAGCGCGGGAGAAAATCCACTTCTCCTGACGAGGCCTATCAATTTACAAATGAAAACGAGAAAATCAACAGAAGAAGGAAAAAAGAAGACTCAGAAAGATGGTAGAGAAATGCTGTTGGGGCTCATCTTAGAGTTCACCTTCACGGATACTACCTGTTACGGATCGGTACCCGAACAACATGCTCACAAGTTAAACGCTGGCGGAAAATCGCTCAGAAAACTCGTTTTGGAGTCTTTGAACTCCTCTCCGGGAAATCCCAGCAGCTGGATTTTCAAACAAAAAGACCTGCGGGTCCTCCTGAAACTCAACAGCAGCGAGTTTTCTTCACTGGCAAAACAGCACAATATTGATCGAATGAGCGATGAGGAAACTCTAAGTTGGGGGGCCACACACATCTTTTACCGGCAACAATGACAACATTTTGTGCTGCCAGCACTGTGGATGGAGTAATAAGAAAAAAATTTATAGCAATATATACTTTTATGTATTATTTATCCACTTCTGTCAACGTTTCTTTGTATTTCGCTCTCATCCCCTAACATATTAGGGCGGTAGTTAGAAAAACATACCACTGGGTATTTCCACTTCCGGTCCAGGAACAGTTTCCTTTCTTGCCACGTGGAAGTAAACACCCTGAGTCTCCCCCTTGCATTCGTCTTTTTTCTGAATTATTTTTATACTTTCATAGTTCTTATTGTATTGTCTTAAAATGTATTCACTCTTAAGTTTCCTATTTCCGGTACTGGTTCTTAACTTCTTACTAATTTTTATTTTCACTACCCATTTACTAAAATTTTTTCTTTTTCCTTTCTTTAAGCAAAATCAATTTCTATCTTTTATTCACTTTTCAGTTTTTCTGCATTCAAAAATAGAATCACCTATCCCTAAATTCACTTCTTTTCTGTTCGCACTTTCAGTATGTTATTATAATTCTGTCTTCCACATGTTATGCACATGTGACGCTTACTGCGTTTTCTGTCGACTCCCTTCGTTCCTCCTTCCTTCCTTCAACACACTTTCATTTTGTCCTCAAGGTGCTTTCGCGTATTACACAGTAGTGTTTTTGCAACACTACTGCCCTTTTCTGTATTTCCTTAAAAGTTCAAAAACAACTTTTCTTTATTTTTTCTGTGAAATATTTGAAAACTGACCGCTGCTTTAATTCTTTCTCACAATTTTTTTTATTCCAGTTTAATATTTATTTTTATTTTTCCTTTTCCTTGATATTCTTTTTGTTCGTTTAACATAATTTAACCGCTCTTATATCTTCTCTCTGTTCTAATGCTCAATCAAATTTATTTTGGTCGATTCTTTCCATACAAAGTCTAACAGTTGGAAGGGGAAAAAATACTATTACTATAATAGTGGATGATGAAATCTACCCTTATTGTATTTGTTCATTAATCAGGAAGAAGGATGAATGTATTCTTATATAAAACCGGAAACTGACCGTAAAGTCTTTGGGAAGTCACGCCGAAGAAGAAAACTGTGTAGAATCTGACTAAATTTGGGAAATTAATGCGAAATTGAAAACATCCCGTGAAAAGCTAATGAGCCTTTAATCATTAATCATTTGTCTGGCTGTAAACGACTTATCGGGTTTTCAGGTTCGTAAGAGAAAACCATTTGGCTGAATTTCCTTGAAGGAACGTTCCATTTTGGTAACGTCGGCCAAAACTTGCCACAATTTGACATATTGGCCTGACTATCTTTATTTGTGATCTAATGGAAATTAACGTGAACATCAGATAGATCTGAGAACCATGACAAGGGATAAGTGAAAATGAATCATTTGTTAAGACCCACATCCGTCTGGCATGTGGCACTCGTAACCCATTTACGAACACACATCCTACGCGTAAAATATATATATTTATATAGAACACACTTGGATATAGTATTCATTTGTAGAATAGCTAACTATACCTAACTACCTAACGCCATTTCCTTAAACGCTACCATTAAACTTACATATGGACTGAGGTTCTTACATATAAAGTGAACAAGATAATAGAAATATCCGTTAATATTTTCGCGAAAACCAAGCCTAGGATGAAACACGCCCAAGCGTATTTACTTCATAGAGTTTTCTCTAAATAAAAGTATTTCAGTAGACGGATAATATAATCAGGTGCATACCAAATAATCTGAAAAACATATACAGATCATCATGCTAATCAAATCAAGTCATCGCAGGCGTTTCAGACATAAAGCTCGTATGTCAACCGTACGTCTGGCATATAAAACAAACAAATGCGATGTATACCACAGAGATACCCTTACTCTTTTACATGGATCATCATTAGCTGAGAATCGGATCCAAACAGAAGTAACCATCTATTTAACTTTGTAAATTGTACACATGCCTTGCCCTGTGCATCCATCAAAAACGTCACGATCACGGCCACGAAGCATGCAATACATCACTCATGTCCACACATACACCACGGCAAATCATCTACGGATCGACAGACATCGGTTCAACATCCTGAGCATCAGCATCTAAGCATATACAAAAACAAACTTCTTTGGTCCTTTGCTCCGATGACTAACCATTTGGCATGACATCTGCCATCGACCGCTTGTCGTCTTCGATTTAATTTGCCATGCTATTAATACAATCTCTTTTTACATTCAAACCGTCAAAACGGCGACAGATCTCTTGAATCATTCGCGACATTACGACTTTGTCGCTGTTGCTCACGACACGAATGTAAATCGGACTGATAAAACTGTTCAATTTCTACGAAAAAAGATGAGACTGAACTAGGTTTCTGGTGCATCGACTCTCTTTCCGGTCGAACGCTCACAATTTTAAGCGGTTAACTTCATTAACGCTCTATTAATTTACATTTCAACAATTAGAATGAAATGCTTTCTAACTATAATTCGAAGTCTGTAATTCAATGCTTTTTATATAAAATAGATTTTAGAATGCTATTGGTGACTTAATTTATATTTTGTATTAGTTATTCAGTTTAGTCCCGCATCGCCTACACTTTCCTTAGTAGTCAGGCCACAGAAAATAGATATTAGTTGAATACTTAGAATAATTGTTAATTCATAAATTCAGTCTGCGTCTAAAATTTTCTCTTCCTGAAGGATCAGCAACAGCGTAGCTCTAACACATAAATCCGGTTACTTTCCGTGGCTACGCCCAAATATTCAACAATCATAAGCGGCCCTAGTCGGAGACACAAGACACTACCAATGCCTCCACCCCTAGGGCTTTGGGTGTTTCACGCCGGGGTGTCATCAGTCACCTAAATTTACATTTTCCCTCCGTGAAAGATGAAAAACGACCATGTTGGAAGTTTAACGCCCCAAAATTCAATACCAGACGGATATTTTTTTAACTTTTTCTATTTTAATTGTTTTTCCTTGTGGTACCTTGCCGTCGCCCTTATGCTCTTCAGAAACTTACGCCATCGTACTGTGCTCAGGTTTTCCCCCTACTAAGACACAGGGGTCCTTCACTATCTTGAATATTTAATGAGCACCATTGACGTTGCCGTTTAAAAGATAGTTTTTAATTATGATAACAAAGGCCAAGGAGTCCACACCCGTGTCCACAAGTGTCATTGTCAACCCTTCTCTAAAAAAATTCTGACCTCCTTGTATCTTATTGTTCTCCTAAGTTTCGTTCCTCAGTTCTTGGATATGCACTGTACCATCTTATAACTACTACCCGTCGTTCCGGCACAAGGGAAAGAATTAATTCATCCTTTGTAACGTTTTTATACGTTCCTTGTTATCTTGTATGTTCAGGTATCGTGCAGTACTTAAAAACTACTTCGGTGCCGGTACAATTATTTTTATTAGAAAATTTCTAAAACTTAAATACGTCAGTTGCAACACAGGGCAAAAAGATATATGTGTTCCCCGAACCAGATGTCGACCAGCAGAAATATGAAAATTTCAATACGACTTGAATTGACACCAGAATTCTTTGAATAATTTATTGAAACTAAAAATTTAGTTTGGTTCACGCTTACAACAAATGATGCAACGATGTAGAACCAATTGAGAATTTCAATTCCTAACTTGAAACAATTTGTTTTCTTTGCACCATTCCAACCTACTCGATCTATCAAATTTACCCATGATCTAAATCTCTGTAAATTCTATTTCCACTCGGTTATTTGTGTCCTTCTCTATTTTATTTGAAATTCTCTGCTTATCTAAATATCTTTCCACTTCTATCTGATTACTTCTTTCCCTTCCAGCACTTAAGAACAACTAATCTTATAGCTAGGCTATACCTTTTGTGCATCTATTTATCATTCCCCCATCAAGTCAAGAGTGACATTCAAATCCATCGAAGTATATGTATTTTCCAAATATCAAGTAAATCGAAGTGATTGTGAAGAAAGTTTTCACAACTTAACACTTCGTGGACAACGGTAGCACGTACCAATTTGTTCAGTTTAAAACTTCCAAAATGGACGGCTTACACACAAATTGAGGTTCTCAATTTTCATTTAACTTTGTTTAATTGCCCCAAAGATGTAATCGTTAAGTAAAACGTAAAAAGTGGTAATTAAAATTCCAATTATGTTGGATTAAACATGTTGCATAGCGTGGTGGAATTCCCTTTGCCGTTAATTTATTACTGGGAATTTTGGAAGGCACGAGTGAACACCCCAAAGTGACAATAGACAGTTGTGTACGCTAATCGCACGCACGCACGCACACCAACATACACGATCATCATCGTCAACTGTTTACCACCCCACTGACTTACACTAGCCACAATTTTCCTTTCGAGGAAAAAAGTTAACCTCCGGATTGAGCAAATGATAAAAGTTTCTCATTGCCCTTTCAAAACTTTTCAAATTCGGTCGGAGTCACGTCCCGCAGAGCCCTAAAAAATCAGTGTCCGAGACAAAACAGTTTGTAACAATGTAGATACAACGTATAAATCTCAAGTGAAACGAAACAATAACAACCGTGTTGACTTCAGAATTGAAAATGCGTACTTTTATAAACTGTATTCATTAGGAACCAGTAAAACTATCAAGTAGAAAAACACCAATTCACTTGTATAAGTTTACCCAACAAATGCGCAATTCAAAAAAGCGTGACAAAAGGCTTTCTGTTGTCAAAGGCAAAGAAACATCAAAACTTTCAGTTGCGTTTCTACTGGGCTCTGGATTTCTGAAAAGTTCTAGATAAAAAGAACTAGGAAAAGATTGTAAATAATGGTTTTCCTAAAAACCGAAATGATCAAATCGAAACGCCACAGGATGCACCCAATGCCTTAATGTTCCCGGGCAAACATTTCAGGTGATCAGATTTTGAACCTTGCCCGAAGAGAGGCGATGCAACTTACACGCTGCTAATTAAAACCTTAAACGTTTGAATCAGACCTGATTAGACTGTCGGCCTAACCAGTTCAACTTGCATCTCTCTTCCAAGATGTCTTCGTCATTAATGTCTGACAGGTCAGCTTTTTCTTCGTTGACCGACCTTGAACTGAATTTAATGGGAACTCTCCCTTCCCACCAGAACCGGTATAGGTACCATGCGTTACATGTGCCTGGTTGTGGGCGACCAGAAGTAAGAAATCCATTTTCGACCCACGCGACCCACGAAATCCTTTTGCTGGTGCAATGGAAATTGAAGTCCGATGCATCCGATGACCCATGGAGGATGTGAGTCAGCCCACTGTTGAACCGCAGGACTACGATCGGGTTGCGATGCAATAGTCATATTGTCTTGTTTGGGGAAGATTAATCACATGGGTCAGATATTAGGAATAATTGCATATGTTTTGGGATAGCAGCAGCTGTTACTTTCAATTCACGAAGAGCCCCCACTGCTTCAAGGGAAGGAACATACGAAACGGCTTTCACGCTTTTTTGTGACAGAAGGCAGGGGTAATCTGTTTCGCACTACCAAATGTCACAAATCAATTTCTACAGTATTAACTTTTTCGCGTTTGTTGCACCATTATTAGACTACCTGCAAGTCGCACCAATTCTATCGCGAGATACAGCAGGATTCCTACTGGTTTAAACCCCCGACAGAAAAAAACACTATTTCTGGTATTGCTAGAGATGTCAACAATCTGATGTAAACGTAAGTTTCATTCGGTGACAGGGCGGAGGCGATGTCAACTGGCAAAAGGTAAAAATGAGAAAGAAAGCAGTTGATGGTTTTCTCGGACTTGGATCCTGCTGAAGGTGACTAATGACATCGTTTCTTGTTGGCGGGGTTTCAATCGCTAAAACTCAATCATTCACCATTGCGTCATCACGACAGAAACCAAAGCCAAATTTTTCTATTTGCCTTATACCCTACGTCTTTGTATTTCATTAGAAATTTAACCTAGAGAATGCAAGATTTAGTGCGGCTTAGTTTTTCTGCTGGAAATAACCATGGTTTTGACTTGTCTTTTGCTCCACTCCTACCTCAACTTGCATTCGAACTTCATACCGTGCCCTCACATCTTTTATTCCCAATTTCATATTAATTTCAGGGTTCACCTACATTATTCTTCATGCCTGGGTGTCCATTTCCACCTACTCATTTCTGTTGCTCTTCTTGCACTGAAACCTATAATACACTACTTTATATGCAGGTAGTGTGTTATTGATCGGTGTTCAAACCTAACTGAGCATTAAAATTCCCCCTTTTGGCCATCGACGATCAAAAATTTTTTCACTTTCAAAAATTGCTACACTTTCAATATTATTGTTGTTTTCTTACCAAGTTTTCTGCATCCTGTCTGTTGCGTGTTCCCTTACCCAAATTGCTTTTCCAATTTCAGTTATAAAGCAACACCACCATACTAACATGAATTTCTGAAAATCAAACACTGGTCGGTTTTGGCAGTTCAGTTGTTTAGCCAATACAATTTGTTTGCGTCACATCGGGAATTGACATTTGGGTCTTTTTCCGAAAGTAGCTACCGGTAACGATTTTGACCTCTTTCTTTTCTTCAATAACCAAAAGTGTTTCAACTGACGCTGACAAGAATGAAATATGGACACGTCCTGTCTGGTGCTCGGTTATCAAGTACCCTACCCATTTTGGATGGTTATTTAATCCTGAAATTAGGCGCCGGAGTAGAGGGCAGAGTACATGGACTTGTTTTCAAGTCTGACGATGTTACTGCCCTAATTTTCTCGCATGTCTACATCAGCAACTTTTATTATTGGATTGGATCCATCAATGTTCAGGTGTTTGAGGCCTCACATAAGTTGTCTCAACACGAATTTGTTGACGGGGCTTGATTTTGCGATTTGTTTCGCTTCGATTTCGCTTACCCGAACGACACGAACTAGAAAAGACGAACACTACGAAACAAAAAAGCGTCCTGTTTCCTTTCCCTTTCTCAATTGCACCGGATTAGTCACTTTGCCCTGAATATTTAGCACGAGTTTTCCGAATTCTCAAATTAGGGATTGAGTTAAGACAAAAGGACGAAGAACAAAATAAATCACGAGACTAAATTGAATATATGGCTAAAATAGCTTCGTTGTCCATGCTTACCAAAGGAACATTCAAAATAGAACTCCTAAAGAACTCCTGCAACATTTGAGGGATGTAAATTTCCAATTCAAAAATACATATCTTTGCGAGGCATTAAGTAACCACAACGCTTTCAATCAAAATTTTAACCCGTCGAAATTAATTAGTTCACCATAATAAGTGTCTAAAAAAATAATTAGTGGAATTAACTTTCGACTTACACCATAGTCGGAGTCGGTTTCTTCTTCCTCTGTCACAAATTCTAGAAATGGTTCTACCGAGTATTTTGGGTAGAAGTACGACATGTCCTGCGAGGTCTTCAATAGGTTCTTCATCCTTTATTCACAATTAACATTACATTTCACCACTCAAAATTGTTTAACACAAAATTTCCATATACAATACGTTTGCAAGCGTTTCCTTCAGTCCCATCACTTGCGTTCGTGCGTGTCCCTCTCACGCGACATAAAATTTTCGGTCGATTCTGTTCATGTCCTATGCATAATTACGAAGCTAAACAATAAGTAAAGATTTAAACTTAGCTATAAAACCTTACGTTACTGTATTTCCTTCCCCGTCACAAAACTATAATCAGACACTGTATTTCCTACTCTCTCTTTTTATCTTCTTCATATTGAATGAATTAAAATAAAAATTTTCCGTTTTTCAATTCAATTCCGTTAAATTACGAGCAAAATTTGATCAGGTACGAGAGATTAATTACGTTTGATGTTGTACAAGCACGACTGGTTACTTTCCGGTTGCAAATGTTTCCAACCCAACATATATTAAACTCCGTCTAATCTTTTCTCGACATTCTTTGACAGTCGAAAGTCTTTTCGGCGGGTGTATGAACCTTTGCGATACCCGTCTGATAGAAGCTATCAGAAATGTCGAACCGAAACTCAAGGGCAATGACAATGGATAAGATTAATGAATTTGTAACTGAGAGTTCTGAGGCGTTACATCCCTCGTGTTAAATTCTGCATGTTAACGGCTAAACATTAAGAACCTTCTTAATACGATTTATTAATTCTTATCACACAACGGTAGGGCAATGGGTATTAGTCAATTGAACTACATTACCTTATGCCTTCGCCGTGGGCGTAATGTTACTAAAGTCAATTTGAAAGAGAAATTACAATGCATTACTTGAAAAGGAAGCAGAAAGAGAAAATATCAAAACCAGTAGAGAAAGAATACATATTGTGAATATTACATATTAAAGTATGTCATTTACGGATGACAGCCAAAATAAATAACATGACACATTTTAATTCATAATAAATAAAACTAAGTTGCTTAAGTTAATTCAGGTTTTCGCAACGCAAATTCATACTAAAGTTGGGATATTAAAAACATGAAGTTAAAAAAAGACAAGAAACGAGAATAATATGATACACTAAGTTTCACTTGGCGATACCCAAAGGTACAAGGTTCGTAAAAAGTTCATTTGTACACCCTCGGCCAGAAGTTTCGTTTCCTCCTTACTCCTACATCATCTTATTCTTCAAGCGTGTCTGATCCCACAAGATATGCCTTTCATTTCAAATTTAGACCCATCCCATCTCTTCCTGTTTTTTCAAACGACTTCCTGCTTCAAAAATCAGCCCTTGCGGAATAACCAGACGTGAGAAACAACCCTAGGAAATAATTCAACAACAAAATCTGAACTGTCTGAACCTCAGTCTGGGGAAACAAACTTCGCGTCTTTAGAAATCCGCACGGTCACACGTTGATGTTCGTTTCTACTTGTACTCGTGCAAAAGGTCAAAAGTGCAAATAAAATATGGCTGAATATCCTCTCTTTGTGCCGGCTTGGCCGACTGTTTCCTCCCCACTTATCATCCTTCTAAAGGCCTTCCTGTGTACCCGTGTCAACGTGTGACGTTGCTATGCTACCTGAGATAAGAGACTACTTGTGTTCCTACCGAATCGATTTCTAAGCATTCCATTCCAGACGGGGCCAATACGCCAACGGGCTAGCCCAGTCAAAAAGAAAGAAACAGAACCCGAAATTCTGGTGTCTGCTGCTGGACCCTGATCCCCCATACCGTGACGGGTACCACATTAATCCATTCGTTTATTTATGTCTCACCATTGTTATAGATACCGCGGTCGAGTTACATTTATTTGACCACAAAAAGAAACCTATTTTGTGTGCCCATTATGCTGCCACCCACTCATAGGTATCCTGCGAGTGAAACTTTTGACAGGGGGCACCCACCAAACATTCCTCCATCCCTATTGTTACGGTACCACTAGAACTACTCCTCTCTCCTCTCTCTCACATCGATTTTATGAACTAACGTAATGCGGTTTTCAGGAATCAGGTACCACCACGAGAACCTCAGCTTATTGTTCAACTCCGAAACTCCAGAGGCTTATCTTCGTGTGGTCAAGGCCTCATGCATAAGCGTTAGTTTGCCAAAGTCTCACCCACATGCTTCAATTCCTGTGCTCAAATATCATCTACTCATGCCAGTTATTGAAAAGCTGGAAAACAGCCCTATAGAGTTCTAGAGAAAGACCTGTTTCCTTAACCCTTTTCCTTGTCTGGAGCATTTTATTTGTCAAAAGATTTGGCACGAGTGTTGAAGTCATATAAATTTTTGGTAGCCCTACGCCTACTTAAGTATATATTAGTATGATACTAATCGTATGAAACTGGA
The DNA here is from genome assembly GCA_037055365.1 of Polyplax serrata. Lineage (NCBI taxonomy): Eukaryota > Metazoa > Arthropoda > Insecta > Psocodea > Polyplacidae > Polyplax > Polyplax serrata. The sequence goes on from JAWJWE010000003.1 coordinate 11,827,009, forward strand.
ACTTTTGACAAACCCAGCAAAGATCAAGAACTAGAACGTTTTCTTTGACCTTTACCCCTTTTAAGAAAGACTGATGTATCAATGGACAGCAAAACCAGTTCCTTCCAGGTAAACCTCACACGGTAGAGCAACAATTGATTAAAGGAATATAAATTTGACAAGTGAAAGCTATAAACCAGAAGCGCAAACTATTACACCTTAAGTAACGTGAAGACGGACAAGATTAATTACTAATCCAGAACATTTTTGACGGAAAAAATTGCTTAAAACGGCACTAACAATAAGAAATTTCGTTATTTGTTACATAGTCGACTGACATAAAAGAAGAAAATACCTACGGAAACGTATCTTTATTTACGTGGTTCGATGTATCAAGGACACAGAAAAATGATTTACGGTGTCCGATATCAATATGAACAGTTTAAGGTGAGCCGAAACAATACCTGGGAACCTATGTCTCTTCTCCCGGTTAGGTATGAAACCTAATTGGAAACATAATCTGTTTGCGACATGCCGTGGGAGAAGCCTCTCGGCTTTTCTACGGAAATGCTTGTCTACAAACCTCACCTTCGCCTTAAAACTGACTAACGTTCTATCTCCAACTTATATACAAAATATTTATTCCAGCACAAGTCCCTGTTACAATGGAATGGTCAAATTCATTTTTGATAATCCTAGATATTGAAGTCAGGACAAAGTCGTAATCGTAATTCTATCATTTTACCACTGTGAAAGAAACGGGAGGGATGTACTCTACTAGAAATTCATTGTCATCCTAACGTCCTGAAAATTTCTTTTGAATTGTTAAATCTTCCAATGGCATTGTTGAATTAATAAGGAATGAGTTGACTTTAGTCACCAATTTTCGGATTGAATACTTAAATCGAAAATGGTAAAAATAAATACATTTCGAGTACCGAGAAATAAACGAGAAAATGAGACATATAATCACCAGAATATTCAATTAAACAAGTGAGTAAGATGATAGGAAAAATGGATGATAGAATGTGACGGTGAAAGCCAAGAAGTATTAAAATCTTGAATTTGAAAACAACGACAATAAACGGCCACCCAGTGGGCCCAATTTTCTGGGTCCCAACTTCCACCATCTGCAATTTGTCCCGACAGCTCAGATTGCATAAAATTATGCGTATGTTTCGTACGTGTCACAACAACAGTGAAAGTTCTAACACGTGTTCGTTACAGTAATGTAATGTCATGTATTGAGAAAAACGAAGTAGACGTAGGGTGTACCTGAACCTGATAAAATCAAACACATTTTGTCAACTCCGGCAGGAGATTTTGCACACAGATTCTGTTTGTGTAACACTGTGCCGGTTAGTTTGTGGTCAAACAACGGCTCTAAGATACCTTTTGCCTATTTTAGTCAGGTAATGACAATGTCAAACAGATGCAATTCAAGGTGGGTCAACAACTCTGAAGATAACTCCAAAATGAAAATAAACCAAAGATAAAGTGAAAAATCAAGGAATTCTGATTTCTTATGTTGAAAACGACAGTCCTGGTTGCAATTTTTGTACGTCACCCACGAAGAAGAAATTAATGGCAACGAGATAATAATGTAGAAAGTCACTGCATTAAACGAATGATAATAATAATGAAGATGATGATGGATCGTTTAATTTTCCGATGGAAATTCAATAATCGTGCTGCTGATTTTGCCGTGTCGGGTATGCACGACGAAAGCAGTTCCTTGTCACACGTACCTACTGTTCGTACGACTTGTGTCTACATGACCGTATCATAGACACACTATGCGTGTCGTCACTAGACCTTTCGCAGAAAAACTCACAATTTATAGGATACAAACAGGGATGTTAAATATAAATATTTCTCTAACGCAAGGCAACAGAGAAAAAAGTATGAAAAAAAAAACAAAGACATGCCTAACATGTTTGTTGTGTTTATTTAAATAATAATATCAATGCAATGCGGGGAAAGAAAGAGAGAGAGAGAGAGACTTGTAACTACTCGATACGTCAATTACTTTCCTATTTGGTCGTTCGATCGATGCTTGTTTTCAGATTTGCCAAGGATCTAATTTCTAACATGTATTATCGTCGTAGGTAATGTAACCAAATTTTTAATATTGTGCCACTAACACCCCAACTCACTTTGATTTCTTAGGACAAGTCTGTGAAGTTCAAACAAGTTTAAACGTCGACTCAATCGACCGAAACAGATCTTACTGTCTTAATGGAAAACTCATCGAGCAGAAAGAGGTAAAATCCTATCTTTGGAAGGAAGAATGAAGGAGAGTAACAAGGTCCGAGGTTTACCGTTAACCTTCCCCCGGCCCTCTAAAACCAGGCACGACCGGTTGCAGTTCTGCAACAAAGGTGGCCTTCAAGGCGAGAGAAACAAGAAACCCGTGTTTATATATACGTTTTGCCATAGAATTTCAGGTCCAGCAAAATAGAAGTAGGATCCTAGCCTAGGAGGCGATAGAAATATTAATACCTGAAGGAGAAGAACTTGAATTGTAAATTCCGCGTTGGCGGAGCATTCAATGAAAATAAGATTTCAGGATCTCATACCTGAATTCGGCAACAAATGGGTTAATAATTAATTAAATAGCAAGCACTAGGTGTAATGGTTGTCATTTGAACCACCTTTGAGACTGATAAGGTTCTTGAATGTTTTCAGGTCGTCTTAATAGTTCTCATGAAAATTTTACACGAATAGAAAGTAACGGCATCCAAAGTCCGCCATTAACAGAATTTCCGGTGTTCGTGTCCGATGCCACAGTCACAGCAATGAAACAGTGTACAATTCGAGGATGTTGCCAATTAGTTGGGTCATAAGTTTCGATTTCAAGGTACAAATAAGTCAGTACTCTATAAGTGTAGTACGTTATACGTAGACGTGCGATTTAAAAGAAAGACAACTAGAAGTTATTGTTTCAATTATTAAGCTGTGATGTAAAAATATAAGAATTTAACAACAACCAATAACATTTTATTTACAGTAATTTATACAAGATAATCACTCCAAAGAAGCAGATGGAACAAACTCAAACAAAAAGTATATTTATGTGTTTGATTGTATGTTAGATACTTGGTTAGTATTAGTTATCTGAAAGACCAGAAAGGACTCGGATCTCTGCTTTTAAGTTCAGGTACGAGGCAATCCCATTTTGGTACAATTCACAGTCAGATCAGTGCCACCGGAAATGCACCAGGGAAGTCATTTTGAGCACGGGTACAACACCACCACACGAATGTTAATAATTTATTTCTCTGCGTTCGAGATGGGAGGGGGGGGGAGACCCGGCACATTAAACGGAGAGCCTTGACCATAAAACTGTCCCCGTCAAAAGCCAATCAATGCGATCTATCGATTAATCGAACTATATGGCAACGAGATCATTAACTTGAATTGACTTCTCGATTTATTGAGAAAAAAGACGAAGAAAAAATTCCCGAAGTTCGGTCGCCATCGTGCACTTTGCCCTCTGTTGATTTCAACGATGACGAGGATCGTTTCATCGTTATTTGCATCGGCTTTCCCTTTCTGTTTTCTCTCCATGCTTATATCCAAAGAAGAAAATCATCCTTCTGTCTTCCTATTCTCTCATCCCACAGTGAGCTTACGTTTCGTAGACTAATATCAATTAAGTTATCATTTCCCTTTCCGGTTTTGGGCTTGGCTTATCATCAGACTCGTCTCAGGACTTTGTCAGGGATTGAAGAACCGAAACCAAAAATATCTTTCGTTTTAGGAATTCAATTACCCGTTAAATAAAAAAATATAAAACCAAAGTAGAAGAAAACGAGCTTTCGAGCTTTCTGCCCGAGCTCTAACTCATTCACGCCTCTGTAACTGTTCTTGACAGGCTTTACGGCTCGAAAAAATGCAGCAAGGAAATTGTTCACAACAAGACATGAATTCTTGTCAAGTCTGATAACGAGAAATCGAAAAATCTCTTAAGAAAATTAATTCCTTCAATGCACAACATTCATATTGATAAAACATATCCAAGTGCCAAGGAGAAGAAGATAATGGAAGGATATTTTCTGTATTTGCGAGAAATGCGTTATTCGTATTTAAAATCGGAAAACGATGCGAGAATTATCAAATGAAACAGTAACACCTCGACACAAGAATACAAGTTCTGGTAAGTTGTAGAAAACGCCACACAAAGACAAGTCATTAACGAATTTGAGACGAGATACGCAAAACAAGCAAACAAGCATCATGGAGGTGTTCAAAGGCAGTCAGTTTCGACGGAAAACAATTTAAACTCAGAATGTTACAAAAATTCTGCCAGTTACAAGAAAACATTAATAAAAATCTCAACAGTATAGTAATGAAGCCACAAAGTTCAGAACAAAAGAAGCTAACTAAACAACCACTGAGAATTGAGAGAAAGTGACATTGATCACATTGCAAATGGCGCATTAAAGAAATAACACGTCAACAGAGCTTACGTGCTTCTTGAATGTTGAATCAGGTATACATCTAATTAGATTTTATTAATAGACTTCAATAGAGAATATAGGTAAGATTTACGTAAGCTCCATTCACACGGGGATGATGTCAATTCCTGCGACAGGGTACAATTTACATAACCGTGTACTTCCTTTTAATTTTGGGTAGCACTACCAAAGATTTTCTATTAATATGCGAGACTCGCGTGCTACTAAGCTTAACGCAGCAATAAGTTACAATGAATGGCCAACTACTCGGGTACCAATTGAGTGTTTCGCACTACAACTAGCCTCCATTCATTGGAGCAGATGCTTCGTTTGTAACGGGAGAGCCAACAAGTCGAACTCCCCGGGGCGGTTTCTACTTTAAAACAAGATGTTTGAGCCCTCCGAAAATTCATTGATCTTTCCACATTAAAATGTTAATTAAAATATGTGAAAACTAAGACATAATTCAGAGCCTGTAACAAGCGGAGTGAAACCCTTTTTTTCCTTTTCAAGAACTACAATGTAAAAGTATAACAATCTGTTTCTTTTGGAATAACTTTTGAATAACAAATTCAGTTTTTGTTCTTTCTGGATATTAATATTCTTCTCGTTATATAAAAGGGAAACCCATAAACACCAAATAAAAGTAATTGTCACTTTATGTAGAAAAATTCTGAATCCCTGATTCAGTGAGCCTACAAATTTTAGGAGCCTTCATATGATTCGAAGGAGTTACAAGTCAACTCTTTATTCGTATTTTAAACGCACCCCATTGGGTATAAAAATATTAATAGAATGTTGTCATATTTAATGCAAACTATGCTCTCCCCTAAAAATTTCAGATCATTAAACCATGGTTTGTTAATTTTAAATATTATCACTGTTAATATTTGTATTGGTTTACAGGAGTTGAACGTGAGTTTCTTCAATGACAGTGCCACCAGACAAAAAGGATTTCTAAATGTATGCATTGACTTATTTTGTAACAATTTTCTTATAAACAATAAAAATTAAAATAGAAGTACTCAATATAGATTATCACTCAATGATCAAGGTCTCGGAGCTCTGTCCTGCCAATGTCAAAACATACCCACTCGTACATGCACACTAAGTTAGTTCTGAATAAATTACGGTCAGTAAAATAATTTTAATATGGTACGAAATGAAATATGAAAAAGTAAGCAGATTTTGACGGTTATAAAACCATGTTTATCGGTTGACATCCACCACGACGAGCCGAACCTTGTGAGAATAATTTCGACTTGCTTAAGTAATTACTCACACTAACTTTTAAAGATACTAGAAAAATCAAATAAGACGAAATTACACAAATTCAAACTTATACCTGAGAAATTTTCAGTATTTCCAGGTTATTCAAGAATAACCTAAAAGAATAGTATATTCCAGAAAATTCATATTCAATTATTAATGTCAATGAGTCAAAAAACCTAAATGTTTTCAAAACCAATTGTAAACTTAGAAAAACTGTTATCGAATTTAGAGATCCAAAAACGGTTGGTCGGTGACTTTCAGTCACCGAGTGGAAATGTCAGAGCCAGAGCGAAAGTTAAAAGTCTCTGACGGACAAATTTCGCCACCCGGTCTGGACCAAGAACCGGATGACCATGAGACCAAGGTTTCTTCAGCAACTTACTAAAACAACAATAAAATAGGTGTCCGGTTTCAGATAGGAACAATCCCGTATGCAAAGATAAAAACGCACTTCGATCACTTCACACACTCGAGAAAAGAGGAATCCTACGAGAGTCGTAGGAACGGATACTACGACGCGAGCTACGGATACTACAACTGTGACTCGAACGCGTACGACAAACCAACACGAACGCAGCAGACGTTTGAATAATCATATTGAAACTAATTTATGGCTGAAGAGAAGAGAAAAAGAGAGAGACATTGACAAAGCCAGGACCCAAAGTGGGGCCCACTGAAAGACCCGTAGAACATGGTCTTTGTCAGTTCCCAGGTAGGTCATCTTAAAAAGCCGAAGCACCAACCCTCAGGAAGCTAAACATTAAAAATAACACGAGTCTTTCTTCTTTCTCAGTCACTCTTTTTCTGGCTTGTTCTGGTGCTACGAACCGATTCTTATGCCACGACGTGCACTTTTGGCCGTAAGAATCAGCTTGAAACACGTGAAAGACTTGTCACCCATTACTTATAAGGTCTCTCTAGTATTGTGGTATGACTCTGAGAAATTACAAAAAAGAAATCTGCAACTATAATTTCTTTTATGTTACGTATACTTCGTTTCCAGCATGTCATAATTCTCAAGAAAATACTGAAATTATACCGTTCAATTTCAGAAAAATTTGAGAAAAATTCAATACCAGGCTTCCATTTTAATTTTCTGCCAAGTTTAAATTCATATAGTAATTATCATGTCACCAAATTACGTGAACTTATTAAGGGGGGAAGCACAAACTATTACATAAATTCACTTCTTAGCGTCGTTAGTCTTACAATCACGTTGTAAATGTCATGGTAGATAATTTCACAGAGGTTACGTTAGGTTAGTTTTTATTTTACTGTACAGTGACGTAACAAAATGTGAGAAAGATGTGTAATGAAATGAGTAACAGTAGAATCAACAGATGTACGCTTTACAAATGGCCAAAGTGATCTCAATTCTGAAAGTATTAAAAGGAACGAGAAATTATTAGTGCAGTTGCAAAACGCAGTGAAGAATATATTATCATATAAGGCACAAAACAATGGGGTATCATTTAAACGAAGTAGATGAGCACGCGAAAACGACTCTGAGTAAAAGAAAGAAAACATAAGTAGGAACACAGGAACTTGACGAAATGAGGCAGCTTTATAAGCGAATTTATTTCCCAATCTATGAACTCAGGAAGGAACTTCGACTTTTACTTTTGTTTTATCATTGGCATTCAAATTAAATTTAAAAAAATCAAAAAGGCCATTTGGAGGTGATACTCAGGTGGTTGCTACCGGAAATGTGCGTAGGTCCTCGGTCGAAAATTTCATTGTTTCCGTTCTGGCACTCTGTTTGTTTTCAAAAGTGCTTCATTCCGCTAAAATTGTCCTTCTCGGAACAATTGACAGAACTAATATTTCAACAATTTACTATTTCTATCTCTCTGCGTCCTTCTTGAACTCGGAGGACTTTGTCTTAAAATTGAACACTTTGCTTTGGTTGAAGCAATTCTTTCAGGCCGAAGTCGAATTCTTTTGAGCTAACATGTGGGCCAGACAACTCCGATTCTGGTTTTTAATTAGTCAGGCACACATACTTGCAAATGTGATTTCCCTTTGAATTTACAATCAAAAGAGGTACTTAACAATGAAATCCCCTCTAATGATTCTATGGTTGTTTGTTTTTCTGTCCTTGTTTTTGTGCCTGGGTGACATGACTCTTTTGTCTTCCTTCTGTTACCCTCTTGCTTTCTTATTCTCCTCCGCTTTTTCTTCATCTAGTTGTCTATTTTCTTCCCAATTTTCATATTTTTTTTCTTTTGTGATTTAAATTTTTGACAACTTGAATTTGCTGACACGCTCTCCTATTCCTTTTATGGTTTCTTGTACCTTTGCAATCGCTACCACTTTCTTTTTCCAGTCCGTCTTCTCCTATTCCACTCACATATTCATCACCTTTCTGAAGTATTCTTAAATATGTTTTTCTTCAAATTTATTTGTAGTTTTTCGTTCAATTCTACAGCCTAATCTTTCTAGTAGCTAATCCTTTATGATTATTTCTTCCCAAATTCGTATTTTTGCCCATTGATACTTTTCAGTCACCTTTTCTTGTTGAAGTTCGTTTGAATTAACTTGAAGTTAAGCATATATGGATTCTCTACCTTTCGAATGCAATGAAAACGTTCAGATCAATTAAGTTGCTAACAGCCACACACACCTCAACATTTCTGCTAACAACCGTTATATTTCAACATTTTCAACCAGAAGAAGACAGTACCCTAAGTATCACGTCTTTTCCCGACATCCTCATCATTCATAAACGGTGCCAAAGATGTTTGCTCAAATTGGCCCATCACAATGAGTCCTTAATTCCTTCTATATTGTTCTTTTCTTTCTTTCTAATTGCTCAATTCCAGGTCAATGCCGTTTGTATTGATTCACTGTCAAAATTATTTGTCTTTCCAAACCGACGTATTTACCCAACTGAGATGACAATTTCGCACCGCTGGATGATTGTTTTCGACTAAAGAAACAGGCAATTGTGGTGAGCAAAAAAGCACCTAAATTATTCAAATGTGTGCGCAAAGCAAATACCAACTTCGTTTTAATCACTTCTAATAAGTAATTCGCAATTCGGTACTCTTGGCACGCGGCAAAAGAAAACTTAAGAGAAATCATAATATTGTAGGAAATAGTTCGTAACTAGGTGTCTTCTGTGATAACCATCATGACCGAAGTTTATGCAAATATAGATTAAAATAACAGAATATAAACACAACAAAAGACAAAAGTTTTAAAGGATTTTCTTTTAAAATATTCAGCTTTGAATTTGTTGTCTGATCTGAAGGATGGGAACACAAATGTTATCCACCTCTGACCTCGAATACGAAAAGTTTCTTTTATGACTCCTCTATTTGTGTGTTAATAAGTGTATGTTCAAAAACTGATCGCTAATTTTTGTCAAAAAAGATATAACGGAATGCTTTGCGAAAAAACTTGTAACAGAAAAACTTTTATGAATGTTCATTGACTTTCAAACAAATGCACAATTACATAAATATATAAATATATCATCTTAAAGTCTTGTGCTAAGCATGTCAATGACTTACCACAAGCTGCTTATATAAATTCCAAAAATAATGTTATCGACGGTTACTATTCTGTACTATTCCGTTTCGAAAAATCAGAATTGTGCTAATCATGTGATACCTAGTAAACAAGATGGCGAAATAACCGATAAATCTATCCACCTACAACTACCTGGTTAACCTACATTAGTATTTAACTCACCTTTCCAACGATATCCGCAATGCTTGAAGATAATTTTAGGGCTGCGTTGTCCACATGGACCTCGGCAGGTACCTTCAAGTCCAAAGAACAATCCCCGTGTATCCAGGAATCGGCAGATACCCTTATTCTCCGACCTTTGTCATCGCAGAAGAGTTTATATTGGTCCCCCTCATTGTTAACTGATTTCCTAGAGACACCGCAGAGCATTGTTGTCTAACAACCTCTGATACCTCAGAACATTTCACTATTATTTTTTAAATAAGAAAAGCTTCACTGCAATCCAACGCACATAAGCACGCACGTACACAAAGCAATGCTATTGAAAACCTCGTTAGCCCGTGTACTGGTTCTCCATAACTGAATTAAAAGACCTGAAAAAGTGTGTAAACCCGATACTTCTCGCACTAGATGACTCCGTTCTGCGTGGTTACCTAAGGCCTCAACCTACTCTTCTAACGTTTGCGTATGCTTCCCTTGAGATAAATCTGCAAGGTGTGCGCTAGAAATCGTACCTTCCAGTCATTTAAAAAAAAGTATTTTCTACTTAATACTAAATCGCAGCGATACTGGAAATTTCCAGACGTGGCGTACTTCAAGCAACGTATTTTTCTATTCTTTTCATTCCGTTCTACTGGGTCTGTCAGCCCATCTTCTTACTCTGTGTCTATATCTGCCATAAATTTTCTGTTAGTGAAAACATTTCATTTATATATTCTGACATTCTTAAAAAGACTGTAACGGAACATGACGGCCTGGAGGATGGCTTCACGCCCACAGTTTTGGGAAGTTAAACTTAATACAGAAGTTAACATTAAGAAACACAATTTTTAAAATGTATTGTAGAACACTGTGATGAACGCGTACACATTGTAACTCTTAGTATATCGATTGTATTGTAATGCAAAATTCTATTAAAAAATTTGTACCATGAAGGTACTACCAGGAGATCAGATTGGCGATCATCGTTGTAAAACCTAATTCCGTTCGGTTCAGTTTGTGTCTGCCTCACCCATTTAAATATAGCATCCCCATAGGTCATGAGATGGGTCTGAAATTAAAAAAAAATCCTTCCGGTCCTCGACACATCTGCTCCCAAAAATCTATGTGCAAACACACTAAGATTCACTTTCATACTTAGCATTTGAGGTCTGGGACAGGTGGTACCTGAAGGTTCCAGAGACGTCACACGTGCTACCATTCGAATGCCATCTGCTCCAGCAGACCTTACGACTCTATCAAAAACTTATTCAAAACATCTAATCTGGTGGTTAGCATTGCTTAGGCGATACGTAAATTAAAAATAAAATTTTATGTATTTGTCCCGCAGCACCTGTACCACTTGCAAAAAAATTTACACACGATAATTGGCAGTGACTGTCGGTGGAAAACGACCAGATTGATGTCAGGACTACTGCGACTCATAAAAATTGGTTTGCTACACGTGCTAAAATTATTGTGGAAAAACGTCAACTACAAGTAACCCTCCACCTTGAAACAAATTTCTTATCAGTTTAGTTTTAATAAATTTTATACCACCAACTCAGAATTCTTTTATTTTACCAAACTTACAAAAGTTAATAAGTCAATTATTTTTAAAACTTCAGCGCTCTTGACACCAAACAAGCAAAAACCTTATGTTAATACCTAGCGTTAAGGTCAACAGATCCAATAAATACACGACACCCCCGAAACTTAACATAAGTAACACTCTGAATGACATTGAGAGACTTGAAGAAAAGTGTCAATATTTGTGTCAGTCAAATATTTTCCAACCGGTATCGATTTTACCGTTAATCTCGAACAAAGTTTTCGTTCGAGATGGAAATGAATTTTCCAATCAATTGAAATTAGTTTGGTATTTGATAAAATAAATTTCATATAAGAATTATTTAAGAATAATTAATAATTGTTTCGAATAAATAATTAAATTAGCCACCAAATTAAATAATAGTGAATAACAATTAACATTCTAATCGAGTTGAATTAAGTGAAATGAGTTTGATACCCTCCGATGGATTGTTGGCAGTAGGTTTTAAATCTAATTTCAATTCAATCAGTGATTGAAGCCCAACAGTTTTAAAAGATTGCAACCGGAACGTATATATGAGGGATACTTATTCTGATTAAAGCAAACTTATCACAGATCTTCAACTATATGTAAAATGACAAATGTTCCAGAACAGAGAACCTTCACTTCCATTTGAAGACATTTCCACAATTAATAGTTACATAATTAATGTCAGCATTATCTAATAAAGTAAATAGAAATAGAAAGAACTTGTGAAAAACATTATCATCTAAAAATGTATATACATATATGAAGAAGAGTCCAGCGGCTCGAGGTCGCGTCATCTCGGACATACAATTTTTGTTGTTGTAATATTTAATTAAATCTTGTCAGATATTCGCTTAGTGTTAATCACAAGCTTAGGCAACAAGTTGCGCCCAAATGACATAACAAACTACACTTGGGCCCTTGAACTCCCCTAACAATCCAAATGAGCGCAATAAAAGTCGAGCTGTTAAAAACGGTCCTACCTACGCGTGCAGGTGAATGACAGCTGGCACAAGTCAATTACCATGAGCTCGTGCTCTGACCGAGCTAATTAAACGTGCCCTATCAAAATCTATAGTTACTTAGAGCCTTTAGGCGTTTTCTAGTCGCAGGTACAGTCGCTGACGTGGGCGAATAGGGCAGATTCCACAAATGTCCGACACTCCTAAGGTAACATTTCCGGGAAAACGTAAAGCTGGTTTTATGCAATTCCCAATGTTGAGTAATTCGTTAAAATAAAATTATTTCGCACTAATGCCAACAATAGTGCCAATTCTATGTAACTTATGTAACAAGGAATGCAATGCGCTTCCAACTAACACCGATTAATTTTGTCATAGAAGCAAATTAATCATTATGACCTATGACCTTTCTCATTTAATATCTATGGTGTCCTGTTTCCAGGTGTTCCCTCTTCTTAATGTTTTCTAACTCTGCATGTACCATTATAAGAGAAATGTTAGCCAGAAAAAGAAATGGTAGAATAACGGAATTAACTTGCGTTTTATGATAGACAACATAAAAGATCAGAAAAACTGGAATAAAATAATAAAAACGAACCTGAATTGTAAAAGAATTGGCAAAAAATGTTGCACAAAGACCACTACAAAATTCGTATAAATTCCCCCAAGAAATTATGCTTCCCTCGTTGACCAACTACACACTAAACATATTTCTCAGTTACGTGAAAAACCCTCAGCAGAATCTTAGCGAGAAGAGTAATATTATATCTCTTTAGTTCGTATAAGTTCTGGGAGAACCCAATAATTCTCGGATTAACTTGAAGTCATTGCCCATCCAACAGGGACGAAAGGCAATAGATATAAGACAAATTATTTTCTTTCCTTGTCAATAATTCAAACCTGTAATACAGCAGATACACACACACACACACACACACACTGCTCATCCAAGAAGTATAAGAACCACAACCGCCTATAATACGTGCCTCTTAAAGCTGTTGAGTAATGTGGTTTTAAGTTAATTTTTTGTTATGCTTTCTGTATTGTCGATCCCAGTAGCATCAATTCAGTTGTGGCAAGATCGGATTACAAAATATAAAACACTAAATTTTTCATTGTTATATCCTTCAATTCGAAGGAGTCTCTCTCAAATTGTCCGGACTTTAAATAGAAAATCAATTTGCCTCAGCACTTTGGGAGCAAAGACTGACAAAACCATCAGCGAGATTTACTAGAGAAGAAAATATAGGAAAATACTCTCCGACAAAGATAACTTCCATATATTGAAGTACCTCTGTAAAGGTTCAACTCGTTTTTTTTTATCGACACTGATCGATTGTTCTCAACATCTGAAAAAAGTGCACTGCAACACGTCGGTATTTCTGTTAAGTAGTAAACTATTGACGACAGAAGAATGACAATTTACAAAAGAAAATCAAAGATTTTTACTTATCGTTTCCTTAAGTGTTTCTACCATATTTGACCAAACAGATCCCACACTTGTCTCCCTCGACCATAAACCCTTGAAATTTTTGATTTTCTCTTAATCATTGATCATAATTATCTTTCATTCACCAAAGACGTCTGACAGTGTCGTGCTTAGGTATATGAATGCCACAGTTCTTAAAAATGTGATAACGTACCTGTAGTACAACATATTTTCTGTGGTCAAACGAAAATGCTGTGCAGGAAATTCCAAACATTAATAAACTAGAGAGCCCGAAGCTCTCAAAAAAGACAGGCTTTAAATTACACAAAGGTCAAAATGTAGGCATTGTCTATAATTCGAAAGCACTGACCTATTAAATAAGTTAAATTAAACAGGACTGCACAAAGAATATTCAGATGTACAATAAAATTGCAAAAATAATAAGATTTATAACATAAGATCTGTGAACTTTTATTTGAGGCCAGACCAACAATTGATTTATCAAATTACTAACTATAAAGTAATAGAATGCAATTTAGGCTGGGACTTCAAAAAATTTTCAACCATCAAAAACTTATTAACTACATTACGTATCTGTCTATGAATAGAAACCACAACTTACAATTATTAAAAGACATTACTAGATAAAGGTAATTCTTTCAATTTTTTTCCATGACTTTATAAAAATTTCTCTATGATTTCATGGGTTTTCCTAAAATGTTAACCCCTAAGAAATCACCCCAATAGGAAGTCATTTCCCCGTTTTCGGTAAGGGAGGAATTTCCGGAAACGGAATTCCTAGAAAATGGGAAAGTTGCAAAGACAATATGGGATTGCTTTCGTCTTCTTTCAGTTTCCTCCACATTATTTTGAGTAAATGCGATATGAGTCATTCTCTGACTGATGTTTCCCATTGAAATTTATCTGTCTCTGAAAGGTTCTGTCTGGGTCTCCCTGTCCGAGGGAAGGAACAAAATCTGAGTCCTTCAAGTCACAAAAAGGAAGAAGATACGTAAAAAGACATCAACCGTTTATTACTGTTCAAAATAATTTTACTATTGGAAATTATCAAGGAGTCTTTTATCACTTCGTCAGGCATTTTTAATTCAATTTCATTAAAGAATTATTTACGTATCATTTATTACAGGTCATTAAAATTCTGGAGAATAATTTTGTTACCACATTTGTAAATAAATTGCTTAACGGGGTGCGGCTGTGTCGTAAACAGAGCACAGTCATTTGATGGGTCCAACAAAATTATACAGGAAAATAAAAAATAAATTTTGTAGTCTCCACAAATGTCTCAGGTATGCGGAAAACTTGTCACCCTTTTTATATAAGGAACTGTCCCTTTACACTGGCCCTCTAACATGAACAAGTTTCTCTATTAGTTTTTTCCTACCATAGACTTATTGATTTCTTATTCGTCCGGGGAGAAACAAAACAGAAAAGCAAATTACGTTTCAAGAGAGGTTTCACTTTGCAGTAAGCCTAAGTATACAGACACCCAGTCCTTATACCTTAAGCGTATATAAATGAAATCCGTCCTTACGAGATATTAAAATTGGTCGCACGATTTGGGTGGTCAAAACAGCCTAAACACCATCTTCTGAAACAAAACCTAAACCTTCATAGGTGTCTGAACGTCTCGTGTTACGTGCAGAGCAGGAACCACAACTTCAAATGGCGTCAATAACCACCTAAATTTATGAATCGTAATAATTTATTGTTTTCGCTACAATTCGATCGACTTGCACGGAAAAATCATCAACGACTGTTTACGAACGGAGAAAAGAGTAAAAAAACTGTTTTCCGTCTCAGTTCCACCGTCATTTTCAACGATTTAGCAAACTTTTGTTGACGGTAATAAAACTTCTCCTGGGACAAAATCAACGAGAGAGAAATACAATCGGAAAACAAAAGCTAATTACACTACAGAAGAGACTGTAGTCGTTTGTCGAGCAAAGAAATAGGCAAAGTAGGAGACGACGTACCGGAAATGCTTCACCCCCGTCGAGTTGTACGACCGAAATAGATCTGAAATAGACCAGAAATGCCCGTGCTCGATACCGGCCCAACAGAAACGGACCTCGCGGCCCATCACACTAAGGAAGGAAATCAAATTCCAGACTCACTTGTGCACGTGTTCATGACAGGAGTTCGTTTAGTGAAATCCAAAAACTCAAACTTTAAATGACAATTTCTCTTCCAGATGTGCCCCGGACGGTCCGTTACAAGTATTCAACAATGATAGAAGGCCTGAAAATTGGTAGCAAAGTTGCAAATCGACCCATCCCACTTTCCGACAGGAACGTCTCGACATGAAATGGAAACTTGTGACATTTCAATGCATCCACTCACATTTGCTTCAGTGGCGTTTATCACCCCTAAGAAGTGACATCCAGTGAACTTCAATAAATCAACAGAAAAACCGGTTGGATGCCGTCGAAATAATCCTGTCATGTCTGCGACATCATTTCATATATGCCACAAGTGTTCGCGCACTCATTCTTGAATAATGCCAAAAACTGTATTTTTTGGGGATTTTTTTAACTTTCACCTCCCCATAAAAATATATTAAACAGGACTTGTATCAACGGGTAGAGTCCTACAAAGGTTTGATTGGAATGTGTTCGACAATAAGAAGTGCAACGCTGGGATAACCTGCAGACATCTGAGAACAAGTTTGAAGAACAAAAGATTACGTTTCGCATCAATTGTTTTTGGCATTGACAACAACATACTTTTGTACCTGTATACTACATGAAATACTTGAGCCCTACCTGTATTTAATTCTTCCTTCCTCGTCAATAGAACCTTAGACCTCTTTTCTTGGTACCCATTCTCCAATGCTTCCTTTTCAGATTGCAATAACTTCGTACGGCCTAAACAATAACTTCATACAGTCCAAAATACTCAAACTTATTAAACGCTTCCAACAAACGTATTTGGCTTGGCCTCTACATTCTCTCCGTCTTACGCCTTTTTGTTTCAAATTAAAGATTGATAGGCGCAATTATTTTTAATTTATACGGAATACAATTAAGGTGATTACAGACAGCGGTAACAACACGAGGTAACAGGTAACTTTTTCAATAATTCATGATTTCCAACCCACGTGGAAGAAAATTGTTTTTCAGACAGGTCACGACGAGTGATGATCCTTTCAACATTGCTAAGTTGTTTAATAAATTATGTCTCAGTATAGGAATGAACTTACCCCTGTAAGAGAGTCCAATTCGTCCAGCCAGGTGTTCAAAAGGTGTTCTGGGTCTTCGACCATTTCCTTTTCTTCCAGGTTGTCCGGATAAGCTAATTCCATTTTTCGAAGATCATTCAGCTGCCTGGAAAATAAATAATATTTCAAAAACTCTATATAATCCTATAATTAAGGTCTTCTTTGTAACATTTATTTGATTGTCACTGCAACAGAAAATAATTTAATTAGTACAAAAAACGTTTATAATCCACAGATACAATTTTTATAAGTTGACAAAACACTCAGATGACTACGACTCTTACCCTAAAGCACAAATTTAAAATTCCACCCACGGTAAAACAGCGGGGATGCGGATTTTTAAAATGTTAAAAAAAGTTTTGTTCGAGCCTCTATTAGAGAAAGACGACACAGTTGGCCGCAGTTGCACAAAGAAAGCAAAACAACCAGCGAAAACTTTTCTTCAATCCAATGCCTTAAACTGAGTTCATAAAAATTTTAGGAACGTGGCGTCAAATTTGAGTTCCAATTGCGTAAACAGTTCGATGCTTACAAGCAAAAACGTCGAACCAGTTCGACACGTCCCAATTAAACGTCTACTCAAGTAACATCAAAATTAAACTCATAAAAGTAGCACATTTTTCGAACTCTGTCACCCACTTCAGCATTCCTACCGCTAATCAGTAAGTGAAGAATCATCATTTACAACCAATCAGAAATCATTATGTGCAGGCAGGTGGTACATTGACCATTCCAATAAATCCCTATAAAACGTGAATAAAGTGGAAAAACACATAGAACAATGAATCGACATTAAACTGTTTATCCTTTAAAAGAACAAATTATTTTTGATTGTATGCAATTTGATGGTAAGAGATATCAAGATGAAGAAGCCCTTACCTTCAAAAGAAAGCATAAGGAAGAGGTAGCATGATACGGACATAAAACGTAAGAATAATAACTGGAAGATATTGAAAATGCAACATGTGTTTAATGCTACCACATTTTCTTTTTATTACCGTCCTCTTTTCTTTTCCCTTTTTCATTCCCTTTCACCTGCACTATTACTCACGATCAATGGTGTCTCTATTGCCTTCAATTTCTCCTTCCTGTCACACTTTTTCTCTTTCTTCCCCATTTTTCTCGTTACGCATATCAAAAAACAAAAAACAAAAACAAGTGAGTTTTGACGACGACAATTAGAAGAACAATCGAGTCCATTCAAGGTACACTCAGTGGTCAGTAAGGTCACCGCTAAAAATTATTTATTACAGTCCTTGATATTTATTTGTTTAAATTATTACTCTAACACGGAGTAATTGTTTCCATGTTTTCTTAATAGCTACCATTCTGGTGAAAAGCATTGCCGTGAGGCCAAGGTTTTCCGCCTCAAGTTCATCACAACTTCCTCCGTTTCAAGTAGTCTCTCCTAGTATTCCACATAGCTGGTAACAACTTAATAGTAAGTGACTGACCACTTACGGTAATAACTCCTAATGTTTTGTAATCAGACTGCGACCCACGCAAGAACTATTCAATGAACAATGGCGTTGAGGGTCTGTAATTAGCCAAAGGAAATGGTGATAGTGGCGATTAAGCTGACTACATTACAAAGTACAATAGCACAATTGATTTGGGAGACAAAACTGTACCGAAGAGCATTGAGTCAATGTAACGGTGCAGAAAGCATTGAATGCAGTTGTTCAGGTAAAATAAAGACTTACAGCAATACAACGAGAAAAACAAAATGTACTACTGGGATATTAGGTTCTAAGAGAGTAAAGGTTTCTTAGAAGAAACTGCTGCTCAATACCAAAAATTAGATAAAATTTTGAGAATAAATGAAATAATCTGAAGAGTAGTTGATAATACACGAACAAAATTTGTGGTCATGGCCACTAAATAATTGTTTAACATATGGCGGTCGGACAACCAGTGAACCACAGTGCATGATACCATAGTATGGGAAGCAATAAATTACAGCATTCATTGAGGGTTAAAAGACTGCATCGACTTGTCAGACAAGTTTTGCAGGTGAGTAGCAGAGAGTAACTGATGAAGCTTTTGCAAGATACTCGAAGACCAAGGTGAGCATGTACTCCGAAAAGCCTACCTCTATTAAACTATATTTGGTGTTTAAATGCAATAAATTTGATTCTGAGATACTCCCTTGAATGAACTGAAAGTAAGGTAGGGTTAGGTAAAACAGCAAAAAAAATAACATACAGTTAACCTAGAGAAAAAGTAGTAAAAGTTAAAGAACTGTGAGTAACAGATGAAAAATAGATTAAGTAAAGAAAAATTAAAATACGTAAATGGTATAAATAACTATAAATAACCTAAAGGATACAAAACAAGAGGCAGACCATCAAGGGTAAATTACTCCATTACAAAAGCAAAAAGTGAGAAATCAAAGACTTCTTTTGTATATTTAAGGGTGGAAAAAACAAAATTCCAAAATGTCAGTCAAAAGGATGAATTCTTTATGAATTATTTATGAAGCAAATCATTGACAACCAATAAAATAAAGTGGTAGGGAAAACAAAAATCTATTAGTCCTACTGGTTATTTTACACCCCTGACCAAGAGAAACCTTTTAGGCGGTCCTTTCCATATTTTACGACATAAAACCTGTCACCTCAGTTGTTTTATTACGGAAAACAAATTATAAGTGGACTAATATATGAAGTCATTTGCCTTTCTCATTTTCGGCAGTTCGGAAGGCACAAAAGAGCTGAATAAAGATCACGTAAAGTCAAGGTCACAAAAAATGAACAGAAGCTGAATAAAACAGGAACAAATAACTACGGTACATCTATATATTAAGAACGTCTACCACATTTTATGTGTCAATGACATGTAATGTTTTACCCTTCCTTCGGTTGAGCTTTTCAAGCCCATACCCTGTGTTAAGTATAAATGTAATATATGCCACTGGGTTTCAATAATGCTTTCGATTATTGTGAAAAAATAAAACATATTTTCATTCTGTTTTATATATTACGCTTGAACCCCCAAAAGATACCGAATGACAAGGCAGACGTTGCAGGGGTAAAACAGAAAATGCAGACTATTGTAAAAGAATCAGTGACGTGATCAATAAGTGACAATAAAAACACCATAATTTTTTTCGAACTTCAATGAAAACGCCTTCAATCTGCAGATAAGATGAAGGAAGAACTTAACATCAGATAAAGATAACTTGTAAACGTCGTGAGTTCGATGCCTCGGTAGCGGTATAATTTTTTTATGTTTCCGTTTCGTTCCAGTTAACGACTTGGACCTGATACAAGGAAAAATCACACTTTTGCAACTGTTCAGTTTGTTGCAATTTTTGACTTCGAACTTGGTCGAGTCTACAATTTAATAATGAAAATACACTAAATGGCACTACGTTTTGGTTTTTTATTCTTTATACCTTAAATTTATTTTTGTGCTTCCTTCTTCATTTAACACATCACTTGGATTTTCAAGTATCCCAAAATCAACTGTATTTGTTTTAGGTCACCTATTCAATGTGTTTCAACTTCTGGCTCAACAAGTTCTATTAGTATTTCACCCTTCTGTTCTTGTTTGTTTCTTCAATCACGCAAACCCTGGCATAACAACTTTTCCACGTAACAACATCTCTGTACCAAATTACCTTCTCAACTTCGAAGGTGATGTCTTCATCACAATCACTAAAAGAGCTTCAATTCCACCCATAGTTATAACTAATGGGGGTATTCTGGTAGTACCCACGTCTCAGGAAAAAATACTTCATTTTATGGCCGATAATTCCTACTCTCGCACTTCAATTATCCTCACCTTTTCGTATTCTCTCTTGTTACCTAATTATTCCAGTCCAACCTTCCTTCTACCCTCAGGTTTCTTACTACACGACGGTAACCATCACTTACTTCATTCTTTAACTTTTTGATGGAAAAACAGAGAGAACTCACGTTCGATTACTTCTAGTTTACTCTGTCTGCCGTATTTTTTTTAATAATCCCAGTTTTAACGCCTATGTTCAGAATTTCTACGACGAACTGCACTTATCCGCCACGGTTTAATTTAATGCAAGCAAAACTGTAAGGTTGTACCCTGAGTTTGAAGTGCCCATTGTATTGTGACACTAGTATTTATGTTACAGAAGTATGTAAATTGCTCTTTGAACAATTTAAATTAACTGACCACAAGTGAAATTATTGTAATGTTCCAATGACTAATGGCCTGCATTAAAAACTTTTAATTGATTTTTGGTGAATGTTTCACTTCCCATTTGCATTTTAAAATTGGGCGATCACGTTAAGTTGGTTTTTTCTGATCAGGTCAGTTACCGGTCGCATCATTGTTTCCGGTTTACAAATAAAAATTACTCAAAGACAGTATTTCACAGTATCGTGATCTTTTCCAGAACTACACTTCGACTTTTACCACCCACTAATTAACATTAATTACTGCTACCTTTGTGACGACCACTGATACTGGCCTCCTTAATCTCGAAGTCTGTGTATTTCATTCCTCTTTCAACACCCAGAGTTCAGTACCCCTTTTCATGTTCTTCAATACAATGAACGATTCACTAATTCTCGTTTTCCGTAGTTCCGCATCGGACAAGGTCCCACCGGAACACCTTCCAATTATGCATAACCAGCAGCTTTACTAGCTTTGTATTTTTTTACACAATCTATTCGACTAATTCTGTTCTGAAACAGAACAAGCAAAAAAAATCAAAAAATACTTCGGTTTCAAAGACTGACACTTAAGAAGATCAAGCAACGACGAACCCGTCAATGTATTCAATGTCTTTTTCGGGTATTGTTAATTCATTTGACACAAAACTTGTAAATGTTCGCTCTTAGAAAAACTAACTTAGTTAGTGAAACTATTTAACTAAAACACAGTTCAGAAGAGTGTCGAAGACACCGATCTAATATTTTCAGGGAAATATCCACTTGAAATATTCACACTAATTTTCGTGTCTGGTTCAGCTGTACCTAAAACTGTCAAAATATACAGAATGTAGAATCCTAACAATTGTACAAAAATACATATAAAAAGCACTTTTAAACATGCGTTAACCTGGTTAATAGAACTGAACATTTTTGCACTCATTTCTTCTGGGTACCTGTTGTTTTGAACCAGATTTCGTTTTGCTTTAGTTCGAACTGGGAGGTTAGTCAGACGTGTTTGCCTGTTTAAAACCTTGGCCTACCTACAAGACAAATCACTTCATGAAGAATGGCTTTCAGTGATATTATTACCAACCAGTCAACCAAAAAAACGAGCACCCTGCTTTTTTGATTGATGGCAACTGCATATATCTATCAAAATAATGTGAACTTTTCTAAATGAACACTGACAATGAGCGCATTTCATTGTTCAGTCGTTAGCACTTCTACCTTTATATTGTCAATAATAATAATAGCCGAGTATTACTGCTGGAGCGTCTTATAATATTTCACTTGCCAATCAAGTTTTCCGCACACTACTATTTCTACCCCAATACCCGACTGAGCAGTTGGCTTTTTGCACTCTTGTTACGTAACTAAACTAAACTACAGTGTCGCTTTCAGTTCCAGGAATAGGCATAGTGAATGGATGAAAGATCAAATCAAAATGCGCAGTTCCAACCGGAACGCTTATTTGTTGGTGGGTGAAACAATGCCATCGAGCGCTAAACATCACTAACACCATTGACTGAATATTTAGGTTCGCTCATCAGTGGCGAACATAACGCCTAATTAAATGTTCACAATCATTGTGATAGATTATCTAGCCGTCACATCACTAATCTCATCAAGTTTCGGCGTAATTTCTTTATTGATTTTTGAGTGGCTAACTTCGATTCCAAGGCCTCCAAAATCATTTTCAATCTCTTTCGGGATCACTTTCAAAATATTCAAGCACTCTTTCCACCCATTATTTTCTACATCCTAACATCATTCTCCCTATCATGATATCAGCCACCTATAAATTAGCCGTTACTTTGGTCATTGAATTCGCATTAGGCCGGCCGCTAATTACGGGAGTGAATAATTAACTCACAATTCCATCAACCCTTCATGTTTCTTTATGCTGTCCACATGAATGTTAATGAGGTACTGATGTCGAATTGATGTCCAAAAGAATCTGTAAAGCTCAATAATACAAGTTCAAGAAATAAGACCAAAGACACTACTGAACTGTTCTAGCCGCGAACCGAACCGGTCAAATGTTTCATTTATCGATGAGTATCAAAAGCAACTTCATATAAAAACAAATCATTTTCATTAAGAAATGTGTTTCGTATTTCGATTCACATTCGCATTCTTACAGCAAATCATCTGTATCTAAATTTACTAATTTGCAACTTTTAAAATCGCAAATAACTTATGAAGGAATCTTAACATGTAGCAAATAGAATGTAATAAATAATTTTTGATATGTATGAAATCATTACGCAATTCATAAAAGACCCTTAACAAAAAATCCAACACCATCAGAAATGGACTCGTACAGCTCATATGAAATCCTAAAATTCATCAAAAAACATATAACACTGGTTTACAAAGAATATTGAACTATAGGTTTTAAGTAATTACTGATTACGGAATTAAACAATGTTCTGTAGGAAAAATTAATCTGACTAATAAAAATAAATCTAGAGATATTTTCACAACATCAACTGTGGCATATGTAGGTTTAAAAATGGTACGAAGTAACATTTTGATATTAAGACTGCGGTAAATTATAACTAAAGCACAACAGAGTTTTCACATTAATATATGCTATTGTACTGATACAAATGAGCATAATTATAAGGCTTTCGTGATAAAAATACAAAGAAACCTGTTGCGTGTAAGTAGAGCAATACAGTAACACATAGTACAACAGTAATAATAAAATGATAGCGGTGATTTTGTATTTGTATAAACCAAAATAGAAGAAGAATAACTCGTTGATTCACAGTAAATCCGTTTCGAAGTGAACCTGCACAACTGTGACCAAATTTCCGGACGAGACAGTTACTACTCAGAACAATTTGGTTCTGGAAAAGGCCAAGTTTAATTTTATCTGGGACTACAAATTTTATTTTTCTACGTTGACGGCACACCTGGATTAAAAACCATGATTTCGTAACTTTGATGGGAGACCTCAGAAAAAACTGATGAAGACGTTGCTAACGACGTTATCCTTCCTTGTGGGCGGACGCAAACTAAACAAAATAGTTTGCCTTAATTTAACTTGGGCTTGAAAAGCACTACAATTAGCCCATTCTCAAGGTACTACTTAAGGTACTTAGGTTGATGGTGTCCCCCAAATTAAATTCCAAACAATTCTGTTTGTTTTCTGTTTTAATTAAGGGCTTGTATTATCTGTACAGCCTACCACTCTAGGGAGTCGCAATCGCTCGGCTAAGTCCCCTAATATTCACATTATAAAATTATTTGGGGACTAGGTATAATACCGAAATTTCTCATAGATCCAACAGAGAATTGAACAACATTAAAACAGAAAAAAATCAAAGTGTTATCTCCGTACTAATCCAAGCCTGCATTTATTCCTGGAACACCCTAAAAAATTTATTTTTGCCACAGCCGACTTTGCTCTCCTCATCCATTTGAGTCTATTTCTATATTTACACAGACGACGACCGGGCGAATCCACATTATAAGTGGATCCACGGTTATTTTCTCCATAACGAGTCTCACAAACGCTGAAATTGTCAAGTTCCACCATAAACTTTACTCTTTTAGGCGCTCAGGGAGGCACACATGGATTCACATAACACCTACAATGGGTCTTACACAGACAGTTTTGCTTTATTTAGATTTATTTCACGTATTTACAATTGTCGGTTGCTCATTTGCAAGAAAAGAAGGGATTGCAACCTTTTAATTTTGAAAAGGTTCACTGCACCCAAAGCTAATGCATTTCCCTCCTTTATTTGTCTTTCCTATATCGTAACCTTTTGATGTATAGTACGATCAATTTTCACATTTCCCTATGATTTTGCACGAGTTAAGCGTCTAGGTTACACCACGCTAATTGATTGGCTTATTACATTTTCCGTCCACTGTCTCACTTTTAATGTATCTCTTCTGCTTCACCTCTCAATGTTTTACTACTTTTGCATTCCACCTTTCAATAACTAGTATTACTATCAACTTACATTTTTCTTTAAAAAATTTTGTTTCACCGTTTAGGTTCCAAGCGGGTCGTAGTTGTGTCGGGCAATTAGACAAAATGATTATTTAATCGAGGCACTTCACATCTTCTAAAAGTAAGGAGAAAAATTAAATTAACAGGAATACGTTTGATATAATTAAAATATTTCACGCCTGGTACATTTGTCAAGGACGTCAAAAGCCGGAAATGGCCATTTAATTTTATTCAGTAATCCATGCTAATTCGTTCGGAGTTCTCAGCAATTGGTTCAATAGTTAGAATCTTTCAAATTTTTTTCAAACCCGCCTAGTTCTCCTACATATCAAATTTTTTGCTTGCGAATGATTTAATTGTATAAGGTATATGGTACAGTTTCAGATGTGATGGCATTTAATGGTGAACTTAAATGACAATATAGATGATACAAAAAGATACCCAGGTCTTTCACAGTCTTCGGCAAAGTTCATCAATAAGTTTGCAGTGCTCTTTCCGGTAACATAAAAGTTCCAGAATGTCAACGGCATGGGATTTTTATTATCACCAAACTTTATTTGTCACGAAAAAAATTAAGTCGAATGAATTCGGTTTGCGGAAAAAATGTTACAGGCATACCACTAATTTATATCCGTAGCCTATACAACTTGGGCTGCAACAATAGAAGTACATTTTTTTACACGGGGAAACTTACAATAATGTGATTGTTACACGTAATTTACATTTATACTTGTCAGTATATTTAGTTCTCGTCAACAATGTTTATTTTGCTATACTGAATTCTACACCTTCATTTTCAGTTATAGTCAAACATATAGCTGAAACTAATGGAATCATTGGTTTCATACGATTAGTGTGGAAGAATAAATTTTACTGTAAACATAAAGATTAGTAAATGTGTGTAAAGTTCGTAATATGTCCATGAGAAATATCTCTTTTTACTTGCCCACACAGAAACTTAGGTCAGTGAAAACAAGTCAGCATTCTTATATATTGATATAAATTCATTACGAAATTCGTGAAACAGAAGTCAATTTCTGTAGAGAATTAATAATTCTAAATTTAAATATTTTTAATTTGACCTACCAAATTTTGAAAACTTGACTGTTGAATTAATTTAATAGAACATTGATAATTGCATAAATAGTTGGAGACTGCAAAAACACTTAAAATAAAACTGATGAACATTTAATCTGGTTACCAACTGAAATATTCATGTTTTTAGCATCTCACCGCCCTTTCAGACTGCATCGTGAGAACAAGCACAGGAAACCTGATTAGGCATAGAAGTTTCTTGATCTGATCGCAAATTTCAGGTTCGCTTCCTTCTGAATTTTGGTCAATGACGTTTTTAAACTAATCGAAAGCTAAGCATCAGTTAGGTTGCACTTTCAAAAAAAAAATTGCACGTAGCGCCACAATTTTCTATTTAATTATTAATAAAATTGTTAAAAGTTGTTTAAAACTTTAATCAAAAATATTCATCAAATGACATTGAATACATATTCTATCTAAATACTAAAAAAACTAGTAAACATGAACTTTTGGAGATCGCTATTTAAATTGTAACCTAAATTTTTGTCAATGTACGACATTTATCGCCCACTATAACAATTTTAGTTTTCTATAAGAATTTGGGTGACAGGTTCAGTTTTATAACTCTTAAATTTCTTGGGTAGGCATCGACCACACACACATACAGAGATGAGAAGGGCAAAAGAAAGATTTCACTTACAAACAACAAGAAACATTAAAACCCTCAGAATAAATACAAGGTGAAAGGGAGAAAATGTTCTCAAAATGTGGAAAAACTGCTGCAGGAGCATACGTCATGCAGCATCCGCTCTCGAACTTTATTTAAACGAACAATTAAATTGAAACATTATATTTTAAGACTATTTCAAGATTTGTGAACATTCGTAGCCTATGAAAGCAAGGAAGAACCTCATTAGAAAAAATAATAATAAACTGCACACCGCACCCAAAGCCTTACAATTCAGAATACAATAATAGGGTTTCTTTCAAGAGAACTCTACTTAAATACGTAAGAATTACAATGGGCACTATTAGGACTGCTAACACTTTATTGAAAATTACATAATATTTTAGATCGTCTTGAATATTAGTCAAACCTGTAATGCGTTCGACAACAGCTGAATATGTAAACAGAAATTACCTTCTAATCCCATCACAATTACTGTCCTACGTGCTTTGCTAATACCATAATTCAATACGGAATTTTTTTTGTCACAAACATACAAACTACTAAAACCCAACCACCAATTTCAATATCAATCAAAATTAATACAAATGTTATCCAAGTAACAATCAGTAACAGTAAAATTTCCATGTCAAACTAAAGATTAACTCAAAATCGATTTAATTTTTATTTATTTGATTAGATATTAGATTTTATTAGTGGAACAATTTAAAACAGATTATACTATTAACATATTAAAACTTAATTTACAATGATCTATCCGCCGACAAATCGTTTGAATGATGGTCGGACACATAAATCCCAATATTATGGATCCTACTCGAAAAGAAAGCAACAAAAGTTACAAAACATTTCAAACTACCCTTGTTTAACGAACACACGCCATAATAAAAATTACGACCTTGTTGCATTCATTTAATGAAGGTTCTACCTGTCACTTGAGATAAATACAAGTTACATCTATATTTTAGATGTAGAAGCACACATAAAAACACACCTCAATAAACGCACACCACATAAGAAGCGCCTTCTTTTGCTCCTCATGTTTAAGGTCAAGCAGAGGTAGGGTACCTTTTTTGTTGAAATATCCTAGACAAATTCTATTACCTGAATGTAAATCCAAAAGAATTTGTTCGGGTAGTGTACCAAGCTAGTTTTATTACACCCTGTTTGGCCACGTTAAACCAAATGGTCCAATGCATTGGAAATACTACTTTCGTTTAAAACGATCAATTCGGGGGAACCCAGAAATTAATTTCGCTTTGCCGAGTCAACTGCAAAGGAATATGTACTAGTCCCTCAGGAGAAATTAACTTACAACTGATGTTCCACTGGGATTAATGAATTGCGCTATAGCTAAACGTGAATTTTAAACTGTATATCACGAAATTGAAACGCAACAGGACGAAAAAAAGTAGAAAATGATTTAGATGAATGCAGATTGAGAAGACAAGAGCAGAAAATAAGATGAAGAACACGACAAATCCTTGTGGCGCCGGAGAGAGAATCTTACGTCATTAACAATTTTTTTTTTTAAATTGCAAAATATATTTATACATTGCTTTTTATTACTGTTAACCGTATTTATAACACGTAATAAATGTCATTATTCTGAGTTACTTGGGCAGTTCCCAAAGTCCCCGCTACATCTTTGAGACAATTTGATTTCCACGTTTTTTTAAAGGTAAAAAGGTTTTACCGTCGGCATGTAGTTGGTTTTCAGTTGGCTAGGAAACACGTGTCACTATTTTCATGAACAACAGAAAATTGTTAATTTATACTTTCAATTTTAACAGGATACTCGTGAAATTCCTTGCTTATTTCACGTTAATAAATATGATAATATTTATTAGGTCTTTTTTCTACTTGCTAATTGTTAAACAATTAAAAAAATATATCTACTTTCTAGTTTCCTGCTTGAAAATGGAGATGTGAACTATTTATAACTTTCAATGATTAACAATACTGTGGTTCAACTTGGACAAATTTCATTCCTAATTCTTAGATGCGGTCCTGAATTACTTTATTTTATTGAAACCCTGACATTTGCATTCCGACACTAATTTCATTCATTTTGCACATTCCTAAGCAACTTTCATAGGACCTTTCCTTTCTAATTTCCCTGCATCCAAATATTCCTAAACCGGCACTTAATTTCCACAACTGAGAACACTATTCCTTTATTTTCATTCATAAAAATAAAGGAATATTCCTTACCCTATTCCCTTCCAGAACTTCACTGCAACTATCTGCGCTGTTTTAAATTGTACATTCTTGTCCCAAAGTCAGTTCATTACTTCAGCTTTCAATTCAGTCAGTCCTACTAATCACTCCAACGCCTGGAAGAGTTTCCTTTTACCGAGTAAGTGAAAATCTCAGTTTAGCACGATTATACAGACATACGCATTAATGATAAAAAAATAATATTTTATCTGCTTAATTACATGAAATGTTATTGTATGTATGTCAGCGGGAGCGAACTCTTACAAACGAACTTAATGGTACACCCGAAGTTGGTTCTAACACAAAGTTTAGCTCATAGAAAATATTC
This sequence comes from Polyplax serrata, assembly GCA_037055365.1. Lineage (NCBI taxonomy): Eukaryota > Metazoa > Arthropoda > Insecta > Psocodea > Polyplacidae > Polyplax > Polyplax serrata. The sequence goes on from JAWJWE010000003.1 coordinate 11,855,977, forward strand.
GCAAACAATTGATTTGTCCACCTCGAAGATTATTTATGGCCAACAGCGTGCTTTTCTAAAAAAAAAAACATCTTTTATTCAATCTTCCTTCGTGACCAAATGAATTTTTGCAAATGCATGTCTATAAAAAAAATTTCTCAACCATTGTTAACTCGTGAACAACAAGCATGAGGTACCAATTTGTGAATAAATTCTGAAACTCACAAAATATTGTGGCGAAACATTAATGAAATTGAAAGGGATGTGACAGTAGGAATGGAACACAATGAAGTTCAAATTGTTCAGAAAATAATGAGAACCGTGAAAAATCAGAAGAAGAATATAACCGAAATTAGAAAATTCTCAATAAGACGTGGCAGAGAAAAATGCAAATGAATGTGATCACAGGCAAATGAACTCAGGAGACCACACTATTTGTCAAAAATACCTAATTTACGTGAACCCAAATGTGAAAAGGCGCACCCGAGGGGGTTTTAGAACGATTTAATGATAGGTTTAGCACATCCGGATTTGTGGGAAATTTCTGTTACGAATTGAAAATGTCAAAATTTCTATTGACTCTTCCACAAGAAATCCATCAATAGAGTCATCCTACACAAGTGAAAAGATCGCGGGCGACGTACGACCTTGTCACCTTATTTCCCAAAAGAATCGAATTGTATAAACAGAGATTGTGTAAACAAGCCAGCAGCAGGCTGATTCACTGGCAGTGATGCCTTGGCAGTGCTTAACATAAATTTATAAAGAATCGGAGTCTTAATGACAGCAGCTTCAGCAAATGTTAACGTCCTTGCAGTACAGCTTACGTACTACCAAATAAAACCATCATCCTTTTACGTAAACTGTACTACACAACTACAAAGAAATTGGATCATTTACCTGAATTAATTGGACCAACAAGTACTCTAGGTATGTTCTGCACGTGATATTATGTAGGATCGTGTTAGAGGAAACTCCCACATGAAAAAAGTGTCATCCTGCGCCATAAACAAAACATGACTGTGCCCGTCGTACTTGCTCTGGGTGCCTATTATACTCCTTCCTTAAATGTTTTAACAATATAATTTCGACTTGGAAGCATATCAATGGCACATTTGATAGCACGTGGTAAGTCGACCTGGCATGGTGTTACGAGAAATGCCAATTTGGGTAATTTGGTTTTAACAGATTGTGGGTCGTTGAACAGGTAAACAAAACCGAAGATATCCATGATGGTGCGTGGGATAGTTTTTACTCCGTGTAGGCAGTGATTTATAATCAGAGTCCAGAACATCACTTTGGTGGGTTTGTTGTTGTTGTTGTTGATGGTCCATTGATCTTACGTTCCATCGTCACTTACCCGACAATTTTAAATACAAAATTGGAAATTAGGCCCTGATTTATTTGATTTTAATTTAGTGATGCCGTAATTGATAGCCTGTAGGATCTTTTTACTATAGCACAATCATAAATCCATATATCAATTAAATTCAAAATTATTTCTTTGCAATCCCAATGGATGCACAGAATGATATGTATGTGCACTAAAAAACACATTTCTAAAATAAGTAAACCTGAATAAGGAACATTAATTTAGAGTAATTCCATGTTACTTGCAGTTTTAAAAAATGTAACCCACACTTTACTTAAGTTTTATTAATCGTCCATCACACCAAAATTGTAATTCCAATGCTCCACAAAAGCAGCATGCTCTACCATAAATATTATTTAATATAATGATACATTTTTGATTTAATATCAATTTTAAACATCATCAACCAAGAGTTATAGCAGCATATTTTGTAACCAACTTCATTTACTGTGAACATATCAGCTGAATTATTTCCATACAAAATTTTTGTGTAGATAAAATTAAAGTGAATGACATCACATGATAAGCTTCCATTTATATGAAAAAGTAAATAAAACCAACCGAAAGTGACTCCAAAATATTTGACAATTTTGCACATCTTTTTCTTCTTTTATTTGTATGTAATTAAAAGTTAGGCATTAATGGCAATTTAATACACATATATAGAAAAAACAAAAAATTTCTCAAGACAAATGTGACCAAAATATTACAATGGTATTAAAATATGGAATGGAAATACAGAACCATTTAAAGCCTAATTCTTGTGAAACACCTAGTGCAAACTGTGTAAACAATCTTGATAAATTAATTTTGTTTACTGCAAACGAACAAAAATCTAGATAATGCAACAAAAAAAGAAGTGTAATAAATATAATTTGTTACCACCTGACACTCTGCTGAGTATTTTCAATGTAAAATGTTATCAAAGGAAAGAGGATAAGTGATTAGAGAAAATTGTAATGCATAACACGAGAGTGCAGCAGTAAAACAAATAAGCAACATCACCAGGATGTCATTCATCAAGAATTTTTTCTTGTTGTAGCCACTGATAAGGCAACTACACCCCAGCACTTCCTGACATATTAATTCTGAAGTAAGGATAAAAAATATGATAGGAAACTTGGTAAGCAGTCTGAGTTGCAGAGTGATATTCAAGAAATATCACATATAAAAAAGGTCCAAATTTCCCTAAAGTAAACCAGTTTAGAAATTAAAAAGAATTTTTCTCTTTTTTTATTCCTAATTTAATAAAGACGTGGTCGTCCGATAACATGGAAATTAAAATCCGCTACTAACCAATACAAATGGCATTCATTTAAATCAATTAGAAAAAATTTATGACATTTATTTAATTACAGGGGTTATCTACTCACGAGCTTGGCATTGGCTATCCATCGATTACGCAATTACAGACATTAAAATCACCGACAAAACAAACTGTTAATGACAGGGGCGCCATTAGCTCACATACGCAAAAACATACACCCAAAAGCACCAAAATATAAAGAATAAAAATTCGAAACTAATTAACAACAAACTAATGCGTATGTCAAAACACAATTTCAGAAACTTCGAATTAATACCGACAATACGTGTACAACAAAATGATTAAGACCACCGGAAAATGGTGGCTTACCGTTCACAATATTCCACTGAGTCAAAAGGCAAACGTAAAACTAACAACCCGAATGAAAACAAACGTTAAAATGAGTCAGCGTACGACTCATTATTTCTTCGAAACTTCCATGTTGGTATCACAGAGCCGCCTGAACAAGTTAACGTGTCACCAGAACGCGATTTTCAGAAGTGCTCTTCAAGGCGCGTTAACTTATTTTGTCATCAAATTTTTTATTTAAAATGTCCCCGTGCAGTACTTTGACACAGATCAAATAAATTTTGTTCATTTGCTATAACTGGTAGAAAACATGTGCTAATTATTGCTATATGTTTTCCGTTGCAAATAATCCGCCAAAAGTATCTGCAATATGCGATCTCAACATTCGATACTAGCTTTGATTACTACGGTTTGAAACACTAAGAGATATTTAAACACTTTTAGAGGTTTATTAAATGCAAATGTTGAATATTTGGGAACTGAGGAGGGTGTCAGAGAGTGAGACTTCAATTAAAATCAAATGGATGAGGACCATGATTCGCACAAGACGATAGAGAAGGCAGTGCACGAGATTCTTGTTTCTAGATCATTAATTCCACTTCGCTAGACCAGTAAATACAGTGGGACGGTGTATTTATAATTGTTGAACTCTTAAATTTTTAATTTTTTTGAATATCGCAGGATTTGTTGCCTAAGAACATACTCGTGTTTTGTAGTTTTCTATTTCAGTATTCTGTTAATAATTTTCAGTGTCGGATTCATCTGTGTAATTTAACAAAATGCCGGTGTTTCACACGAAGACGATAGAAAGTATATTAGAGCCAGTGGCACAGCAGGTAAATAATTATTTCAAATACTTTTTTGTGGGAGTCGAAAATTAAAATGTTTGGGATAAGTCACGATAAGAATGGAGAGGCAACGAAGTTTCGTTCCTTTTCTCTACAAATTGCATTTCGAACTTTGCCATTTCCGATTTGTGTGATTTTTCCTGTTTCTTTTTCGGGGGGCATCTCGCAACTTTATGAATCAGTGACTCACGCCCGAATTCTATAAATACCAAATCGTATAGGCAACGAGAGTTGGAAACCATTCCCGAAAGAGTTCGCAATCGAACAGATGCGAGAGTCGCTTTTGGCAAGACTTCCCCAAGGACTCGCCCCCTTCATATACCAGTCAGGTGCGATTTTCGAAGGTGAGAACGTCACTCCAAAGCTAAATATAACGTGACGTCATGTTCGAAAATTCCGTTAACATACCTTATTTGGCACGGCCGGAGATTTGTCCGAGGAATTTGTTTCTTTTCCGTCGCCCATACATACGGACAGTTCCCCTCGTGTATTTTTGCCTATCTAAAAACTGGATTATGACATCTCGTCCTCAATAGATAATGAAAATAATGCAGAAAAATAAGCCTGTGAATTAAAAAAAAAAAAAATGAGTTCTATTGAAGCAGAATAGTTTTACTAATTACTCCCTCTTTGTCTGAGCAAATACTAATTTTAAAAATCAACTTGTTTAAATTCTACACTGATATCACTAAAGGGCAAATACAGGGGGTCATTTATACAAGGATATGTGTGTGCTGAGAATTCATTTTTGTAAGTTGGAGTGTTAGCCAAAAACATTTACAAGTTTTAATCTCAATAAATGAAATCTACAAATTCACAGTAATCAAAATTCATAAATAATTTTCCAAGTCTCAGTTGAAAAGGGTTCCTTTATTTTCTCCTCAGAAAAAGGTACCTCAATTTCTCAATGCATAATAAACACTATTACTTCTTATTGTTTGACAATTAAAACGATATGCATTGTTTTATCTGCCCTATATTTTGAGCAGGCATTGCATAACAGATTCTCATTTGTTTATTGCCTTTGTTGTTACAATCTTTTGAGTACTACATTTGAATGTGATAGATTGAACCAATTTCATTTTGTGACGACCAATAATAAAATAAAATAATTCTTCCTACTGACAAGAGAGGGAAACACTACAAAACTTATAACATTTTACAACCACCTTGTAAAATGCATTATTCGTATTTGTTTCTTGTTTATTTATTATCAATGTGAACAATAAAACAATCATATGAATTGTAGAAAAGATAATGATAAAAATAGAAGGTGAAGTGTGAAATCCAAATTATGAACTGCACTGTGATTAACTCTAGTGGTCTGTGTCACTTGGAAAAAGGTAAAGAATATTGTCAGTTTTTAAGTTACCATTTACTATTTTCTTCCAAGCATTCAGACTGAAGACCTTTATTTGATTTTTTAAAGAATTTCCAAATTGCCAAATGCTTAATTTTACTGCTTCTATTCTATTCTTTGTAAACAATGAAATGAATGGCAGACCTCAATTAGAGATCTGTTTGAGTTAAATAATGTTTTGGACATGAATCATGCCTTCATATATTGTATGGCTATGACTTGTCAGCAAAGCTCCCAATATTTTTGTAGTATTTCTATTATCCTCATTTGAAGGCAATACCTCATGCTTTTCTGTTATTATGTACTTGCTTCTGCTACACTGAACCACTATTGAATGTGATTAAAGAAATGCAGGAGGCACAAAATCCTGTTGGGCTTCAAGCATTAACCGAATTAATCATCCAATAATAAAAAACGACCGATGAATCAGAATCTATTAAAAGATGCCATTACAAATTTTAATTGTGAATAATGTTTAAAAATGCCATTTTTTCTCTTTTTTTTATTAGTCAATTGATTTCATTGGGGAAAAATTAATGATGACGAGTTCTACTAATTGCATTCTTCCTAGAGTACTAAAGGGGCAACACGAGGGGGCCCTGAACTTGAGAATTGGGAAGAGAGCAGACGAAAAAAGGACTGCTCTTGATGTTATCGACGTTATCGATTATTACGTTTAATTGACTGATTGAATCGAATGAAGCGGATTTATTGGTTTGTAAACTGTCGTCCGAAGATTCATGGCCTCAATGCTAAAACGCAATGTTTAATAGCCATGTTGGTGCCCTCCGGGAAATGTTTCGGCTGAAATTCTATCGTAGGGAATTGACGTTGACGCCCCATCTTTTACAAATTAAAAAAAATGGCGCAAAAATGTTTTCTTTCCTACCCATCATCAACTTCACCACCATTACTAAACAGTAATATGCAAGTTCTGTAAAACCAATGACCCTCGTTCAAATGCTGCAGTTTTGTTGTTCTTGGGAAGTAATACACGTGAACTCCAAATTATCATCTCTGTACTTCCCAGGTATCTAACTGACATGAATGATCACTCCCTCTGAGAAGTGGTCGGATGTTACAGAATTTCTTTTTCGAATAAATTTCACGTCTAAAACTTGATGGAAGCGAATCTTTGCCGTAGAAGTCACTACTTTCTTCTAGGCATACTCTAAAAAAGTTTGACAGTGTCATCGCCATTGCTTTAATGACCTGATAGTGTCGTTTCGTGATGATGCCTGACTCAAGGACAGGCTAGTTTCGTTACGTTTGGTTTGAATGGGCATATCATTGTTAGTTTACCTTCATCTAAGCCTAACAATCATTCTACTGATGTTTTAAACGAAAATATGTGCACGCCATTTGTCGAAACATTTCTGTATGCACAACTCAAGCATACAGCACCTGCGACGAGGTAATTGCTGTTGTTCAACATGCTGCTTGTTTGAGTGTTCTCACATACACTCATACGATGCAGACAGAATGTAGAGCATTAAATAGTAATTAGTGGTTACACGTACTTGATATTAAATACTTTTAATATGCTCGTACTTTTAACAAAGTTAAAAGTATAATCCGAAATATTAGAATTTGTAATTTGTTAGAAAAGTTTATTTCAAAGAAAGAAGGAGAAGTGAAGTAGAAAATATGTCGATCTGACTTGTAGGGTTCGTAGTGTACCAAGTAAAAATGAAACTATACATTTAAACAAATATTTTTCTTCTTTCAACTCTTGTTAAAGAACGGTCAATTTTTACTATTGGGACATATGAACCGATTATTAAACAACTAAAATAAAATTTGGAAGGTGAGTCAAAACGGACGTTGGCGATTTTACTTTGGCTGTTTTGTATAAATCTATTTTTGACGTCCGTTGTTTACACAACAGAGCCGGATTTATAAAAACAACAGTAACCGAGACTGGAAAGTAACCCCTTTGGGAGAACGAAACTTGTTTGAGTATCAGCAATGAGTTAGTCCCTTGTTAGCATCCACTTAAACAGTTATTAGCAATTCTGTACCTGTTGTGCGTATAAATATAAAATATGCTGCTAATACCTAGAAGTACAAATGAATTTCAAATTTTACGCTTATATCTTCAAGTGAGGTGAGAGAGTAGATGAATACAGAAAATTTTCTAACGAAATACTCCAATTTTAAGATTTTATTTGCTCTGTTTCAATACATTTTCATTGCTGCATTTAAATTTTTTTTATCCTATCCTTAGGTCTCAAGGCTAGTTATACTTCATGAAGAGGCCGAAGATGGAAATGCCATGCCAGATTTGGAACGGCCAGTCCAGGCCGTCAGTCGTGCAGTTGCCAACCTCGTCAAAGTCGGCAAGGAGACAATTAACAGCTCTGATGACGCTATTCTTAAGCAAGATATGCCGGCTTCTCTTCAGAGGGTGGAAGGTGCCAGTAGGTTGCTGGAAGAAGCTTCCGCTATGCTCAAAGTAGATCCTTACTCCAGTCCAGCCAGGTAATACTTTTCCGGATTTCTCCTATTGAAAAAGTCCAGTTTTAATCGGACATGAGAAATATTTAATTTCTTCTTAGAAAAAAGCTGATTGAAGGTTCCCGGGGTATACTTCAGGGGACATCGTCTCTATTGTTGTGCTTCGACGAGTCCGAAGTTCGAAAAATTATTCGGGAATGCAAAAAGGTCCTGGATTATCTTGCTGTTGCTGAAGTGATGGAAACAATGGAGGATCTCGTACAATTTTTGAAAGATTTAAGCCCTTGCCTTAGCAAAGTATGGAATTTAAAATAATACCAGTAACTGAATTTTAGTTGCCCTCAAGTGTTTTCACTCAAACCTAACATATTTTTGCAGGTATCCAGAGAGGTGGGAGCCAGGGAGAAAGAACTGACACATCAGGTTCATCGGGAAATTTTAATAAGATGTTTGGACCAAGTTAAAACTTTAACTCCAATTCTTATATGTGGAATGAAAATTTATATACATATTGTTTCACAAGGTACTGGATCTTCCTTCACAATATAAGAACCTCCTCACTTTCTTAAATTCTGACATTGATATGGCCTAATGTTAATTAGACTCGTGCCGCGGTTTTCGAAATAATTCATTCACAATTAAGTAAATTACTTTATTCGCTCGTAGGGGGCAAGGGAGCCGACGAGGCCGCCGAAAATAGGAATTACTTGGCCCAGAGAATGACTGATGAAATCAACGAAATTATTCGGGTCCTACAGCTGACTACCTACGACGAGGACGAATGGGACGCAGACAATCTCACAGTGATGAAGAAGTGCCAAAATGCCATTCAAGGAAAGATGAGAGCAGCATACGACTGGCTAGAGGTACTTCAACCTACTCTTCTGTCAGGTACTTTGGTTTTCTCTTTTATTCTGTACAATATTGTTTAATTATTGCAGGATCCTCTGGCTTTGAGAGGCGGAGTCGGCGAGAAATCCGTCCGACAGATTTTGGATCACGCCATGAAAGTCGCCGAAAGATCGCTTCCCCAGGATCGCGACAACATCCTCAAGTTGGTGAATGATATTACAACAATGACAGATGCCCTGTGTGAAATGCGCCAAGATGGAAAAGGCGCCACACCCCAGGTAGTATATTACCTCAGACCCAATCCTTCTGCAAAGAACAAATTCATAATCCATTGCATTTTCAAACAGGCCGAGGCTTTGTCCAAAAATATTCAGGGACGTCTTGGAGACTTATGCCAGTTGGTGTCTAGAGCCGTTCAAAACGTCGACAAAAGCGGAATCCAACAGCCTGCACACACAGTGTCCGGACGTTTAGAACAGGCCAGAAGGTGGTTAAATAATCCAGAGCGGGACGACCGGGGACTTGGACAACGTGCCATTGCCCTGATTGTTGATGAAGGAAAAAAGGTATGTGCTAACAACAATTTAGGTTTCTATGTCGGTGTCCAACAAAATAATAATTTTTGTGTTTAATTTTCTTGCCATCTGAAGGATCAGAAAAAGGTAGAAAGAGAGTTGTGTTTGATTCGTACGAGTGTATCCATGAAACTCAAGTAAATTATCCTGTTTTGTTTTAGGTCGCAGAAGGTTTACCAGGTGTTCAGAAAGCGGAAATTTTAGGTCTTTGTGACGAGGTTGATGTACTGTCCAGGCAGTTGAGTGATCTTTGCCGTAAAGGCATGGGAGACTCTCCACAGGCTCAAAGCGTGGCAAGGTAGTGTCTAACGGAAGAACGTTTTTTCGGACCAAACAGTTGTGGTATTCACTCGAGCCTATCTTTGCAGAGCGTTGTCACAAAAATTGCACGAACTCAAAAACTGCATTCAGAATGCTGTGGTGAACCGGGTTGTAGAAGATTTCATTGACATTGTCTCTCCACTGAAACAGTTCACAGAAGCTGTGATGGCTCCCGAGGGTACACCCCATAGAGAACAAAACTTCTCGGACAAAGCTCTAAACTTGGAACAATTCTCTAACCGTGCCGCCAAGACGGCCAGAATGGTTGCCGCTGGAGGTAGTGGTGGTAACAAGAAGTTGACAGAAGCTTTACTTACCTCGGCTAATCAGGTACTACCCTCGTCAGCAATAAAAATTACAATTAAAATCGTTACATAAATACAGTATAACATATTTTTAGGTTGAAAGTTTAACTCCTCAATTGGTGAACGCCGGTCGAATTCGAATGGCCTACCCAGAATCAAAGGCAGCTCACGAACATTTTGAGAACCTTCGTGCACAATATGCCGACTCGGTACAAAGGATGCGTACCCTATGCGATACGACAATCGATCCCTGCGAGTTTATAAAAGCATCTGAAGAGCAAATGAAAAAACATACTGTGCTCTGCGAGGACGCCATCAAGAAAAACCAACCCCAGAAGATGGTGGACAATACAAGTGCCATAGCCCGCTTGGCTAATAGGGTTTTGATGATAGCCAAACAGGAAGCGGACAACTCCGAAGATCCGAATTTTATAAGTCGAGTGAACAATGCATCCGACCAAGTGTTGTCGAGTAAGTGCCAGAATTCCGAATCGGATTCCGAAATCCTGTGAACTTTGGTAGCTGCACCTATCTACGTGCTAAACTACGTTATTATGCAATTTCAGCGTTGACGCCCATGGTTCAGGATGCCAAATCGGTAGCTGCAGATCCCCTTGATTATAATGCTGCGGCTCGTTGGCGAGAATCCAACAAAGCGGTGAGTTGAGAAATTTGAAAATTAAATTTTTAGACACATTACAACAAAATGAACAACAACAATAGGCAACTTCCGCTTTGTCCTCTGCAACCAGGTCTACTTCCCGTCTAAGTCAGAGCAGATCAAACCGATTGATACCTATATAAGGGTGTTATTATTCTGATATAATTAACTTCAAATTTTGCATTTATGTTCTGAAGGCTTTATTAGGTTTCTTTGAGTTTCTCTTTAAATTTCTTAATTTTCAGTTGTTGAACGCTGTTGGTGATGTCAGATGGGCTGTCACCGCCACTCCGGATCTTCCGCCACCACCTGACATGAACAATCTCCGATTAAATGGTAAGCTCCTTAATTCATAATCACCTCGACTTGGGAGATGGGAACCATGCCTTTTCTGTTTTAGAGTCACAAACTATGTATATAAATTATGTCGGCACGAACTTAAACGTAAAGAATGGAAAACTCTTACAAGAATTTAATGGTCAAATCACTGAAATGTTTTGAAAACAGAAGGTTAACTAGATAACAAGACTGGGCTTTTCTGTTTCCGGTTTCTTCATCTAATACTAATTGTCGAACCATGAAGTGGGCTCATTTAAACGAATTAAATTAATTTCTAATTTTAAACTAACCAAATTTTCCAGACATCTACTCCAGCAACAGCTATCCAGGACTCAACAGCGGCTACTCTGGACAAGGTAACAAAAACCTTCAATATTATTTAATGTACATAATAAACTTTTTGCTGGAAATAATAATTAGTGTTGACTGTAACTTGTAAATACTACTTTTTTTAATCTTTGATAATTTGAGCAGAAGCTTTTTTCGAGGGAGCACATAATGCTTTTGCCTAACAATTGGACTAATCCGTGTATAGAAGTTGTTGAAGTCCAAATTAATTGGCCAACCTGTGGCCTACATCTTCCACATTTTAAAATTATTTAACCATATGTTTGACGCTTTATTAATATAAATCTTATGTGGCTATTTAGTTGGCTTTAGCACTAAAGCACCGACGGGGTCGAGGGTCTATGACGACTACGATTACTACGACAGAACAGGTGACCAAGAGTGGTACGAATGCGATTCGGGTGAGTACTTGCTTCTGCTTTAACACTGCATATAACCGAAGGCTGCCAGTATAAAATTCAAAACGGTTTCCAACTAGTTCAACTAAATAATTCAATTTGAATTTTTTATCCACAGATCAACCACCGCCGAGACCACCACTTCCTGGAGAATACCCACCACCTAGACCACCACCACCAGAAACCGACGATGAGGATGACATGTTTAGACAAGCCCCGCAACCAAATCAACCAATTATGGTGAGTCTACGGCTCACATAACCCTGCAACTATTTCCTATTATGAATGCCCTGATTTTAATTATTATTTTCTGCTTGTCAGATTGCTGCTCACGGTTTGCACCAAGAAGTCAAACAGTGGTCATCAAAGGACAACGAAATTATTGCTGCCGCAAAGAAGATGGCCCTCCTCATGGGCAAACTGTCACAGTTGGTCAGAGGTGAAGGAGGAACAAAGAGAGATTTGATTGCAACGGCCAAGGCAATCGCGGAGGCTTCTGAAGAAGTTACCAGACTTGCTAAAGAACTTGCCAGAGAATGCACCGACAAGAGAATGAGAACGGTGGGTTTAGTTCCCTTGCGGCTCTTTTGGTGTAATTCTGTGCTGCTGTCGTTTTGGTTGCTTTGATTGTTTCTACCAATCCTTGTCTCCCAATTTGTGGTTCGCATATATATATTCTAAAAACTTAAATGTATTATTGCTTTATTTTGTACTTTGTATTTCAGAATCTTCTTCAAGTTTGCGAGAGAATCCCAACAATTGGTACTCAGTTGAAAATTCTCTCCACCGTCAAAGCGACCATGTTGGGCGCACAAGGTATGTACACACAAGTGCATGTACTAAGTAGTAAGAAGTGTATTGTAAAACATGACGCTTGCCTTGACATCTTGTACGTGGTTGTATTTTTAGTTTTTACTACGTACAATGAAAAATTTAATTAATGATGATTTTCACATAATTGAAACTAAATTGGTCGAAAATATTTTTTTCCTACAGAAACGATTCCAAGGCTGGAAATGGGAGAAATTTTAGGCGGTAAACATGTTAATTTTTGTCAGACGATTTTTGTATTTCATCCCCGAACTCCCTTTGAAAATGTCTATTTTGCATTTTGCCTGACGGTTATCGGTTTCCGTTATTTAGATGCATCCAAATTTTGATTCTTAAAAGAGTTAGAGAAATCTTGAATGTCGGATGGAGGTATCTGCCTTCCTCAAACACATTGTTTAATTCTCTGGTCGAAACGTTTGGATCCAACGTTTGTGCTAAATTAACCATAACTGAATAGTTTTACTGTTGCATTGAACTAATATTTTTGAGACAGACATATATTAACTTATTAAGTTTTCTTTTTTTTCACTTGCATGCGAGTTTATCGTGATCGTCCTGTTTTTTGGCAAAGTTGGTGCCACTTAACAAGGGGTAGATAATGGTGTTTAAAGTGTTCATAGAACTCACTGACAATCAAAGGAACTTGTGATTTATTCGTTGCAAATTTGCACGTTTCATTTTTCCTTCGGTATTATTTCCGCACGTTTATTTTTTCTTTACTGTTTCTTTCTACATCCCCATTTAGTTTTGTTAAAATTTGTATATTTTTCCATTATTGCTCCTTTTAATTCAAGTTTCCTTTAAAAAAGGAAATTGTTTTGTACTTCTTTGCGAATGATAATTGAACATGTATTTCAACTTGTCGTTGTCTCCGAGGGTCTAACTCATCGAGACCTCTTAAGTGTCTTGATATTTTATGGAAAGCAACTCCGAACGAGCTTGTAACTGACAAGTTAAATCTAATTTTTCATTCAAGTTTAAATTAATTGAAAGGTCAATTTTTACGTATGGGAGAATTTAGAAAACTTCATTTTTTATATGTTTTTTCCCCAAAAAATGTTGAACCACTGCCCTTCTTCGGTTTGGATTGCTAATTCGTATTTTTTTTTTAATACTTTTCAGGATGCATGATCGGAGCAAGTAAGTGACTACTTGCTTTGTAGTGTTATGTATTTGACGCATAGATGTTTGTTGGTAGTTTTTATGTCATGTCTTGATCGAATTGAATAGCATGGTTACTTTAGTGTTGTTGTATTTTCTTAGGCGTAGCAATATGTGTGAATCTGTCAGCTGACATAGACCTTAGATCACACTTAGGAGGATACATCCTGAGTGGGCTTTACTTGTTTAGATTATATTGAATGTATCCGAATTTACAGTAAGGAGTTAGGTGCAACTAAAATTAGTTTTGTAAAATTTATACAATTTGTTGTGCTAAAAATTGAGAAAGTACAAAATACAAAATATTATTATTAGATAATAATATGCTGTAGAAAAGCTTTCTGCAAATTAATACAACTGAAATTATTGCAAAATGTTGAAAACATTTGTATGTTTTGTGTTAAACTTATATCGAAAAGTGGAAGTGTATTATCGTTGCCATAGGCTGAACTCACCAATTTGAACCTGAAATATTGGGCAATTATGACATATTGCAGTTTTTAATAGTTGATAATAGTGTCATCCTTGTGCTGGGTAAATGTAGGGAAGTTGTAAGTTTGGAGTACACCCCGAAATATACCTTTTGGATATGGAGGATGTGAACAAATCCCATATTAGAAAATCAATCGCCAAGATTCTATCTGTTTTGCTACATGCCATCCTAAGTACAATAACACTAAAATAAGTGTCCAGCAATTGCCTGAAACTGGAGAGCATGACGGAAATCTGTTAAACCTATCCCAAACTTACTAAATCTGTAATCTGTACTGTAATAAATTTTTAGGTACAGCCGAAGATCAAGAGGCGACGGACATGCTCGTGGGTAACGCACAAAACCTGATGCAGTCGGTTAAGGAGACAGTTCGAGCTGCTGAAGCGGCTTCCATTAAAATACGAACGGATGCCGGAGTAAGATACCGATGGGTCAGGTCTCAACCTTGGTACCAGTAGATCACAGAGTAGGTATTTTGCCGTAAGTCATGTTGCAGATTTAAAACAACGAAAATTAATAGCCTTTTATATCACAGTTACGTTTCTTTTTTCCAGTGCGAGGACTAAATTTCCACCACAGAGACTCTGTTTGGACTAATCACTACGGCAACAACAAGTTAATTGAGATCAAAAAATAATATTAAACGGAAAAACAAGAAAGAAACTAATTACAAAACTAACGTTAGCGGCTTATATTGAAATCACTCGACTAATATTGAACATTCATATATACGATTATTGCATACGCCGCATAGATATGCGTACATATTTATATATTTGCATTGTAACGTTGCAAATGGAGCTTTCGGTAAGGTTTGCCAACCTGGACCTGAAACTTTATTAGCTTTGTTCCATTCGTGAAATTTTAACGGTGGCATTGGTAACGGTTAACCGGTATATTTTAGTATTAGTTTCACTTCGAATTTTATTTTACGTAACAACGAAGTGACTTTACTTGAACCTATAGAACGTAGCCATCAGCCTCACCCTGTATGATCTTGTCGAATTTTTCTTTATCCTTCCTATTTTTGAACAAAAGAAACCTTTGGAAAATCCAAGACTGACGTTTAGGTGACCCAATACATTTAAAAAGGTATTTTTTAATTTGTCCAAGTGCCTGAATTCTTTGAGTTAAATATGTTGGTTTCACTTCAGGTACATATAGATGTGGCAAATGTGATTTGTACAACGAAAACTCTTGAAATGCCACGATGTATAATGAGAGACCAGTATCTGTACAGTTGCCTGTACAATCGTACGACGGTGTTTTGCATGGTCGTCATAGCAAATATTTCCTTAGAGTACTTTCAATTGCAATCAACTTTTGTATTAGTTGTTTACAGGAAAACGTTGAATTATTTTTCACCAACGAATTGTTTTTGAACAGATTTCTTTTTCGCCTGCACAACTACAGCTCACAAGCCTGCCTGGTTCTTTTTTTTCCAAGAAATCCATATTAATGTGCCAAGTCAGGCAAGCAGGAACCCAACCTCCTTGGTAGGTTTTTTATTAGCAAAACTGGGCTACTCTAGCGCACACCTGCTGTAGTGTACTCTCTTAGTTAATATCCTAAATGCCTTCAAATGAACTGAAGTACAATTTACTGGTTTTCTGCTGGTAAACCCTTGTCTTCCCGAGTTGCTCGGCAATTTTTACGGAAAGGCTTTGCACTCGTTAGCTCTTTTAGTGTGCTTGCAGATTACATTAAAATTTTTAAATAAGACACCGATGACGTCCCTAGTTACGACAGAATAAAATTTTTGTACTTGCTTGGTAATTTAAACGTTTGATTGTTGTAACTTCCCATTGTGTTGAGCCATGGCGATGAATTTGTAGGTTGTAGGTTGGTGGTTGTTTTGCACTCCCCATTTTTATCTTTGCTATTTTTTGAAACTTTCCTATTTCGTTACCTTTCTTCTTTCGTTTCCCTGACCGTATTTTTTAGGTTTTCATCTAATTCGAATTAGTTAAAGTTGAAGCAATTTAACTACTGTTCACTTAAATAGGATCCCCTTCTACCACAAATGTAATTGTTAGTTTCTATTTCAGTTTCAATTTAGACTCCTATCTGCATTATTTTCTGTACTTTGTGCTTTACACTATTGACATTATATTAGGTAATATCAATTCAAGTAACTCTTTGCATTATTGATCACATTATTTATCGGTTTCTTATGTTTTACATATTTTTTTTTAATTTTTGGGTCGTTGTAAACAATTGATTCATTCTTTAACTTACAAGTTATTCAGTGTTTGTATTTTGACTAATTCCTAACGACTAACCGGTTTTTTAAGGAAGTTATTTGTAGCGGGAAAACGTTTAATTTTTCTTTATGTACAGAAAAAAAGGTTGAATGTGGCAGATTATATTTTTTATTTTGCAATTTTTTATTTCTATCGGTTTTTATATATTTTATTTTTAGTTTTATTACTTTTTTGTTGCCTTATCGCATTCACTCAAATTTAATAATAAATGAAATGTTTTAATAAAATATGTGACTGATTTATTACCATTCACCTTTTGGAAGGACAGCAATTCTAGAAAATGCGAATCTGGTATTTCATGTTCAATATTCATGAATACGATGTAGGAACACAGACTAACTGAATAAGTTCTCTATACCTGTTTTATAAATATTAAACAATCAAGATTTCATTATGTACAATTATGGTGATTTAGTCATACATTTCTTAGGGCATTTATTTAATTTGAATGATTGGTCACTTGATGGTTCAATTCAAGTTCAGTATTCAATTTTGCTTATCAAAATTCAAAGGGTATTGTAATTGACCTTGAGGTCAAACTAAAAAAAACAATTTCTTCAAAAAATATTGCCTCACCATCCAATATATTTCAGCAGACTGACTGAACACATTTTATTTACTTTTTCATTTGATTTTGAAAAGAAATGTCCTTTGTTGCAGTTGGTCTTTACTTGTCAATTTTGAGCTATCTCATTTGAAGGGAGACCACACTATAAATAAAAAATTTATGCCTCAAATGATTACATCAAGAAAGTAATTTCGGAAGCTTCAAAGGTGGTATTAATAAGAAAACTACATTAATATTTTTGTTTTTATAATTATTACAATAAATCAAAACAGTGTCCATTTATTGTTTTTACACTTCTGAACATTGTTTATCTAATAAACACTCAACAATGTGAAACGAGACTATCAAAATCTTCTCTCACTTCCATTTGCCCAGAGTGATGACAAAATGTCAATTTCAATCAATTGAACCTAATGATCACTTTGACCAAATGGATTCATCTTTTTTCCTGTCAGACTTAGTTCCTCATCAAACAAAAAAAAACAATAAGAGAAGTAATAAACTTGTAAAAGAAAAACACTAATCAAGTAACTATTCAACTTTGGCCAAAATGTCAGATTCCCTGAACAAGTGGAACTCTTTGTTTTCCTCCAGTTCAACCTTTGTGCCACCATACTCTGGAAGTAATACCTTGTCGCCGACCTTAACGGCGAGAGGAATGAATTCTCCACTTTGGTTCCTAGAGCCTGGACCCACGGCGACAACCGTACCGTGAAGAACCTTCGATTGGGCTTTCTCAGGTATGACAATTCCACCTTTAGTCTTGGTAACGGCTTCTGCACGTTGGACCAGTACCCGGTCGAAGAGAGGCACCAATCGCTTCAGAGCAGGTACAATCTGTGGTTTCGCTGCAGCCGCCTGAAAGTAATACCAACATGAGTTCAAAACATTTGTGTGAAACGAAGTTGGGGACCTATGTCAACGGGTCCATGAGATGGTCCAAATGAGAGGTTAGGATTCTGAACAATCAAGCATGTTGTGAGCATTGTGATACTATTTCATAGCCTATAACAAGAAACTATTTGAGGGTTAAAAATTATAAAAGGCCATGAACAAGAAATGACGGATTCTAATGAAATCCGACAGGAATTTGTTGTTCTTTAGCCATTCCGGGAGCAATGTGAGAAACCGGTAGCCAATACAGCAAAGCAAGGGGACTTACCATTTTGTATTAGTTATTGAAGGAATGTTCGTCCTTTGCCTTTTCTTGTGTCAAAAATTACAAAGTAATTTCCTATTATGTGGAAAAAGTTCGAGAAAATTCGATAAAAATGCCTCACTCGATGAGTTCCGCTTTCGACAAGCTTCGTCTACTTTCGAGAACAATGCGAAAACACGTGACCGCCGAGAAAATGTCTACTGACTTCCTGATTAAAGAAAATAATATATCTTTTGTAATAAAAATAACACGTGCCACGTCCCGTCAATTTCCAGTTTAACCAGGAAAATAACCAAACAAGAAGCCTATTATAAATTTCTGGGCAGCAGACTCACTTTTGACTGATAAATTTAAATTTGAATTGAACGACTCAACATCCAGGCGGTTATGTCGAACTTTACCTAAAATTTTGTTTTAACACTGAATGTATGGTTTTTCTGTCTGAAGCCCTGCTCAATCATCCAACATATGAGAGTCGTTTCACACTATATACCTAAACCCTCTTCAAAATCATTTTAAACAAAACAATCTTATATGACGGTATTAGGAATTTGAATTACATCAGATTTCTCGAAGTTTCTAGAAAACAGGCCCTTAACCGAGCGTGACAGCCCCTTATCGTTTAATACAAACAATCTTTAAATTTTAAAAAGTAAATTTTTGAAATCATATCGTCTCATTTTAATTGGGTTGCTTTTCACCAAGTTTAAAAAGTGTCTTAATAAATTAACAAAACCAATTTTGAAATTCAGTTGTTCGATTGAGTGCTCGTTCCGGGCATTCTATAAAACATGTGCAGATCGTAGTAGGTGGCCATCTTTCTTTTTGTTCTCTGTTGGTGAATAAGTGAGTCTTCAGCTAAAAGTAAAATTTTTTCTTCTCTTGAGGTAAGCAATGCTCCCTGCTACTGAGTTTTCCTTTTAATTGATATTTTGTTGCGTGACACTTCTGCCGAAACCAATTCAATCTATTCATTCGGTGGAACATCGTTAAATTAATAGAAAAGGGAAAGTCCTGCTGTGGACCGGTTGGCATTATCTCTAACCTAAAAAAAGCCGGGTAAAAAGTTTTGATTTGAAATCTTTCGAAGGTTTTGTTGCCATGAAATCAGTTCTAAAATGGTACTTTACAACTACTCGGTTTGTTTTAAAAACGTAACATTAAACAATGCATTAAAGTATCACCGGATATTTGGGGGCCAAAATGGAAGTTTCTCAATCACATGTTTTCCTACTGCCTCACTGGGGTGATAGATGATACAGAACGAAAGCTCCGATTCACTAAATCTGTCTACTTTTAAGTAGACGACAGTTTTTCGTTAAACAAAGGACAATAACCACAACAATAAATTCTATATTGTTTTAATTCTGCATAGTTTTTAAATTGCAATAATTAACCACATTTACATGAGTGAAATTACATTTGCTTCCTATCCGTATCCTATCCTTCCTTTCGTACCTTGTATATTACAGTTTCAAATATATGGCAGATTTGATTTACTGATATGCAATGTCAATTTATATATTTGTAGATAATACATTACAAGCAAAATGCATCGCCTACCTCCACTTTTACGAGTTGTAGCCCAACATCATATGAGAGTTGCACCGCAGGTGCGATATATGGCCAAGGATGTCAGATTTGGCCCAGAAGTAAGAGCTCTAATGTTGCAGGGAGTTGACATCTTGACTGATGCTGTCGCGGTAACGATGGGCCCCAAAGTGAGCATAGTGATATGTGCATTATAGTTTATATCATAACAATTTTGTCATTGTTTATAATTGTTCAAATTGAACCTCATCTCTTTTAACTGTAGGGAAGAAATGTTATTATAGAGCAAACATGGGGCAGTCCTAAAATAACAAAAGATGGTGTCACTGTTGCCAAAGGAGTTGAATTAAAGGATAAATTTCAAAATATTGGTGCTAAATTGGTTCAGGATGTTGCAAATAACACAAATGAAGAGGCTGGTGATGGAACCACCACAGCAACAGTTCTTGCAAGAGCAATAGCAAAAGAAGGATTTGAAAAAATTAGCAAAGGAGCCAACCCAATTGAAATCAGAAGAGGTGAAAATTTGTTCAAATTTATAACGTTCAAATTTAGTCCACATTACTTAATTTCTGATTAATTTAATTAATTTTATTAATTTTATCGAAACAGGTGTTATGATTGCTGTAGATGCTGTCATTGCCCACCTTCGCACACTCTCTAGAGAAGTCACAACACCAGAGGAGATATCCCAAGTTGCCACAATATCTGCCAATGGTGATAAAAAAATAGGAGACCTCATTGGAGCAGCCATGAAGAAAGTTGGAAAGGAGGGAGTCATCACAGTCAAAGATGGAAAGACCCTCACAGATGAGTTGGAAGTCATTGAAGGAATGAAATTTGACAGGGGCTACATATCACCATATTTTATCAACACTGTCAAAGGTCTGTTGTTGACCTCTGTCAGAATTTTGGTTTAACCAAAGTTCAAGTTAAATTTTTCTTGAATGAAAAAAATCAAAATTGTTTTTCTCTATAGGAAATAAAGTGGAATACCAGGATGCTTTGGTTCTCTTCAGTGAGAAGAAAATCACTTCTATTCAATCAGTGCTTCCAGCCCTGGAACTGTCAAATAGCCAGAGAAAGCCTTTAGTTATAGTTGCAGAAGACATTGATGGTGAAGCCTTGAGCACACTAGTCGTAAATAGGTGCGACTCATTTTCTAAGATTGATGGCAAACCTGAGACGGTCATGTTTACCGGAACGATTTTCTTACAGGTTAAAGATTGGACTGCAGGTTGTTGCCGTCAAAGCGCCTGGTTTTGGTGACAACAGAAAAGCCACCCTTCAGGATATGGCAATCGCCACGGGTGGAATCGTTTTCGGGGATGAAGCTTCCCCGGTCAAACTGGAAGACTTGCAGTTGCACGATTTGGGACAAGTTGGAGAAGTTTCAATTACTAAGGATGATACACTCTTCTTGAAGGTTAGATATAATTCATATTAATAAAGACCTGACAATTCTATTTCTCTACTGACTTCGAATTACATACTATTTAATTTTAGGGTAAAGGGAAAAAAGATGACATCAATCGACGGGCTGATCAAATTAGAGATCAAATCTCGACGACGACGTCCGAGTATGAAAAGGAGAAATTACAGGAGCGACTTGCCAGGTTGGCTTCAGGTGTGGCTGTCTTAAAAATCGGTGGATCAAGTGAGGTAAAGTTCTTAACTTGTAAACTTATGTGTCCGCTATCAAAGCATTACTTTCTGGCGTGGGGAGATGACTAAAGTATTGGTTTTAGGTTGAAGTCAACGAGAAGAAAGACCGAGTGAATGATGCCCTTTGCGCCACTAGGGCAGCCGTAGAGGAAGGTATCGTACCAGGTGGTGGTACCGCTTTATTGAGATGCATACCGGTGTTAGAGAAACTTAAAGGCGCCAACGAAGATCAACAAACAGGTAAGTCATCTCCCGGAATTACAGGTAATTTGAAATGACCGTTTTTTGTAAAATTTTTGAGTTTTTCTTTCAGGTATTAATATAGTATCCAAAGCTTTAAGAATGCCTTGCATGACAATAGCAAGGAATGCAGGCTTAGATGCATCCGTCGTCGTTGCCAAAGTGGAGGAACTTGCTCAGGATCAGGGTTATGATGCGCTTAACAACGAATACGTTAATATGATTGAGAAGGGAATAATCGACCCTACCAAGGTACCACCATGAATTTCGATTGTTAAATTTTATTCGAGCCTTCTGAAATATCACGAGAAAACTGACGCGGAGCCTGGCAGACATATTTCTCTTTGTTGTGTTTGACGTTCAGGTGGTTCGCACCGCCCTGACCGACGCGGCTGGTGTCAGTTCCCTGTTGGCAACATCGGAAGCTGTCATAACCGTCATTGTGCCTGCGAAACCTGACCTTGTCCTTGGTGGAGGCGAAGACTACGCTCCTCCTCCAATGCCCAAGTCTCAACTTCACTAGACTCGTTAAGCCCCGTAACCTTCCCACCGACATTTTTTCTTGACATTTCGTTTAAACAATTTAATATTGAGTTTACCGTTTCTTTTTCCGATGGAGGTTCGTATCTCATAATTTCCTCAAGTTTGATTACTACTTATTTATGATTGCTGCGGCGTATTTGACGAGGGTCAGCGCTAGGTCCAGATGTCAGTTTTCTGTGGTGGACATGGCCAAAAAGTTTACTTAATCGGTGTGGTTTTCGCAAATAAAAATTAAATTTCAATTTCAGGTTGTTCGAACGGCCCTTACCGATGCGGCTGGAGTTGCTTCCTTGCTCACTACCGCCGAAGTCGTCGTGACGGAACTGCCGAAGTCTGACAAGGAAGGCGGTATGGGAGGAATGGGAGGAATGGGTGGTATGGGTGGTATGGGGGGCATGGGGGGCATGGGAGATATGGGAATGTGAACAAAATAAAGCAAAATGAAAAACCAAAAACTTAACAGCCGCGGTAATTGTCTCTAATTTTGTTGATTTCTCTCTACCATTCAGTCTCTGTACTTTTTATGTACAAAGATGAAAAGCTTACTGTCGTCACAAACATTAGGCGGGCAGTTGACACGAGTGATAATCGGGTGACGGTGGTCGTTCGGACCCAGGTTTGCCTCGGTTACCTTTTGTCTTCACATTCGTACTGGAAATGACTGATTAAACTTAGGTACGATTTCGTCTCTTGCCTGGTGGTAGTGGACTTTGGAAGACGCAAGACACCGCAAGACCATCCCTTCGTCGACCCAAGTGATGTGGCTGCCCACTTGATGGCAGAAATAGGCTCATGAGTAACCATCCTCTCCACAAAGAAATGGAAAAAGTTTTGTTGAAAAGTTTATAAAACTAGTTTTTTCTTTCGAATTAAACATTTCATTCCAAATGTAAGCAATTGAAAAATGAACAATTTGAAGTTGTTGATTATTTTAGCCCTGGACGGGCTGCAGCAAGTTGCAGCAAACATGGGGCCACCTCTACGCCCTGTCCTTTGCTGCAGACTGTCTCGGCCTGCCAGGTTTGAGAAATTTTAGTTTGAGTCGGCGTAAACAATGTTTTGAGCATTGTGCGTGTGACATTTTATGAATTGGATAGTTTCGTATGAATAGAATAGAAAGTTTTTTTAAAATTAATTTCATTGTTTTTTCCTTAATTCATGTCTTAATTTTCTTCTTGGAGGTTGTCGCTTGTATTCATTTTTCTATTGGACTATGTCTACTGGCATACGGGTTTGTCCTTTTGATATTTCACGTTCCTTGAATTTTAATTCCTGTAAGTGCGTATTCCATATTTATCTGAACATGAGCACATACCTAATGTGTATATATATAATGTAGATGCAGCTTTGAAGCCCATGTAACAGATTGAATTTTGGCGAGTATCACTAAGTAAGTAAATTTGTGAGCAAGTGAAATTTATCCAAACGGGTTTATTAAAAACAATAGCACAGACCATTACCGAATTTAAATAAATTATTCTTTTATTGATACATTTGAGTCACTGAATATGAAAATGGGGAAGCAAACAATGCAATTCTTCTGTTGAGTTTTTGGAAGTTCAAAAACGAAACGCAACAGCACAACCATTTCTGGAAGGTTCATTTTAAAAAATAACGGCGGGAAGTTAAAAAAAGCGACGCCAGGTACTGTTCCTGCTGGAGACACCAGCAACCTACATCATTTGTAAAAGCAAAACCTTTCAAACTCTTTCTCTGTAAGCCTTGAGTACAAAAATCATTTTCCAATGATATATTTTCTGAGACACGTGTCTAGACCCAGGTACTTGACCCATTACAGGGACGTTTCACTTTCTTCCAATGCCTCTCTCTTATTTGTCTGTCAACTCACATTCCAACTGTCTCTGCTCCTATTTCTTAGTCTCACTCCGTCAATTTCCGCCTTTTTTCCCCTTCTTTATACATTCTTTCTTGCATTCTAAAAAAGTGGAAAACACAACATGTAGTAAAGTGATAAAACATGTTTTCTCCATTACTTTACTTCGAGTAATCTGATACCAGGCCTACTTCCTCCCATCCCTCAACATTTTTCAAGAATATTTTTGTTTCACTTTAATTGTAGGTTCTTTTTAAAGAAATTCTGTTGTTTGGATTACCCAGTTTCTGCGGCTTTCACGTACACAGGACTGAACTCAGACAGACACGAGTCGAAAACAAAGTAACCCCTTCGTTATTATTCTATTTTTCTGTTTGTTCTGTTGACAAACAAACTAAACAAGGTGTATGATGAAACTAAAATATGGAGACTGGCATCATCGTAAAATACCCAACTTTTAGATCCGATTGAAAGTACAAAGCATTAGATAGTAAAGGTTGTACCGTTACATTTTTCATATTCATTTAGTGTGTCAAATGAATATGATTTTATTCTTAAATTACGTTATTAATGCAAAATGTATTATTTTTGTTTGTGCGTTTCTGTCCGCGTTTATATTTCACATTACAACAAAAAATATATAACGGTAGTCCACGCAGATATTATCGAAATTACAGTTACGAGTATTAGTCGTTCCCTGTTAGCCTGTAATAAAAACTATATAACTCTTATACGTTCGGCAGATTTATATTATCTCGTAAAAAAATAATGATTTACATTAAACGCAAAATTCACTGTCGACATCGCGTAATATCAACGAGAATGCAAAACAAGTTCCAGAATTTACAATATTATTTACAACATCCCAATATCCGGTCCGTGAGTTCCTGTTTCCGGTTCCGAGTTTGGGCTTCAAGGGGAAACGTCCTGTTCTCCTTTTTTCTTTTAGTTGTCCCCTAGGCATCACCTCAAGCTTCACATGCACCTCTTTCTATTGGGTGCTCTCCTTATCTACCTAGTCTCCTTCCGGATCAGTGCATAAGGAAGATATAGCACAAAAAGAAGACAATGCAAAAACTGGAAGGTAACTTTCGTTAACGCAAACCGAAGAAAATATAGTTTGTGTGAAACTTCCCATCTGGCAATGAAGCCAGGTTCGTTGTACTACTTCAAACCAGATTTTTCTTCAGTTTTTTCCTACACATCTTGGTCACCTCCCCGGGAAATGAACGTAAACAAAAAATTTTTTTTTTAAATTCAACAAGGTGTAAGTTTTGGTGTTTCGGGTTTTCTTGTTATCATTTCCGCCTCTATCTGGTCTTGAAATCAATTGGAAGCGGAAACGAACGCTTTATTCTATCCAATTTCCGGTCAACAGGTGCCATTTCCCTCCGATGCGTTATTCTGCTGTTTCTAGTTCTCGAGGTAAAGACGACGGCTCCTCGCACTCCCTCAGTTGTTGCATCCTCCCAACCGTTGAGCCTGCGCCGAAATTCTCCTCTTGGTCCTCGTTTTGGCTTTCTGCAAATTTTTCATCACGTTTTTCAACGGCTTCTGACACCTAAATAGCAACGACACATGCGAACAGACACAGGCATACACGCGCACGCACTCACGCAAGCACATATTATCATCATCAAAATTAATTATTATTATTATTATTATTATTATTATTGACGTCATTTGCAGAACTCAATTGGAAACAAAATTAACTCTTCTGCCATCGGCCAAGGCTACAACTTACGTGGTTTACTGTGGCTGGAGGATGGACGATTGTCAGTGTCATCGGATTCCTCATTGTCCAACGCCTCCTCATCAGCTTTAATTAATTTCCTGGCGAATTCTACCACTTTGAATTCATTGTAGTGCATTTTCCGTTTACTTTTGAAAACCTTTCGTCGGGCCAGTTCCTCCGCCGTCAGGTCTGCGTCTGAATCATCCGAGGTTTCCTCAAAAGCGTCCTTCCGGGACCTGTCCAATTTGCCTTTTAACCTGAAACAGATTGTGTCAGCCTGTTACAAATATCATCAAAAATAAATGAGAAATACAAGTAAGAACTTACTTGTTAGCTAATTCCTCTGGGTCTAATGTGTGCTGCGGTTGTTGCGACCGTTCACCATCCACGTCGTCCTCATCATCGAGGTCCCAATTGTATGGCGTTTTCGGTTCTTCTATTTTCATGTGACCATAGTCTTTGTCTGGCGGATGAAGCGTTGCTATTATGTTCATTTCATCCCATTTCGTCGCTTTTGGTTTGCTTTTCCTGTGGCATATCAGAAGTTAAATTAAACATTACGTCAATTTCTCCGTCCGTCCGATTTCCATCCCAAAACTCGTTTCTACACTTTTTTAATTTACCAATTCTACTAAAAACTAAAATTCTACTAAAAACAAACGAAAATTAAATCACTGCCACTTGGTTATTTGAATTACTGTTGTTTCGACAAACTCGGCAAACAGTACTAAAAGTACTAAGTGTAGTCTCACTACGACTACATCAACAAATTACCATAATTGCACATATTCTGTTCCTTATATAATTATTTGTTTACTTCACAGATTGGTCGGATCGAAAATAAGACTAATAAAACTAAGTTGAAATTAAGTTAAATTAAACACAAAGTGAGTTTAAACTAAACGAAAAATATCAGGTTGGCACCACTTGAGAGCTCATCGTTCCAACATGGCGGAGAAAACTTCTCAAAGTGACATGTACATATTGTAGAATATTCAAAGTTAAAAATCTATTACACTTTGATTAATTATTTGTATTGCTTGTGCTGCTTAAACAGGGCTTAGGTAAGAAAAAGGAACTCGTTTCTGGTTTGGATACTGCAGTTACCTTCAATAAAATGCGTCAAATTACAAATAAATTTAATTGAATTGGATGATTCAATTAATTTGAAAATAAAAGCACTGATTGTGGAAACTCTCTTGTTGAATCATGATAACATAATTTGTCATAGTTGAACTGATATTGTAGATCAATCATCTGCTTTAACATTTCAGTTAATAAATATGCAATCATTCACAAGGAGAAAAAAAGTACAAGAAACAGAAATTTTAATTAAAGAATCACTTCTTCGTCAGTTATCATACAGCATAAAAGAAATACAGTTGTCACACTCTCAACAAAATGAAGTTTTTTCCACAACAGAGGGGTGCAATTCCTTGGTTGTCACATTGGAGGCCATCTTTCTTCATGGTCTCAAGAGAGGATTCTTAAGATCTGCCCTCAAGACAATGTCAAGCTCTGAGGAAACAAAACCACAGCCATCATTCTGGAATATGGTCACCAACTATACTCACAGGGACACAATCAATAGGATAAAAAAACTGTCACAGATAACAACTGATGTTGGAAGGTGTCGAGTATGGATAAGAATGGCGTTGAATGAAGCGGAGTTAACCAGTTACATCACAGCAATGGAGAAAGATAGAAGATCATTAAACAGTTACTATTCTGTACAGGCTTTCCTAAGAGACAGGGAAACATGTGATACAGCATGTAAATTCCTTGAGGGTATTCTAGCAATGCAATTTGAATTTCCAATTAACTCTAGTATTTTAAACATTTGGAGCAGTGAGCCTCTAATGCTGTCAGGACTGTGGGCACCACCCATGAAAACTCCACTGTCTTCTGGGGTTGATGTTGCTGAAAGAATTGAGGATGATGACTATGAAGATGACACAAGTAGCATTAAAACAAGCAGTTCTATCACAACATTATCAACAATATTAGCCTTGGATGAAACTCAAGCTTTAAAAATTATTCTCGAAACACCTTTCAGAAAGATAAATAAGGATCCAAATTCATCACCTTTAGTGTCACCCCCACAGTGTGCAATAAAACATGAATTTGATGAACCAATCACAGAAGAAGTAAAAGTAAATCAGGATGTAACTGATGAAGCATTAGAGGAAAGCACAGACAAAGATGTATCAAGAGCTAGAGGAAATTCACTGGTTCATGCCAGTGGTTGGTCTTCCACAAATGAAATTTCATCAACAGCAGTCCAGACAACGTCTAAACCTAATGTAATAGAAAGTGAAAAAGACCCAAAAACTGAAGAATACAGTAGCCTTTTAGAAAAGGTAGGAATTTCATCTACCAACAAAATAAATTATGAGGACAAACTGAAGGCAATGATGGAAAAGCAGGGTCGCCTGGAAGGGACGGCATCTCCAACCATATCAGGTCAAGACTCCAACTATTGGTCTTACACTTCAAAACTTTACAAAATCGTTCGGGAAGTCGGTCTAAAGGCCCAAAAGTACACTTGTGCAGGTTGCCAAATGTCCATTGGACTGACCTTTGGTGAAGCCAGGTTGTGCTACTTCACGGGGGAGCACTACTGCTGTAACTGTCACTTAAACGAAATGAGTGTCATTCCTAGTCGCATTATATTTAACTGGGACCACAAGAAGTACCCGGTTTGTACGAATGCAGCTAAATACTTAACAGACATTTGTAATCGACTGCTAATCGACGTGAAAGGCATCAATCCAAAACTCTACGGAGCAGTAAAAGAGATGAAAGACTTACGGAAGGTTCGGGTGCAGCTCAACATGCTCAGGGCCTATTTGTTCACTTGTAAAGAATCCCTGCTACCGGAACTACAAAAGAAGGTCGCACCTAGGGAATATTTCTATGAATTCATAGACCACTACTCGGTAAATGACTTGTGCCGAGTACCCGGTGGAGGCCTGGCTACTGATCTGGCACCCATCGTTGCATTCGGGAGGCATCACGTTGTCAGTTGCGGGCTGTGCAGTCAAAAAGGTTTCATCTGTGAGATTTGTAAGAATTCTCAAGTGATATACCCGTTCGACATATCATCCACATATAGATGCAGCCATTGTTTCGCTATCTATCACGACACATGCCTGACATCCCACAAAAACTGTCCGAAATGTCTTAGGATCAAATCGCGGAGTCAACAAGTTGCAGTGAACGCTCCTAAGGAATCAGCACAGTCGTAAAAAAAGTAAACATTTTTCTGTTGAATATTAAATTTTTGAATTGATCCATTCTAGCTGATCACGCTGCCTTAATATCAAAATCATTTTGCCTTCAGGAGTTCTAAAGAATTTTGCTCTCTTCGCAGTTAACCCAATAACTGTACATTATTTAATATTGATTACATAATTTGATATTATAAACAGATGAATTTTACATTTATATATATATATATATATATATATATATATTGTAGTTCATATTATTTTTGAAGTTACTATACTTGTTAGTTACTGCATACATAATAAAGAAGGGTCAATGCAGGAAAAACAACTTCCTTCACTTTGAGATTTATTTAAAATAAAATTATTTAAATTTGAATAAAATATTGTAAAAAATAAATTATTGAAATATATAATTTTGTTTACATTGAACTTGAATTATCTCTATCTGTGTAATGTATTGAGATATTTATTTCTCTGAATACTCCCTTTCAATATTTTAAAAATTGGGCACTCCACCAAACATAAAATAGGGTTAACTCAATTGTTACCAAACTGTGTACACCCTAAACTGACATGACATCACAATAAGATATAATAAGTAAATTGAAAAAATATAAATTCACTGGCTGCAATAATGGGTTGCAGCAGAGTAATTTCTGTAAAAATGTGTTTCAACCACTACACTAGTAATGGGTGACCTGATATGGACTGTCCCTGGAAATATAGTTGAAAGAATAAAAAATTGGCCAAACTATGAAAACACTACATAAAATGTACTAATGTAAAAAGGAAAAAAAACAATCTATAGCTGTACAAGTAGCTGAGAAAATGTTACATAAAATGA
Source organism: Polyplax serrata (assembly GCA_037055365.1). Lineage (NCBI taxonomy): Eukaryota > Metazoa > Arthropoda > Insecta > Psocodea > Polyplacidae > Polyplax > Polyplax serrata. The sequence continues at coordinate 11,885,525 of JAWJWE010000003.1, forward strand.
AAATTTGTAGGTGACAAATTTTGAAAACACTAGGTTACCGTTTCTATAATGATATCAATTAAATTTATGTACTGGAACAATAAAGGTATAACAAATTATATATGTAATTAATTGCCTAGAGGTATTTCTAGTGTAACTAAACTATACCAGAATAGAGAACAAGTTCATTGAACAATATGTCTTATCAAATTTACTAGACTAATGCTAACCCTACTGACATGCTAATTAATGTGTAGAAAAGGATACTTGGTTTGGAAATAACAATCTATTAATTGTCTGTAACACAATTTGTTTCTATTTCGCCATTATTGAATCACTTCAGTCATAAACAGACATCAATAGGAACAACAACTTGTCCTACCTGCCTTATGAATATCAATTCTGTAAAATAAAATGCTTCATATTTTTCTGGTAATGTATGAACCCAGAGGTGTACTACATTTTTAAAAATGCATGAATGCATTTTTCAATGTCTCTTATTGCAAATTATTGTGAAATCTCAATAAAAATTAACATATAAAAACTAAATAAGGCAGTCCAATAGCATGCTGTCATGAGTTTGACAACCTTCAACTGTCCTGATGTTCATTAAATCCAATCTGATGAGTAAAATTGAATGATGGAAAAAATAGGCGAGAATAATCCGTTTTGGTCATTGTTATGTGGGACAATAAAAGTGTCATTCTGAAGTGATTCACTAACGGATATTTGACATTTACCAATTACACAATTTGCAAGTGCGAATTAATTTCAAACATTACAGAGATGGCGGAATAAATGGAAGGGAAAAAATGAAACGAGTAAGAATAGAAATAATAAGTATCTAAACTGAATTTATCCGCAACATATCACGACGAAAAAAACAGGGAACCCGCTCTTTTCTGTTCAAACACCAAACGCCCAGTTAATAAGAGGCCGGAGACCCGTGGCGCCCATGTTTAGCCTGCTTTTCCAGTCGACAACATTCAACCCATGAAAAATTCGCACTCTCAGCCTAATTTCGATATTAAATTCCAGCTGAACCCGAGAGAAAAACTTATCAACACTTACTTGGACGCTTTCTCCTGCTTCTCGAAACTTGTAGATGTTTTTAATATTCCCTTCGACGGCCTTTTCTGAGGGTTGTCTGCCATAATTCGAACAAAATCTCCACCATTTGCCATTTGTAAAATTCTCGCAACTGAAATTCCTTCTGCTTCTGGTAAACAATCACAATGGCCGTCGTTGAACGTCTTTGACACGTGCGTTCGCGGTTTTTGCCGTAAAATAGGAAAGTGTGAATTGGCTCGGTTATTCCCTCCGCGACGATGGAGGTGTTCGATCCTAATAATGTGAAAATATATAATTTGAGCGCCGGGAAATCTCTGCCGGAATGGTTGAGCGATCGAAAGCGGAGAGCCTTACAGAAAAAGGACGTGGACATTCGACGGCGGATCGAACTCATTCAAGATTTTAACATGCCAGGAGTGAGCACAAACGTGAAAGTTTCACCCGATGGACAGTTCATTCTGGCAACAGGTAAATTGATTATTTCAGACAATGAGAATTTGAAAGCAACTTTGCGTCCAAGAACAATGATTTTGTTTTCCACAACAGATGATTCCTGCCTTCTCTTTCTAGAATCATGTTAACTCCTTAAAAAGAAACAGGAAGATGTTTTCTTAAGTACTTGTGGTCATTTTGAAGTTTACTCACACAAAACATAGTCACAATAAGTTACAGTGAATTGCACTAAAAGAAATGAAACTGTTTGAAACAGCTGATGAGAAGTTGGATGATTCATAGTATGTGATTTGTAAGAGCAAAGTGAACAAAAATGACAGGAAAATGGGAATTTTTTAAAAATAATGTTCAATGATTTGCTTCGAGTAGGCATGGGTACTTTTCTTTATAAATCAGAGAGATACTGTAAACTTGTTCACCTTCATACATTTATGTTATGAATTATGCCGCTTTGAATTGAATTGTAACATGCTTTTATCATTGTCAGTTTTCCACACCATTATTATCACACATTATAATAAAATTTCAAGTTTAATAATACAGATGTGAAGTTAATATTAACACATTAAATTTAAAAATTTTCCAGGTATATATAAACCAAGGGTAAAGTGTTACGATGTAAATCACTTGTCAATGAAATTCGAACGTTGCCTCGACTCTGAAGTGGTGACCTTCCAAATCCTCTCAGAGGATTACAGTAAATTGGTCTTTCTGCAGTGCGACCGGTATATAGAATTTCACTCGGCTCCCGGGTACTACTACCGATTACGAATACCAAAGTTCGGTCGTGATCTCAAGTACCATCCTCCTACGAGTGAACTCTTCATAGTCGGCGCCAGTTCTGACATATATAGGCTGAACCTCGAAAGAGGACAGTTTCTCATGTCGTACTTGTCGAATGCCTCCGAAATTAACAAATGTGCCATCAGCCCCGTTCACCAGATACTGATGTGCGGAACCAAGGAAGGCAAGGTAGAAGCTTGGGACCCAAGAGATCGGAGTAAAATAGGAGAGCTCGACTGTGCACTGCATTGCACCAACGATGGTGGATTGGACGGCTTTCCGTCTGTGACGTCCATAAACTTCCAGAATGGGTTGGTGATGGCCGTGGGTACAGCAACTGGACAAATTCTACTGTACGACATTCGTTCCAACAAGCCGTTCTTCGTCAAGGACCATATGTACGGACTTCCAATTAAGAAAATTGATTTTGAGAATAATCAAAATTATGTGCTTTCGATGGACAGTTCAGTGATTAAAATTTGGGAGCGAGACACCGGAAAAATCTTCACTTCAATAGAGGGCAAATCGGACTTTAACGATCTGTGTTTTCTAAAAAACACGGGGATGATGTTTGTCGCGAACGAGAACACTAAGATATTAACTTACTATATACCCAGCTTGGGCCCTGCACCAAGGTGGTGCGGATTCTTGGACTCTCTTACCGAGGAATTGGAGGAGAGCAAGAAAAACACTATGTACGACGATTACAAGTTTGTTACCAAAAAAGAACTGGCAGAACTCGGTCTGTCCCATCTCCTTGGAACAGCACTGCTCCGAGCTTACATGCACGGCTACTTCATTGACATTCGACTCTACAAGAAAGCCAAGTCCCTAGCGGATCCTTTTGCTTTCGATAAATACCGTAAGCAGAAAATACGAGAGAAAATTGAACAAGATAGACAGAACCGTGTCAAGGTATCGAAATTACCAACGGTCAACAGGGACCTGGCACTCAAACTCATGGATGATCCGAAGAAACAATCATCTTTGCTGCAGGATGAGCGGTTTAGCGGACTTTTTAAGAATCCTGAATTTGAGATTGACGAGACCGCTGAAGAGTACAGATTGGTACATCCAGTGCTCTCTCGAATGGAGAAAAAGAAGAAGAAAGAGCGGGAGAAGCTACTGAAGGAGACGTTCGAGGAGGTCAAGAATGGAGATGAACCGGAGGGTAAAAACAGTTCAGAGGAGAGCAGTTCAGATGATGACGAAAATGAGGCGAGTGTCAGAGCAGAAATGAGGAAGCAATATGCCATCATCAAGAGAGAAAGAAGACAGAAGGAGATCGAAGAGAGAAAGGCCGAGCCGCGATTCTATGAGCTGAAGGAAGGAGAAGACTACAGAGGCATCGGATACCTGAAGAAGAAGGTGGACAGAGCAGCATTGGGAGACAGGGTGGCAGCAGAAGAGAGGCAACGTATCACTGTACGAGGACGTGGCAACAGAGAAATGAAGTTCAGTGTGGCCAGGGAGAAAAGGGAAGGAAAGTTTGACGTGAAGATACAAAGGCACCACCAGGAGAGGAAGCTCATCCACAGGTCCGCCATGGGCTTGTTACGTAAAGAAAGGCCGAGATTTTGGAAAGGTAAACGTGTAACATAAACAATTATTTAATTGAATAGACTTTGTTTTTTTTTTTCTTTTTCAAAATATAAAAAATTTAATTTTGCGATTGCCTTAGTAATTTGGTACCCTGTGTCGTATCTTTCCCGAAAATTTCCCCGTATCGACAAACCAAAAGTAGTTGACGGTATGACAAATAATACTAATAAAATATTGTAAAATAGGAAGAGCAGTGTGCTTTTCTGATACAACATCCGATTTCCTGTTTTGTCGTGCCTACCAACCATTCGTTTGGAATACAGTAAGACATACAGACCGCATTTGAAAACATAATTCGTGAAGGCAACGGCACTTGAAGTTCGTTAGGTTGTTGATTGAAACGAAACATTTTGCACCAGTGAATATTCGAAAAAATCGTTTGCATTATAAAAATTTTAAATAGTTTTGAGCAGACAAAATGGCAAAGGGGGCTGAAATTTATTAATGATTTCGGTCATCGTACTCTCAGTACTAATCTCAAATTGGAAGGTTACGAGAATGACACAAAAGAAAATTCAAAGGTGCGAATTTTGACTAGTTATTTTGACGGTACCGGTACTTATTTTCTGATAGAACCCAGTATGGTTCGTTTAACGAATAAAATGTACCTGTAACTGTATGTTACATCTCTTATGAATTATTTCACTTAATTGGAGTAACCTAAACAGTCTCGGACTGAAAAAACTTTCAACCATTGTCACTTGTGTATACGTAGGCCTTACGTATGTGGCTTTATTACAGAGAGAGGGGAGGGTAACAGCAAATTGGCTTGGGTAAATTTTCATAATTTAAACTTTCAAGGTGTAGAATTATGAGATGTTCCAGCATCTCTCATAATACCAGTGCCTGCACTCCAACATAACTAAATATATGAATGTTTAAAGCTTAAAACAATACCTTACAGAGTAACAAGAAAGCAATCTAAGAATTAAAGGCAAACATTATAAAATAATTGTAAACGTGTAAGTATAGGCCCCAGGGCGAAAATATAAAGTTCGATACCGAGGTTTCTTAATTCCCTAACTACATAGCAACATAATTGCAACAACAACTACACTGCACACTCATCTTTTTTGGTTGTATAACACCATGTCCTGTTTCGGTGACGGGGGTTACCCCCCTTCGCCAGCTTTCCCCGCTGCTGGCATCTTCACAGTTTTTTAAAGTGATAATTATTACTCACTCGAACCGAGTCAAATAACAACTAAGGCTAAAAAACGGACGCTGAAAATGGGGAAGGAGATGAAAAGGAGAGCTGGGACTAATTGGTGTGGGAAGGAAATGGATGAATTTCAAATGGGTATTTGAATGGACAAAGACGATATGATTGTAAAACATTTGGTTTAGGAAAAAACAAAAAGGACACTGAACAAAATTCCCCGACATGAACACAGCTCAAGAAATACCGAATTGAGTTTTGTTTATGTTGGGGATGTCCCTGGACGTGCATGGGAGTTGGAGGGGTAGTGTTTTTTTGGGGGGAGGTTTGTGATTGATTTTAGGGATTTCATTAAGGACCGGTAACCAGGATCGACAGAGGAACATGCCCTCGTCGGGGTTTAAAGTGCTAGGGTGACGAGAGGTTTCAATGGATTCAAGGATAGGAAGGTGCATGAGGGGGACATGGATTTAGTCAGGGAGAAATGGATGTCTTGGTTATGAGACAGGGGGTGTTCTGCAAGGCCTGATTTTTCGGGTTGTTGGAAAAGGAGATTTCTTTGGTGTTGCTTTGATCGGGTAGCAATGGACCTATTTGTCGTGTCAATGTAGATGGTAGTTTTGTGACGAGAAAGGAATGTTGGACTCCGTTTTCACCTCCATGGTGCAAGGGGTCTTAGGATGGATGGAATTTAGGTGGTTAAGGAAAAGGATGAATTGGTCCAAACCTTATGGCCATTAATGGCAAAAGTGGCGTCCACATACCTGAACCAATCGGAGGGTTCAAGTGAGGATGACTCGATCGCTTTTGCCTCCCATGATTCCACGAAGAGGTTTCCGATCGGAGGGCCAAGGGCACCGACCAGGACCAATCCCATATTTTTCTTATAGATATATTCGCCCTGGTTTAGTAACTAGACGTAAGGCAAAGTTTGAAAATATCAATGATTTCTGGAGAAAAAAGACGGATAAGAAGGTCGATAGAATCCTCAATGGGGACATTGGTGAGCAGGGAGGCAGCATCGAAGCTGACAAAGAGATCGTTCGGCTTTATGTTGATTTGATGAAGGATTTCTATAAAGTGGTTGAAGTTTTTTATGGTATGATCTATGTGACAGTTGAGGAGATGGGTCAGATGTCTCGCAAGGGAATGTGTGGGGGATTTGATGGCCGAGACTACGGGACGAAGAGGGATATTCTTTTTGTGAATTTGGGAAAGAATCATGTTGGACATCTTACTGTGGTAGCCAGACGTTTTGAGGTGACATTGCCTTTGTCGGCGGACGGAATCGTAATGTTGGAGTTTGAACATAAATTTTTTAGGGTATTTAGTTCAAGGGCCGAAATAGGGGGTTTCGGTTATTTGGCTTTCTTCAAAATTACCGCCGCTTCGGTTCGGATTTCTTCAGAAACAGCCGGGCCGGTAAAGTCTGCTGGGTGATAGCAAAATTGGGGCCTTTGGAGAGGACAGAGAGAGCAATGTTATACGACCAAAAAATATGAGTTTACAAAAAGTGTACACCGTGGAAATTTAAATACAATAGACAACTACACTTTTAACATAAAGTGTAGTCACATTGTTACAGGTGAATTGCTTGAAATGAAACGACTGGTAGCGGGTAGCTACAGATATCTCTTGCCACACCTCCATTCATCTTTAAATAAAAAATAAATGTAACACACAAAAACAGGACAAACTCAAAAAATTTAATGCGTGGCAGCAAATAAAATAAAACAAAATTTAAGGTAAAAATAATTCTCAACCGGTCCCGTCTCACTCGGCAATAATTTCAGTAAAAATATCAATATTGAAATTAAAATAATATAAATGTAAATATATATATGTATGTATATGTATATACGTATGTATATGTAGAGAGAAACAGAGAGAGATGGTAGTGAATAACCCCAAGGCTAACGTCTCGAACAGCTCAGAATTTATGTTTATTTTTTTCTCATGAGATGAAGTACCGACTTAGACCTCATGTATTATGTTATTGCACAGAATAATAATGAAATAAAAGCTAGTAATGGTGATGTGACAATAATCACAGTGCCGATGGTTCACATCCATTCAGTCCCTGATTAATGAACCTGACCAAACTGACCAAGATCGAATTTTTGTTTCCAATGTACCTTAAAATTGTTTGAAGATGTTTCAACTGGTTAGTTTTAAGTGGTGATGATATGTTTTGTTTTGGCAAATTTCAACAGTGATAGTAACTACCCAGAGTTACTGGTTAGGAAATGTCTCTCAATACGAAAAACATCTTAGTAAATGCAGAAATACTTGCACATAGAGCCCGGATAAATATCACAACAGGCAGTCGTTTACATCGAAACATATAAGAAAATATAAAATCACACCTGATTGGACAACTCGGTTGTCTTCAAGTAGAACTGCTATCTTTGTGGTATCTTCGCGAAACCCGATCAGAACAAATTGGGACTAAAGAAACAATCTGATGTATCAGATGAACTCAAGTACTCCAATGGTAGAGGGCCGACCTAAAGAGTATAAATTTTGATCGCTACGAACGGATTTTTCAAATAAATAATAATAATAAATGCTACATCAAGGTAGTGTAAGTGTGTAAATGTGTATAAATATATATGACGTACTAATAAAATGTCAGTAAAAATAGTGTTTTGTTGGCGGTTATGACACGGGGAAATTTTAAGAGAAAAAAATGTGAGTGACGAGTGACTTTCAGCTCCGGTTGCTTTCCTTTCCAGTTTTCCATTTCCGCCTGGCTTTCCGGTTCAGGGATCCAGGTAAAGTATCAAGTGGGAGGAGTAGACGCTACCAATGTTGAGCACCATAGGAAATTCGACAGCAAGTCTGCTGCTGCTGCAGGCTAAGTTTCCATCAAGCGTCCTTCCTTTCTTCATTCTAGTTCTTACCATCCTCTTGGTCGTCATTATCTCTTCTTTCCGGGCTTTGCTGGTACGCATAGGACCTGGTTCCTCAGGTACCTCAGGGTCGGCTTCACACTGGCGATTCTCGTCTGAGTGGCCCGGTCTCTTAATCGGCACCTTCTTCTTCCTCATCATCATCATTGTCATCAGTTTCTGTTTCCGGGAATTGGAAAGGAAATATTTAGGTTCCTGTCTGTGGGTGCGCTGCTGTTGTATTTGGGTGATGCTGTTTGCTACGGCAACCGGCGTTTGAGCTGCGTTCGAAGAAGGCGGCGAAGGGGTTGGAAAATATTTTTGGGAGTTGGAAATGAAAAAATTGTTCGGTTTGATTCCTACTTCTATTAACATCAAGTGGTCAGAGCGTCATAAGTCGGGAAACCTGAAACAGAAGTGTCCAAATCAGACATGATCATTGAGTTCATCATTTTTAGAGCCCTAAATGATGGTAAAACCTATAAAATGTGTGTCTTGGTAGCACCTGGCCGACGTACCTAGAGCAAAGCTCAAGAGGCAGGAAGTACTTCCGTGACAGGGACAAATCGAATGCTTTGTGCGTTCTACATACAAACGAATACATTAATAAAATATAAAAAATGTTATTACACAAAAAGGTTGCAGACCCTATCCAACACGAAAAGTGCTAAATACCATCTAGTGTAGAGTATTCTTATGAATTAATAGTATGAGAGAATCATGGTCAGGGGACCATTTTTAATTGAAATTAAGCTAAAATCCAGGGTTGTTTCAACACCATCTGCTTACCTAGTTGGGTCTTCTTCGTAGTGGGAAGGTATTTCAAAAAGATCCGAGGAGATGTTGTCCCTAAACTCGAAATCTTGGAATGTAATTTTGGCTGTGATGGTCGGTAATATAGGGATGTCTAGTTTGACGGGAAAACCGGGCGGTAACTTGACTTGAATAAAATCTCGTAGTTTGCTAAAGTGTTTGCAAGGAGCGATCACTTCAAGAACGTTCAAAAGCATGTCGACGGTCAGAGGAAAATCACGGCTCTGAAAGCAAAACAACGGGTGTTACAAGGTAGTGAAAGGTGGATGTGTCAAAAAATCATTATTCACAAAAACAGCTCAAAAATTCACCATTGCAAGGGTTGCTCTGAAAGTTTTTGAGCTCTCTTTGTACCATATTTCCCTCCCCAGAGTCGGATGTCCACCAGCTTCAGATGATATGTACTCATTCCAGGTAACTTTGCTTTCCGGGGGTGGAGTTAATGACGCTCTTCTAGTTGGCTGCAATTTAAAAAAAAGCTACTTGAGTTCAAATATGTATAACTTATTTATTTAAAATTTTTATGTTTATTGCAGTGCTTGGCAGAATATTAGTTATTATGTGGTACTATAATTTAATGCATGTTATGTACAAATTTTTCTCATATGAAAGAAATAAACACAAAGAAAAGGCATGACCAGCTCCCTTAGCATGGAATGGGAGTAGACCAATTTATAAACCAATTCAAGCTGCATCAAAAATAAGTCTGATTTTCATTTGAGGTAAACTCAATTAAGAAGACTAATTAATAATAGAAAACAGAACTTGTCCTGATGGAGAAGACAGAAATTCTGTTTCCTGTAACAGATAATTTCAATAAATTTAATTGTCCTGCTCACCTCACCATTGGAATCCAGTCCAGTTGCTGAACCTTTTGTGAAACTTTCCATGATTGCTTTATTTTTTTGCAAATCTTCCTCTGTAAGGTGTTCCCTTCTTTTTCGTGATTCCAAAAGCATTCCATTTATCACATAGAAATTGGCCTGAAACCCTCCCACCATTTCTTTCCGAGCCTCCCGGAAAATCCAGCCAGTTTGAGCTCGGGTGAATGAGATGGATTTGGTTGACATTTGAGCAGCCATAATATCCGAGGACATCAGTATGTCAACTTCATCTTCTATCTCAACTTCACTTTCCTCATACTTGACCCTCTGATACAAATTGGCTTTATTGTCTAGAACTGTTAGTGAGTAATTTGGTTTTGCATTTCCATTAAATATGAAGGAGATGTCTCCTCTCTCCCATCTCATGTCATTAAAATCAACCAGAGTTGTGTCCAGTCTTATTGATGATCCTTTCTTGTGTATCTTACATAGGTCAGAAGGAAGAATTTTTGACACAAGGGGTATCCAGCTTTGAAAGTCCCATTTCAATTCCATGTAAAAATCACCCATTTGATTTAAAGCCTTAACAAGGTCTGGTCTTCTCTCCTCCATTTGTTCCCTTGCTTGCTGCTTAAATTTTCTAACCAAGGAACATACTGTAACATAATAAATTGTAAATTTACAACAATTGTAAAAACAACTGTTCTGAAGAACTTTTTTCAATTTTAATGATATTATCCATTTCATAAATATATAAAACCTTACTTGTTTGCCTATCTCCATAACTAATTGCCTCAGCTAAAGGGCTCCATCCAGCCAAATTTTTTACTTTCACAGGTGCCCCATGTGCCAACAACAACTGCACACATTCTGAAATTTAAAAAAACATTTAAATAACATTGAAAAATTAGCTAATAGAAAATCACCTATTCAATTTCAATTCAACCACAAACCTTTCCTTCCAAGCATAACTGCCAGATGTAAAGCTGTATTACCTGTAATTTAGAGATACAATTTGTGTAATAATATGTTAAATGCCAAGTACAAATAAAAAGCAGACTGGAGAAGATATTTATTTGGGGTAACTTAGAATTTTTATGTGCAGAATGTAGAACATGGAATTTCAACTTGAGGTCCTTACCAGAAAGTACAACCACCCTAAATGAACAGTTTAATAAAACACTTATCTGAAATTTTTACCTGAAAGTACCCTGCTCCTCCTCCCTCACCGATAATATCAACCGTGACTACACTGTCTATGTAAACGAACATTTTATTAAATAGGAAAAGTTGCACACCATTTGCTTATTTCAGAGCAGTACGTATCACACATAGTGCAGAATGATATTTATGATTAATTGAATCAAAGAAGGGATTATTAATTTGAAGTTTTAGAACGTCAATTTTGGTTCTAAAAATAGCAGAAGGTAGGAAAATTTTTTTGTGATATTGAAAGCGCCGTCAGGTGAAAAAAGACCCGTCCCCGGCTACTCACCATGTTTGTCTTTCTTGCTAATGTCATTTAATCTAATTAATAGAGATAGTTTTCTCAAATCGCCTTTAAAAACGCACTCATGCAATGGACAACTCTCACTTTCATCTGCCATATTTTCATGGTACGAAAATTGCGCATTTGAACGCCAGCAAATTACTCGAAGGTTGACCGAATTTGACCATAGCAAAGAACAATGTACAAATTTTCAAAAACCGTTCTAATGAAACGCAAATATAGCTTATTGGAGAAGTGTCATCTGCATCACTCAGGATATTTCTCAAGGGCCTGATTTCAACTTGTTTAAATATAAAATAGGCAAAGACTTTGTGGTCATTAACACTGCAGTATAAAATACATTAATTCTCCTTAATTGATATGATATGATAATTTGTTTCCTATTATTCCTCGAGTAGAAAAATGAATAATAGACAAACTAAAAAAAGATGTGGACTTGGGTTCTCAGTCTTTAGTATTAAACATTTTTACCCATTCCTTTTGATGACATACATTGACCTGAAATGACAAAGTGTTCCATTGTAACTCTACAAGCCTGAATGATTAAGTTAAACATGCTACTAGTTCATTTGTTTCATATCATTGAGTTATATGTTTTTAGTTAAATCAATGTAAACTACATTTCATAATATTTTATTGGTTTTAATACAAATAATTAAGAGCTATATATCTTATCCTAGTAAAGATTTTCCCTATGGCCTCTTGATCTTTTATCTTTTTTGGCTTCTTCAATGTCAATATCAGGGAATTGTTCTTTCAAAGCTTCTTCTGCATTTGGAAATCTCTTCAGTAGGGAACAAACATAAGCATACCTTCTCCTGCAATAAAATAGCATCGAAATAATAAGAAATAATGACTTTCCTAAATTCAGATATCATTTGTAGCTGTACTTGAAAAAAGGCAAAAAGCAAGAGTTGTAGGTGAAATAGGATGATGGTTCATTTGAAGTCTAAAAAAGAGGATAAAAATTAGGATAACATCTACCTAACATTCCAAAAGAATATAAAATTAAACTCCAGAATAGCTTGAAATTATTAGGACAAAAGAAAATATAATTATTTAGTGAAAGGAATCACACAATAGAGTGAACATACAAATGTTCCAACTTACATTTTAATATAGAACTGAATAGTATTTTTCTTCTCCTTTAGTCTTGTTAAGAATTTACTAATGTATTTATAGTCATCTGTTTTCTTGAATAGCTTTTCGTCTGCCAGAAACTTTGAATTCATATGCTTTGGAACAGGAAATTCACCTAATCTGTATGTGTATGTTAAGCCTTAAAAAATAAACATTTAAACAAATAATGTAACTATAAAGAAATTACAATCAAAAGTGAAGGGGAGCACTGAAATTACCAAAGCAGTTGGTGGCTTCTTCTTTGGGTCGTTCACCGGTCTCACCAGTCTCCAGCTCAAAGTATGCGCGATTTCTTTCCCTGACAACAGTTTCTAAGTTTTCCATGCTTTCATTCACTTTATCAATTCTTTCTGGGTTTGGAAAAGGCTCAAATTTTTGCTGCAAGTAAGGAGTAGTATAATAAGTCTAGTATAAGTAATAAGTCTCTGATTTAGTCTTACATACAGAAAATTGCACTTAACTTACATTGTATTCGTGCTCCATTGTCAGGAGCATGTTTTTCTCCTTTAGTAAGACGTACCATAATTTGTGAAGATCTGAATTCGATTTGATCCGTAATTCTTCAACTTTCCATGATCTGCCGACTTTTACCTCACGCTGTCCCCAGTTTTCCTTATCGTCGAAAAATTCCATTAAATCTTGTCTGAGACATGATGTTTGTAAGCCTCTAGTAGGTCTGGAAGTGAATGGTCCCACACAGGACAATATTCTAAACAAATTTAATTCGATATTTTAAATACAACATAATACTTTTCGCCTAAGGCTGTTCCATGTGTCCTATAACCTCAAACAGGTGTTACATTGCATTCCTATAAATTCAAATACATTTACTACATTTTGAACATTCAGTAATTCAATTTACCTATTTGACAGGAAAGTTGTTCGTGCTGTTTGTGAGGTAAGTAAATTATTTGGATGAAAACATATTCGATTTAAACACCGGCAGAGCGACATTTTTCATGTGAACGAAAGCAAAATTTAAACAAATAAGCGCAAATGTTCGAAAATTTCGTTTTTGTGTTAAATTTTTTAATTTTTAAAAATAAATATAATTAATTTATTGAGTAACATGTGTACTGTATACATTTTTTTTGTGCTGTGTAGCAACATTTACGATTTTTAATCAAGGAGTTAACATTCTCTAGATACGTTTAAATTTTTGTGAAAATATTACTCTACAAATGTAAATTTTATTTTCCTGGAGTTTTAGATATAAATTAACAAAAATCGGTTGTTTATCAAATACAGTCTTCTACGGATTACAACTAAAATTATAACATTAAGTCTTTGAACGCCAGTTGAACTTCTTCAATTCCTGTATTACCAATCGCCATTATCGTTACCTCAATTTTGATTTGACTAACATCTGCAGTAACTCTTAAGAGTAAAAAAGTAGCTATTGTACATTAAGGTATTTTAATAGCAATAAATTCATTTGTTTCGCTGAATAACTGAATACGAGCCTAGAGCCGACTTATAGGGCTTATAATTCAAGATATACGAAGCACTGTTCTCTAGATTTTGATTCAAGTTTACGATCGGTGGTCAATATCAATATGAAATGTGGGAAATGACCGGTGAAAATCATTTTAATTTCACCTGCCCACGAATATTGTGACAATATGATTGATAAATTAAATAATTAACATTAATTAACCAAAAAGTTACTTTCGTTTGAGATCAGAAGAAATGAAAATATCGAGAGTTTAAGGTAGGGGAACAGCTGGTGAAACAAATAAGTAGAGACTCATTAAATGATGTAGAAATCAAATTGACATTGTCGTAGTGGCAGATGATGAAAATTTAACGTTTTGCATTGTGGTTAAGAAGTGTCAGGTACCGGACACTTCGTATTAATTTTGTGTAGAGTATAAGTAGGATGCAGGAAGACATTTATAGGTAGTTTAATAATAGATCAACACGTTAATAAAGTAGTATACTAATAGGTTGTCTTTTGAGTTAGATTCTTGGAAAATTTTTTGGTTCTCCTACATCAGGCGGTCTTACTTGCTACCTAGTAGAATACGGTTCACTGTGAACAGATGTTGATCAAATGGGTTGAAATAAAATTTACACATCGAGCAGGAAACTGTCACGGCCCAAGGTATTTCTTTGTTCTTTGCTTTTCTGGCGATTCTACCATCATCAGTTATATTCATCATGTCCATTTATGGGTAACCTTACAGGTTCAACTTAAAAATTTTAGTAAATAAGTAAACACCTTTTCAGGAATTATATTGTTTTAATTTCTACATTCTTCGTAGACGTTCTCAACAACACTTGTCCTTTGATAGTCGTGCCGAGCCTACCTGACTGGTACAATTCCACGGACTGAAGTATCAGGTTTGAATGGAGTCCTTTGTTATCTTCACATGAATAGAAGACTTTTTGGATATTCTATTATGGTAGACCAGATGAAGGCTACAGTGTCGTAAACAACAGGGAAGTCAGAATTCAAGTACAAAATTAAGAAAATTAGATAGATGTCAAGTGAAGTTGAAGTTTTTGTATAACGGAGATAACATATTTATTAATTAGCAGGTAGACAATCGTGGTAAAGTAAGTAAAAATAGTTTGTCTGAGGGTATTTTTACCTTTTTTACCTAGGTCCAGAAAGGTCCTAAAGGGAAGTTTTAAGTTTGTGACAAGCTTTTTCGAACGGTTTTATATTTATTACATAAATATTGCTACGTTGTGAATGGCTACCTTAGGAACATCGTGGCGAATTCTTCTAGGTAAGGCCAGGACAGAAGAAATGTAAAAGTGATCTTCCTAGTGTTGCCTGGTTGAACTTCTAAGTGGAACACAAACAAAAGCCCGGTATCTTCCTCTCATCATTGTATGGGCTAAAGGTTCGTGAGGTCAAACACTACAAATCAATTACGATATTGGCAGTGACCCATTCACTTCCGTTACACCCAGACAAGAAACGGAAAAGAAAATGCAAACCACTCCCTTTGAAGTCATTTTTTGTTACTCCGAAGGGTAAAGACTTAGAAAACCGTTGTAGCTGTCAATGACTTTCAATTTTACCGGTTTCCCGCGTTTTTTATTAATAGTTATTAGCATCACTTCAGGTTTTTATTACCGCTATGATTTTTATTGGTTTTATTACTTGTTACGCGAACTAGCCATCAGAAATATCAAGGGATCCCGTGGAAGCCCGTTCAAAGTAAAAATCTTGATTGATCGTTGTCAAATTTCACCAGTTGTCAGTTTTAGGGTATCAACCTTGGCATTTTCCAGTTTTCCGCACCGTATTTTGATTGAATTTCAATAAAAATCGCACATATTTTGCGAGCATGACTGGAATTACTGTAATCGATTTGAATTTCGTACAAAAATCTTTGTGAATGAGAAACGACCTGAAGGATTCGTTCTTAATAAATAAATAGGTTTTTTTTTATTCAAGAAAGCAGTTGTTTAAGATTCAATTATTCTTCGTTAGTTTCCGCACATGAAAGTTCGGTGCAATCGTGTGATAAATGCTGAGCTGTGGGACGACGGATCGGTTTACACTGTAGGTGTACAAAGGTGAAAAATTCGAGTAGTGTTCAGGTGCAGCATGTGCAGGTACGACCACTTGAAAGTTAATGAGGTGACTTTCAAGTTCCTTAGCCCACCTATCTTCGATCAGTTCCTATTCTATTATCAAAAAAACATTAAAGTATTAATTGACGGCTGTTATCGAACAGTCAAGGTCACCAAGGGCATATTTTGGCCCATGGTGACCTTTGCCGGTCCGCAGTGTTGTGTTCTCTTCCAACAGATTCATCCCGAACTCACTGTTATTGTTGATTATGGCTATTGTTTAATGACGTTACCTGCTTCATTTTGTTTTCTTACTTTTTCTGTGCTCCTTTCCCTTATTCAAATACCCCGGGTACTTGAGCACAGGAGTCAGGCATCAAAAGAATTTCTCCTCTTGTAATTTCATCTTGTGTTTTAACTCTCTTTAGCCCTATTTCGGGTTATGCCTATTAAGAAAACTTATATTTCTGAGAAAAAAACGGAAATGGAGACCTCATGGGTACTTTTTCTAAATAGGTAACCGGATAAAAACTTTTTCCCGGATTAAGCTTATTCATGTCAATGTAGTTCTTATAAGTGTAATATATAATTATTTCTAACATAAATTGTATTAGTTTTTCGGTGTGTTCCAGGTACGGACACCTCACTCCAAGCTACCGTAAATTCAGTGAAGTATTATTTTTAACCTTGTATGCATAATTTGAGAAATGTGAATAGTAAAAATAAGTATTACGTAAAGTTATTTTCAAAATGCGTGATTCGGTGTTCTAGTCATGGTTTAATAATATGACGGTGCTGATCTATTCGTTCCCAATTATATGTAATTTAACTACAACGTGATGGCGGTATGGCAGTGATCGCAGTGATGCGCTGAAGAATGCGAAGGTCTTTAAGGTACACTCATCTGGCATTTAGGTCCTGGATTATTTGTTTTTTTATGTTTATCGTTATATAATTGGAAATATTTTCCAGGTGCGTGGCATTGGGACGCTCATTTCTGGTCTATAAATATTAACGCCGCGTTGTTTGGTTTTTTGAGGGTCCTTTTCGAAATTAATCCTGTGAAATTAAGTGAAGATGGAACATCCATCGGATCCATTGTCATCCCGTTGATGTATAATATAATCTGCCCTTAGCTATTTCACCTGTCGCTTCCTCTCTCTCTCTCTCTGTCTGCGTGTCTCCTCTTTGGCTATCATTCCCTTTTGTTTTTCTTCTTACTTTCAGGATTATCTATGACACCTCTTTTATAGTCCTGAACTTTTGTTCAACTTATTTTAACTTTTCAGCACTTTTACATAAATCACCTCTAATATGTCGGTTGTACTTTCCAATCTATGTTTTCACTTTTCCGCCTATTGTATTCTACTCGCTGATTCATTGTGAAAAAATATTTTATTGTGCATTTTTTATTTACGTGTGTTTCTTCGGCATTGGACACGTGTAACTGAAAGTGACACTGCGACAACTCCGACACGCAGAAGAGGACTCATTACGAAGCATAGCAAGGTTACAAATTTAATTTACGTATTGAAATTTCCAATGGGAGACCTCTTCGTGTACCGATAAGGAATATAAGAAAATAATATTTTCAGGTATGGCGAGACAGTCAGCGTTTTTTTAGGTTGGGACCTTAGAGGATTCTGAGAAAAAAACTCAGGCTCTTGCGGTGTCACCTGAAACATTTGGCTGCAACTTAAAGTTGGATCTCGATCACTTTTTTATTTAAGCAAAAGTCAGCATAAATGTAAAAGAGTTTTAAGAAAACTTCATTTATTAATTGACAAAGGTGGGACTGCTCTCATTTACCGATCAGGGGGTTCTCTGATACCTAAAAAAATGGCTCTTACTTTCAATCCTCTTTACGGAAAAGTTTTATCCACGTTCACCAAAACATAAAACAAATAAATTAATATTAATATAAACAATAATTATATTATAAAGTACGGTTGTACAATACATTAGAACTTACATTATGTTATTATAATAAATAATAAATACCTTACAATATAGATTTATACAAACAATTTTTGTACAAAAATCACAGGAGGCGACAATGAGAGCTTTCCGCTTAAACCCTAAACGTTTAAATTACATAAGTGTCGTCAACTGAAGACACCAAAATAAATATACAACTCAAACAGATAATAATGGAAGCGGTGATAAAGTCTGTGAATTGAAAATAGATACATAAAAGCGGCCTAGCGCGTTGCAGGATACTCCCTTGGTCGCATCCTGTAGGTATCATAGCTGGAGGGCTGTTGTGGATAGAACCTGGCAGGACCCTGCTTACCGTACCTATATTGCTCGTAGCCAATACGGGGACTTGAGCTGCTTTGGATTAACCTGCCATTCGGTGAGGGCCGACTACCTGTGGGAAATCGATGATACCTCGAGGGTGCCAATTCCTCGATATCTTCGTCTTTTGGAAGTTGATTTTTCTCACCTGTAAAGCGTAAGACAAAGTCATCAGGAATGACGAGTTTCCAGTTGTTGTAGAAACGATCGGGACATTCAAACTCACCAGGGATGGGCATTCCGTTGGGAAGAACTCGAACTACCATTGGACCCAACAGGAAAGACTGTGGTTCTGCTTCTTCTACATTAATGTCACTAGCGGCACCCAAAGACCCAGGCTCGGAGACCTCAAGGTCTTCCGTGCTGACAGAGGCATCCACAGAATTAGGAGTGGAAGAACCTGGACGTGGAATTGAGTTCTTTCCAGGTGACAGACCACCGGAGTTGAACACATCCACTCGATTGTGCTTTGAACTGCCCTTCATCATTGAATCCCACACTAAAATAATAAGAAAATTACTAAATTGAAAAAAAAACTCCGGATAATGAGGAATTCCAGTGATAATAAATTAAGGTTTCATCGTCAGAAAAATGAAGGAGGAAGAAAGGTGTAGAAAAAGATGAAATATTCAAAAAGAGAAGCTAAAAACTGAACGGAAAACATGCAAGAGAAAAAGAGAAAGAGGAAAGCATTCAGGTACGGTCAAAGAACCTCATTGGGTTGGAGTCATACGAGGGTCCAAGTCAAGTTGTCTGTTTCCTTGTTTTCGCTTGTAACTTTCCAACAAAGCGGAAGTGTTTTATTGTTTACAATGAAGCGACCCTCAGAATCAATCGATAACTAAAAACAGGAAGAACCTTGTTTTCACAGGTACAGGTCTAGCGTGCCTGACGTGCCAAAAATTGACCTGGGAGTCATTGCCAAGGTTCACTGAAGATCACACGCCCACTACAAGACAAAGGAGAAATATGAAGGATTCTGTCCTGATCAGGTACGTCAGGTACACCTGACATACCGAAACCGGGAGAAAAGTAAAACATCCGACTTCGAACGACACCCTGGGTCTAATGAATTTTACTTCTTCAAGGTTGGTCACATTCGTCCAATAAAAGCGGCCGTTTTGTTTAATGACGAACCTATTACCTAATAACCTGTATGGTCCGTGTGATACCTGAGCCTGACGCCTGATTGCCCGCCTGCATTCAACGAAAAAAGTCAAGTACTTCCAGTAGCATATTATGAGTCTCAAAAATATCTAGGTTCCTCGACAGAAACTCAGCCCGTACCTGAGCCCGTACCTGATCGTTGGTATTTCTGCGACACCCGAACGACTGCTTTTTTGACTCCATCTCTTTCACTTTATTTTGTATTGTGATATTTTGTATTTCCTTTCTTAGTTTCGTGGTTCGTGTTAGTTCCTCTCTACCATTTCATTTGTAATTTATTGTTTCATGTAATAACATGTGTAACATAATTTTCTCTGAATCTGAAAACTTCTTTGAATAGTACGAATTTAGTAAGAAATTAGGAAAATATGTCTGGTAGAATGTGACTGAAGAAGAAAATAACTAGAATCGTTCAAAGCGAAATAGTTTTCAGCTAGTTTACTGTAGTTGGCTGTGTCAGAATGGCAACTGAGTGCCTTGATGAAAAGTTACTTTTGCGCCAAACTATAATTTCTTTTTAATTCGCTTCGAATCTGATTTTTTTCTTCTATACAACTCTCACCAAATTATATTACTTCTTCTCCTTCTTCACGTACCCCGAGGATGTTTAGACCTGTGGTGTTATCAATTGTTTTGACCCGCGTCCGAGCTGTCCAGATGAGAGCGAACAATAAAAGAGAGGCTCAAGAAAGAGAGAGGCAAACATGGTGCCCGTTGTGAACTCAGTTGTGAGTTCACTGTGACGTTGTATATGTATGTAATTTAATCGAAGAGAGGCATTTCGTAACTCCCCAAGGCGCCCCCCTCGAAACAGGTCCCCGAACAAATTTCACCCGACAAGAAGTCTTTTCAGATGTTACTAGTGTTGGTGGTGCTTGCTGTCTGCACGTCTCTCAACTCGCAGGTAGGTCCAAGGGACAGCAACACAGGGACAGTAAGACATTTGAATGAGGACCCCATGTTGTTTTCGTTGGTTGTCAGGTATTTTATTGGGGAAGAAGTACCCGTCAGAACCCCACCGTTTTACTCTGTTCGGAGACGGTACCCCAAATCTGTTGTTACAGCTAATGCGGGTGTCCTCGGTAGACATACACATAAATCAGGTACAATAGGTATGAGCCAGATTTTTCCAAACTCGACTCTGACTAGAAACTTTAGAAATTGTAAAAAATAATTTCATTTAAGACAGGTTGCTCCATTTTTTGCACAAGGGCAAAGGGAAAGTTCGCATATCGAACCTTTGACCTAATTTAACCCACTATAACATTCGTACCTGAGAACGGTACCTGAGCTTGTATTTTTAATCTTCATTTGAGTTTATGCCTTTAGGTGTGCAATTAAAGTTAATTTTATAGTAAAATCTGCTGCAACGTCGCAGGAGGACGCATTAGACGTGTTTCTTTGTCTTCTTGTCATTCCCGCCAGCCGCCAATCGGTCGACATCGGTCTCAGGTACGAATCCTTGACCAACGTCCTTTTCAACCTTTTTGCTGTTCCTCCAGCTTTTCCATACATCCATCCTCCCTGGTGTTGTTGTTTCGATTGTTTTTGTGTCACCCTGTCACCCTTCTCTTTTTTTCGACTCAAATTGCAACATTGTTTTTCTTCCTTGTTGTAAGATGCCATTCACCGTCCGAACATTTTAGTGACATGCAACACTTTTGATACCGTTAAATCACATACAGGTACTCGTTTAATGTTTCATTGTATTCACAGGTAGGCAACAATAGATGACGTGCGCAACAGGGAGACTCCATTTTAGGTAACAAAATACCTCCATACCTGAATGAGTTATTTTCTGCGATGTCATGTTGGTCCTTCACCATGCGCACGTTCTTCCGACGAGAGGGGTCCACAGTTTATGGGTCCATCTGTCACGTAAAAGGACAATTTCCAGTAATGGGCTTTAATTAATTGACATAATGGATTAATTCCATATCCAGGTATTAGGGCACCTTGAATGTCGTTGGTTAATTTCATTTTTTTGTCGTTTCATACCTGGAACTATTCTTTTCGTAGCCTCTTCCTTACTCTAATGGCTAGCTCCCCTTCCTGTGACAGGTTGTACTCTTTTCCCCCAGGTTCAGTTTCCCTCGAACTACTCGGAAAGTTCTAGTTGCTGATCAACTGACTCAGCTTACCGGTGTTCAATAGCAAACAGGCGGTTTTGAATTATGTTCGGGTACGATCTATTAAACAGGTACGAAAATTGGCTGAAAGACAACGCATGATTGTTTGTGTTGTAACAACCAGTTGAAATCTAATTTCTCAAGTCTGTCAGCCTGGCCAAAGTTTGAGGTCATCAATGTCATCTGAGTCGTGGTGGGTAGGGACCTGAAAATTTGAACTTGGCAGACGGTCGTGAAACTAGTTTTAAAACGGAACTCTCTCACTCTGCGCACCCACATACTAATAAATTTCAGGTCTGTAACTCACGTATTGTCCAGGGAGAGAACCTGCTAACGTTCGTGTAGTTTAATTATTTTTCTGCTGTGTACCCCTTGATAGTCTCAGTAGAGCGGCAGACATTGTGGGTATCGTACCAGGGGTATCGTACTTGCCTGTAATAATTTTCCTTCCAGTAGCTGAACTCTTCATTTCTACTTAACAAACATCCATTTCCTGTTGCTTCTGTTTCGTGATATTCTTTTCTCACATTTCTTCTTCAACATCAAATGTTCTATTTTCATTCAGAACGGTCTTACAAGTGACACTCACCGATTTCATTTGCTCCTCTCTGATAAGGGTCCATGTCATCCAGACTTTCGTCCTCCATTTTGGCCAAGTTGGTCAAACCGTAGACCAACAGCAATTTGCTGCAGTCAGGTTCTGGACGAGAAGCACAATGTTTCTCCACTTGGTGAACAAATAAATTGAATAGATGGCTCATCTGCAACGGAAAAAAATTTGTCCGTTACATAATTCACTCTTTTATATATTACAAATGTCTTTCAAATTATTTTACACTTGCTGTTGGTCTACAGAAATGTCTACTTCTAGCACTGTATTTTGTTTTTTTAGCTATTCATTTCTATTTCTGTACTTTTTTTAATTCTGATCCTTCAGGATTTTTGCAAGTTTTTAGCAACTGTATTGATGACTTCTACTGCCTTTCATTTATAAAATATTACACTCTTAATCCGTCACCTTGTCAGGGGAACCTGAAATCGACTTTATTTCTTATTCATACACTTCCTACATCCTTTCACCTTGACTGAAATGACAACAACAACAACAAGCCAAATTGAAAATAAAAGTTTTGCGCACCAAAATGAAAAACAAGATGCGAAAACACCTAAGGTTTACTGTTATTATTACGGTCGGGTATCAGGTTTGGGAGGTCCGCCTGAGTAGGATACGCACGAATACCTGAATACCTGTAAACCGGTGCACCGCCTCCCAAACTTTCTAACGAAACCGAGAGCAAACTTTATTATTACTATTTTAATTTCACTTTTGATTAAAATGGCGTAGAAAAAACGTGGGCGGTGACGTAATTCGCGAAAATTTTTCGCACGCGTTTTCTCAGAAAGGATGCTTCTGTTTCTGTTAGTCATTCGGTCGTACCTGTCTGGTATTTTTGACTATTTCCATTTATGCAAGGTCTCGTGCTGGTAGACCTGTTTATCCACTGCATGAACGG
The DNA here is from genome assembly GCA_037055365.1 of Polyplax serrata. Classification (NCBI taxonomy): domain Eukaryota; kingdom Metazoa; phylum Arthropoda; class Insecta; order Psocodea; family Polyplacidae; genus Polyplax; species Polyplax serrata. Next base: position 11,908,389 of record JAWJWE010000003.1, read on the forward strand.
GCACACATACGCTATTTGTCCGCATTTTTGGATTTTGCAGATTCCTGTGAGCCTGCACCTGGCCGCCGGTACAAGCTCACGCTTATATGTGCTCACATACCTGTTTCTTTGTCTGCTTTCATGAATCCCGACTAGTGAAATCGTCAATTTCGCATACTTTCACGTACTCATTCAACAACATACGTGTTATCCGCCTGTAGAAATTCACAAAAATTGTAATTTCACGTGCCAGCCATTGAGATGCAAATGACAGGCAAAAGACACAATGGAAACAACTCCCTCCCCACCTGGATGACTACCAATTCGTGTTATTAAATTGCACATTTGGCAGGTACGGCAGGTACCGACGGTGTTGCACAATGGTAGTGATCGAACTAACCGAAACAGTTTGGCCAGACAATCTGAGTTCAGTATTGTACACATTTGCGGAAAAAAATAGTAAAAAGTTCATGAGTACTTGGCAACAAAGAAAGCGATTTGCTCAGACGAGTCATCTTTCTGCTTCACGTGTTTCATCCTAAGGAAAGTGAAAGGAATCGAGTTAAGGAACCCTAAGGATCAGTCCGACTCGGTTCACCAGAAGAAATCTGATTTTAAATTTTGCCTACCACCGTGCACTTGTTTTTTGTAATGTACGATTAATAACTCAAGTAAAAATTAATGATACATCAGAAATTATGTGACGTTACCTTCGTACAGGTGTTACATGTCGCGTTTTCATATTTTCTATGTCAGGCTGTCACTAGAAATGACATCATCCTACGGTACCGCTATGTACACACAACAATAACTCAATAGTAATGTTTACCTTTATTTTCAACAGGCTAATTTTCTTCGGTAATTTTATTGATATAAAGTAATTGATGAAAGTTAAAAGTGACTATTACTAACTTTGCAAGTAATAGAAATAATAAAATGCCATTTCAGCAAATGAGTTAACGCTGCTATACTACTCTGCAGCCACTACAGCCACGGCAATTTTGGTACTGAAAACTATTTGAGGCAAGTAAATTACTATAAAAAATCATAAATTATTACCGTGAAAGCGCTACTTATGTATTTATATTTATAAAATTTACTATTTTGAAAAGTCTAATTAATTTATAAATCGTCAGGTACAAATTACACCTGAATGAGTTCTAATTTAAGTTCTAATATATACAAAGTGTTTCGTTTAATTTAAAATAAAAATTGTAAAATAAAACATTTACTTTAGTTACAAGTAGTTTTTACGTCAACTAAATCACTACTTGAGTACATAACTAATAAATAGGTACCTTTTCTCCTCTGGACAAGTATTCCCACATTGGAATGGCTGATCCTTCAGTGTTCGGTAGGAAACACAGGGCCAACACAAGCACAGACGCGATCAACATTTTTGACTTCCGACGAAGTAAATAGAAACAGAATAACGAAAAACACGTCCGTCTCACTCGAAAGAAAAAATCTAACTGAGGCGCGTACCTGGCGGGGACTCCACTCAGGGTTCAGGTACGAAGCGACCAAGCATAGGCACAACCACCGTAACGGCAATTATTGTCATCATCGTCATCTTCATCAAAATCATTCAAGAAATCTTCTTCTGAGTTCGCCAACTTTGTCCTTTACGTACCTTTCTTAACTTATAATAACCGTAACTTTGCCCCTTTTTACCTTTTTGACGACTTCTTCATTTATTCTGATGTGCCTACGTTTTTCTTAACTTTTACTTTAATTAACTTTACCAGTATTTTTTAATGTACATTTATTTTCCATTTTTTGCGGTTCTGACGGCCATTACCCTAACCACGGGAAAATAATGATGCATTTGGTTTTTCTTTCATTTTCTCTGTATTTTTTACTTTCTTTCCTTTTATTTTTCTCGTTCACAAAAAATGTAAACCTAAAACCAAAGCGAGAAACAAGCTGGAACGGGGTTTTTTGTAGAATGACATCAGCCAAACGAAAGTCATGTTATAGGTATCGATAGTTAACAGGCTTGCAATTTGTGAAATTAATTTCCAGGCAGGTACCAGGTAGAAGCGCTCTTGTTTACCAGGTATGCACCGGTCACGTTCGTGTCGCAATAGAAACTCGCTTTTAGCACGGTATTAGACCGGTGAGAGGAAGCACTTCCGGTTCCGTGTCTATTCACAGACTCGATCGCCATTGAAAGTTGAAAATTTTCAGGTACGGTCGGATCGAGTTCGCAGATTCTGCGTCTAATCGCCGTCACCTCAAGTACCTGAAGAAAAATAAGTAATTATATGTCGAGACTTGAAAGTTTGATTTGGGTTCAGGTTCTGGCATTGTGTCGTACCTTGCAACCCCACTCCCGACACAAATCTTTATGTTAAGGAGGATGTTTCAGGTACAATAAGAATTCAGGGGCACACTTTTAGGGCCCTGGTCAAAGGACGTCTTGTGTCATTTAGGTGACTGTGGCACATGGCTACATCCGGTTTGAGATGGCGAACCTGAAAGCAAGGGACCGAGTGCTGGTACTCGTTGATTTCTTCTTGCCACCTGTTCTTTCAAGCAATTTTAAGTTCGCGACATTGTTTCTCATTATTTCTTTTTCTGTTTGGATATTCCTTACTAACTTTCTGTTACTTGCAACCTGTAACTTCCGTTAGTTCAAGTATGAGACATTTGACTTCCGATATTACTTTTGCGAGAAAGTTATTTTCGGAGAAAACTAGACATTACTCATTACGTGGACTCTGTGAACTGTACTCGTAGTACATGAAATTATCAAAAGTCTTCTGATTTCCTTTTTTAGATTTATGTTGGGTTCTTTAGAGTTATCTTTTACTCATTTTACGGAATGCTTTTAGGATATTTCCTTTTTACTCCACCTCGTACCTGTTTGCTCTCCTATCATGGGCTAATAAGTATTTTGTGAATCAGATTAACTATCCGTTAATTGGTGACATTGACGGCCGTTTCAATCAAAAAACCTGAAAATTGCTCTACCATTCGACAGGAGTTCCTGTTTTTACCGGAAGAGAGTAATTTTCCTTATCCGGTAAGAAGTCCGACGGCAAAAGGTCAAAGGTCTTTGACGATAACAGGCAAGACGAAAAAAGGCTTAAATTTCGAAAAGTTGGACCCATTTTGCATCTGTCATTGTTATTTCTGCTTGTGTCATTGCACGTTCAAGAAGACGAAAGAAATTAATTAGAATTCAATAAAAATTTCAAAAAAATCCCCAAAAAATATATTTGCCTAAAATAAAGTTGGTCTCAACATCAGGCACCGAAATCATTCGCTTCAATAGAACTACTGGTCACTGGTTCTTCGTGTCACCGGAAACGCAATGTCAATTTTCCCTCTGTTTTTGCTACCACACTCATTAAGATTAAATCGACATAAAAGTCAATTTCCGATGCGGGACTGCTCCTCCAAAGAACAAGATCGTGGACAACCTGAGAACAAAAGAAATTTATTTAGGCATTCGTCTTGCGAGTACTGTGTCACCTCTACAAGGAATATTAATGGTACTGAATGATTACTGGAAAAACCCTAACAAGTAAACAATAAAAAAGATGAGTAAAGCACTTAACGTACTTAATGAGGAAAGGAAAAAATTGTTTTAATTATTTAATATTTTGTTTTATTTTTATTAGAAATCATTTTGGAACAGGACGATTGAATCTCTTGAACATTTGATTCGATTAACCCAGGCGGAGAAAAGAAAGATGCATATTATTTATAATATACAGGTGTTTGATTATAAGATAAGAAAATATTGTAAAATACAATGCCTTATAGGGAGAGAGCACTTCACCAGTGCGAATTGCCCCGAAAACCGGAAAGCGAAATGAAGTGAAGAAGCCTAAGGGAGAGAAAGCAAAGTACCTGCTTTTATGAGTGGTTTTTGTGAGAGAAAAACAAAGAGAAGTGAATGACTGAAACACAAATAAAAAGAAATGACGAAGTGAATCTTCAGAGGTGTAAAAGAGGAAGGAGGGCCATTAAAATCAAAATAAGGAAAAAAACCGTTATGACATGTTTGTTTAGGATTCCACTCGAAATGGAGCAAATTCCGTGGTAGGAGAAATCAGAAAATGGCCTAATGTCAGAGGTCATTAGAATGAAATTTCCAAGCATACCGCTCCTACGGAAAAAAAGCAAACATAGGAAAATCTAAAGAACGTCACTTGTGAGCGAGTAGTCATACATAAACAAGTTCACATACCTTCGATGAAGTAACTGCCCTTTATCGACCACAAGTGGGCAGGTTGACGTCGAAGAAAACGTTGAGCTCGATCAGGGAGGCCAGAATGAGGAAGACGGCATACATGAGAAGGCAGATCTGACCAACTTTCCGGTCCAACTTGAACTGATTGCTGTAGAAGGTGGCGTAGAGAAGAAGAAGAGACGACAACAATGAAATGGCGCTGTACTCGAGTCCTCTGGAGTTGATGCCAACGAAATACCGTCCCGGGTTGATGGGCAGGAAAGAAGATTTGATGAGCCAAGGCAGTCCCAGGCATAGAAGAATGTCAAATGTGTTGGAGCCGATGGAATTGGAGATACCCATAGAACCATGACCTGACGCACCAAAAACAAGTTGAATCTAAAAGAAGTTGCTTGAGGGGAGATGATGGGAGCACCAGCAGGTACCCACGAAAGGTAACAGTGCCACTCATCGATCTTTTAATTCATATTAAATTGCTTTATGATCCGTACTACCGTGTCTACCGTGGCACACACAAAAAGTACGAAACGACTCAGCAACTGGGGCAGATGCTTCAACTACTTCCTTTTTGCCAGAGGGTACCTAAACGCAAGGGACCATTGTGAGCCCTGCTTTAGAAGGGCAGATCATTCGTGTTTGTTTACGTGCACGCGTAGGACTGAATATTTAAACGCTCGCGTAGGAGTCGTAGTTCGTATCGTTTTCCCAAAAAGAAAACACGAGGGCAGAGGGTATGGTCTTTTTTTAGGAGAAAGTATAGTAGTCATCGAGACACGATACGGTTACATAAGGACGGAAACGGATGCCTCATCCGGAGCAGGAGGTAGGTGGACGCGAGGCACTGTTAATATTTGGGCGTAGACCCAGCGAGTCTTTGAGTTCACGGGGCAAGCCTCAGTTTGGGTAACAAAATGTCGGTGGGCTTCTGGCGACCTCACTAACGAGGAAAGAAGGGTGGTCCGAAAATGGAGAAGACCCGTTAGATAGAAAAATACGAAAGGAAAGGCAGAGCGGGAGAATAAATAAGAAAGTAGCGTTGAGAATCAGGAAGCAGAGAAAGAAAGGTGACAAGAGATGAAAACTGAAAGAGCAAAATTGCAATATAAAATTGAAAGGAGAGTACCGGAATTGGAGCAGTCGGAAGTTTGGTTTGAGAAACCGAGCGGAAAGGGTTGACGAGAGAACAACAAGGACAGGATGTCCAGGAGGCCACAATCACATAAAAGGCATCCAACTTCCACCACAGTAGCAAAGCTCACCCTGTTTGGCGACAATAACACTCGAGACAGCTTCGGGTACACTCGTGCCAGCTGCTAGGAACGTAATGCCCATGACAGAGTCTGGAATTTTCAAAGTGTCACCTGCAGGCAAAAAAATGTCTTTAAGCAGGATAGAAAACAACTGGAAAGAACAGGTGGTACTGTGGTGTACCTATGATGGTGATCATCCACGCAACTACGTAAGACAAACTTCCGATCCAAATTATGCACATGATAAAAGTTAGAGGAAACCATCTCTTGTACCTCGGCTTTTCGCAGTCAGGTATGCTGACAAAGAAGATGATTCTCATTGGCCAAACAGCTGCCCAGACAATCTGCCTTAGACAGGACTGTTTGAAGGGCCACTCGAACAAGGGGCCAAACATTGGACCTGAAACAATAAATTGTGAGTGTGTGGGGTCATCGTGTCATCACCTCGTGGGGCTCGCTTTCATGTCTCCTCGATTGGTCTCTTACTTTCCTTTTCCTCGTCTTCAGGTTCGGGTTTTCCTTTAAAGTCTTGGTTTTTAACAGTGCCGTTTTGTTGCTGCCCGGTCACTTGCATTTGGATCACATTTTGTGGGGGAGTTTGAGACGGCAGGTCCTCCGTGGACACAATTCCTTTGGTGTCGCTGTCTCTGTCGCCCATGGCAATTGTCATCACCTTCTTCTTATCCGTCTCTTCTGCACAACAAAATAAGGATGTTTTTTTATTGTTCCTTTTCTCTTGACGTTTCCTTGTGACCCACTGCCGAATTTTGAGGTTGTCACTTTGTGGTACCTACTTGTGTTAGATTCAACGTCTACGACCGATTTTGCATCCAACCGAAGCAAACGCCTCGTGCATCGCTGAATAGCCTTATCCCAGTACATTATGGCTATATAAACAATGTAGAGGAGGACGAGGACGAGAGCCTCGTACCACTCGATTCTCTCGTCGTGAATTATGCAAATTAAAATGGCGACGGTGACGCCGTAGCCGAGGCAATCTCTGGTGAGAGGCCACCAGTCCAAGGGGACAACCTGTGAAATTAAAAAACCTATAAATATGAGGTCCATACCTATCGTCAGTGTTGGAAGAAAACACTAACCGTTCCCGCTCCTATCCCGCAGCAACTTGCCACGGCGAGGATATTGAAAACGGCGCTGCCTACTATGGTACCCACACCTATGTCACCTTCCGTGATGAAGGTTCCAATGACGTTCACGAAGAGTTCTGGTGCGGACGTGGCTGCCGCCATGAATGTTGCTCCTGCCACATCTTTGGACATATTCAGAGCTGTAAACAGACAAGTAAATATTAGATTTACGTCAGTTTGGACGGATGGTTGTGCAGGAGAACATGGACACAGACCTTGACATATCTTCTCGACGGCGGGAACAAAGTACTTATCACAGACTATTGCAAGTGCTACAAAGAGATAGAGGGATGCAACGACGTGGAGGATGACAGCACCACTTTGACGCTGATGCTCGGTGAAGACATCCTTTGGGAAGTCGTCTATCGCAGGTGGGGTGCAGTTCATACCGGCCGGACTGTGAGAAACATGATCCCACACTAAAAAATTAGAGGAAATGGTTTGGTAGATGAATTGATGAATCGGGCACAGGTTGAAGTCATCACCCGACCTTGGTGGCAGACCTAATTCGGTCAGAGGAAGCGCCACCCATTTCTAGGTCACTGCTACAAAGCTCGTTCGTCGGAAACAAAAGGTGGGCAGAGTGCCACCATGAACGCAATGTTACACAGGAGTACTACATGAATCGAACGATAGGGGTCTTCCATATAAGAGAAAAAAGCACGATTGAGACTGAGATCAGTGTTGTCCACCTTCTTTCCAAACAGAACATCCAGACGAAACAGCAGAATTCCTTAAACTGATTCTGGTTCCACTGAAAGCAACCAACTGCAACTTCTCCTTCCACGTGTTTCAACTATGGTCCCTGACTTAAACAGAATGACCTGATTTTGTCTTTTTTAGTATAGGCATGTGTTCCTGAATTTGTTAAACGAATTAAAGAACACAAAAGAAAAAAATTTGGGGCTCGCTAACTCGCCATTAGACCACATTCGACAATTAAAAATAAGTGTTGAAAAAAGGTTAAAAGGCTGATTTGCGGCAGAAGCCTCCTTTTGTGTTGTTTGGTTGGACCTTTTTTCGTTTCCTTGGGTCTTACCGAGCTCTCTGTCGGCTCTAACCTCGGTCGAACCGTCATTAAACATAATTGAACCAATCTGCGAGGACGTAATATACGTCACAAAATGCATGCGTATGCGAGTGCGTGTGCGTATGCGTACTGTTCATCCTAAGGGAAAATCGGAAAAAATTACGCGTTCTTTCCCCCTCCCCCTCGTCAGAAGGACAAGAATACTTTAACTGACACCTTGTTATGTATATTCTGTAAATGAGAAAAACGGTGGTGGACATCTCCACCAAGGTGTTGTTGTAAAGGTAAACTGACTGGAAAATTCAGCTTCAGGAAGTTTTCTGTTGAAGCAACATTTCCACATTATTTAACATGTCGCATACGAGAAAGAATGAAAAATCTGAACAGTTTTGTAATTTAATTAATTCACATTAAATCAATAATTATAATAATATTGTTTCGTATCATGTGAATTTGTTTCATCAGTCACATATTTTGGAATGCTGCAATTATCGACCCTTTTTTGGAGTGCAGCTAAGAATATAAAGTCACCTTTTAGAAAAAAAGAAAGTAATTGGTGTAAACGATTTTAAAATTATAACAATATCATATGAAATTGTCTTTCTATGTATGTTGAAATATAAAAATATAATGATGTTATTGTATGAGAAATGAAATGCCTGGTCGTTTGTACCTCAGCGTGCCAAGTGTTGTTGAAGTTTAAAAACCCAGTAGTCAATTAGGTACAACTACCTGGACGTCAGGTACCCGTGCAGAAGGTCAAATAAAAATTAAATAAAATTATTTTGACAAATCAGGGTGCAGTAGTACGTTATGTAATGCTAACAAATAGTGAATAATACATTATCATAAATATCATTAACAGTTTATTATTGTATCGCAGTAAGCTATTAATAAGATTTTACATTATGTCCATTGGATAATTTAAATAAAATTCACAAGTTACCGGTTTCTATTAATCGTTTATGCTGTACGTTCAAAATAAAGCTTGATGATTCAATTGATTTTGTAGGTTTTCTTATTTAGTGTCAACACTATGGTTGCTGGGCCGCATCCTAAGGACGCAGTTGGCAAGAGAAATGTGAGGAAGGGCCGCGTGCATACGTCTTGGGATACTTACCAGAAGTATGTTCTTTGGAGGACCTGTGGATTGTTATGCCAACAGCATATGTGATAAATCGAATAAAGGTATAAACCCCTGGTCAGAAATTTCGAAGTCTGCACATCAACATCGTAAAAAGCAGAAAAGGCACACGAGACGTGCAATTCCAAATTAAATTAAATTAATTACCTTGTTCCAGATCATCCATTGCTGAATATTTGTGAAACTCTCCTAATGTTTAACATCACTTCAAACTGAAAGGAACTGTATATAATGGTTAATCTTAGAACCGCGTTGATTGACCATAATGTACAAGAGTATAGAAACGGACAGTGAAGGACTGAGGACAGTTTCAACAGTGCACAGTGCCCTCTCTTTCTCTCTTCTCTATCTCTCTCTCTCTCTCTATTTTCCTAGCGAAGGTCTAACAATTACAAATTGATCAAATGGAGAGTCTCCTTTTGGTATCCTGGTTTTTCGTAAAACATTCAGCTTTCGTTGAGTGAGTTGCCGTGAGAAATTCAGACCCCATCGACACTGAACGTGGCAGAAGATGCTCGACACACAACCGTCAAATTGTGTCTTTAAAATTATATCACTCCTTAGAACAAAAAAAAAGTTAGAAGGCTCTCTCACCTCTTTAAAAGGTGTACTAGTAAGCCAAGTATAAGCCAAAGTTGTTATCCATACACATCCATAAGAAATAGTGTAATTATTACAAGAATCTTCCATCGATATTTCTTACAAAGTGTGACCATTTCAATTACTATCAATAATAGATAATTTGTTATACAAAATTAATATTAATAAATTAATACAACGCAATAAAGTCTAACAGATTTAATTGAAAACTAGAATTTCCATTGCAGTGTTAAATTCATACCAGAGATTTTTATGTTGTTTTTTTTGCGGTCAGTACAATTTGTTTACTGGGGTTTCGTGTTGCTTGTAAGAAGGATGTCACCTTCAAGTTGTGTCCTGCGGTCTTTAGATGACACTCACCAAGTGAACGAAAGAGTCCACTACAGCACTTGTTCTGGCACTGCATCGAGAGAGTCTTCGACTTCTATCGGACTTTTACTTGTCATTATCCAATTGACCGGTCACTTAAATTCTGCGGAAGTTTTCTCAATATTTTTGTTTTGCCTTTGCATTGCCTTTTCTGTGAAACGGCCAAATTTGTTTGATCGAACCTGAGTAATCCTGCGGTCCTGTCACTGGCTAGAACAGGAGAAGGAAGGACCCTCTGTGCCATTGATGAACCTTCTGAGGAGCCACCGGGGTTTTCCCAGGATTCCTGATGACCTTCCCACACCTCGTCTTTCTCATCTTATATTTTCTTTTCATCATTTATATTTTTATTTCTTTTTGTTACTTCCGCAGCCATTTCATACCACAGGTGGTCACCTGAAACTGGTTACTACTTATCATCACATTGAAATAAATAAATTTACATCTCCAAAACACACTGATCGATATTTTGCATTGAAACTTACAGACTTTTCAGTACATAAGTCACAAAAAAATATTTAATAGAGTTATATTGTATTAATTAACGTATTTTTTTATTGATGACGTACCCAAAGATATTGTAGTGGTGATATGAAACTAAAATAAAACAGGGGCGACTAATAAACTTGGTAGCAGCTGGACAAGGCTGACAAAATTGTAACGACTCAACGTGTGCATGAATAAATTAGACTCATAAATAAATAGATAAAATGCGACAGGAGCACAAAAATATTTTGCCAAAAACACTACTTTTTAATGAACACAATTAGATGAAAAATTTAAATTATGATGGTTTATTTTCCTCCCTCACGGAATTTAGAAAATAAATTTAAGTAATTAATAGTTTATGTAAATCTATATTGGTATTTTTTTTAGGTTTGATGGCGACCCAAGTCAGTGTATCATTTTGAAATGGAAAAACGCGTTTCAGGTATCAGGTGGGCACCGCCTCGGATTGGTCTTGGGTCATAAAATATTGGAAGTTATGTAGATGTTGTTCAAAAAGTTTATTACTCGATTTTGGCGTCGAAATATCTTTAATAGAGTCTAGTCTAGTTTAATAAAGAACTAGCCCATAGAACACCAGAAAATGTTTGAAATTTCCAATTGTACCTGACCTGTTTAACAGAATGAGATAAAACGAGTGTCTAAAGGTCCCAGACAGGAACTAAGTCAACCAGGAACTAAGCCTTCGGAAAAAAGAAATCAGGGCCGCCATTGAGAGATTCGTAAAAGATCAACCAATTCTATAAAACGAGTGCATTCCCATCGCGCAGTGTTTTAAATATCTCGGGATACTCATTGACAATATTTAATAATTATTTTTATTGACAATAATTAAAACAATATTTAAAATTTAAACAACACATCGAAAATAAATGCATTAAATATTATAATATTTTCATTGCACTGTGGGCACACTCCTGGGGACTTGACTTTAACAATCGAATAATTTTCTATAAGGGTTTGATTCAGGCAATATGCGGATATGGAGCATCAGTATTCTTCCCAAAACTAAAAAAATCACAACAAATAAATTATTATCTATGAAGAAGTTTACTTTTAAGTAATAAACAAATGTATAGTAGTTCTGACACAAGGCATATGGCCAGTTAGAATCTGTATTAAATATATTGTAATAATTATTTTAAATAATTAAAATGAAAAAAACTGGGAACTAAGCCTGCACCTTCAAAAACAGATCCGACAATTGTACGTGAAGGCACCTGTAGGTAGCAGTCCATGAGTGGTAGAAGTTTCTGCGAGTAGAGTTTCTGACGTTTCATCTCGAATGAGCCCAGGGGAAAAAAACCAGTTCCTATAAAAGTTAGAGCCTTCCACCTGGAGGTACCAGACAAGGTGGTCCATGGTCGAACCAGACTTCTCCACCAAAGACACGCAACAATAGAAATTTTCTAACTTGGAGTTACTTCCTTGTTGATATATTACGACAACAACAACAACATACATTTAATAAGTCTTACTCAACCTTGAACCATTAATTAAGGGTTCCTTAAAAGAGAGCTCAAAAACCCGAAGGTGACAGATTTTGTCTAGTCACACGAAGTCAAATCCGGAAGTGTTTGGCCCATCGGCAACAACAATAGCCACCCAACACCACCCAACGCTGTTAATAAATTAAAACAATTTGACGTGACGCTGGTCGACATGTTGAGCGATCCAAACTAATAATTCTGTACAAAAAACTGAAACCTGAAAAGTTATTGACAGTACCTGAAGGCGTTGGTGGAACACTTCACAGCTCTCCTGCTTATTCATCTATATTTTATATATTTTTTTTATAATTTAATAAATAATTAATCATCTCGGTTGTTCCCATAAAGATAAATAAAATGAATGAAAAATATTTCGGTCTGTGATGGCAAACAAATTTTGTAAACCACAAATGAAAAATTTAAATTCGGTTTCTCACGACTAATACTTTACTAACTTGACTACAAGGATTTGGTTAGTTTTATGTTTTGGTTAGTTCATAGTTGTTATTAGTTGTTAATAGTATACTGCCTACCCATTAGAGATTTGAGATGTAACCTAATTAACAATATTCGTTGGGAAAGTCTGCCTGCGTACCTGGTTCCGTCACTTTAGGACTGTCGGCAGGTTGTCGACGCCTGAAGGAAAAATCTGATATTTTCAAGTTTACCAGAATTTAGGGTGCGCCACGAGAATTTTAGGATCATTCCGTAAGAGACGACGACGGTTTATCTCATTTCTTCTGCCGTATTTGTCAAAAGGTCTGTTGAGGTACAAGAAAGGAGGCAAAACTTAATTGCTAAACTACAGACTGAAAGACACAATTAAGCATCAGAAAACAACCCTGATCGGAAACTCAATATTTTGATTGAATAAATTCTCCCCGTGTGGTCCCCGGGTTAATAAGAGGGTACAAGTTTACAGCACTCTGTCTGATGTTGTTTCACGTCGATCAAGACAGAGTGGAGGATTTTTGGTGGAATTGATTTGTAAATTGTGCAAACTAATTATGAAATGATGCGTTATTTACAATTGGGTGAGGTGTTGTCTTGGGTGATGTCTGAACTTAACCTAACTTAATCTAAATTAAACTAGGTCATTCCTCCGGAACCTTGCTTTACTTGAGGAGAGGATTAGGTAGATAGGAGATTTCCCAGAGAAAGAAAAAGGAGGAGGAACATTACAGGGATATTCCAACCAGGTACTCATTGACCAGGACTTAACTGGGATACAATAACTGAGGTTTTTTTAAAGGAGCAGAGCAGGAAGGTTAGGGGGTGAAAATGAGGGTAATTCAGAGATGAAAGGACGGAACAAATTATTCGAACTAAACAGGAAAATTCATATTTTACGTTTGGTTGGTTCAAAAACTGTCGGTCAAAACCAAATTTGTCTTTAAATCGAGTTAATTGAAATTGACGCATTTGCAATTTTAAAATTTCGGCCACGTTTTGCTCCCTATAAAATGGTCACATGAAAATCAAATAAAAAATCAATTGAACCGATCAAGCCGATTTGATTGATTCACCTCAGATTCTTGAAAGAAATTCAATCACGTTTTATCAATTAATTTTCAATTAATTTATGAATGTATACGTATACTACATGTGTATTTGCACAGAGCTTGCCATGGCAACTTCGATCGGTGTCATCATCTTTTATCTGTTCAAGAGGAGAGCCAGAGTACCCAACACAATAGAGAAATTCTAAAACCAGATCAGGATCTATTGGCTCGTTACAAGATTGAACCATGCCACTCTTGGGTAAAAAGACAAGCATTTAATTCCAGGATGAGTATTGAAATACGCGTGCGAAAGTACACATTGAAATGATTGATGGAAAACTGAGGCGTAGTTTTAACAAGACTTGTCATAATAAATAATCGATGAGTTTAAAACAAATTACGTAACTATGAAGTAGTTTTCTGCTGTGACGGAGAAACAGTGTGATTCGATGCCATGACGCCAGATAGTTCGCATAATTTCCGGTCTTTTCCGGAAGTTAGTTGTCGAACTTGCCACCGCACGAACCCAACAAGAAAACTATTGTTGTAAACAAAAGTCATAATAGATTCACTGATAAGTGACTCTGCTTGCGCCATCTTTACTGAAGGAAAACTATAAATAAATCAATCGATCGATTTGATCGGTTTTCTAATCGTTTAACTTGGTAATTGAGGGAAGGCTCCATAGGCCTAAGTCAAATCGGTTCGTCTGCCAATCAAGTAAAATCAATTTTTAATTAAAATCGATCATCCGTCTGCAGGTACTTACTGGGCAGGTAGTCAGTAAGTTTCAAGGCTCAGGTAGCGGACAAACGTGAAGTGCATGTTTATATTTTTCTGTACTCTACCTGCTATACAGAGACAGCCGCGAAATTAAAATCTATTTATCAACATACAGAGTTAGATCAATATTCGATTAACCGAAGATGAAAAAATTTAGAACTAGTACCGGAACTCGACAATTCAAATTTCGGTTTGTCGTACTTGGGTGTTTCTTCGCGTGCTACACACTCCTTGGAAAACCCTGGAAAGGCGGAAATCCGGTAGAGGAATACGAGTACCAACCAGGTAATAAGCATTGATGAAGGAGAGAGAAAGAGGGAGGCAGAGAGACGACGTGGTCGCAGCAATTCATTTGAAGAACAGAATTCAGGTATAAATCTGAAGACTTGTACCTGTAGGAATGAAGAGAGTTCCTGGTGCTCGCCCTCAACAACTGCAAACCACTTGACCTACTCTTTGGCTTCTTTTAGTTTCCCTTCGTCTTATTCTAGTTGATTTTACGCGTCATGATTTTGGACGATCAAACTGTCAACTTTAAGCTTCTGTTCAAAATATCATGTTATTTATATTAATGTTAGAATCAACGTGTTTAACATGTTCGTTGAATACAACAGTGCACGATCTGTACAGTCACTGCTGCAGGGTGATTTCTCGTGTTTTTTTTTTACCTACGTGCCGCAATCTTATTTTTACTAATTTTTTTAGGTATTAAGTATAATTCATTTTTTGTTAAGTAGGCAGAGTTCTTCTCTCTGTGAGCGAAGAAAATTGTACAAAACCAGCATTTGAAGAATTTCCAGGGGATGTTTTCACCCTTGAGGAACGTCGCAATGGCGCCATTCTTCTGCATTTCCTACTCGCCTGCTACTCGTTTGTGCTGTTGGCGTTCGTCTGTGACGACTACTTTGTGCCGAGTATCAGAACCCTCTGTGAACGTAAGTCCATTCAAAACGGATTATTCCTCTGGTTTTTAGTTCTCTCTATCATGTCAAAGGTCTGTCTCGCTTCGGTTTTTTCCAAGACATCCCGACTTGTATTTATTTATTTGCCTTAATTTTTCCATGCGAAGGAGTGTAAACAGAACTTCTCGAGTCTGTCGAGTCTTTTCAAAGATAAAAACTTTTTATCACAGAAAAGCCCCATTTCACGGTGCTGATTGGGATCGGCTAGAGAAAAACCCTACAAGGACCGACTTCGCTTGGTCGTGTTGGTACTCGTAGTGCTCGTAGGTACCCAGTCAAAAGCCCAAGGTTTTCGTTGACACTCTTGTCCAGGGGGTACTCAGCCTTGTCCGAGGTTACTTCTCTCTCTCAAAGCAGAGCGACGTCCAATTCTGTAGCGGATATCGAATTTGATTTTTTTTCAATTGTGAGCATTTCATTTAATTACAGATAGGTAATAAATAATTGAACAATCGATTGAAAATCGATAATTTTCGATTTGACTAATAATCGAAGTAATTGCTCGAATCACGTCAATTGGCTCCGTCGATATCTCCATAGATTTTTCACGGCTTAATCACATCTATACGAAAGAAGATAAGGAGAAGGGGAAATAATTCGGGGATAGACAGGGGAACTGTAGTTACCTACGGAAGGAGAGAAAATTAAAATTTTCTACCGTGAACCACCATAAATAGCCCAAACGGCTATTTTTTCTGATTTTCAGGTTTGGACCTGTCCGCGGACGTAGCCGGAGCAACTTTCATGGCGACGGCCACTTCAGCCCCAGAACTTTTCGTCAACATCGTTGGGACATTCGTGACGAAAGGAGACCTGGGCATCGGCACCATAGTGGGAAGTGCCGTCTTCAACATCCTAGCCGTACCTGCTTGCTGCGGATTGCTGGGAGGAAAGAGCATTAAAATGGACAGGTACGTGCCGGATGACTTGACACTCTAAAAAATCAAGCGGACCAAAGGTAAAGGAAATGTTTGGTCAGTTTAAAGGAGTTATGAGATGACATCTTGGGGAAGGTGGATCGGTCGGTTCGAATTCCGATTCCTGGTCCTTTTTGTCGAGCCCATTTCAACTTAACTGAATCTTTTCAATCTGCTCGTGTAAACCTGGCGGCCACAAGAATAAAAGGCGACTGACAAGAATAAAAGAAAAGGCAAACCTTAAGGTAAAAAGCGACCACAAAACGAGTGAAAATAATTTAAGCATACAAGAAATAAATAAAAAAAAGAAAGCGAGGGAGAGAGTAGACAAGAGAGGATAAAAATAAAAACAGAATAATGTTGAAGATGTAAAAAAGAGACGAAAGAAAGGCATATTGCGAGATACGAAGAGAATTGGAAATAGCGCAAGAGAGAAATAAAAAATGGTTGACGGGCAGGACAGGTTTGGCTCTTGCACCTCGCCAGGTATCTGCAGTACTCACACTACCTGCATCAACCCTTTCAACACCAACCCTGCAGTCCTTCCCTAGTTGTGAATATCTGGCTATTTGGCAATATTAACTTTGATTACCACAATTTCAGTTGGCCACTAACCAGGGACTGCTTCGTCTATGGCGTGACGGTTACCCTTTTGATTGTCTTCCTCAGGAACGACTACATAGACTGGAGTGAATCTTTAGCTTTGGTTGTGCTATATATAATTTATCTAATAGGTAATATTTGACAAGTTCAAGAGGTAGGTAGCTGTTAAGAGTAGCTTAAATGAAAGATATTTCAACTTTTTCAGTTCTTTACTATAACGACTCAC
The DNA here is from genome assembly GCA_037055365.1 of Polyplax serrata. Taxonomy (NCBI): domain Eukaryota; kingdom Metazoa; phylum Arthropoda; class Insecta; order Psocodea; family Polyplacidae; genus Polyplax; species Polyplax serrata. Next base: position 11,925,103 of record JAWJWE010000003.1, read on the forward strand.
TTTCGAGCTTCGTCAAGAGGCTCGTGAGAAAGCGGAAAATGTACAAAAAAGTCAATTATAAAAACGAGAAAACAGCGCTTTTGCAATTTCGCAACGCTGCAGCGTCAGAGTGGAGTCTGAAGGTTCAGGTAGAAGAAGCAACCCCGCCACAGGGATATGACACCTATCTGACCTGGACACAAAGCGACGGTAGCAGTTAGCTTAAAGTTTATCTGGGAGAGGTACTTCTGGTACTGGTCTAAAAGGCTGTCTCTGTATTTTAGCTGAAGCTCTGCAAACCGTACCTGAAGGATTCTGGTCGACTTGCTTCTTCGTAATCTCCTGGCCCATTTCGTTTGTCTTATTTCTGACTATACCCGACTGCCGGCAGGAAAAGAAACAGAGGCTCTGGCCGGTAACCTTTCTCATGTGCATGGTTTGGATAGCGGGTACCTCTTACGTTGTCTCCTGGCTGATAACAACGATGGGTGAGTTGTTACCACCACGGAATGGTTCCCATCTTCAAAAGCCACTTCAGAGCCTCCCCTGTCTTTCAAATAAGTTCCCTTAACGCTGACTTTCGTACCACAGGTCACACGCTGGCCATACCTGACTCCGTAATGGGTTTGACGTTTTTGGCAGCTGGAATGAGCGTACCTGAGGCAACGACCAGTGTGATTGTCACCAATCAAGGTAAGTTTCAACAATTCTCTTCTTCCAACCTGATTTTTTTCTAACAAGTTTGGATCTTTCGTAGGTCACGGAGAAATGGGCATAAGCAGCTCCATTGGCTCCAACACCTTCGACGTTCTCCTCTGCCTCGGTCTGCCCTGGTTGATCAAATCAACATTTCTGCCAAATGAACCTGGGCACCACGTTGTCAAAATCAACTCTCAGGGCTTGGGCTACACTGCCATTTCACTTCTCATGACACTTGCCATTCTCTACGTTTCATTCGTTCTAAATCGGTTCGTTCTCGACCGCAAAATTGGTCTGATCTGCCTTCTAATGTACCTGATATTTCTAATATTCGCATGTTTGATGGAGCTCAACGTGTTTTTTCCGGTTAATCTGCCCACCTGCGGCAGCTGACCTTACCTGTTTCCACCTAAATTTTGCTACTGCTACTTACGAAGAAAGTTTTTCATAAAAAAATTATGGTTGTGAATTGACATTATTGTCTAGAGGCAACGTTACTTGGCATACATATATATATAATAGTAGTAATTTAGATGCGTTGTTCTACGTAGTGTTGGTTAATTCATGCTCGGCCCTGTTAGAGAAATTCGTCTCAGGAAGTCGTCCAGTAGTATTTCAACCAATAGTCAAACGAAACATAATTTCCCCTAAACTAAGATTTAACAGGGACAAATATCGCTTTGGAAATCAAGCAATTGTCGCAAGATGACAATATGACAAAACATACAGCACCTGTCAGGCTGTGACAGTTTCGGGTGAATTGCAGACATCCGCAGAAAACATGTAAAAGGAAAAGAATTGAGGGAGTCGTTCAATGAAGAGGGGAATCCGAGTAGTTGACAGGTGACCAGTAGGAACGGATAAATAGTGTTGCAGGTCACTGATAAAAGGTAGACCAAAATACTGTGCAAATTGGAACAGGTAAAACTAGATATGCTAGAGATTTTGCTTTAACTGTAAGACTCTTCATGTAATGTACTGCCAGTAAAACATAAAGAACACAAAACAAAATTTTAACTAGGAAAACCATGGTCCAATCGTCATTAAATCCCGTTAAAAATCTGTTGCATGGGTTTCCGTGGAACGCCACGCAAAAATAAACCAATTTACGCCATTTTACATTTTTCTGAATGGACAATTCTCTGAACGGATGCTGCTCTCATCTGCGTGTCTGCGAGATCACGAACGATCAAATCAGAGCTTTCAAGGTCTTTTTCGAAAGATAAGACAACCCGAGGAAAATGATCAGAGACAGATGAAATTCTAATAGTTTTCGAAGTGAAGACAAAATGGCCGCACTATTGAACGCCATTTTACTTGGATTCCTCCATCATTTCCGCTAAAATGATTTTTTCAATTTGCTCAGGGCCTCGCAACGAATTACTGCATTTGTTTAAATTATAAAAATTTAATAATCAAGTGTAAGAATTTATTTACTCTTTATTTGACCGTGCATTCATCATTTTTATAATTAAATTATTTATCTTTTCATTGCAACTCGGGGTTCCAACTGATCATCATCAAAGCTTTCGCTACGCATGAACCTTCGACACATTTTTGTTGGCTACCAAAAAGAGAAGAACCGCTCTTCGAAATAACTCGAACTTTCGATAACTCTCCTACTTAGATATACAACCTGTTTTATTATCAAAATTCAATAAAATTATCCCTGTAAACATCTTACACGTGTACCTTAAAAATTTACACACAACGGGAGAAAACCTCTTTGAAATTGCATGGCGGAGGAGAAATCGTGAAGCAGTAAGCAGTCATGATAATTGAAAAAGTACCTCAAACATACCAGTTGGTGTGGCCCCCATTACGAATACCAAAAATGTTTAATGGCAAAAAATCCATTAACCACTAACTTCCTAATTTGTTTTGCCGAATTTCAAGAATCTTGGTGAGTTTCACAAGAGTTTCCGAGGTACCGTAAGTACTTCAATATGGCACTACCAATAATGCTCACTTTGGTCAACCTCCAAAGCATTTTTTGCCCTCAAACCACTTTGACCGATTGTTCGATCTGTTAATCGGTCACGTTAAATGAATTGCTTTATTCTCGCATTTTTTGTACAAATTATTTAAAACCCTGTAATAAATAACATGTTCGAATTGAATTTTAAATGTATTTTCCTCTCATGCCAATATTTGAGTGCAACTCGAGTGGTACAGAAATCGGGAAAGGAATGGTTATTGTCTTGGGGACCACCAACATGCAAACTTGTCTGAGATTAAAAGACTTGAAAGAAAAATATAATCACTTTTAATGCCAGTGATTTCGCCTGGAGATATTAACAGACTGTGTGTTTTCTATTTTACTGCGTATTACACGATTGCTGCCACCTGTTTCAAGTCTTAAACCTGAAGGAGACCGAGAAAGAGAAACTTCCTTTTTATCAAACACAGGTAAATTGAAAACCTCCGAGTGCGACTGTTACTACTCCACGGGAAGGTAGATATATAGAAATACCAAGAGAAATAGTTGCTGAAATTGTTTGATACTGGAACTGTTAATGACAGTGTCTAGGAACATCAGACGGAACGTACTGTCCTAAGGCTCCTTCACTCTTAATTCCTAGCCGGTGGTTGGTTGGGGTAAGCGAATCGACGGCTCGCACGGGACTATTTGAACAGTTTCATTAGTCCGTCCGTTGACATCGACTTCGGTCGTTCGATGGGCAGACCCAGAGCCCTGTCCCAGACGAGAGAGGACAGAACTCCAAGTGCTCTGCTGACTCCGAACAGAACAGTATAGTAGTTCATTTCTTTCAATCCATAATACTGAAGCAAAACTCCGGAGTGAGCGTCGACATTTGGCCAGGGGTTTTTCACTTTTCCGGTTTCCATAAGTACTGGAGGTACCACCTTATAGATGGTGGACACTAACTGCAAGTACAAACAGAAGACTTTCGGTTAATGTCAACCAAATGGTTACTTACCAATGCTTACTTGACCAATAAAAAGATACGTACCTTGAATAGGGGGTCGTCAGGTAAGTGCTTGAGGGCGAATTCTCTTTGACAAGTGTACCTGGGATCCGTTTTTCTGAGAACGGCGTGACCGTAGCCAGGGACGACCTGTCCAGACTTAAGAGTTTTCCAAATGAACTCTTTTAATGTTTCTTCTGTGTAATTATCTCCCAATTCGCTTTTAACTTTATTTAAAAATATCAATACCTGAAAACCATGAAAGAGGAACATAGTAGAATTGCCCGAAGTACAATTAAACACGGACTTCCCGAGACTTACTTCTTGATTAGCTAATCCATGAAGTGGTCCAGCTAGACCGGCCATTCCTGCTCCGAATGACAAGTAAGGATCGGATAAAGCAGAACCTACTAAATGTGTCGTGTGTGCACTGACGTTTCCTCCCTCGTGGTCACTGCAAAAGAACAACGGTTAGTTTCAATTCACACTTGAGACGGGACAGAACCGAGGAGAACTGAATGTCACCTGTGAATGGTCAGATAGAGCCTCATGAGCTCCACAAACTGTTCGTCGGTGTACCCCAACATCGAGGTGAAATTGGCAGACCAGTCTTTGTTCGGATCTATGGCACCTACCCCCTTTCCGTCTCGGTATGTGTTGCGGTAAATGGTTGCTGCCACGACAGGAAGCTTTGCGATAAGATCCATTGCATCTTCGTATGCGTACTGAAAGTCAAATGATAAAAATACGCTGGCTTTGAGACTTTTCATTTTAAATATACATCCACTACTACCACCAAATTTAATTTAATTTTTCTACTCTTCGTGGACTATTCTTACTCACCTCCCAGTACTTGGACTTGTGTACTCCCTGGGAGTATGCTTTTGCAAACTTTGACTCCGAGTTGAGAGCCATGACGGCGCAACACAACTGACTCATAGGATGAAGGTTATGTGGAAAATTATTGAGCATGTTGACCACATGGGAGGGAAGTCCGGCTCTATTTGCCCAATCCTTCGACAATGCTGTGACCTGAACAAAAAATAAAAAAAATGAGGGTCTTCTGCCGTAGGAGAGATCTCACCGGTGCTGTACAAACAGGCCATACCTGAGACTCGGTGGGAATATCACCCGTGATTAACAACCAGAAGAGACCTTCGGGTAAGGGTTCGGTTCCCCCGGGAGCTTTGGGCAATACTTTCTGACACTCGGGTATCGATAGGCCACGAAAACGGATACCCTCGTCGGGATCAAGGACAGAGGTTTCACACACGAGACCTTTGATGCCACGCATCCCTCCATACATCTGAAAAAAAGTCATCAGAAATGAGAATTCCGTTTCCAATTTTTATGTCCAATATGTTGTGCTAGCGGCAGAACAAGATGGCGACACCACTTATGTATACTACGTACGCTGTCGAAGGTCCACAGATTAATGACCGATATTCGGCGAGTCGCCATTACAAAATCAACATCTTTCTTTCGGTCGCGCAGATTATGAGAGAAAAGGCGAACTGGGTCAGGAGTGACAAGGTCAAGTTTTCATGCATTTTATCATGCCACCGTTAAGTTTGGCCACCAAGCCAATGGTCGACACCTTCCCAAGCTCTCCTAAACTTATCTCAATTAACTCAGGCACAATGCCAAGGCACTCACCATGTCCACGGTGACATCTCCTACTTTTTTACTTCCGTGCTCTTTACGAAAATTTTTTACTCTTTCTTGTTCCAATGGTATCTTCTTCGCAAGCACCTCCTTAAGGTTTGAACTGGCATCCGTTCTACTGCGGAATATGACTGACAATGAAGGTAACACCTGAAATTCAAATTTTGAATGAATAATTAATTTTATTCTTATAAAAATTTCAGTCATATGATGAAATAAGAAAACTAATGGGGTGATTTGTGGCATCAACGTTTTTTTTTTACATCAAAGTTTCGTTGAGGTTGATAGAAACGTCATTTTAAGTTCAACAAAATAGTACGTCCTTAACAATAGAAAAATAGGTCACTCCAAGCTTCTATTTTCTAATATGTTCGTCAATGGGAATATCCTTCTTTTCTCTGATAAGAAAGGTAATATAATCTGTCCTTGAACGTAACGGGGCCGCAAGGATAGGTGACTATTAAACGGCAGTGATCAATACTCCAAATATAATCAAAAGAATTTGAAATGTCACCAATAGTTCTATTACCTTACAATAAACAATATGGATTACATCATAATGTAACGTTCGAAAATAATCAATGAATATTCAAGAGAGTGAATTTGCAAGTCAGATGCGGTAACCAGAGACCTGGCTGATGGCTGTAAGTAAAGGAGGCACATCAGCAGAACACGAAAGGGTCTTTTAATTGACAACTAACGGGATTGTTTGAGAAAGAAAAAGAGGGAAAACAGCGTACAATATCTATTTGTATACAAATTGATAACAAAAATAGGATCTGTTAATAGTTGACATCTATTTAGAAAGATTCCAATGAAATTCAAATAACAGTGTCAGGGATATTACTATGTTACGTATCATTGCCACGTCCTTTGGATTTCGATTTGGCAGGGTTCCTATGCGGGGCACCCAACACCTCTTTCAGTCAATAGGCGAAGATTTCTCAACTCTTTCTCAACTCCATTTTGAGGAAAAATCCCTAGTAAACGCCTACATAAAATCCAACAGCAGACACCAAGAAAGCAATGCTGCAAGCCAAATGTGGTGGGTGCCAGTCCTAAAAACAGCAGACATCCAAGGGACCCACTCGAGTTGAACATGTTTAATGGTTATGCGCCCAAATCGGTCGAAACCGTTCAGATAGTAAGATGGATATCCGAACAAGAAAATCAAGTTCGGCTGCTAGATGGATAATGGGCTTGTTCACCTTGTGACATCTCACTTTACTTGCCACAATGTTTTCAGAGTAATTGTAGTTCCGTTCAATACCCTGAGTGTCAGGTACCACCAAAAAATCCGACATATACTTTAAAGCGTAGCAGGATGGCCATTTTGTAAAGTTAACAATAGCTATCTACTTATTCATTATCCCGTGACTTGCTCTCACGCTTTCAATTTGAACCGACATCAAATCAAGGCGAGATTTGTCCAACACTCAACATACATTTAGTACCTCTTTAACGAGAGAAATTCGTGTGGCACTTCCTCGTACCTTTTAACCCTAGGAATAATAAAATTATTCCTGGTGACAATATAAACTCCCAATAATAAATAATGTAGGATCCAAATATAATTAGGAATTACTGTGTAATTCTGTTACTACAGCATATTACAGAAAAAGAAAACAAAATACAAAACATAATGGTCCAAAAAAATAGGATCTTGCCACAGGTGTTTTTTCATTTGTTCAAATAAAACACATTCTTCTAATGATATTGCCAATTTTGTCAGATTCTTTTTCAGTCACATTTTGTTTGGTTGAAAATCTTCAACTTAAACCTGTCACATCTGAGTCAAACATAAGGGTACCTGTGACTACATACGTACTTGACTTTTCATCTTACTATTATCATCAGATTAAGTAAATTTATAAACATGTTGTAGTAAATCGGTCATGTGCAGTGTTTGAGTGTAAACAACCACCTACCACTCTCTTGTCTCCGTCTATACGCAGCCATTTTGTTTAAACCGTGACGGCATCTGATCTCATAGATCATCCCGGTATGTTTCTTCCTATCAGAAAGGTCAGATATTGACGCAGATTTCATCCAATCTAATCTTTCGGGTGCACTATTTCTATGTTGTATGTGACAACGACAACTGTGATGATACTTTACGCGCAATGCTTTTTTGTAACCTTAATACCCCTTTAGTCTCGCAGCGGAAGCGATTTGTTTGGCTGAGTGATAAAGATCAAAGTCTAATAGATTGAAAACCTAGAGACCATCAGCAGTTACGGTATCTTATATTTCCTAAAATTAGAGGAGCGTCTGACTGATTTTTTATATTCCGGACGCTGCAGAGAGTGTACGAAATCCCTTGAAGCTTTTCCTTGATTCAAAAGTAAAAACAGGCCAGGGCCTAGGGCCTGCCGACTACAATTGTTGACAGATTGTTTAGGAATTCAAAATAAGCGATGACTTTGAATAGGCACTGTAGATTTAAATAAAAACCAGCGTCAAGGTTGATTTTAAATTTGCAGTAACATTTTTTTCTTTTTCTTCCGGTTTATTTCTCTAGTTTAAACAATCGAGACGCTGATCACATTTGATTGCACGGGAATCTGATCCGATCCGGCTTTGGATTAAACATAAGACTTTGAGGCGTTAATCCCTACTAATTATAACACTCACGAGGTAGACTCCTCACCTGTGCCAATATACTTAACATATCAACACAAAAAGTTCAGTAATGCATAGGAATGCTCATCATTCTCTTTGATAGAACCTGGTAGTTCGTACACTTGCATTGCACGCTGGAACGTACAAGAAATGTCTATGGTCTGCGGATTCATCAACAGACAAGTTGACCTTCTGCTGGTCGGCTCAATATTTTGTTGAATGTTTGTTTCAACTATTTTTCATCTCACACGCTGACGGATTAACAGCCCGGGTTATTTTTAATCTTTCAGTCTATTCAAAAACCAAACTCATACTCAAAATATAAATTAAGACGCCATGAGTGCAGAAACCTTCGAGAAATGTAGAATGATCATTCGCAAAAGAATTTATCTGCCAAATTAAATTCACGATCGAGAATCACGAGGACAAGTACTTGAATGTTTACACAAAACAGTTAGTTATTGTAGGCAACAGATGACGAATACTCGGCAGAAGAATACCTGCCGTTGACATAATCAATTATGGCGTAGCCGCTGATTATTCATCAACAAGTGTTGTGTACATGAAGCGTACACTGCATGAGTATTCAATCGATATTAAAAATTAAGGTATTCGGTATTAACAGTATTCAATTAGGTATTAATAAAACAACGGATTTCGATAAAGAAGCAATTTGTTAGTTGAGACATTAGCTCGTACCATTAAGTAACATATTCATTCAAGGTGAGGGTACCTGGTTACTAGATAAGGGAACTAGTAGTAAAAAGAAAGTAGTAAAATATTGTACGAGTGTTCTATTAAATTAATAGAATCAATAAAACGGTTGTAATAATTGAGATGCATTGAAGGAAAAATATTATACAACACCGATTGCGAACGATTGTGGCAGTATTTATTATACATAACATTTCAACTATTTTTAATTGGTGACATCCAAATTTAGATCAGACAATTTATTTACGACACTTGGTAACTGTTACGGCGCCTAACTCGTAAGTTTGCACGTTAAAATTAAATACTGTAGTTTCGTTGACGTTAAATGCAGCTGAAGGATCTTGTTCTACTCAACTATCCTAGGAAAGATGGGAATTTATATCCGAAAAGTGGCACGTTTGCACGGCTTCCCTGCCAAGTGGAAGATGAAGAAAACCAACTGATTAGATGTAGAATGTTGCAAAATACATAACGACCATTTGCCAAAAATATGAAATACAAATTCGATATACATCGCCCAATCGAACTTTCCGGTCATTTATTCATAACCTCAAAATCTGGTCTTTATTATCTCCCTTAAAGGTATCAATTTATTTTTGTTACTTGGCACCCACTTGAATGGGTTCATTTAGTACCTCATCTATTTACGTCACTTATTTTGTGGGACTAATTAAGTAACAAAGGTGATATTTTGTAGTACAAAGTCTTATTTTTGGTATTTCCCTCATACATAGGCTGATTATGTAGACCAATTGTGTAATATCCTCATCCAGTTATTCAGTCGTCTCCTTTTACCACGTTAAATACCATATGTGGGAATCAAACACAAACAACCATGGGTCTTTTAGCAAAACCTCCATTAAATTTTCTCTCTCTCTCTCTCCATCTAGAGTCTTTGTCGTCTACCCAATTTACCGTAATTTTTCGTTACGCGGCCCCGAAACATAATTTCTGATTTATGATCTATTCACAACGGTCAAGTGAAGTTAACTTCTTCCAGGAAGTCGATTAATTGTCTCCAAAAATTTGTCGCCATTAAGCGAGCGCGTATTAGAAGAGAACTGCCAGGTTCGACATAACCACGTGGCATCGAACACGTTTTAGGTACCTAGCAGGATAAATAAATGGGCCGAAGGAGAAGAAAAAACAAACCGGGTACCACGTCAACTTTTCGTCGGCCTTTAAAGCCACGCCATTAATTAATGCAAGCGAAGTCTAAGGTTACGACATGATCGAATCAGCTGATTGGAAATCATGTCACGAGAGATTCAACTTCTGCTAAATAACTTTGGAATTGGAGAACAAATTTGGACGAGTGAACAAGAAACAAAAATAAAATATTTAAAAGTTACACATTTTACAAATTTATTATTAATTAGAAAAGGTTCATGTTTCCCAGTGCAACATTTGCTTCTGTAGATGATGACCTGGAAACTCCTGCTCACACACCACACCCAACATCATTTAGGTAATCCTTTGAACATCTGTCACCAGGTCATTGTGCTTGCTGTTATACAATATAAAACTAATATGACACATTGATACTTATTTACAATAGTAACACTGTTAAGAATTTTCAAATAAATTAATTCAATTAATACATACATTTGTAATTTTTAAATAGATTATTCATGTATATAATTATTAGCAAGCAACCGTGTACTTAATTACAATCTGTATTCCTGCAGACTAAGAAGTGAGGCAAAGGTATAATTTGAAACCAAATATTTTTACCAGCGTGTGTAAGTTACTGACTGAAATGATATTTGTTATTCTTGGGATTCTCTCATTAATATCTTGCAACCACATAGCAGGTCAAATTATTAAAAAATTTGGTTTTAGAGTCACTTTTCTTATGCCCAACCCTCATAATTTAGATTGCAATACAATAATTTGTGTTTTCCAAGATCCACAACAAGTATACAACCTAAAGCTGTATTGTATGATAACAAGAATGAATAACAAAACATAAAATTGTGGCAATCTGGTTCAGCTCCCATTACCTGACATGTCAAAGAAGTACTGAACTCATCAATAGGTTCACAATTTGAGTAGATGTTTGTTTTGCATGCTGGCAAAAAAAATTTTGCTGCCCAAAAGCCTTGACACCACACTGACTTATAGTGACCTGGCAGTTTGCTCGCTTTACCACACCTCATTAGTTTGTGAACTGGTGAACTGATGTGGATTCTCATGTTCTCTGGTGCTTGCATGCATCAGGAACAAGTGAAATGAAAACAAATATTTTCCTGGCAAAATTTAATGGGTAAAAAGCATTATTGGGCTATTTGTAGAATAAATTCGTCCACAATGGATTAGCAGAATTAAAATTAAAATTTCTACACGGGAATTGGTGCCGCACCTCGTATAAGTAACATGACATTGTGGTAGTCATATGACCGTATCTGAGAACCAGGATCGGGTTGTATGAAATACAATTAAGCTATCTTATTAAATAACTGCTGAGTTCCAAAAATGAAAACTCAATCAATGTTCGTTATTTTCAACCCAAAAAATAAAAAATACCAAAAAACAACCAGATTTTTGGGTTAGAATTTTAAAGGACCATAACAAATTTATGTATTTATTTTTTTATAAGACAAATTGAAACTGAAACTAAAAACCAAAAGAAGACGTGTAAATCAGTTTTTTTGTAGAAAGAGAGAAAAACAGAACGGATTTTGGCAACCCGTTTGACTCTAAAATGGGGAGAGATTGAAAAGTAAGAAAAAAATCAATCATCCTACCAAAAGTCAAATTTTACCTGCTGCGTCTCGATTAACTTTGTTGCCGAAATACGAAACAATGCCATTATAGTATTTTCCTTTATTGCTATTTTTTTCCACAAACCAAACACTCGCGACCCGAGAACACCCTCAACACGCACAGAAACGATCGGTGGACAAGCAAAGGCAGAGTCGCGTTCTTTATATAAATTTTAGCAACGTAATCACTTTGCGCGCTACGTCATTCTCGATGGCGAAAAACTGTTTAAAATGGGAGAAGAAAAGTAATAACTTTTTCTAACTACCAGCGTACAGTTTGAGGCGGTTTGCTGAACGCGGGAACCCTCCAAAACGGATTGGCAATAGGAACGTGAAGCCAGAAGAGTCTGAAAATGTCTATTTTGTCAGAGTTTCAACGCTTTTAAGAATCTTTTGTTTCCCCTTTCGGAGCGCAATTTTGCGACCGCCAATTAATCAACATTTTGAAGTGGGAAAAATGGCGTGAAATCCAAAACATTTACATTACGTAAGACATGACTGTATCTTGGTCACCTGCAATCCAGTGTTACATTCTCCTGAAAGGAATCATTTCTCCGAGAAGACGTACAAAACTTAAAAAAAGTTGACCGCTCAATTCTCACGGAAGAGTAATGAGAAATGTTCTTGGAGGCTGTGGGTTTAAAGAAATTCATTTCGCTTGTGGTATCACATTATTTTTATTGCTTAGGCACCATTCCTTTAATGAGTTTAATTAATTAATGACTTTAAATAGATGAATTGTACATTTTGAAGTTCCTAACCAAACCATGTTAGATTTGCAGAACATGAGGAGGTTAGACGAACGCAGCGTAGAATTGCAAAATGAGTTGATCGCAGCTAAGATAAATGTTGGAAACTCCCAGTAGGGTTCCCGTCTAATGAAGGCTCTCCGGGTAGAGGTTAGTTTGGTTAATCGATGGATTGTCTAGACGTATGCTTGGGCACTTTCGTACTCACTTCGTTTGAACACCCGTAGGAATAGCCGTAACCGACCGTGTGTATGTTGTGAATGTAAAAGTCTCCCAGAAAAAGAAAGATAGTAATAAAGTTGAGGAAAATCGGCTTGAAAGAATTTATAGAGACCACTGGAGCACATCTGTGAAATTTTCTCGTCGTCAGGAGTTATAGTTTGCGGTTCGCGATACGGGTAGAAATGAAAATGGAACAGGGGTTCTCCAGCAGTTTCGTCGTTTTGCCGCCCCTTACTGGTAACGGTTCTGTCATTTTTGGCAAAAATTCTGACAGACCCACAGCAGAGGTTCAGGAGTTGGTGTACGAAAACCCCAAACAATGCACGGCTGGTGAACCTTTGAAGGTACGTTAAAACAGACTCATCTGGCCTTGATAGATACGCTGTAGGAAACGTTGCTTTCATTAGACTTGTTTGCAATGTCATCTATTGCACTTTCTCTTTGTGTGAGCAACCACATTAACATTTCCTGCCATTAAATTTTCTCAATTTTCAGTGTACTTTTGTTGAAGTGAAACAAGTTGAGGAGACATATGGTGTGATTCTAAGTAAATCTCCATGGACATGGGGTTGTGAAATGGGTGCCAATGATCAAGGAGTTGCAATTGGTACTGGACTTGTTTTAACTAAATTATCAGAAAATAATGTAAAGGCTCTACTAGGATGTGATTTAGCAAGGTTTGTTTTCACATGCTGGGTACCAAGCCATTTGTAAAACAAGTTAGAGATTTTTATACATATTTTACTTCTTTAAATAGGTTGGCACTGGAAAGAAGTAAAACAGCAGAGGAAGCTGTAGATGTGATAACTAGTTTATTAACTGAATTTGGGCAGTATGATGGCAATTCTGAAACTTCCCCAGATGCTGTCTATCAGAGTTTGTTTTTAATAGCAGATGCAAATGAGGCATGGGTGCTAGAAACTGTTGGAAAGGAATGGGTGGCTAAAAAAGTAACTACAGGATTCAGAAACATATCTTGCAGTCTTAGCATAGAAACTCAGTTTGATAAGTCATCACCAAATCTCAGTAATTATGCAAAAGAAAAAGGATGTTGGAATGGAGATGTAAGCAATCTCTAAAATCTTTCCAAAATTTCTGGTAGCATTTGTGGACTGAGAACTCAATTCTTATCTTGCCACCTATTTTAGGGGGAATTTAATTTTGCTGCTGCCTTCGGTTCAAATGACAACAAATCATGTCAGAAATATCTTGCAGGACAAGGTCTCATGAAAAAGTACACAGATAATAATTTCAAAGTTAAAGATATGTTTGAAATCCTCAGGGATAAACAAAATGGGATTTGTAATGAGCACACAGCTGGAAGTCAGGTTGGTATACTTCACTTACTGCATATTGAGATGTGCTTCATTTTTAAGTGTAATTTTCATTATTCTTTGATTATTTTAAATGTAATTATTGTCATACAATAAGTGATAGTGAACTGTTTTTCAAATTTTTACAGGTTTCCATCCTTTCAAAAACAAGACCAAGCTGTCACTGGTTCACTGCAACACCAGACCCTACAGTATCAGTTTTTAAACCCTTTATATTTACTCCAAATGTGAAAGTTTCATTGTATTCTAAGAGTCCGGTAAGTACCTAGTAAAATACCCAGCATATAACAATTTCTTCTGAGGATGTTGAACACATAAAGAAATTAAATCAAAAAGTTGTGTAATAAGAGAGTAATACTGATATAGTAAGAGACCAGTTTTTATAGATTTGAGAGCTTCAGGTAAATGTAGAATAATGCTGATAGTAGATTTCTAATATAACATAAAATTTTGCCTGAAGTAAAGAGTCAAAATTATTAAAAGTGTATTAATTTAGACTCCATGCAAAATTTTTCTCAAATATCAAACTCTTTTGGGAAATTTCTACATAGGTTGATTCCTTGTCCTCTACCCTACTAGCTTAAGCCGCTATAGAAGGTCAGTGAACCATAAAACTAGATTCTATTAACTTCAGTCCACCATCCATCAAGTCCGTCAAAGTCCACAATGGCCGTACGCGTGCCTGAATGGGACGCCGTTATCAACTTGTTACCTGTTACAATTCAATTGGGCGTACGTGCCCAGAGTCGAGTCTTACCCAAGGCAGCCGCCAATTGTTGGCGGGCATTAAACGCATGTCACTTGTCTTTCAGGAGGAAGGCGATCGCTGCCATCTGTTGAACAAGTTGCATGCGGCCGCAACTAAAAACTCTACGAGCAACAAAGTGACCCCACTCCTGCAGGACATGGAGCTCAATTGCCTGGAAGAAGTTGAGAAGTTCCTAGAGGATTACATGGAGGGTCAGTCCCTGAGCGAAGTCGACGAACTGCTGAAGGACATTGTGGAAACTGAAGTGAAGTTTTATAAGTAGGCGACATACAAAATATGGGTGCTTGGTCATTTGATAAACCATCGATGATCGAGAAAACACCGACCTTTTAAACAATCGGTTCGTTTGTTAATAATATTATACAGCGGCGGTATACACTGGGAATTACACTGGCGTTGTAGCTTTTGATACTGTTTTTTGGTGGAGCTCTTTATTTCCGACTGCGATATTACATGTGATTTTTATACAAAATATTATTGCAATTTTTCTAGCGTAGTTTGAAAATTATTATTTATGTAAGGCATTTAATTTTAGTTTCAGGTACTTATAAGAACGTTTGAGAAGGTATACTGTGCACTGAATCTATTGATGCCTGTTAATTTCTACGGATTGCGAACTTCCATGGCAGAATTGTTTGTTGTATTTCAGCCCTTGCAGCCCACCTTCCGCGCCCCTTTATTAAACCTGTTCAGGGTAACAAGTTAGTACTTTGCTAACGAGTAAGTTACAATTTGGACAGTTGCATTGCGTAGTGATATTCTCATCTATCTGCGATTAAGATTCTTGCCAAGTTGCCTTTGAATCTCCTTTTTTTTCATTTACTACTTTTCAGTGGTTCAGTCCCACTCCTCAGCCGAGGGAGTCATAGCTTAATTTACCAATTTCCATCTTAAATATTCAATTCTGGTAAATTGTATAAAAGTGACTAAGATTTGTGACATTTGTTACCGCGTATTAAACGTACCTTTGGTGTAACTTAAGTCACGTCCTCTCTTTGTTTTGGGGGGATCGCCCAACCAAGTTATTTCTGCCTATTAAAACAATTCTGCCGCCCTGTCGCATTTGAACACATGCTGTTGCATGTAATAATTTTTTTCATGTTCAGACCTTTCTGCCGGTTGCAGAGAAAGCATTACCATTAGTTTTACATTCAAAAAAGTGTAAATCTGGCTGTGATACAAATTAATAACCTTGACAAAATGAAGAAACAATACCTTTATTGGTAGAGTGTAAAATATATTCTCTATATATTTTATTTACCAAAGAACAAAATGCAAAAGTTAAATTGTCTTACGGTTAGAGCGTTTCTTTTGGCTACTGATTGTTGTAATTCAAAACTACATCATTACCGGTGGAAATGGTACTTGGAATTTTTTCACTACTTAGACACCTTAATTTAGTATCAACTTTGTAAGCTTGGTTGAGCGTGTGCAGTTTGTTTAAAAAAATATGCCTCAAGAAAAAACTGAATTAAAATAATCAAAGGGAGCTTTCCAAAGATATATTTTGTTGTATGAATATTGCCTTTTTAAAAAAAAAAGCTCACAGTTGAAAAAGAGAGGATTCCATGATATTATCAGCAATATTTATTCAAAGTTGAAATTAATTGAACTTGATATCATTTCAGGAAGCATTAGATTTATTTAGGTGTTAAAAATCAAAAGTTAGTGGCAAAAAAAGAATATTGTTTTTATGAGGAATCTTTTGAAAAGGTAGAGAGCCATCAGAATTTGTTTCTTCACAAATTGTATGGGAAAACAAGAGATGAAAGGTCTTATTCATACATTTATGTAAACTACTGAAATTAGAGCCTCTCCAGAAATTACAGGAATATCTGCAGAATAACAAAACATTATCACTCATGCTGAAAATACTACAAAGGGATTAAGTTAAAACATAATACATAATTAAAAACTAAATATACATAAATCAAACCATACTATTGTATTGAAATTTATGTATAATTTAAGCAAAAGTATTTTTAAACATTCTGTCCAACAGGACTGCTTTATTACTTCTATTTTATGACTGATTTTATTTTAATTGTTGTTTTTTATTTATTTTTTACACATTCACCATTGCCAAAGTCTTTGTTGTTTCCTACCCATTTTATTTTATGTCTACTATTTTATAACTGCTATTGACTTACACAGTACTACATTATGTAGGTTTAAGTATAGTTTTCATTATCTTTTTAATAAGAATATTTAGACTACAAGGGCAAAACAAATAATAAATTTTAATATATTATTTCAAATTCCTTATTCTCCGCATTTAACTATTTATTTTTTTTATTTATTTAATTTTTTACCTGTATTTTAACTTTAAGCACAATTGAGAACAGCTGGAAGCATTACTTTTGGATAATGCTAGGCCACATTATTTGTAAATTAGAAATGGATACAATATCCATTAATAATTAACCAAAAAATGGTTGTGGGTACTTTAAACAGATCATTTACTTTTGAATGTAATAGAATTATATTCTAATAAGAAAAATGAGTACCAATGAAAAATTATAATTTCAATAATATTCTAATTAAATATTACGCAACTGTTCCTGTTCGTGTTTAAAGTGGTCAAGTGCAGAAGAAAAATTAAATTATTGCACATAAAAGATAAAGGGAATAAATAAAATGCTTTGTTGAACGTCGAAATTTTTTTTTATTAATTTCCTTGTAGAATGCCCTGATCCGTTATATTTTTTATTCAAAACGGTCAATATCAAGGGGAGAAAGGCGATCACCACAATTAAGGCTCCATCACGTGCTGTTTGACACAGAAGATTGGGAGAGAATGTGCAATATCAACTCAGGGATTTAACCATAAAACCTAACATAATACTCTAATTGTGGGTCACGAAACTTATCCACAACAATTACGTGAAGATGTGTCCGAAAAGCGGGTCTAAATATTCAAGAAGAGTTGAGAATCTCTCATTGTATCGGACAATGCCTAATTTATAGGCAAAGGAATAATTGCAAATAAATGAGAATTGTTAAGTTGTCAACTTAAACAACATAATTTAAAATGTGGAGTAATATTATAGGTTAAATATTTGCACAACAATAAAGTAGCATGAATTTTAATATTTGTAAAAATTGGTAATTTAAAGACCAAATTAAAGGGTAAATGGTCCGTCGGGGAGTTAGTTGGAACGGCCGTGAACAACCGCAAAAGTTTGTTTGAACCGAAAATTTCCAATATGGAGGTCTCAAGCGTTCATTCCCAGGGATGGAAAAATCGATCAGTTCATGTAAAGTAAGATCGCGTAAAAGTGTAACATTAACTTAATTCCATCGTTTCGGAGTCGCGGTGGTTTATTTTTCCTCCGAACGAGTGAGAATGCCGGTTCTTAGGCGGTAGATCTAAAGGGAGACCCCGCTCCGCTGCGGGTCTACGAGACTGGGAAACAAATAAAAAGGAAACAAAAAAACGGGAGACCAAGGAAATGTCAAAAGTATCGCCCATGGTAAATGGGGAGAACAATTGCGGCGGCGGTTGTGGCGTCGTCGGTGGTGGCGAATTCGGCAACTCTAATGTCAACATGGTTGCCATGATGGATTCACGTTCGAACAAAAACCAGGATTTCGCCGCGACTCAGGACAAATGCCCGAAACTATACTCGTGCGATTTCGACCACATGTATGCGAGCGTTAACGACTTGTCGTGCACGGCGAGTCAGGTTAAGGAGGCAAAACATTTGAAAGAGCTGCTTCTCTTACACTTGGATTTGATTCAGCAACAGTCGGAACAGATCGTCACCAAGGATAAACAAATCGCCGCGCTCAAACAGGATTACGAAACGGTAGGCACGCTTCTTTCATTTTTAATTTTTCTTCATTACATCCATTGCTACCGGACTTGGTGTTCGTGTACAAAACAAAACACAGGAATAACAACGTTTTTTGTACTTTTCATTTCCAAAATGCACACATTGTCATGTTCAATTGCTAACTGACAAGAATTAATTTTTTCACATTTTGTAAATTACAACGGATTCCTAACCTTAGGCACCAGTGGTTTTCGCTTAGTTGACTAAATTCCACATTAGCGTACTTGTACCGTCTTGCCATTTGAACAGATTTGATGATTTGACAGAACTCAATTATAACCTATAAAAATGATTGTTGATTTTGCATTTTACATTTTTAGCTCATGTGCTGCAAACCATGTGATTCTTATTATTCTTGAAATTGCACCACTCACCTGAGAATTGACATTTCTGTTTTAATTAATAGTTTTGGTCACAAATTCAAATTGTTTTGTTTTATAGAATGTATGAAACTGCCTAGATGACATCCTATTAATAATGAGCAAACCACTTCTATGTCTCTCTTTCACTGTCATTCTTATTTTTCAATTTTTCTGTTCAATTTGTGTCAGTTTTTTGTATTAAAGATACAAGGCTAAATTCACTTGATAGTTTAATACTCTTTCTAAAGCCAAGGTAATATGTTATTTTAACCTTTCAAACATTGTGTACAATTACTTTTTATAAAATGTAAATAGAAAGAAAAATAGGAATAAGGAATAGTTTCCCTGGTAAATGACCATTCAAAAAAGTTTAACCAGATTAGGTTATTGTAAAATGCAGGTTACATATATTTTGCTACCATAACAATGAAATTAATTATTTTTTATATAAAATAATGTGTTAAATATGGGTACACAATTTAAAAATTTGAAAAATTAATGGTTGTCTTTGGATTCTTTCTTCAACAATTTCTAACCTAATCTAGACTTGTCAGCCATCACAACTACTTCTAGTAATTATTTACTCGAGTAAGTGTTTACCTTGTCTAATATTATCAAAATTATTTTTTTATTTCACTGTGCTGCAATGTAATATTCTGTTATCCTGTGCAATAAAATACTAAAAGTAACACTTCTGGCAATTATTTTTTAAAAAATAGGAAACAAACAGTTCTAAGTTTTTCATTGAAAAATAGAATACACATTAATCGTTTCACATTTATTGTGTTCCATAGGCAGTAAAACAAATTTGTCTGAAAAGATGTAAATAGGATGGGACATCTACCTTTTATTGTCCATTCCATACACTTATATTCTCTAATACTAAAGTACACTGCATTGGATATCACTTATTACCACATGTAGCAAACTAAAATTTAAGTAAATTATGCTTGAAGTAAAGAAATTTAGTACAATAACAGTAATAATATTGACGTTCAATTTAAGTTTGATGAACTTATTTGCTACCATATAACCAACAATTCCTTGCATCCTCCTCAAGGTAGAAACTTTGTACAACATGATAAAAATTATATTTTATTATTCAGGACAATAAACTCGAGATATATGGAGGCTTACTTTTTTTTGTATTGTATTGTGTCAGTAGAAAGGCTGTTTCCTTGTTAAAATAATTTATGTGTTACTAACTAGCCATAAATGAGGTGATCATTGAACATATAAAATTTTGTTTTTATTTGAATAGTTAAATATTTTGATGAAGATGAACAATTTATTATGTCATTTAATTAAAAAATCAGTAGTAGGAAAATAAACATTAACTAGGTGATTGGCCGTTCGCCAGTTCAACGTGGGTTGATTTCTCTTAATTAGTCACCCATCACATGATGAAAGAACTTTGGTCACACCATATTTTGACCTGGAGCTGATGGATTTTTTTCTGTTCTCTTTTCAGTTAAAACTAAGGTTTGAACGCATGGAAAGAAGAGTTACTCTCAAAAGACACAAAGGCAGTTCAACAGATAAGTCTGATAGCATTGTGCCTCAACCAGGAAATGTGGACAATGCGACAACGCAAGTACAAAGTGAGACAGACATTAAATCACCTTTGATGGGATTGACAGTGGTCAAAGAAGAGGTTGAATTGGGCAAGGAGTCTTCAGATGCCGGCACAGGTCGGAGAAGGATCTACAAGAGAAACAGTCAGGATGGAGATGTCGGGAAACGGAGACGGGTTAGCACAGGTTCGGGTGTCCTGAAGACCATGTGTGGAAAGAAGAAAAGGACGACTAGTTTAAGTTCGGACAAGTTGAAAAACTATTCAGGTTCTATCGGAGACGTTTGCTATGGTGAAACAGACAAACGGGTGAAGGATAGGTTGAAGTTAAGGACCAATTCCGCATACTATACGATCGTTGGAGAATGCGACAGTTGCTGGTCAGCTGGCGAAACTCCGGGTGCGGATGAGTTCAAGGAGGAGGCACAGGTTCAAGTACCGACCTGGAGGGAAAAACCCATTGCACCGTCCTATGTAATGGAGGGAACGGAGAATCTGGGAGATGATGTATTCAGCAAGAGACACCAGAGACTGGAAATCGACGAGAGAAGAAGGAAAAGGTTTGAACAGTTAACTCTTGCTGTTTAAGTATATCTCTTGTGTCCATCTTCTTGTACTCAAGAAGCCTATTTTCAGGTGGGATATCCAAAGGATCCGGGAACAAAATCACGTGGACAAGTTGAAGCAGAAGTTGAACAAACATCAAAACACACAGTCCAGTGAGCATCCTTTGTCGTCTTTTTTCCCATCGATAGATGACCTCGAAGAAATTTCAATAGAAGAGGGACTTCCGGTCTTGGCCTTTGGTTTGGAAATACCTTTATTTGAGAATAGGTAAGACCTACTTTTATATGAGATTATCAAGTGATACTGTCCCGTTATTGATAACCTTACATTTAATTTTCAGCGAGTTCAGTCTACCTTGGAGTATTCACTTGCAGAAAAAACAAAAAATCTCGCCTGCTAGCTAGGACTAGATGTCATGGGTGAATCTTCTTACCACCAAGTGAAAGTGCGACGCAGACCATTTAGACGATTGGTAACTTGCTGATCATCACTTCCGGTAGAAGAGGAAATGGCTGTGCTAATTTTTCACCCGAGTTTGGATTTCTTTCAATGTGCCACTGTAGAGATCATGACCATGCGTTGATCAGGGTGTCCAGAAGAAACCTGAGTCAGCTGTTGCACCATCCTGTGCTTATTAACATTGAAATGACTGGTCTACAAACACTTTAAAACGGGTTTTAGGTTTTAGAGTTAGGTATTCTTTACAAAATCACTTTTCTTTGATTCTTCCTCAGCCCAGTACTTTTATCCATACACAAGTGCTAGTCGTTCTCTTTTGAGTTCATCCCGCTTCCCTTCTCGATGTTCTGCTGCTAGCTCTCCATGGTACCATAAACATATCGTCGCGAAGTAGTTGCAGGCACTCGGACTAACTATTTTGCTGAAGTTTTTATCAACATCTGCAACTGCGCGGTACTCTGCGTCGACTAAAGATGAATCTGCCTCGAACTCGCGATCTAAAACATCCGTCTCCATCCATATCGGATCATTAGTCAAAGGTGTCTGTTTCCTGGATAGATGGCGGAAGTTCGCTTGGCATATCCTTGGGTGTTGGGCGATCAAAGACGTTGGAAATCGTCTTTTCATTCCTTTTGCGCTCTTCGGGCTCAACATCCCTGAGTATCCCGCCTGCGCCTCGGAAATTTTATACTCTTTCGATTCCATTGCTAACTTTGAACATCGACTCCTATAATATGAGATGAACTCAAAAAGGGTCAAAGGGAATCTCGCTTCTCCTTGCTGCTGTTCCGATCGTTTTGACTTTTACATAGTTGATAGGCACAATTATATGACAAGTAGCTGATGTTTCCTGCCAGCAATGAAGTGATGTGAACTGACGACACTGAGAGTTGCAAATAATAAAACACAATTAGTTTGTGAAGTATTACGTCAATTTAAATTTTTATAAATTTGACGTGAGTTGTAATGGTACAGAGTCAATGTTGCCCGTCATGTGACGTTTACTGGTTCTCTTTTTATTTTTAATAAACCAATTAAGAAGGTTCAACTTGATGAATTTGTACCATTCATTATTTCTTAAATTTTAAATAATTGGCTTGAAAAAAACCTAAATTTTGCTCAGTTTCGTTTTACATTTATTATTATTAGTTTTCTTACATGACGTAGCTATTTCTAGAGGAAAGAAAATTCGATCCCCCTGGGTCTGCCATGATGACCACTGTGGTATATTTTTGGCTTTGAATAGGTAGGGTTCACACCACCATGTTCCTGGAAATAGTGTGCGAATATAGTCCCTGCGTTTTGCTACGGAAATTTTCAGGCACGCTGCATCTACTTCATCACCATTCCCTTTGCCGATAGAACACGTAACACAACTCAGTGTCTTGTTTTCTGGTCTCTATTCTCTTTTTCAGCTTTTTTTCGAAACAAATTCTCTCGAAAATTTAGCATATTTATTAGACCCGTAAATTTTCTCAGTGCTGCAATTTGAACTTAGTTTTTAGATTACGTAGAACGTGTGCTTCTGACACCTAGTATCTACCTCAATTATTATCCAATTTCTTTTCAACTTGTGTCACATCTGCTACAGTGGAGTCCTACACAATAATTTTGACTTTGTTATCGCATATAGACTCTACTTGTCATTCTACAGGTGCAACGGGTTTCACGAGCCGAAGAATTTATTACATGAGCTACGAAAGTACTCATTTTTTACGTAGTGACACTCTTGTCAACACGTAGAGTTGCAAGACTAGAGAACCACCGTATTCCACTTCCAGTTTAACTGGAAACGTGGCTTATTTAAATCATAAACATATGGGATTCATATTATTTTATTTTTATTCGATATTTAAATTTCTATAAAATTTGATTTTTGTAATTGCTGTAAGTGGAAACCAATAAACGAATAATGTTTATTTTTAAATTAAATAATAAAACATTTTCTTTTAGTGCTTTCCATTGGTCATTATACTCCGGATATGAATGACTATTTTGTCAGGTTGATTAATTTTAAGACCGTAAAATTAGTTGCTTAAAATTAAGTCTTTCTCAGATGAAAACGAAACAAATTGAAAATTTTAATAGTCGGCAGAGTTGTTGGCCAAATAGTCGCGTCTGCCAATGTTACTGGCGGCCTTCGACTGCACGGCTTCTAATTTAGGACAGTTTGTTATCCTGTGGCCGAGTCCACCGCAGTAACTACAGCCTCTCTCGTCTGGAACAAAAAACACCTGGTTAGGTACCGAAAGATTGAGATACGGCAGGATGGAGAATTTCATATATTCACCTCCGAGATCTAAGTATTTCTCATTTTCAGATTTAAGGGTGGCCAAGAATAATGGAACTTTTTGATTCGCCTCCATGAGCAAATGCTTCAGATCCAGCAGCACAGACTCGTCGTTTGCCTTGTTGACAAATGTCGTGGCTTTACCCGTTTTCTGCGACCTGCCCGTACGACCAATGCGATGAACTGTAAACAATGGAAAGATAAGACAGGTAAGACGTTAATTGAGTGGTTGAGTGAATCGAAGTAACGTCCTAGGTGTTACCGTAGTTCTCGACATCGTCTGGCATATCATAGTTGATGACGTGTTGTATGTCTGGAAAATCCAAACCCTTTGAGGCGACGTCGGTTGCCACGAGGACGTCCTTCTTGCCGCTCCGGAAGGCATCGACCGATCTAGAACGTTCTTCCTGATCTGGAAAACCGAAAGTGGTCAGAATGTTTTGTGTCAAGAGGAAAATTTCATCAAATGTAAAAACCAACCTTTGCCTCCGTGTATGGCCACGGCTTCGACGCCTTTCAGTAAGAGGTACTCGTGTATAGCGTCGACATCCTGTTTCTTTTCCGCGAATATCAAGACAGGTGGGGCCGTTTTCTGCAGGCACTCCAACAGGTAGACAACTTTGGCCTCTTGCTTGACATACTCCACTTCTTGAATGACGTTCATAGAAGCAGCGCCGGCTCGGCCAACGTTTATGGTAATTGGTTTGACGAGTGCCGACCTCGCAAAATTCTGTATCTTCTTGGGCATTGTAGCTGAAAAGAGCAGCGTTTGACGCTGACCTTTGAAAAATGAAAATATGGTTCTGACGTCCTCCTCGAATCCCATGTCGATCATCCGGTCTGCTTCGTCCATGCAGAGATACCGACAAACGTCCAACCTGATCATTTTCTTGTCCAACATATCCATAAGTCGTCCGGGAGTTGCCACGAGAACGTGAACTCCTTTGGCTACGATTTCCAGGCTTTCGGACACGGGAATTCCACCTATGCCTAAACAGCAGCGGATCTGAGGGAAGCCACTCTCGAGAAGAGCCTTACAATAATATTGAAATATGTCGTGTGTTTGCTTTGCCAGTTCTCTTGATGGACAGATAATTAAACCTGCGAAGTACAGACCGTCACGTGAGCTAACAAACAGCACAACAAAAAAAGGCAGAAGGTAAACTGGATGTGTATGTACCGTAAGGTCCTTCGTTTCTCTTAAACGGTAACTTCACTTCCTGCTCTAAGCAGAACATTATTAATGGAAGTACGAAAACTAGCGTCTTTCCACTACCGGTAAAGGCTATGCCTATCATATCTCTTCCGGAGAGCCTAAAAATATAAAATCCTTATTTAAGTTGACAAAAAAGTACTGCAGAGAAAATGTTAGATGCAAGTGGAAGAATAAAAAAATTTTTAAAGGTAAAAAATTACTCACACTGTAGGTAGGCCCTGTATTTGAATGGGGGTTGGTTTCATGATACCCCTTTTCTGTAGAGCTGTTATCAGTGGCGGTGGGAACTTCATGGCTTTGAACTGTTTTATTGGTGGCGGAATGTCTTCTCCTTCTACTAAAATTCTCAACTTTGTCCTCACTCTCTCATGCCTATTGTCTCCAAGAGCCAAAATACACTTAGGAGGCGTCCAACTGAGTTAGAATAGAACTTGTTGGTTACTTGTAGTAAGCAGAAATCTCTCGCTTCAATTGACTGATCGGGGCTTACCTCGTTTTGATGGGATCTGCGTACTGAATGCCTTTGGCCAGTTCAGCAACTCCCATCAGGGCTTTCTTCTCTGCAACGCTTTCCAGAATTTTCTCTTCCTCCTTGAGCTGTTTCTCCATTGCGCTCTCCTTCTTTGCTTCAGCCATTTTCTTGAGCTCATTGTGTTGGTCCAAAAGCGAGATGTTCCACTTTCTACCCCACACCTAAATTAAATTTAATGAAATTTATTTTCAATCATTGACATGTAATGTGGGTTTAAACATTATATATCTCTATTGTTAATCTAGTATCCGTTCTTGAGAGAAATTCTGTACAGTAATGTATCTTACATTTAAAATTAGAACTTGCCTGTCCATCTTCGTCATTATCGAGTTCATTCTCGCTTGAGGACTTGCCCTTAATCTGACCGTCATCCTGTTTGATTTGATTAACCCTTCCGAGTTTGGCCAACTGTTGTTTCCTCCTTTCTTTCACAGGCACGTAAGGCACGTAATCATCATCAGACTCACTACTTTTCTCTTCTTCCTCCCGTCTGTATCTTTTTCTGGTATTCTCCATTACCGTCTAGTGCATTTGACAGGCTCTCGCGAGAAATAACTGTAATAATATGAAAATGGGACTGACAACCTCAGAGTACTCGAGGCTACTTTGTCCAGACAGTTTCCGACACAACAAAAACTTAAACACGAACACCAAGGTGAGAACGCTCAAGCTCCAGGTCGTACAGAGAAATCCGTTTTTGACCTGTCCGCACAGATACATGCGAATAAACACGATCACGCAAAAGTAACAGTTGAGTCCGTCAGCGATGAACAAGGGTAGAAATATCTGCCACCAGTTTTGTTCTGTGTTTGGCAGCGATTCGTCCAAGCAAAAGGCCAGTAAGAAGGTGAAAACTGTCAGAGAGATTATGTTGAGCCAAATTTCAAACACTGAAATTCCCAAAAAACTTATAACCTCCCTGAGCGTGAAGAACATGTCAGGCAACCTGGTGCCGATTAATCTGCCAAAGCAAGAACCACTGTCAACAAGGGAACTCTCCTTCTTCTTTTGGTCTGATTTCTGATGCTTGATGCCTCTATATCAGGAGAACAAGCCAATTCAAAAATTTGGCTTTCTGTACACCCTCACGTGAACAGCTGAATTGGATCTAACTCTGGAGAATGGTTCATCAGTGTCATACATGGGTCTGTAGTCATCAATTAAGTCAACTGTTGATGTGTTCACTGCCAAGTCCACAGTGTGAGAGAGCTTCTCTTGCAAAATGAGGGCAACATTAACTGCTGTGCTTACAGCAGCTCCCAGTCCATGAATTATTACTTCAGAGTGACCTTCTTGAAAAAGTTTATGACATTTGGTCACCTGGCACTGAAAAAATGATAAGAATAATTAACCTTACAAAGGGAATTCTTCCAAAAGACAAACTAAAATCAATACATCCGGACATAACTTGCACTTATATGAAAATAAGATTTTCAGATCTAAATCTAAAAATTTGGTATGACACATTAAATACATTTTGTAATGCTTCATTAATATGTATACTGTATTATGACTTATTTAATTTAGAATTTCTTTTCATAACAGTCCAGAAATTCATTTACATTCAGAAACACATTATGGAAACAAATTGTAATTCAAATTCATCCATAATGTTGTTTATTTAAATTATTTTTTTGAAATTTTCCCTGGTAGTTATGTTATAAGAAGGGATACATTTGCACAAAAAATTATTAAAAATGATAGCTACCAGAAACCCAAATATTTTAATGATTATTTTGAATATGTAGACGAATTGGTTTCAGCTATGGAAACAATATTAGAAGCAATACGGAACCAATGGGATACTGGCTTGTTGAATTGTGGGTCTCTGCTTTTGATTCACAGAAAGGTTTCAAGATATTTATTCAAATTATTTAAATTTTTCTTAACTCTTTGTTGAAGCTTTTCATGTCATGGGCATTTTCATTATTATTTCAAGCAATTTATTATTGTGGACAGATTGTGAGAGTAGTACGATAGTTTCTCCATTTTCATGTCAAGACTTTGGTGACAACATTTTTACGTCTATCATTATACGTTCTTCTTTGCCTGCCCGATGTTATTACTCTCCTTTATTAGAACGTCTGTATCTGATATGCAAGGAATGTTGTTCTGTTTAACATCGAATTCGTCAAGAAGTGCAAATGTGAAAAAAATGGTAAACAGTATGAAATTCCAAGAAAATCATGTTTTCTAGCTAGAGAACTTTTGTCTTGGGGAACTGTTTGCCACTTTACGTTAGGATCAAAAAACAAGACAAAACACAGAAATTTTTTTGTACTACACCTAACCTTCTGCGGGTTAATTGCGTATTTATATTTACCGGTGACTGCATACCTGAAGATTAGTCGAATTGTTCACGTAAATATCGTTTTCCCTTTTCGAGAGCCTCGGCGGAACTCTTTTTTTGAGTTGGTGATTCGTATATTTTTTCTTACCGGAATTACTTTTGTTGTTTTTGTTTTTCAAATCGCACTTTTCCATTATTTATTAGAGCATCCTCCGTTTTCTTTCCTGCTTTTCGGTTGCATGAAAACCACCTTGTTTGTAGTGAAAGATCGTTAAGTTTGGCAGACTGGAGAGAACCGACCATCAGAAAGAAAAAATTCTGAGTCGTAAGCTGGCAGCAGTGTTATAAATGGAGACATGGCCGCTTTCCATCAAAAATGCGGGGATAGGGTGATTTTAACTAATAATCAGAAGACAGCAGTTAGAAACTTTTCGGAATTCAACAATGGGATCGTTCTCAGTAGCGAGCCGCTCTCCGATAACAGTCTCTTCCAGGTGAAAATTGAAAAGGAGGTGAGTTTAATTCAAAAATTTAGTTAGGCTATTAACCAACATTATTTACTTTGTTTATTAACGGAAAATTATAAATTTAAAATAAAAACGTCGTCCCTCACTCTGTTGTCCTAAACGTTTCGTTTTCGTTAATGTTTCGTTTTTCAAAAGTAACGTTGAGAATGAAAGCCGATAAGTTATGTTGCATGATAGCTGTGTAATTTTAAGAAGTACATACATTTATGTAGTTATAGTTAATATAAAGATTTCCAAGAACAGGTTACTTGAAGGTGGTGATACATTCATTTCTGTTGCTACACTCCCCAAGGAATAGTGAACTACAAGGTTTTTAGTTGGAATCCATGCTGTTCCACCTTAGTAAAACAATTAAAAATAGCACTGATTTTGAAATTTAAAGATTACTATTAATGTTGCACTCACTAAATACATAATTGATTTGTTCCTTGTTGGTGAAGTAAATCTAGAAATTAGTTTTACATTGCTATATTCCTAAAGCTATATTTTATATCTTAATAAATGTATCTGATTGTAAGAAAGCTGCTTATTGTCACTTTTATCTGATAGAAAAAGTCATAAAACTTCTGCAAAGTTGTATGTGATCAAACTATTTATTTTTAATTTGAACAAAATAATGCATGATTATTGAATAATATGGTGAACTTTTAAATTTTATATAATTCCTTGCAGATCAACTCGTGGAGTGGTTCCATTGAAATAGGTGTCATCTCATGCAATCCAGATGATATAGAATTACCAGCAAGTGCCACAGAACTGAAACAGGGCTGCTGGATTCTGTCTGGAACATCTGTTCTGCAAGATGGGAGAAGCTCAGGAGATGAAGCTTATGGTACAGACCTGGATAAATTGATGGAAGGAGATATGGTTGGGGTTATGAGAACAGATAAGGTAAAAATGACTCATTTAAATAACAAATAAACATTAATATTTTGAGATTGTGTGTAATACTTATTTTAGGGGGAGTTAAAATTTTATATTAATGGTGAAACACAAGGTGTTGCGGCCAAAAACATCCCAGAAAAAGTTTATGCCATCGTCGACCTATACGGGAGGTGTGCTCAGGTGTCCATTATTCCTCCAAGTTTTGAAGGTAGGCTTCATGACAGGTAGGGAGTGTTTGTGAAGCAAATGATGCTCACTGTCTTCTTAGTTCCAGCTAACCCCGACTGTTCGGTAATGGAGAGACAGGAGTCTCCCTCACATGTAGCTGATCTCATGAACAATCTCTCCCTGAAAGTCAACATTCCTCCAGCAGCAGAAGTTCAGCCAAAATCAACAGGAACCAATGATCGCCTACGGTTTCATGCCAGACACGGAATGCTAGTCAAATTAAGTTGTAGTGCAAGAACGGCAGAAAGGCTGAAGCCGCTAGACGAGTTTAACAATGGTGTTGTCATGACCCACAGACCACTGCGAAATGACGAACTCTTCGAAGTAAGTCTTCATGGTTTAAGTGGTTTGATTGACTTAGACTCCACATTCGTGACGTAAATGTTGTGCTCCTGGCAAAGGGAATATCACAAGACAAACTGTGTTTGATTTTCAGATTCGAATTGACAGACTAGTGGACAAATGGTCGGGTAGCATTGAAGTCGGGGTGACCACACACAATCCAAACAAACTAGAATTTCCCGCGACGATGACTAATATGAGATCTGGTACTACCATCATGTCGGGCTGTGGGATACTGACAAATGGAAAGGGTACACGGCGGGAGTACGGAGAGTTTAATTTGGATGAACTTCAGGTACGTAACTGCAATTGGTCACTGCAGTGGAGGGATAATAATTGGAATTTAATTCCTTGTTTACTTTCAGGAGGGTGACAGAATCGGCATGATGCGGAAGAGTAATGGGAACCTCCATTATTTCATAAATGGGTTAGATCAGGATGTAGCTGCGGAAAAAATACCCGAAACTGTTTGGGGTGTCGTCGATTTGTACGGTGCGAATTATTTCTATTAGCTTTAATTTTAAGACAAATAATAAACATGGCAATCGTGTCCATTATAAATCCATCACAGATATTTGTTTCTTCTGATTCTTAAGAGTGTGATACATTATTTACAATTTGTTGTAAAGTAGCAATTTCGCGAATCGTTTTAGGAATGACTGTGAAAGTTACCATAGTAGACAGAGATGAAAGAGAAGAGCAGAATCTCATGACGAGAAGAAACACTGAGATTCGAGATTATCAAATTGTTCACAGGAGCGTCAACCTGCCAGATGACGACGGCAGCAATAGGTTGATATTCCATTCCAAATGTGGGACCCATGCGGCTGTCATTAATAATGGCAGAACCGTACACAGGCCGAAGTAAGAATTGAAACCTAATTTGCCGACACAAACATAAAATTACATGTTTGATGACTTCTTTGTGACTCTTATTTGGAACAGTGCCATGGATGACTTTAACAACGGTGTCGCCCTTACGAATCGACCGCTCAAACCCAATGAGGTTTTCGAAATTCGCTTGGACAAGATGGTGACAAAATGGGCGGGATCTATTGAGATTGGGGTGACAACCCACAGTCCAACTGATTTGGAGTATCCATCAACGATGACCAACGTCAGGTCAGGCACCTGGATGATGACTGGCAATGGTGTTATGTACAATGGTTCTACCATTATTGACGAATATGGACACAATTTAGATAGACTGAAGGTGGGTATTCGGAAGAACCTGAGGGAACAATAAAGAAACACAAATTAGAAAATAATTGCTCGGGATACGTCTCTTAGGTGGGCGACAGAGTCGGAGCTTCGAGGAAAGACTGTGGGTCTCTCCATTTTTACGTCAATGGGGTGGACCAGGGTGTAGCTGCTATGAACGTACCAGAAAATGTTTATGGTGTCATCGATTTGTATGGCCAAGCTGCCCAAGCCACCTTGATCGACGTCCTGGATTACAGTCCTGACACGGATAATTCCAGCCTTTCAAATACGACCCTGTACAGGTACATGAAACCTCTTCCCCTCTAAGAAAAGTCTCTGGCGAACGTTTTTAGTGATATTGTTTGTTTTCGTTTTCAGTGATCTAAGGTTTTATCACGTTCATGGAAGGAACGCTAGGGTGTTCAATAATGGTTTAACGGCTTCACGAATGAGAACCTATGGAGAATTCAATCATGCTATAGTAATAACCAATAGACCGTTGAAAGGCGGTGAAATGTTTGAAGTGAAGATAGAGACCCTTGTCGACAGATGGAGTGGAAGTATTGAAGCCGGTGAGTGACTAAAGACTGACGACCTTCTTCTTCTAGGCAAATTTATTGAAATTTTCGACGTTTCCAAAACTTTTTATTGCATTTTCCATTATTCATCACACTCCTCCATCATCCTGCTTTAATATTTCATGCATTCTATTTTCTTTTTGTGAACCATTTTTGAATAAAAGTGGCCAACATTGATACGTATTTTTTAGGAGTAACATCTGTCCGTCCCGACGAATTTGATTTTCCTAGTACTCTGACGGATATGGATCACGGAACCTGGATGTTGTCCGGCTCATCAGTTATGAAAGACGGATTAACCCTAAAAAGTGGATATCCATGCGACTTAGACACTTTGCCAATTGGAAGCAGAATAGGTAAGTTTGGATATATTATTCTCCTAGTTTCTTGCCAGAAAATTGTTAACAAAAGCTTCTGCTTAGGATTGATGAGGCAAAGCGACAGTACTTTGCACTACTATATCAATGGTGTAGATCAAGGTCCCGCTTGTGACAACGTTCCCAGAGATGTTCACGGAGTCATCGACCTGTACGGTCAGTGTGCCCAAGTTTCTATAATAAATTCATCCGAGAGAGTACCCAATCCCGTTACAAACACTTTAAGGAGCACCGAATGCGCGTTGAACGCTCCCCAAATTCCGGTTGAAATTACACACAGGTAAAAGAAGAAGAAAAGACAATTTACAATTTCTTGGCTGAGTCATTTTCGCCTAATTTTAAACATTTTAATTTATTTACTGCAGTCTAAGCACCTGCTGCGGGAAAAACATTGTTCTTGAAAACTGCAATACTGTTGCGTACAGGAACAAAAACTACGCTCACGGCCTTGTATTCAGCGGTCAGCCATTGGAAAACGATGAATACTTTGAGGTTAAAATTTTAATTTTCATTTTTAGATATTTTCTCCTACCCAAGTTGAAAGGTTTCCTTGTTAGTGAATTTTTTATTTTGCAGTACATCTATTAGTAATATTTGGTTTGATTTTTCCACAGGTTTCGTTGCTAGAATGCAGCAAACAGTGGTCAGGATCTCTTCAAATTGGTGTCTCAACAATTTTAATTTCGGATTCGTTTCAACCGGCTAATTTGCCACCAGTAATTTCGGGTATATCGTACGAAACGTGGTACCTGAGCGGAAGTGATGTAAAACGCAATCACACAACGTTGAAGACTAATTATTGCCCGAGTTTAGAGTGGCTCACACCTGGACACAAAGTAAGATGACCCAATGTTTTGTTGTTCATTTCATATTTTTTCCTTATCAAATGTGTTTTACAAACAGTCTAGAATTGATACCAATATTTATTATAAACAAAACTCCCGATTTTACCGTGACTGCCCACGCATTTGTCATGAGGTGCTCCAGACAGCAGATAGTAGTGGTAACCAAGGACATTCGTGCTTTCCATAAGGAAACTAATACTTCCCAAGCCCTTATGTATTTTCAGTCATTTAAATCAATTTTAAGAAAAAAATTTTTTCTTTCCCTAATGTGATCAAGCTTCCTTAATCCTTCTAGTTACAACATAGAACTATACCTACTTCCATTTTGGTTTTGTAATTAAAAAGGGCGTACTGAATACTATTAAAAAATACTCCTTATGTTAAGGTTTGAATCTGCTGAGGTGAAAAATCTAGGTTTCATACTCTATTTTAAGGTTGGAGTGCGACGAACCAGTGAAGATACGTTAAAATTCACTTTGGACGGCCACGACTTGGGGGTTGCCGTCGCAAACATACCAAAGGTACTTACTACGAATCAGGAGATTTGAGTTTACCCAATCTGACATTCCAATACTCTATACAACTGTTAAATTCTTTTACTTTTATAGAAAGTTTATGCTGTTGTCGATCTGTTCGGATCCGCCACAAAGATCTCAGTCACTAGTACGAAGCAACAGGTACTTCCCACAGCAACTGTTGAATCTCCTCTGGCATCGAATCATTCGGCTAGACTTCAGGATTCACTAGACACCTTCGCTGATGACTTCGTCACATCTACCATATCAAGATTGTAAGCATGTCTTCCTTGTTTTGTTCATCTTGTCTTCAGAACGCCTCTCCCGTTGTTCTCCCAACTACTGACTTGAACAATGTGGTCTGGTTCTCCTTGTAACCACCTGGTCTCCCTCTTCCCCTCTTTTTCAGACCTAGACTAAATACTATTCCTTCCGTCGGACTATGACGTTATGCTAATATGTTTGTTTTATGTGGCAACTCAACAGAGACTGCGGAATTGATCCAGGAGGAGGCGGGGAAGCAATCGGTTACACATCGTCTGAGGTGGTGCAGAATTCAATCTCAGGACAAGGTAATTAGTTAATTCATTATTGAATACGTAAAAATTAGAATTTGTAGAATCTGGCAATACGAATAACTTCCTTCCTAAATTTCTGTAATTCATTCGTTTTTACAACTTGCCTGCAATACCGTATTCTGATTAACATTCTTTAGGACAAGGAGATGAATCGTCAGATGTCGCATTGAGTGACCATCATGGGAGAAATATAAAACTCTCCGAAAGAAGGATGAGCGCAAGAAGAGTGGCCAGCTACAATCAAGGGGTTGTTGTTTCTCATAGGCCTATTCAAAGAGGGCGCCCATTCCAGGTGAGCCTACAAAGTAAACAGTTGATAAAATAGAAACGCACTAACAACGATAAATTGTCTAATAAGTCATTGACCAATAACCCAATGAGATATTTTTCATGTTAATTAGTTAAGCCTGATATTTTTTTTTTGCTGCCCTCAGTTTCGGATCGAAAAGATCAACTCGGAATGGGCCTGCGGTTTTGCTGTTGGTATCACTTCTGTACCTCCTACAAGTATTCAGTCCCCTATTAATGCCCTCTGCTTGAAAGAACATTCCTGGATTGTGTACAAGGACTGTATTTTTAGAAATGGAAAGAAGGTAGGTGACAAGACGATGTAACGTACCAGCCCTTATTAGGGTCCACGAGTTATTCATATTGCCGTCTTTGAAGGTACGAAGCGGATACGGAATAAAAGACTTTGCCTACACTGTTGGAACGACAGTTAAAATACTTGTAGACAACGAATCTCAACTGAGAATTTTCATCAACGATTACGATTTGGGAGTAGCCGCCACCTGTCTCCCCCCCGTGTGCTATGCAGTTGTTGACCTGAACGGACGCTGCGAAGAAATTTCCATCATACGGAACTCCGACACAGATCGCGAACAGAAAACCGACCAGCCAATAGCGGAACGTCAGGACTCACAAAAAGAGAAAGCTGATCTAGAAATACAGGAAAAGTATCCGGACCACGGGTTGGAGCAATCCGGAAAGAGTTACCGCTCCGAAGTGAGGCGTCGTCACTCTAGGGAGATGACCAAGACGGAGCAGAAACTCTCAAGTTCAGATAGTTACAACTCTGGAATACAACAGATCTCATCCCACGCCGCGTCCTGCAGCTTTCAGTCTGACACCGACAACTTCAATACTCAAATACAACAGCTGACGATTGATCTGAAGTCAGATCTGCAAAGATCGTTAGACGGAGCTACCAGTTTGATGACCAGCTCGGATACTTACAACACGGAAGTCCAAATGTTGACCTCACAGAGTCACTCTCAGGGGAACCCGGATGATTCGAACATTCACATCCAGCATTTGGTGATGTCAAATTCAGGAATGGACCTTCCATCCAACGTGACACAGAACATTCCACGGAGTCAAAGCCAGCCATTTTTGAATAAGAAAGAGATGGAGATGAAGGATGAAAAGGTGGACGAGGACAAAGAAGAGGGCGACGATGTGTCGGAAATGTCAACCTCAGTCGTGGTGGAGAACTACGAGAATGAGGACGACGATTTAGGTGTAGAAAAAACGGAGAATATATCGGGAGCCAGAAACGGACCGAAAAATAACTGTAAAGGAAAACGCCCCCCCATCACATCCAAATTAATGAACTTATCTAGTCAACCAATTAGGAATTGTCATTCGAATGTTACCAAACGGCACTGTGACTATTTCACCATGTGTCTCAGGTTCAAGAATACTCTGGGGCTTCCAGGTAAGACGTCTATTATCTGCCCTTGGTAAAAACATCCTTTCATACGGTTAAACCTAATTGAAACTTGTATTCCAGACGGTTTCTTCACGAGAGAACCCGGAACGTGTTACTGTGACGAATGTTACCAAGTAGGACCCGAGGAAGAAACCTACAAGATGAAGGGAGACCCTCCGACGGAGTATTCAGTTCCTACAGGTTGGGTCAAGTTCCCACTGAAGAAACATCCCAGTGCTACGGAGAAAATCGACACGTGGCAGGTGGCGTTCTATGGAACACAACCAGGTAGGACGCCTGGAGCCTGGTTCCAATTATAATCTCCATGTAAATAAATTAACTCCACTTGCTGGTTTCAGGTGCTATCAGACGCATTCTAGACCATGGCGAATTAGTTCTGCCCAGTCTATTGGGTATGGAGAGGACAACGGTCAAGGTCAAAGAAGATGAGACGGACAGTTCACATATTGTGTTCTCCCCGTCCATTAGATACGCTGCCTGTGACTACTTTGTTACCAAATTTAAGTGGGTGGTTGTTGATCTGCTTGTAAATTTCTTAAAACATCGCGATCCTCAGAAACCAGTGCCAGTAATTCTATTCTGTTGTCTTCAAATTAGGTTTTTTGACACCCGCTCAAAGAATAAATCCGAGGCGACGCTTGCCCTACAGATTCTCGTTCAACCCGGCAGCTACAAGATGGGACCACCCAGTGTTCAGCTTCCTAAGGAAATGGAAGACTCCAGATTTGAGAGGGACGCGACCGAATGGGTGACTAAAGAGAGAGGTGCCACAATACTATCAGCGCTTCTCATCAAAATCGAAGGTTTACGAAATCACTAAATAGAAAATTCTCATTGGTACCAAGTCTTGGAGACACAAATTCTACCATTTATATTCCTTTACTACAATTTATAATTTCAGGTGTTAAAAATTGAAATTCGCTTGCAATCCTTAGCCACGGTGTCGCGTGTGATCGTGACGGATGTCTTCTGCCTTCCTGTGTGTTTTCATGTGAATGCGTCGACATGAACAGTTTTATTTTATTTTTTATTAATTTTATTTAAACGAAAGGATCAGCGAAAATTCAGCTACGAAGGCTACAGAGCTAATCTAAACAGACATATTGTAGTATTTGGTGAAATTCAAATAACCAACGAGAGTACCTTCAAGGAAATTCTCTTTTTTTTTGTTAAACATGTTGTTATTAAAAGAATTTTTTAAAGAAATGTTTTGTTTCTTTGTTTTCTACCAATTTCTTCTTATTAATATGGATTTATTATCAATTAAATGCATTGTTTTTCCGCTTTGTCGTATCTTTGTGGTTCCCCCCGTTCTTAACTTTTTTCTTTTTCCGGCTCCACATCGAAGCACGTCTTTCTTTTCGTTTTACTTTCTGTAGATCCTCTAATTGTAATGGAAGTTGTCTGTGGTTCTTTGCTTAAGACGTTTCATGTCCTTTTCACAGCTTAATGAACCAGTATTGTGTACAAAGACACCAAAAGACCTATTCTTCCAATAGTCATCGGGTCACCCGAAATCAACCTTGCCGGAAAAGAATTCCGAAGAATACCCTGAATGTCATTGCACGAAATTTTAAAATATCGGAAGGATCTCGGTTTTTGTTTGTATCAATTCCAATCCCACTAGTTGCTCGATTTATCGGCATTTCCTGACACGTATTGCCCCATTATCTGGCGACGGCTTCCAATGCAAACGACATCTCCGGCATTGTTTTCTGCCGTTTTATTTCCGGCTTTTACGTCCAACGGCAGGAAGTCGAAGTGACAAAGACGGCCTGCCGGAGAAACGCTCGTAGGAGTCTTCTTTAAGTATCTTCTTACATGTATTTCACTGATTCCAAGTTTAATTAATGTTTAACATAGAATAAACATTTTCACTTTAATTCTCGTTTAATTCTGTAGAGCACACTCGTGCACATTATACTACGTTTGTCCGCCCTGTTTTTGGCGTAATTGTTGAATTTCCGTAATATACATTGTACAAGGTAGATAGCAGATTTATAATTTTATGACGTATTCTTGAGTATCTAAATAGACATGTTCCCAATCTAAAAGCCATTGCGATTATTTTGCATCCGAAGAAAACATTACTTATCGCATTACATTGATGAATGAAAAAGGCAGTCCATGCACACGAAATATTTTTATAACTCAAGTGCAAGAGGGGAATTATTAATCAAAAGAATTATGGTTCTTTAGTTTGAATAATTGGCATATCTGAGTACAACCTCAGTGAAATATTGTTGAAAAAGTTTAATATATCCTGTATCAAGTTCAGCACGACCCTCGGAGAATATCAGGAGGATTAGGCGGAGGACGACGTGCGTCGTGTCAGCAGACGGATTCCGTGCTAGAAGTTCGCAGCTCACGCAGTCGAGTCAGACTCGGTTCGCAGCCGGATGGTTTCAAAGCTGGTTTGGCATTCGCCAGTCGAGAACAATGGGTCACTCGCGTTTCTTTCTTATCTGTCAGCTGCTCTGCTTGTTGCTGTTCCTCAGGGATGTTTCTAGCGAGGATTCACACGAGGATGGAGGTAAGTACCGTGCAAAAGCAACAGTTAAAAGACCGAACTGTCACTGTCGGTTTTCATTTGTTTTTCTTCTGTTGCCCTGCGTAAGAGAAGACGTTAATTATTTGCGCGATTGAGACATCTCCGGCGATTATTTCATTAATCTTGACTCTGAGTTTCTACGCTTTTTTGAAAATTTCCTTCATCTCTTTGACGTTCTTTGTTTTTCTTCCTATTTAGACATGATAAACCGAAACGGATGAAACGTGCACTTTTTCCTTTCATTCATAGTTCCTCGTTCGGCATTGAAACGTTGAACTTGAGCACGACATTTTGACCCTGTCCCACCAAAATATTCCTGATAATTTGCCGATAAAACTATACGGAAATGTCACAAGAAGAGGTCGGATTAAACGCGCCAATAGATGCCAGCAAACTTTTTAGAAATTAGTTTCTTGAATGAAAGTACTGACATATTTGGAAGAAAATGAATTACTGCTGTAATTTCATGGATATTCAAACTGTCGGTCACCAAACTGGGTCACAGACTACCTCTAAATTCTGTTTAATGTTTGGCCTTAAGCATCTTAATATTCAAAGCTATATATTATTCCAGTTGCCACAACATTTAAATGAAAAAAGGTAAATTGTTAAATCTTGTTGGTGATTCAAGAAATGAAAAAAATGTAACAGTTGAACAGAATTATGACATGAGTCAACAGAGTCAGTTGAATGACAGCATTTAAATTGCTGCTGAGCTGAGAAAGTAACAAAGTTGAGAGAAAGAAGAATTGCACTTCATTTAATTTCTAAATGATCCTATTGCAGAGCATTGTCTCATCATTTATTTACTCTTTTCTAATAGCTAACCTATGCCATATTCACCTTATTTCCATTGTTGGTTCTCAAAAAATTATAGCTTTTATTGAATAATTTATTTGGACAAAATTAATTATTGAAATAAAAGTAGGTCTGACAGTCCAATCAGGCAATCCAAATAATCTGAGAGAGTCTATTAAGTAATGAAAATTGGGTTTTAGGAACCATAAAAAGGTACCTATTCAGTACCGGTTTGGAATTGTGTTCCAGTATTAAAGAGTGTTAACCCCTTTCCAGTATTTGTTTCATGAATTACATTACTAGTAGTGACTTAGTAGTTAGTACGGTAAAGCTGTTGAATAAACTACTACTTTGAAAATGTTGAATTTAGGTATTTTACATTCAGTTTCTTTCCAGTCAACATGCTGATGGTTGGCTTTATGCCTGTTGGCTGAAGCATCTATTCATTCTACCAAATTGCTTACAGCTTAACATTGAACTGAATAAATTTAAAATTGCAGTACATTACAGTCCACTCTAGTTCAAGACTAACATTGACTCCACCAAAGTTCATTTTTCATTTTTCCAAAGTTTTGTTTTTCTAAACTTTCTGAGCAATTTTTCTTATTTTGTTTGACTTCTCAAATTTCTTTTTTCATTCTTGTTTTGGTAGCTGCTCCATTGGTATTCATTCTCAAATTCCATTGCTCTAGTCAACAATTCTTTGTCTAGTACTCCATGTACATCCTCGTGACGCAAACAAATTTTACGTACCATCGTACATATGTAAGCAACTTTATAACTTATAACAGAGCAATAAGTATTTTGCGGCATTTAACAAAGTTAATCCGTTCATAAATTCATTAATTGCTGTACTCGAAATGGTTAATTTAACGTTGTGCAGTGTATATTTTGTGAAAAATAGTCCAAATATTCTGTAAAATATTTTATATTCTTGACAATTCCTTTTTACATGTAAAACAAAAGTGGTTATTTATGTTCGAATGATTGTGTTAACAAGGTGCTGCATTTCATGTCAGATCACCCATTCTGGAAAAGCTGGGTTGATACAACAATTAAAGATGCAGTTAAAAAGTTTGTAGGAAACATTCAAACCGATTATTAAAGTTTTGAGACAGTTATTTACAGAGTTTTATTGCTATTTCATGTCTCAATAATAGTATTACTATTGACAAATAGTTAATTCTATTATTTTACTCTATAAAATCTAATATTGCGTATTACCTACAAAATGTACCATTATTGAAATTCTTTTAAGGAAATAAGAACGCAAATTTCATGCATTTCTTTAACATTTCGTTGCTAATATTTTTTGACTGGACCTATGCAAAGAATAATTGACAAGGTATTGAAGTAAATATTTTTCAGTAAAAATATTTGTCAGCTTGCCAAATAACTAAAAAGTTGAGGGTCCGTGTGTCTATCATTCAACGGGGGAGTCTGAACTTATTATTAATAAGTAACTCATTTTCATTTATACATTAGTACTACATATTTATACTATCTGAAGTAAAGGTTAGAGAGAGTGTAATAGCAGAAAACTTCACTGTAGGACAATGATATAAATGAAAGAAACAATAAAACAGAAAAAGAAATAATTCGCAAGGAGGGAGAACATGTTGTCAGAGGGGCGACAAAATAAAAGGAAAAAAGAAAATAGAATTGTTCATGTTCAATTTTGTGAACCTTCACGAATAATCTGTGACAATAATCCTAGAATAATGGGTCTAATCGATGTAAGGATGGATTATTGAACAACAATGAAGCCAACGAAATAAACTGCACACAGATGATTTTCAAATGCAAAATTAAGACCTTGAGGTTTGTCTGGTACAGGTGTCTGAAAATAGAGAAGACAGACGTAGAAAATCGCAAGAAAATATATTTTTCATCGTGAAATTGTTAGGAGATCCAATAAAAGGCCTACACACGCAGAATCAATCGGATTTGCAGGGATTAGATTACCATGCTAACGCCACTTTTCTAGACCTCCATGGAACGACGACATAAATATTTAGATTTTAGAATTTACTACTTTTGAAAGACAATTCTTGACTCTGTTAAACGACTGTTCCCTTAAAAAGGGGCCCTAAAATCAGGGTCACGATGTATTTTTATTATCCTTCGGCTGCAGCTATTCGAGACAGCAACCAAAGTTTATAAAAATGAAAGATTCTCAACCGTTCGAATCAAATCAATTAATATTAAGCTCGTTCGGATTAAAGCGCTGTGCTTGCGCTTCCTGTCGAATTGAAGTGAATTGAACTCAACTAGATTTACACCTTCCTCAAGCCCTGAAGAAATGAAATTGATTGCCACGCCATTTGGAATTTAATGACTTTCCATTGTTTTGCTTTAATAACGAAGACGGATGTTGCCCGGTATTTGGGTAATAAAACTGAGTGTGTTTTCAAAGCTGAGGTACCCGTAACATGACTTAACATTGTTAGTCATTTTAGGATTTGGTATCTTAGGGTCGCTGCAAGAAGGTCCATTGAGCCACATCTAGGTTGAAAAAAAGCGCTACTTATATACATAAATTAGAATAATTCAGTCACTCAATGTAATGGGGAAAATATTTAGAAATGGTAGCACACGCGAACCAAATAGGACGTCCTGTTGACTTCTACTTTGTGTACTACTTCCAAGACTTCTCTCAAGACGCATGCTTTTGTT
Source organism: Polyplax serrata (assembly GCA_037055365.1). Lineage (NCBI taxonomy): Eukaryota > Metazoa > Arthropoda > Insecta > Psocodea > Polyplacidae > Polyplax > Polyplax serrata. The sequence continues at coordinate 11,966,511 of JAWJWE010000003.1, forward strand.
TAAGACCATTGAGTACCAGTAAATTATCTTCAATATTTATTGGTATTAACACGAAACCAGTACTCTACATATGAAGTTTTGATGCCACGTCGTTTGCTTCTTATAACAAAATGTGTTATACTCAACTACAGATATTAGACCGACCAAAGTCTGGACTTAATTGACATTAATCAGTGCGCATTAAATGTTTTATTCAGAACTTTAAATTGATCCATGAGAAATGGAGAAATGGAGGCAGAAACAGACGAATTAACTGTATGCAATTAACAGGCCGTGACTTTATGGTATCTGCCGGTGGGCTTGACAGACAACCCACGTGTCTTCGCAGCATGTTCGCTGCTCCTGAGTTGTTTGGCTTTTGCTTTTGTGGTGTTCCGTGCGAGACAAATGGGAGCCAGACCAAGATTAAATATAAGACAGGGATAAGTTTCTAGTTTATTTGCACACAGCTTGAGAGTAGCAGTAAGACAGCAGCAGAACGACTGTTACAGTCACTTTATAATACACATTTCTTGAAGACCACTGTAACTATCAACGTGAAACAATCAGCATTACGGAAGAACAGAAATTTAAACAATAAAATGTAATAAAAATGGTTTCAAATATATGAAACGTGAAATAAGATTAAGAAAGTAATATTCTTAATATTTATACGTATTTATAGTATTATATCTATATCTATAGTATTGTATCTATATCTATAGTATTGTATCTATATCTATAGTATTATAGTATTTATATCTTAGTATTTATAAGTATTTATAAGTATTATTCTTATATTCTTAATATTTTTCGTATATAAGGAAGTTATATTTATAAAATTTATACGAAAATCAAAAATTTAAGTGTTACAAAACGCTAGGTGGTTTGAATAAGGTAAGTAAAATTAATCAAAATTATTTAATAACATTAATAAAATTAATAATTGGAAAACAAAGCATACATTTAATTTTAATACATTAAATGATAATTTAATAATTATAATGATATTTAATTAAACGATAATTAAATATCAATAAAACGTTGGTTTATATTGAAAAAGTGAAACAAAGTAGCAGATCTGGAAAATAACACAAAATAAAGGAACCGGAGGAGTGTAAAATAAACAATGTCTGAGCGTGTTGATTTTGGTCTGGTGGCTGGATAATGGATCCCATCTCTGTGTTTAGGTTCACTTCAGTCATATCTTCCATCCAGCAGCAACACGTGCAGAAAGGATTCTCTAGGAAAAATGACGTGTGACGATTTATCAGAAGAAGACACTTTGCCTAGCGAAAGAGGTATTCGCCTAGGATGCTAGTCCTCGGCTAATGGTGGAGGGTTTATTTTTGTTGTTTTTGTCAGGCACGCGTTGTCTGTTTGATGGTGGCACCTGGAGTACCTTATTTGCCTTTGTTTTACAACTCTCTTCTTTCACAAACTTTCAGCGTTTCTAGTAAAGTTTCACTGCCATTTTACGTATCAACCTGGATGCCTTTTTATGTCAGAATAAGAGGTAATCGTCTAGATACTCAAAGATCATTCACTTTTTTAATTATTGAGGTCAAATCGCACAACTGCCTTTATTGACGCCTTAAGGTTACTTGAAGTAACGAGGGATCTAAGGAAACTTATACGTTACACTGTAATCATATTGAACCTCTTAATACAATACTTCCATTATTTATATCTAAAGGTAGTGATCAGAAGAATGTTTTTTTATTTCTAATACAGCACTCACGCAAGAAAATTTTATATTGTAAATTATATTTAAGTAGATTCCTTGATTTACTCTAAGTAAATACTGTAAAAAGTAAATGTTACTTATTTTTATCAATGGAGTAGAACAGGTATAACAGAACATCTTCTTCTGTAACACTCATGAAAAATGTGATGGGTCTTTCTATTAAGAATTATTGTAGTAAACGAAACCTTTCCATTTATTACTTTTTCATGTGTAGGTATCATTCAGGCACTATTATTTTCATATATTTTTTTTGACGACGAATTGGTTTGTTTTCCTACTTTCAGACGTACTCGTGCTAACCGTTGCGACTAATTCGACGTGCGGGTACAAGAGATTTCTTCGTTCTGCTAAAACGTTCAACATTCCCGTGAAGACACTTGGGTTCGGAGCAAAATGGCGCGGTGGTTCTATGGTGTCGACTGGTGGTGGCCATAAAGTTAACTTGCTTAGGGAGGAAGTCGCCAAGCATAAAAAATACAAAAACAAAATTATCATTTTCACCGACAGGTGAGTCAGTCACTTGTACCATTTAAGAGGCGTTTCTTATAGTTATGAAGAATAAAACGTTTGAAGTTCCAAATTAAAAACAACTGGAAACGTATTCTGTATTTTGTTTTGATGTATATTATTTAGTCTTGTGGGTATTCTATTATTGTTTTTCCTTCTCCAATAAACTTTTTTCTCACTTTCCAACAGCTATGACGTCATTTTCTTGGGCGGCGTAGACGACATTGTTGAACAATTTAAAGCGATGGACGCAAGAGTTGTCTTTGGGGCCGAACCTTTCTGTTGGCCCGACAAAAGCCTGGCTTCGGAGTATCCGTCCCAAAGCCGAGGAAAACGGTACTTAAACTCGGGTGGTGAGTACCTGAATTGCCTGTTTAAATTGCCCATAACAGAAGCCCGTAGCAGAAAAAAGATGTAACAGACGTGAGAGATGGACTCCTGCATCGTCAAAATAATATTTAACGGTTCTACAGAAAAGCAGACATCCAAGAAAATAAAGCAGATGATCTGGTCATTATTGCTTAATTTGCCCCAACGAACCAATTAATTTTGATATCAACAGTATAATGCATTCCACATTTATCATCGTTAAAATGGCCATTGATCTCACTGCATTTGATTTTTTCTGATTCTGTTCTGTTTGTTTTTCAGGCTTCATTGGATACGCCCCGGAATTGTACGACATACTGTCGCACACGTCGATAGGCGACGAGGATGACGATCAGTTGTTTTATACTCAGGCCTATCTAAAAGGAAGCATGAGAGAAAAGTTGAAGATCAAACTAGATCACAAGTCGAAAATTTTCCATAATTTACATGGAGCCATGGGTGAGTCTTTTGGAAGGAAGTTGTAATGGAATGGGAACCTGTAAATTAAAATATTCAGGAGGAAGGCTTGCAATATTGCAAAGGTTTCAGCTTCCCTTTTCCTGCTTTCATTGTTTCATTTCAATACTTCTGTCTTCAGTTTGCTCAATTCCTAAATAATCTTATTTATTGATTTTTTGTTTGAAATTTATTCTCTTGTACTTTTCTAATTTTATTATTTATTTTTCATCACTTTATATTACCTGTTTATGTTTCCTCACATCATTTTCGCTTCTCTGCACTCTCCATCAATATACTTTTATCTAACATTCTTACTCTGTTATTCTTTTATGTTCTTTTCATGTCTTGTTCTTCATTGTGGCATCATTCATTATTTTTTATTCTTATTCAATTTTCTCTTCATTTTGCCTACTCAACTTGTTCGCTAGATCATCTCTGATTTTGTTCTGCGTATGTTTTTCTTGAATCATTAATTTCCACTCTATTGTTCAACGATTGATTGCTTCTAATCAGACGCTTCGTTTACGTGACGCATGCAACTGAATTAAATTTAGCAATAATTTTTGACACCTGAAACGCAGAATCGACACATCATTATTGCTGTATTTAAAATATTTTCCTCATTCTGCCTGAAAAATTTTCTTACTTATTTAACGAATATCTCATGCAGTTGCTGTAATTGACTTACAGACAATTTACATACAAATTTGAATTGCAGACGAACTTTCCATTAGATTTAAGAATGGGCAGCCTTATTTAGAAAATACATTGATGAAAACATCACCGCTCATTGTTCACGGGAACGGACCGGATGTCGTAAAAGTAGGCCTGAACAACTTAGGAAACTACCTGCCACATGTTTGGAGTTCCGAGGATGGCTGCATCCACTGCAAGGAGAACATGATGGTTTTATCAGACTCTGATGTAAGTCATCAGAAATTTCATGTTTTTATTTAGATTGAAAATAAAATCTAAAATGGTTTACTTTCTGCTTGCAGATGTCTAACTATCCCCGTGTTTACATTGCCGTTTTTATTTCAAAGCCCACTCCCTTTATTGATGAATTCCTGCAAAAAGTGTCACAACTGAAGTACCCGAAAAACAGAATCGACTTATTCGTTTACAACAACGTTGAGTACCACGAGAAGAACGTGAACGATTTTCTGAAGAAGTTTAGTAAGAAGTACAAGACCGTCAAGCAGATCAAGCCAGAGGATGATGTAACTGAGACGCATGCCAAAACGCTTTCAATGTATAAGAATAGTATGATTGTAGTGCTAGTGTAACACCAACTATATTACAGACATTAAACTTTTATTATTACTTTTTCAGCGACCACTTTAAGAATACCATGTCTGAATACTACCTAAATTTGGATAGCGAAGCTCATTTGGACAATCCCTACACATTGAAGCTTCTAATCGAGCAAAACAGGTAAATATTTTTATATAGGTAAGAATAGGTGTGCGATACCCAGTAACAGTAGTACCTGCTACTATTTTCCATAAAGTCTATATTTTTACATTAATTTATAAACTATTTAAAATAGTTTAGAAGACCCTCCTCCGATGTAAGAATTTTTTCTTTCTCCACTCATTGGCTGTTTACCTTTTCTTCATGTTCACTTTTTGATTTTTCTAGTAATTTCACAGTTGGTATCATTACATGTCACTTTTAGAATATTCCTAAATCTCTTTCTTTCAAATTAAAACTGTCACCTGTGTGTCATTAGTACAACAAAATTATTTAGATTAATATGTTGACGATTACTACAGAACCATCGTGGCACCTATGTTAGTCAGACCGTATAAAGCTTGGAGCAACTTCTGGGGGAGCATTGCTGAAGATGGTTTCTACGCCAGAAGTTTTGACTACATGGATTTGGTGAATAACGAAAAACGGTAAGTATTGTACTTTTTATGTTTTAAATTAAGGGCTATGAAATTTAGTTTTAAGATGCGTAACTTTTGTTTTACTAACCGTGAAGTTCAGTTTGCTTTGTTAGTTGGTCTTATAACAGGGTCTATGACAAACTGCGGATTCCATTTTGTTGCATTAATTATTTACTTTTATTGCAAAACAATGATGAAGACCAATCCGTGCCTTATTTTATTACGAGGACATAAATTATTTTCTATATTATATATATGTGTAATAGCTTCATACAAGATTTGAATTATTGCTGGATTACATTGCGAAATAGTTATAGTAATGGTTTAATATAAGTGTATAAAAATATAACATCTGTAAAGGAATGGCATCGGGTATCTTGCATCAATCGAAAGCAATGCTAAAGTCTGTCTTGAAACTTCTGCTGTCCATTGAGTACATGTTGTTGGCCGAACATTCATATATGCCGGCATCCATTTGCGTGGCTGGATCGATTTCTAATTTCGATTTTAGCTTGTCCGAACCCATTTTCCACTCGTGTACCTGGAAGCATGTGAAGCAGTTTAGGCCAACAAATGGGTAAAAGTAGTGGTTTAACGAATAATCAAACTTACGTGACTTAGGTAGTGAGCATAGAGCTCTATCCCATCCTTGAACCAAGTTATTTGAGGACGTGGGTTACCTCTAGCCACACACAGGAAAGCAATTTTGTGTCCTAAGACATACTCATAGTCGAAATGAGAAGACAAAATGATTTTAGCTCCCTGTAAGGAGTGAATAAGGAGATAGATTAATCAGAAGATTCAGTTACAATTGGCTTCCTAGTTTGAAGTGGTTTTCTTACGTTTTTGTTGTTGTAGTATTGGTCGGATTCCGGGTCCCGGAATTTCCCTGTTATGGGAAGCCCATTGATGATTCTGCTCTTTGTTTTTGCCCTGGCTCGCCCTCGTCTACCCTTCACCATCATTAAAAGTAAGAAGAATAGCATTACCTGTAAAAGAACAACGTTACGTTAGACAATATCAAGCATTACCAGTGTACGTAAAGCTTTGTAAACAGTCTACGTATTAATGAAAATACCTAATTTAAATCTGGTCGTTAAGCGTTAAAACTGTGCCCCTTTGACTTGGTTTAGAAATTTTGGAAAAAATTAATACAAATTGTAGTGTACTTGTGCACATTTCAAACTTTTATTTAAATCTTAAATCTAAATCTTACGTAGGAATATATGACATGGCATTAAGAAATCTATAATGAATGGTAAGTCTGAGCTTTGTCAAATTTTATAGTCTGAACAACCCAAAGCATTCCAGAAATAATAGAACTAATCAAAATATCATAATTATAAAAAACAAAAATCATTATTCACTCTAACGTTAGCAGGTCATTATGTACAATAATGATATGTAGCCTACATATTTTACGATAAGAATAAGAGGTGTGGGATTAACCCTACTTTAAATATGCCAAAATTACGTCAAATAACCGGCCGGTCCAAAATTGTAGCAATTGATTAGATACACAGTGATTCTACTCACCACCAAGAGACCTTTCTTCATCCTTAACGTATTCCTTGGCGACCCGGAGATAGTAAAAACCACCTCTGTCGTTAACCAAAATCAAAATATTAAATTTTATCGAGTTGGGCATAACATTATTATTTTGACCCTGTGGTGAAGGTGTCTGCCGTACGACACAGTGGCGACTTCCACATTTCTCTGTCTTACGATAGCATTCTACTCATTACTACCAGTCTCCCGGTAGGAACTAAAGAATAAGATAAAGACAATAATAGTATTTTTATGTCAAAACCATGAGGTTGTTATTTTGACCGAAGAACAAATCCTTCGAAGGCTTTAATTAAGAAATTAAAAGAAGAGAAAGTTAAGGACGGCCAAAGGGAGAAGAACAACAGAGAAAGATTAAAGTTGATAGATAATGTAAGGGACATCTCACATAAAAATAACAAAAAAGCTCAAACCATTTCATTAACTACTGTATTTAGTGAGAAAAGCTGGGACCACGTAGCACCACATCGTGACATGTTACATTATAGGTGCGCAACATTATCTTACTCATACGCGTAGTTTAAGAAGTAGGTCCAATTGAATTACATGTAACTATGTAGAATCGCAAGGCTGCATTGATTTTTTCTGTTACGGTAAGTTAACTGGTAATGACCGAAGTTATGAGGTACGCCACTGTTCCACTTTTGCACTGAAGACGTTTATCCAATACGGTAATGTCAATTGCGCCCGAACATAATTATATCCGTCTAATGTTGAATTTCCGTTCATTTAAGAAGGCGAATTCACAAATTCACAGTCCCGAGAATTGAGCTGGAAATCTCATCGTTTACCTTTTTTGCCAAAATTTTTTCTAGAATGATCGAATCGAATTTTATACCTCAAAGCTGTAGTGGAAGAAGCCCTACAGAAGATGGTAAATTGCTTGTACTTAATAGTGGCAGGGGTGAACATTAGTTTAGAGTATCGCACAGGAAAATAGAAAAGATGGGATGACATACGATTGAATGGAAAAATAGACGTAAACTATTTTATGTACAATTACTTTAAATGATGTTTTGTATATTTTGTACTATTCTTACAATACTAAAAATAACCAAGTTTTTTGTAATGTACGTTCATACTGAAAATGAATGTAAAAGTGTACTACTGTCATTCCCGTAATATAATTCGTTCACGTACTGTTTTTCATTTTTACGTTCTGCTAGAGAAAAAATACTGTTTGGCGGCTGTACTTCAGTTGGATGGGTTGTAGAGTGACACACGTCCGCCTGCAGAATGTCACACTATTTATATGTGTAATTTTGTAATTGAAGTCAAATCTATCATAGATATTTACCTGATTGACAAATATGCGTACATTTGGACTTGTGGCTGTGAAAGTTTTAATACGTGTATATGACGTAGTCTGTTCTGAATCCTCTTCTGTCTATGGCGTACTGGTTGTCAGCCTGACACTCGTAGTACCCAGCATCTTTTTGTGTGGTGGGATCAATCTCCATTTTAGATTTCATGGTGTCGTTACCCAAAGGCCATTCGTGTACCTGAAACAAAATTACTGCCTGTAGGGTGTTGCCATTATTTGGGTGTATGTTCTACAGCACCTGATCATACCCAACTGCGATGCGGGGTTACAGTGGCTGGACTCGCTTGGACCCACGGCACCTATTGTACCTTCTGTAGGGTGCGTGCCTTCGTTCGTACTTGCTCTGTGAGTAACTCATGAATTTTGTAATGCCTAACCTAACCGCCTTAAATGTATTGCACATATCCATCATCTTTTCGCTTTGTTTCGTGAACTTCGTATAGAGCCCCGGTTTTCTTTAGTCGCAAGCACTCGCTCGGTTTGATGTCCCATAGGTCAGCAGTAAGAGGCGGACCCGAGTAGTCTTTGACATCTACAGTGTTGGCCCATTTTCCGCTGTCGCGGATCCTCGTCGATGTCGAGAATAGCTGCTGGAAATGTCTCTTGGCCAACTCGTGCTTGGTGACGATCTCTCCGATGAGCTGTGGTTCGTAGTTGTCGGTGGGGCTCGTTTTCAGGTGAGCCCTCGCCTCAGCTTCTGTTAGGAGAATGCAATTCCACGGTGTCCAGTCCTTCTGCTTGTCCCATCTTGGCATTCGCAGGTCCATCAGATTAAGATTCTCCGACACTGCCGATTTATTCTTCCAAATATTCTGAACGAGAAACCGCATATCTTCATCTTGAAGAATGAATGCGCAAGAGGAGTAGCAGTTGCGTTTTTGTTCGTCCTTGCGCACCATCTTAAGAATGTAGCTGTAGGGATTGAGATCCACTCTGGGAATGGCGATATTGTGCACCCATTGACAGGATGAACACACGTCAATCGTTTTGTCTCTCGCATTAGCCGAGAAATTCTTGATGAATTTGCTTCTGTGACACGACTTACAGAAAACTGTGTTCTTGAGCGGCTCCTTGTGGAAGGTCGGGTCATACTTTGCTGCCTCGGGGTTAAACAGAGGGTCTTTGAAGTATTCGTTGAACAAGTGCTCTATTCGCTGGCGCAGGTACTCTAAATCCTTGGCTTTCACACCTCGGATCAGCAACTCGCATTCCTGGTTAATGAGGCCAGTAAGTTCTTCTGTCAGCCGGGTGTAATTCATTCGCAGGGCGTGTTTGACTGCTATTAACAGTTCTATGCGGTCCTGGTACTCGAGGTCGTGCCTCGACAAACTCTGAAAGAGTTCTTTGAGTTCCCTGGCTCTTTGGGTCTTCAATGTGTCCATTTTCACGGTCAGTCCACGGTATCCGGTCCAAGTAACGGGGGTCGCCACTTTCTCCATAAAATTGAGGGCTTTGATTCGTTTCTGTTCTTTGCTGACGGCTATGCGATGCACCTCGATTGCCTCCAGAAGTTTTATTTCTTTCTCCAACACAGCACAGAATTCTGCTTTTCTGGGAGCCTCGGTTTTCAGGCTGCTTATTCGTTCAATTTGTGACTTCCACCATTTTTCAACGAGTGCGTAGAGCATGTTAAAATCCGCTTTTGTCTTCGGGTAGGTCATGTTAATTATGTTCATTTTTATACGATTTTCTCGTTCCAGGACTCTTTTTTTCTCTTCCTCTATTTCTCGACATTTCCTCAAGGCATATTCCTCACTCATTTTCTTTATAAACCGGCGTATTATCATTGCTCTGATGTACTTCTGTATGGTCCTCACCTTTCCTTCCAGGTCTTGGTTTTTGCGCCACTGCTCATAGTCAACGTATGGTTTAGCAGTGATTATTTTGTCAGTTTCCGTGCTGACGTAGTAGTCCCTGCGAGCCATTTGAGTGGCCTTATGGGAGGTCGTGTCTATCAATTTTTCCCGTGTAAATGTGGTTTGTGTGTCTCTGGTGTTTCTCTTCTCCCATGGTAGTTTTGGGGGATGTGGCGCTGACTGAGAAAATGCATGATGGTACTCAACGCCTGTCGCACAGTCCCTGTATCCACCAACAAAGGGCTTTTTTATTTTTCGGTTTTCTATTTCCACGACTACTTCCTTGTATTCAGACACACCTTTGTGATCCTTTCCCGTCTCGACGGTACAGGTTATGATATCGGGAACGGGTATATCTAGGAGATCGCTTTTCAGTGGCCATCGGTCGTTGTCCAACGTTACCAAGCGAAATGTCACAGTATCGAAAGGTTCGATTTCAGGCACAAGGTCGTATGCCGAGCTCTCATCGTCAACCTCCTTGTCGTCCCTATATATTATGAATACCTCGCAGGGCACCTTAAAAATTTTAGTCAAATCTTGTTTGATCTCTCGAAATGTCATAAAATATTTGTAGGCAGAGGTAAACGTATCACCAGAATTGAGCAGGAACTTCATGGTGACAATCAAATTTAAATTTCGAATTTTTTCGTTTGCGTCACGTGGCTTTATGTACCTCAACCTCTTCTCCTGTTTTTCCATCAACAAATTTTGCTCTTTGTCCAGCTCCGCTTTCTTCTCTTGAATGTATTTATCCATTTCCGCCCTGAGAATGGGATCTTCGTTTAGCTTCCTTTCTGACTCCGATAAGTATTCATTCCAATCAATTTTTTCGTAGGCAATGATGACCTCTTCCTTTTTTTCTTCTACCTTCAGTGTGCCTGGCAACGCCACCTTCGCAACAGGTTTTAGTAGGGTTAGTGAAGATTTCTCTTTGACGTAAACTTGTTCGACTTCCTCCTCTTCTGAATATTCTTCAGGTTCTTCCGTTACAGTTTCTTCTATTTTTTTCACTCCTTTAATTTTCACTCTTTTTTTAATTCGCCGAGACACTGCCTCTGCCTGCTCCGATGGTTTACCTTCTTCCTCCTCTTCCGCAGGTAAGACTCTCATTGACTGAAGTTGGTCTTTGAGGATGCTAATCAGATTCAGCTTTAGGTTCGGTTTGAAAATTGCTAAACTGTCGTTAACCTTCTGGACGATGTCCATCGGAACTCCTCTCCTGAAAATCGTTACAATTTCCTCGACGACTTGTCGCACCTTTTGAATCATGTCTTTAACGTTCTTTGAAAAGATGTTGTCTGGGTCTTGGACGAGACCTCGCCGTAACAATTCCATTATGATTTCCGCTTCTGTTTGAACTCCTCTGCCACCCTTGTCGCCTTCTTCATCCTCGTCAAAGGCAAAGCTCACTTCGCTTTCCACCAACTTTGGTTGCGGATACAGTCCGCTGACGTCGATTTCCGTTATCAGAAGCTTTTTCTTTTCTATGGGCTTCCGCTCCTGCAACGGTTTTTTTTCCTTTTCTTCGTCCGGTTCTAGTGGTCTAATTATCTTTTTCATTTTTTCTTCAATTACTTCCCGGTAGTCAGTTTCAAACTGAAGTTCACTCGGTGTTTTCTCTCGTGGTTGCATGAAATACTCCGTGATTCTCATTCCGTACTCGGATGAAGTGATACTCTCCAGGCTGGGCTTGTCTGTTGCTTCAACCTTGTCCAAGACGATTTCTTTTGATTCCATGTCAGGAATTTCCTCTTTCTCTCCTTCCTCTTCTACATCTTCAGAGCTGGCCACTTCTTCCAGCGGTACCTCAAACTCTACGGGCTCACTGGACTGAAGTGTTTCCACCATTCCTTTGGATTCGGCCTGCCCCATCAACATGTCGAGGTCGGACGGAGGAATCAAAGGGTAGTAGCTGTCTTCTCCGCCGAATTCTTCTCCAAAGGTTTCTTCGTAAATGTGTCTAGCCATGGGTTTTTTTACTTTGCCTTCTTCCGATGTTTCACTCTTGTCGTCTTTAGCGTTCTCTTCATTTTCCTTGTCTTCCTCATCGTTGACTTCTGACTTGTCTTCCACATCGTTAATACCTGGCTTGTCTTCTTCGTCTGACATATTTACACTTGACTATATCCGTATTCCCCCCAACAAAAAATACGAATTTTGCTTTTTTAGATAAAATATAAATAATAATATAACCGTGGCATTAACTGTCAGTACTCTTCCACGGGTCGGTTGTTGATCTTCTGACATGGTTGCTACGGAAATATTGATTACACGTTACGTTACCATCTGGATTTCCCAGAAGGACACGTGGCTGTAAATTCGGATAGCACAGTCCGGAGAGTGATTACTCACCTGGAAGAAATTATGGGCATACAGTTCAATACCATCTTTGAACCAAGTGATCTCTGGTCTCGGGAGTCCCTTGGCCATGCAAAAGAATGTGATCTTCCGCCCTAGCATATAGTCCAACTCAAAATGAGATGATTTAATTATTCGCGCACCCTGAATAAATAAAATACACTGTTAGATAAAATTAATTTAAAATAAACACAATTAAATGAATTAAGTCGAAGTAAAAAAATTGGTGAAACAAAGAGACACATTACGACATTTTATAAAATTATATTAAGCAGAATAAAAGAGTTGAACGGAAAAGGCTAACAGTCACGAGTTGTACCGAATGGATGATTTAGACAGTTGATGGTGATGATGATGATATTAAAATTAGTGATACGAAATGATACTAAACCAAACTGACAAAACATTTCCCAATTCAGTTGAATGTCGAATTATACGATTTGGTAGGAATAGAGGGAAAAGGGAAAAAGAGTAATCGTCGCTGTTTATGATGGTTGTGAAATGTAAAAAAATCGGCGGAAAGGTAGCCAAGGCCGCGAGTAGTTAGAAAATTTTACTTTGGGTTCCTGTGAGGGTTGTTTCACTGCTTCACTTACATCCTTGTGCTCGTAATAATTGCCGGCCTCCTGGTTCCTGGACCTTATGAGTATGGGCATTCTCATGCCGTACTTGGTACCTTTTCTCCCACCACCTCTTCTGCCTCCGCCACCGCCTCTGGCGCAGTCACCAACCTCAGCTAGTAACATGACAACAAAAAGGCAAGTCACTGCTGATGCTTTTATTGTTTTCTTCATTTTCCACATTTTTTCCGTTCACTGTGGACCGATTCGTCATTAACCGCGTGAATGACCGGAAAATAATTTCTTTAGTCGAAGAAAATCCCCGATAAGGTCAACGGAATGAGACAATGTCTACCTTCGTCACAGCCGTTTCTGCTGCTTTGCTTGCACCGTCACGTCTTGTCTCTCCCCGGTCACCACATTGTTCTTATTATGTGATTGGATGTAATTACTGTGTCAGATCAATTGAGAAATGTATCTTAAGTATGCGTTGTTTTCGGGTACTAACAACGAAAAGGATGTGGTTCCTGAGTTGATGTGTCAGCTCAGCTCAGCTCTTGTCAATTGGCATCAGTTGAATGCGTCGCCCTTCTTTTTACAGCAGGTACAGTCCCTTGACTCTCTCCCTCTGTGGATGATACCAATTTAATTAGTAGTACACTACGCACATCTACATTATCAATGGCCATTGCCTTCATCCTTTATAGTTGAAAGATACTTGTCTAGCGTTTCCTGTGAGGTGAACCCTCAATTCTGTTTCAATTTTACTTGGGCTACATTTCATTACTTGACTACCTCATTAATTAAGTTGGGCAATGCGCCATGGTTTTTACTTTATTTCGTGCCAGCAATAATTCTTTTTGTTGCTGTACTTATCGATGTTTTCTTCTAATACCCACAAATTCTTTTCAGGGGACTATGGAATGTTCCTTACATCAGTGGCTGCTATCTCGTGAATGGAAGCCTCATCCGAAATGACGCGACTAAGCCGAACTATGTAGAAGGAAGCCTTGATCCTGACATGGCATTCTGCTATCACATGAGACAAAAGGTAGCCCTTACATATTTAACAGTCTTTTCTGTAAAAAGTGTAATACGGAGTCGAATGTTTTGTCGTTTGTAGGGTCAATTCATGTATGTCAGCAACCGTGTTGACTTTGGTCATCTAATTAATTCGGATACATATGATGTGACAAGGACCCATCCAGACTTCTACCAGATTTTAGACAATAAATGGGACTGGGAGCAAAGGTAAGATATGCAACTCATACAGCACTTTAAAGCAGGTTCACCATCTATTTTGTACAATGGAGGTTTCATTTTGTTACAAACTGAAAATGGCTACCAACTGTAGATGCCTCGGTGTCTTTTTCATTGCAGGTATCTGCATGAGAATTACACGGAGAACTTAAATCCAGACAACCAACCGTTAATGCCTTGTCCTGACGTGTACTGGTTTCCTGTGGCATCCCCACGATTCTGTCGGGAACTAATCGAAATCTGCGAGACGTATGGGAAATGGTCTGATGGAAGTAACAAGGTAAGAGACACACCGTGACCAGATTGTATTTCAGGTATCGGAGAACGTGGGGACACGCGTTGGCAAGAGAAGGCGGCACACTTCTGGTAGAAGCAAAGGAAAGATGGATCTGTACTAATTGTCCGAGGTCGTAAACAATTTAATTTCAGGACCAACGTTTGGAGGGCGGCTACGAGAACGTACCTACTCGGGATATTCACATGAAGCAAATAGGACTCGAATTCCAGTGGCTTTACTTTCTCAAAGAGTATGTGAGACCCCTACAGGAAAAGGTCTTCACTGGATATTTTCATGACGTACGTTGTTCTCATTACAGGAGTGCCTTCTGCTTAAGCCTGCTGCTTCTCATCGGCATTTTTCATTACTTTTCATGTCTAGTTGGTTAGCTCGGAGGGAAGTTTCCTTCAGTCAACCCGTAAACGAACCTAAGAACTATAATGTTAGCGTTTCAACAACAAAAAAAGCAGTACCGAGTTGTGCCAGAGTTATGAACATGGCGAATGTTGCCACCCCTCATAGTTCTCACTGCCTTCTGTCCCTATATAAATTAGGAATTTAATCTTACTAAGAAGACGACAATTTGTCGCCATTGTTGTGCAGCAACCAGCAACCTTTTTCTGTATTCTAAGGAAGCGGATGTTGACGGAAGGATGACGGAAGGAAATTACCCTCACGACGTAGTTGCTCTAGTAAATTAGTGCATGTCTATGTGTGTTTTATGGGCTTTTAAAGGATGACCGACTCGAGACTGGATATGAGGCAGTACCGACTCGCGATATTCACATGAACCAGATTGGGTTCGAAAAGCAGTGGCTACATATCCTGGAACATTATATAGCCCCGTTAAACTACAAAGTCTTTATCGGGTACCAGGATGAGGTAAGCGACGTTACCTCGCCTATTAACTTCAAATTTCTGTCCAACTAATAATGAGGGAAAGAATTTTAAATGAAAAATGTCAGTTGCACGTTTACTACTAACTAAAGCTAACACCTACATTAGGTCACCGTTTTCTTCTACGCCAAAAGGTTTTAGAAGTCAGGCAAATAAGAAGTAACTATTAACTAACATCCTAATTGGGTTAATAATTACCGGTTGCTTGCCCAATTTGTCCAGTTAAGACAGTTTTGCATGATTGGTAAAATTTAAATTGCTATTAATATTTAGTCAGTACGCATAGTTTGACAGACTTCATCCAGTTTATTTTATAGTTTAGTCTAGTTAGTTGAAGTAGTTAATTTTTATTGTTTTAAACAAGTTACGGTTGGATTATAATTCGATTGCTATGAAACTCTGATAGTAGCCAAAAGTGACAACATAAATAGATTTTTAATAATAATTCTCATGATCCATTTGCTTAAGCAAAATATTTTTTAAAAAGCGTTATATCTTATAAAGTAGCATTAGTTTTGTTGGAAATACAGAAGAAGGTCTTTGGGTCACTTTATACTGAGGTTTATTTTTCAGCCACCCAGAGCCATCATGAACTTCGTCGTCCGGTACAAACCAGATGAACAACCGTCTCTGAGGCCTCACCACGACTCATCCACCTACACCATTAACTTGGCTCTAAACACTCCGAAGGTTGATTTTGAGGTGAGTTCGACGAGTACACAGGTAATGCACGGGTCTTCCTACACGGTCTCATGGAGCTTTGTGACGGCTGTCTTGTATTTTACAGGGCGGTGGCTGCCGGTTTCTCAGATACAACTGCAATGTGACACAAACCCGCCTAGGCTGGCTATTGATGCACCCTGGCCGGCTAACCCACTACCATGAAGGCCTTCTGGTGACGAAGGGAACCCGTTAC
Source organism: Polyplax serrata (assembly GCA_037055365.1). NCBI lineage: Eukaryota > Metazoa > Arthropoda > Insecta > Psocodea > Polyplacidae > Polyplax > Polyplax serrata. Next base: position 11,982,478 of record JAWJWE010000003.1, read on the forward strand.
ATCATGGTGTCCTTCGTGGACCCCTAGACGCGTCATATGATAGATGTCCATGAAGCAAAATCTACTTTAATTTAAAATTCTGGGTGCCATTTTCTGCGAATGGGTTGTTTGGACAATACTCTTGAAGTACCCATTCTCAATTATGAAAAGAAAAGGACTGAAAAGTGCCACTGCCAAGATAAATGCGTGTGCATTGTCTTAGTTTAGACGTATTTATTATTGAGTTTTAAATTGCGGACTGAGGATGGCTGCAATCGAGTGCAAAGGGTGCAAAGGCATCTCACTGCTCTTGTTGGCCCCCGAATTAAATAATGAATTCTTTTTTGTCTTTAAAGTAGAAATTAAAATGATTGAAATAGTTTTGTTACCAATTAGAAATATGTCGGCTTTAAATATAATTGAGAGATGATTTTTACATGTTATACCATGACATTACTATTATGCGATCGGTGTGTGGTCTTCTAACCAAGTGATACCGCCTGTCCCCCAAAGATTCACTGATTATAGTGCCAAATTCTGTACCAAATCTCAAATTACACAATTAAGAGACCAAGCTATGAAATAAATAAAATGAACAAAAGGTAGGAGAAAGAATATATGAAGAAGGAAAAGTAAAAATAATTCAAGTACCTACAAAACCATCTGTAGTAAATATAGACTTATGGAATATTCAAACTGTACATAAAATGGTGGCCATCTGTTCTATGAAGTGTTACTGTAAGTGGTACAACTAGCAAGAGTCTTGAAAATGTGTTGGCTACAGCATATCAAAAAGCACTAGAAACTAAAAGAATCTATTTTAATGATATGAAGAAATGATAAAAATATTATCATTTATACACTGCACAATTAATCATAATAATAATTGTTGTGACATCAGAAACCCCTATAACTCACAGAGAAGTTATTTGTCAATTAAAAATGGCAGAATACATTGTGTACATAGCATCTTTTCAACATGGTTGTGAATGCTACATAAAGAAACTCATTTTTTCCCTTCCCCTCAGTTCCTTTACTGGTAAATTCTGGTTAAGAATCCCACTCGAGATTAATCAAAAACATTTTGTAACATGAGCAATTGTAGGTTTGTACAGTTTTGAGGCATTTTGCCAATGCTTCCTTAATATGTAGTGCACAAAGATGACCACAACTTGCTTGAGTAAAACACTTTAAAAGGAATGTAAGGACACTGTATTTCTCACTGCAATTATAGTTTCTTATAAGTTAACAAGATATTTAATTTTATTTACAAATTGACTAACCTAAGTTACATAATTACACAAGAAGTAAAGGCTTAAGATTTTGGCTGCCAAAATTTGCTGCTTCCTCTTGTACCTTTTGATTTTGCCACAGGTTTCTTTGACTTCTCCCCTGATTGAGTCATTGCCTCCCTTGATTCATTATTTATAGTCTCATCATTCTCTGTTGCATTTGCCTTAAGTGTTTTCTTAATGTTTGCTATCTCTTGTTCAATTGCTTCCCTGTGTTTTAACCGTTGATTTTTCTCACTGTTTGCTTTATTAACCTGTGTTTCTATGCAAGCGAGAACGGCCTCGCAGGAGTCGCACCATTCCTGTAGGGTGTTGACGATGGCTCCTATATCCTCCTGTCTGATATCTCTTCCAATGGCATAATCCACCTCAAGCTGACTGTTTTTCTGATCCAATTTACCCTGTATTATATCCGAATACACGGCTTCTATAATCAAGTCTTCCAGATCTCGCACATTTTTAACATCGAGTTCTTGCAAAAGAACTGAGTACGGAATGCACTTCATCTTGGTGGCGAGTGTAACGATGGTCAGATGTTGCAGTTTCTTACGTTGTATGTCCGTTAGGTCTATGAACTTACTCCTATTACTGAGATACTGTCTGTAGGTACCGTAGGCAAATAGGTTGAGCGTATTAAAGAAATTTACGTTAGGAGAGTTGTCCAATTCCAGTATGTTTGGCATATCCAGAAGCTCACCGAAGACGTGAACACCCGGCGCTTCGAGCACTTGTTTTATAAGTTCCAATGCAGCAGCACCTTTGGCGCTTTTCGCCAGAAGAACAAATTGTTCTAGGGGGTTTCCTCCACCCGACCCGGCGTTTTTCTCCGCCATAGAATTGTTTTTCATTACTAAAATGAAGATGCCACCCTATTTAAAGCGACTTAACCTACGGCTAAGACAAAACAAATTTTTAACGTCAGGGGGCGCAACGTTCCCTCAATGTTGGCAACGCTGCTCACTGCATCACCGCCAAATTTGAATTTTGCCCACTTCAGCAATTGCCACCTTCCTTTATAACAAAAGATTGACAAAATAGTATTGAACATCACGAAGAGAAAATGTGAATACTTCTAAGTAGGAGGATTTAGCTATCATTACAATTCTAAGCTCTTGCTTCTTTGTTGTATTTTATAGAGTCACATCATACAGGGATGTGTAATTAACAGTTTTTCTCACTCTTTTCCCTGACCTATTTGCAGACCCTCGACTCGCAAAAAAGTTCAATCCTGACGAGGATTTTATGAACCATCAGCTTTTTACTATGTGTCCCTGGTTCTCTCCTCAAATGAATACAGAGTTACGTTCCAAAAATTTTACATATACAGCTTAGACTTGTACAGTCTGAATCCTATCAGTAAAGTCCGAGTGTGAACCCAAAAGGCGAAAGCATTTTATTGCTCTTGTTACCCTCACAGGGAATGTTCCTTAAGATCTTAACTGACCTTAATTGAAATGTCACTAAATAATACGCCGGTTAGACAAAAAGAGACAAAAAGTTGCCATCTGAGTGGAGTCATTTTCCAAGCTCGGTACATATACTTCTCAACCTTCCCGCTCATTCACCCCAACCTCGAAAGGAGACGCAGTGCTCCTATCCTTCTATACCTTCTCGAAGTAGTGGCGTAGCGGGTACTCCACGGCATTAGCTTCGGTAGCTAGGCCACCTGGGGCCTCTTCGGAGGGTGGATACACAAGTTATGCTAATAGCTTATCTGAGTGGAGTCACAATTTTTGTGAAACACGTAGAATGAAGCAAACGAGTAACCGGTAAGTCTACTAGTCAAATTTTTATTTTGGGGTTCCGTTAATTTCACTCTTATGCTCAGTAGTCTCAGTATTAGTTGTTTTAAATACTAGCGTCTCCTGTACTTTTTTCTCTCCGTTTCGAGTAGTGCTCCTATCTAGACAACCGAAAGCATTATATATTTGAATTAAATTAACGATAGAAGTGGTATTTTTTGGGAATGTTGGAAATGAAAACTCAGTTTATAAAATAAGTTTTGCTTTATTTATACACTGTTTAAAAAAAATGTTTTCCTTTAATTCATTAAATAGAAAACAATCTTTGACTATATTCCCAGTCTTCAGCTTCGTTCTATGGTCACAAGCACTTCTGGCCCGCAACTCCTAAGTGGTGGTTCGGGTCAAGGTTCAAATTGGCTGCTATCTTTGCCTTTCGAATTGTGGGTGGTACCTCTCGGTGGCCAGGCCTTTTTTTCGCCGATTCCTGAAAAGAGTTTCTGTTGCGTGATGGCAGATCTTTGAGTTGAGACCATTTGGCGTCAAATAGAATACTCACAGATTGACTCATCATCGCTTCGATTACTTCAGCCCTTCTCTCATGATCAACGATTGAGTTCGTGCTGGTGCGGGACTGGGTCGTTACTATGGGCTTGAAGCTCCGTTTTCCCGTAAATACTTGAAGAGGAACAAAACCCAAAGCCGAATCTGTTGACTTGATCCCTGCCGTACTGGCGGTTACTTTAGTCTGAAAGAAAAAACATGAATGTAAAAGTCTTTTTCAAATTTTTCTAAATACAAATTTGTTTCATTTTCTTATTTTGGGTTGAAGGGTACCTGGGGTTTCACTTCCGTTTTTTTCTGATTATACCTTTGAACACCACTAGACCCTTGTTGATTTTGATTACCCTGCTGATGGCCACTAGTGGAATTTTGGAAATTTTGTTTGGGACGTTGGAGGACCCATTTTGGAGGTGGGTAAGGCAACTTTGGAGGAACAACTCCATGATTTTTTTCTAATTTGCGATTCTGAAATTGATTAACTTCCTGAGGGACTTGACACCTGCTTCTCTCTTTTGACGTTGCATTGAACAAGGCATCTGACATATTCTTTTGGTTTTCCATCACTCGTTTATAACACATTTTTCGGGTCTCCGTCTTCTCGGGAGCGTGAGCAAAATTTTCAGCAATTGTGGCCCGCTCTGGGAGTAATTTATAATTAATCGGGTTTCTGTCAGAGTGAGGCAACATACTCGACCCCGACGTGACGGTGTTTATCTTTTGAAAAAACATTTTCACCGGTTCTTCAATCCCCTCGAATTTCGGTGGACCCTGCTGATGAAACTGCTGACATTGTCCTTGCGATTTTCTTTCCGATTGTCCTTCGTTTACACCGATTTTTAAAAGTTTCTTAAGTGTTTCCTCTTGTGGTTTTGTTTGGTTTGACCACATCATTTTGAACTGATCATTGATTTTTACGTTCTCCTGTGGGAGTGCCTTTGGTTGTGGTGGATGCTGTGATTCTGGTAGCATTATCAAAGGTTTCTGGTTGTTGGCCCACTTCGCGAACGCCGACACAGGATTATCCTTTAATCTATTTAACCTAACTGATTGAATTTTGTCGTTTACGTTTCCGTCTTTGTGGTACACCACTTTTTGACAGTTTCGGTTGCCCTCCGAAAGGTTCAAGAAATACGATTCGGGCATTTTGTACACTCTGTTTTCTTTGGAATTCAAGGCCAGTCCACCGACGAAGGGTTCTTCGAAAAGTATATGATAAGTCGTTTCGGCGTTTTTATCACCTTCAATAATTCCTGGAAGAAGAAAGAATAATTTACAAAGTGTTCTGCATTTCACGTTTTTGGTTCATTTTCATGGGATTTTTGTTCAACGCACCTATTATTATTCCTCTTAATCCCGTTGGAACTGTGTACGAGGATCTAACAGACACAACTGTATCGAACAAAAGGTGTTTGACTGATTTAATCGGTGGTAAGTTACCTATGACCAAGTCGCTCTGAAAAAATTTTGGACAAATTTTATAAGTTTCTAAGTGATGGACGTTGTTGTTTGTCATAGCCAGTAATGTCAATCAACGAATAATTATTATTTTTTAGTGTCACCTTGTACAGCAGACTGGGTTTAACTTGAATTGTTTTGACAATGCTTTTCCGACGACTCCGCCGCAATTGTTCTTCCAATTTAAGTACTGTACTGCGATTCAAAACCTGACTGCCACACATTACGAACTCAGTTTTCCTATGCTCCTGCTGATCGATCCAGTTTACAATTTCTTCCATGCGCTCCGTTCCTAGAAAAATAAACACCAATTGGTGGTATGTTTAAAAGTGTTGATATTTGTAATGCATAATAAAGTTGTGATGTCAATAGGATGTAGGATGTTAACTTGTTTGATCAATACGAGCCTGACAATTATTTTCACGGAACTGAATGTAGTAATGTGCAATAATGGATCATTAACTAGAGTTTAGTTTTCCGGCTCCCTTATCTTCAAAATACGTCTGTTCCACTCACCGTCGGATCCCGGAAAAATGTCTTCCATTGCAATCTTCGGATTTTCCAAGTTACAAGAAATGCTTTCAACGACTTTGGGAAATTTTTTCACATATTGAGAAACAACTTTGACCGCATTCAGCGAATACTGCCAGAATTCGTTATCCCTCCTGGTGTATCCGGGCAACTCTGCGTTGGTGCTGTTCATTTTCATTTGCAATCCAATGTTGACCTTTGAATTTGATTCTTTCTTGCCACCGGGCACCCAAGTATCAATGAAAATGAAACCAGTAATCCGTGCAAAAAGCCGACAACTTATTCCTAGGTTTTTGGCTGCCATTTTACCTAAAAATTTGTACACGGTCAGCTTCCCTACATTTAATAAAATTTTCATGTTTAAATTAAAGGAAACTTAAATATTACTTACAACTCAAATACTTTTCCGAATGATGTGAATGTGGTGAGTCACCCAGATTTAAACTTTCGACTGCGTGTAACTGAACCTGCAGTCTACCGTTTTTTATACAGTATGAACTGTCTAGAATACGACCCATTGAACCGAAATGTGGTTGACCCAACATGAAAACGATCGAGCCGACTGGAAATGCATCGCTCAAATATCGATACTCGTTTCCTTCCGTATCCTCCATCTTCTCCCTAATTACTGTTTGAAGGGGCCATGGAATTGTATTTGTTGACCAGAATTTTACCGGAGTAAGACAAGTTGGGTCGTCAAACATATACCTACGACCCTCTAAAGATTTTACGTAAAGTAAAACTTCGGTCTTCCCAATATCTACACCCCTTTTTCTGAGGTACGTCTCTTTTTGAAACTCAACGTTTTTCAACCATGCTTGCTTTGAATTCACATCCAGAATTTTTTCATTGATTTGACCATCTTCGGTTAGGCTCAGCATGACCTCACAGTCACTAACAGCTGCAACCTTACCCTGCACTGGAAAAGGCCAGTTTACTTGGATGGTTTTCCCTAAAAGATCATCAGCCAGAGCCTGCAAAGGGGGGCAATCACTTTCGGTTATAGATAACATTATACTCTCATCTCGACTAGGAGCGTGGAACAAGACGACTTTGCAATTTGTCAGAGAACTAGTGAAAGGAATTTGTCTTAGGGTGGGATACTTCAGTCCAGGCAGGCCGGTTCCTAAACCGAATTTTAAATTGGACCTTTGGACGGTTACATCGGCTCCAAGAATGTCCATCCTCTGTGCGTGATTCTCGGCCACGTTCGGAAAGTATTCGGGGGCCTCGTAACAGCCAAGGTTTTCATTGGTATATGTGTACACGTGCATAGGCCCATGTCTGTTACGCATTTTTTCTTCGGCCGTAAGTTGATTGTCGTAGACTGCAATGGCATCTGTCAATCTTTTCTGAAATTACAAAAATATCACTGTTGTTACGGTCCCTCGCGAAAAAACTCAAAGGCACCACCAACTCCAAATTCAGGGTCATACCTGATCTACGAATGGTATCAAAACGATACCTTCCCATGGCATTTGATTGGCGTGTACATCAATTTCAAAATCCAAAGGGTAGAAATCGATAATTGGTGATTCTGATGACGTCATGAGATGTTGATATGGCTGTGGAACAAGTTCCTTGCTGAAACAAGTAATTTAAGTTTAAACCCTATTCAGCTCACTACAAGAACACTCAGACGTTAACAAAACTTACCTGCCCGCCGGAAGAATAGCCATAAGTTGTTGAAATGGTAAAAAAGGTTCACCCATCTCGAAGTCCAAGGTGTAATCCTTAAAATTGATTACATCCGAAATGTACGGCGAGTAATGATGAGGATAAAACCACGTCCAGCTTTGACATCCGGTAAAGTAGTAGTATAAATTCCACTGTATAGCCCGGATGTAACCCTCCGCCTGATTCTTTAGAATGTCACTTAAACAAAAATATATGTAACATTTTTGTTGTGTTTTGTTGACGTTTCGAGTTGTGACTGACAGAACGAGTAATCCACGGTCCCGTCTGTATTCTACAGGTTGATACATACTCTGTGACCTCTCCAAGGCCCATCTTATTAGAATAGTAGTCAATTTTCCTCTGACGGAATTCCATCATGAATGTGTCACTCTCTTCGTCCTCGCACTCGTCGTCCAAAAACATATCGTTTGTTGCTTTTATTAGACTACTCAATTCATCCCTTAAACCCGATGACTTCAATTCTGTCACTTCATAACCACACATTTCTTCTTCATTGAATATATCCTCTTCCTCATCCTCAATGTATTCCTACAATGAAACAATCAAAATTTTTAACTCATCTTCTAATTAATCAACGAAATCCGTTTTTGATATTTTTAACTTACTTTTCCAATTAATAACTTTCGACCAAGTTTACCCTCAAGGTATTTGAGATCACCATACACTTCTTCAAACATCTGCATATCATGTTCTGCTAGTTTCGACATGAATAGTTGAAACCTGGGTAAATTGAGCTGACCATTCTCATTCAGGTAGCCTTCCAAGGTGGGTAAAACTTCCTTATATGTTTTGTAAAGAATAGGAAGAGCATTGGTATTTATGTAGAGATCCGGAAGATGTGGAATGAAATCATTTCCCAATAAGAAAGTCATTAAAATCTGAAAATATCACAAAGAATGGCAGTGGTATGGAGTAATTAGTCTTAGAGGTCCCAAGGTACTCATTCCTACGTTTAGACCAAGAGTTTAGAGTTTCATCTTCAAATACAAACCCAGTCATCTATAATATTATCTAGGTTGAATTTGAATGGCAGTTTGTCTTTTACTTCCTCAAATTCTATGTACAAATAGTCTCTCAGGTACGGCAAATGAATCATATTGTATTCTATTTCATTAATACTTAGCATTCTCTTTTTCTTTCCAAACTCAACCTGAAATGTAATGGGCATTTAAGTCTAAAGAGCATTAAAGTCAGAAATACTTAAGTGTACCACATGATAGTTCACCTTCTCTTTGAGTATGTAAAAATTGGGCTCATGTGTTGCTAAACCCAACATTATAAGATCTGCATCTGAGCCAAAAAGGCAATGCTTCAAGTTTGGGTCATAATCTGGTTGTGTTCTCATGTACCTAATGTAGTCCATGATTTTGTGTTCCCCCTCTCCAGGTGTCTGTAAAAAAATCAATGTAACAACTGAAATAAGAGTGCTCTATAACTTTCAGTGCCCACTTCACTGAAATGTTATGTACCTGATGTCCTGAGAGTATCACTTTACATTTTTGCCATGTGGGATCTGTTGATATTTTACTTGTGATAAAATACTTTAACTGCTGATGAAGTTTATGCATGAAAACTGTACCTGGGCTAATGCAGTTTGAATCAAAACTAGAAACAAAATAATATCAAATTATTTCTGTTTATAAGATCTTTAAATAGAATCTTCTGCTTGTTTCTATTCTATTCACACTTCTGCATGATGCATGAAAATTGTTTCCTGGCCAAATGCATAAATATTCAAAGTACATATATAATCAAAGGGAGACTTTGCAGCATGCAGGCAGCTTAACTGGAATGATAGTAAAAGAAAATTTGGTTCATTACATATGAGGAAGTATAATAAATACAAGAATGTTAATTAAGTTTTTGCAATTGAAAGTTTTTCAACCCAATTAATCTAATTGGTCAATTTTAAACTCCCCTGTGTTTATTTTCCTTATATGAAAATAAACATTACCATTGGCTCTATAAAGGAAAGAATTCTTGGTTGTCTTACAGCAGGTCTTAAGACATTTAGAAAAAGATCTAGTGAAACTTTAATATTAGCAGCACAAAACAAAAGAAAGCAGGTTATATATAATAAAAAAAAAATTATTTGCTTTTAAATCATAAGATTTCAAATATTTTTTTAATGTTTTTACTGTCACACTTAACCTAACTATTCTTTACATTGCATACAGGAAACTTGGAAAAATGATGTACCTTTTCTTATTTTGAAAATCCAATTTTACAGAAATTTTGGTTCATTGACTCACCTTTCTTTAATTACTTTTTCTCCTTTTTCCAAAAGTTTTTTATTCTGTATTTCAACGTCTTTTACTTTCCTAAAACGTCTAGCTCTTTGATTATTCATTTTTGCTCTGGGTGCCACTCCATCCACAGCCAAAAACAGTAATTTCCTAGGCTTAATCATATTGAATAAAACCTAAAATTAATTGTCATTATTGTGATATATGATCGTTTCGCTGTACATAGACAATTAGGTAAATGCTGAAGCAGAACTTACTTCTACATAAAGAAATATACTGTTAAAAATCTTTTCTTCTGTTATTGTAAAACTAACGTCAACATCATTGGGATGAGAACATTGGTGTATGATGCCGTTCATGTCTAAATAGAAATTATCAAAAGCTGTAATCTGAAAATGAAAAAAATATGTCACATCTTGACAAACGGCGGAATAAACTTGCACAGCTTCCAAAAGCGTACATTTCGTGAGGAGTTCATTTCAAAGCGACCGAACTAGTAAAACGGTGAAAATTATTATTATTTGTTTTCGGTTTCAAACTTCAAAACAAAACAACATACCTCTGCGTTTGCGGAAAAATCCACTAGACAAGGATACCGCTGACTTAAAAATCGAAATAATTTCGGTACCCCCATGTTTAAAAAAGTGAACTTCTTTTTACGAAAAAATAACGATAAAATATAATGTCTTTCTATTAATTTTCCCCCAAAAAATTGAAAAAATACAAAACTATCGTAAATACGTTCGGTTTCCCTGTTGTACGTGTCAATCGAGCTGTGTGTATATGAAAACACACTGTCTCTTTCTCTCTCTCTCTCACACACACACTCACACACACAAATACACACCATTAAGGTCAGGTGTTTTGTAGATGACGGCAAATTCACGTTGCAGCAAATTTGTTTCGCAGCAAAATCTTAACGAGTGTTTTAGCGCCGAGAGAACGCTAAGTTGAACTCAAGCGAACTTGCCTAAATTTATATTTTCAAGGATTTACGCTGAGAAAGGCCATTGGGTCTTCTGTTTCTTCCGTATTCGATACCTGAAATTCTAAGTTCTTTACGTGTCATGAGTCAGTTACTTTCGACCAACCAACAGCAACAAGTGAGTTTTGCCCTTTTTCGTCTTGTTCAAAACCGAATTTACATAATGACATGGTTCTTCGTAATTTAAAATCGAAATCCCAAAATTGGAGATAAAAATTCGCTATGAAATTATACACGAAAAAAAGAAAAATACCAAGGAAAGGTTTTTAGATAGAGGTGGAGACGGGAAATATAATTTTTAACCGGGAAGGAATGGGTGTTGCGTTTTAGAAAATTTTTTTATATCGAAGCCGTCATTACCCAGAAAATTCAAAACAAATGCATGAGGAAGATGTCAGGGTCAATAAGTAAAGTAAGACTGCTGCAAAATCATTACCACCCAGTGGTAAAATTATAATAAATTATATAATACACTGAAATCTAATATCAGTAAAAGTAACACTAACGGAGAGTAGACAACAGTTGAACGAAGATGGGGTCCGTTTTGGCTGCTTTTTCAAACGCTTGAACAAATGAAATTTTTTGCTTTTCATCCTTCAGCTGCACACAAAGAGAAAAATTTCTTATTTCTCATAAATTTAAAATTCTACTTTTGTCCCCATTCAGTTAAATTTTTTTTGTACTTCACTCTACATCATCCCATTTTTATATATGCTTTTGTTCAACTCATTGAACCCAAATTTACAATTTCTACTTAAATTTCTCTGCTATTATTTGGTTAGTCAATGTCAAATGTCATTCTTCTAGTTTTTCAGGTCTTCTATCTCTGGCTTACACTAATTTTTTGTCTAAGTTTTCACTGCTAAATTATACGATATGGGCATTATTATTATTAGTAGTAGTAGTAGTAGTTGTAGTAGTAAAAATAATTTTTAATATCTTAAGGAAGGTTTACGTGAATTACCTGTTTGTAAAAAAGAGCCCCGGATAGACAAAGCAGTCTTTTATCCTCTGTTTCAGTCATTCTGATTCGGGACTGTACAAGTGGAAATAAAGATCGCAACCAGGGCTCACTGCTGGCGCTCACGAAAAAACAATTCAGGATCCAAATCGACATTGAAATGGGCAATCCCTGGATAAAACTGGGCAGGGAAAAAACCACCCAATCTTCTAATAAACTAACTTCAGCCCTCTCGAACACCTGAAACGAAAAATAGAAATGCGGTCATGCCGAATCTTAGTGCTTTGTCCTTTAATCACCATCAGTTACCGTAAAGAGAAGTCCAGCAAGGATTTTTTGATGGGGCTGCTGGGAGGACAAAAACTCCTGAATAACTTTGGTCAGGACGTCCGACGCGGTGAAGTCCATCAAAACGTATGACAGGACTTCACCAACGACTTCTGCTTCTTTCGGATAGCTTCTCTTCAATTTCTCAAACAGAACGTTTATTTTTTCCATGTCTTTCATAACCTTTTCAGGATCCTCTTGCCCCGTAACTAGCTGTCTGATGTCTTTGGCTCTTTTATCTGAAACAACGTTTTGAAATTAAATATTCTCTCCAATGCTCTCTTTTGGAGTTCACCAGAGAAACAAACCTAAAAAGGAGAGTATCACCATCAATTGCAGTCCATGCCGGGAGGTAGCAACCGAGTTGGTTGAAATTATGTCCAAGGAAACCTTCAAAACTTGGTCCTTGAAATTATCATCCACAACGGTCGTCAAGAGGAGACGTTCAACGCCCTGGAAGAAAGGTCAAGAAAGTTAATATTCAAAAAACCGAATTGAAAGAAAACGCTGAACTCAGGGACGCATTGATTGTCCAATGTGTACAACCAAATCAAAATGACCAGGATAACATTACCCTAACTAGAAGTTCCATAAGAGACTCTGAACAGTTCTTCATCCGCAGTGTTGACAAAATGAAACTTAAGAATTCGTCTTTTAGATCTCCGATGGTAGACTGGTAATTTTGTAACAGGTAAAATATCAGAGACCAGTTACACCGTTCAAACTCTACCGTGGTAGCCTCCCTAGAAATAAATCAACTGATGAAACAACACGAGACTAAATTCCTCTACTCTTCCGGAGAACACTTACTTTCCGAATTTAAATTGTTGAACCATCTCAAGCGCAACAGGAAGAAACGTATCAACTATATTAGTGACAAAATTGGCCTCGTCTCTGTCGAAATTCGAACCTGAGGGAGGTAAAGTTGGGTGGTTGACGGAATAGACGGAACAGACAACGTAACTTTGAAGAAGGTAAAGAAGGCCTTGGACAGTAGCCGTCCGACATGGCAAACTGCTACCTTTCAGCATGAGTTTTTTTATCTTTTCACAAGTATCATAATCCTAAAACAAAATTCGAATGTAGAATTTGTCAGGGGCCAAAATCAAGGAAACCCGGATGTTACCTACCGGAAGAACAATTGCGGCAGCCTTAGCAGATCCGAGGATTAACAGTGGAAGCAGAATTGTATCCTCTTTGACAATAATCTCGTCAATCCGAAGGCAAAAATTTAACAGCCATTGGAAATGCGCAATATCAGTGAAAAGATCGGATATCACAATGGCGCTCTTCAGGGACGACGTGATGATTCTAATATCAGGTGACATCTGAAATGTCAAAAAATTAGGTATAAATTGTCTAATGCCTTTGCCTTTGGCATTCTTTGAATCAACAAATTAAGTACTACACCTGATACACCCACTGACCATATAATTCGGTCAGTAAATAAATGCAAGAGGGTAAATCTAGTCCTTCAGTGATTAGCCTTTGAGAGTGTTTTTCATACAATTGACTAGCGATTTGTTTGACGGCCGTCCATAAGTATTCGACCGATAGTAATCCATTCATATACCTGTAATGTGTACAGAAAATAAACTTATATAGGCGATCAAGTACATCATTTAAACGTAAGAAGTACCTTTAATACCTCTCGTCTCTTTTAGATATCTCTAGATTATCTAAAAAGTGGTACGACCTGTCGTTCACTAGACCTGCTTTATAGATGCCACATACTAGAGGTAATTTCTGGTACAGGTTTTTCATTTGCAACAAATCGCGGCCGTGGTGAATGAGTATTTTCGATTGAGTGTCGATCATGGTGTTCTTCAGAAGAGTTGTTATGCCTTCAACAGCAATGGAACTAGCCTGAAAAAAAGGAAACATCATTAAGTTCACTCAAGGTAAACAAGCAACTTTTCTTTCACACCTTGTATCACTTTTCTCTGCTATTACCTGAACCATAAACCCTGTTTGTTCAGCTGGAACATCGCTTTGAGTATTGAATCCCAGGACAGCTAGTAAAGCGACCCAGATTTCCTCAAATTGTTGTTTGTTGCGCCACCCGACAAGTGAAAACTTTGAAATGAAATCCTCGAGAACATCGATGTCTTGCATTTCACAGGTCTCTGGCACTCTCAATATATTCTGACTTAATTCAGGTATTCGGCAAACATTAACGACAACGTTTCTATAATATAAGCATAAGTTTAGAGTATGTAAAGGTACATTGGATGTAAAATGTCAGAATCGGAATATCTCGTACCGCATGCAGTTTATCAAATAGGACGGCAGTAAAGCGATTATTGGTTTGGTAGTGACCAAATCCAGCAAGAGACGCAGTCTCCATACGTGCATGTCTTCTGACCCTTGCTTATTCTTTTCCTGAAGGCGACAGAAAAGTGAAAATGGAATCAGACTCTTTAATATGTCGTAGAGATGACTGATGATGGAGTTCAGGCTGCCTCTATTGGATGACATGAAGCCACGGACTCTTTTACTATCCAACACTGCGGCGCAGCATTTCAGGCCAATTTCCATGTTGCTTTGGTTAACCGCGGGACCGAAGTCAACGTTTTGCTCCTCAATGTTCAGCCTTATTACCTAAATAGTATAAGGGAAATCAAGATTAGACCTTCAAATGTATAGTGTATTGACTCTACAGAAGCAAACTTTTACCTCTATGCAGAAAGCAGCGAATTCGGTCGTATTTTCCAGGTGGGCTTCCTCCAGATCCGAACCTGATGCGTACGTGACTTCCAACAAATACGTCAGTGATGAAGCAATATCCCACATTAACTCTTGACATTTAACTTCTTGATTCACAGCCTCTGGTGAATTGAAGTGAAGATTTGAAGAATTGAGTTGAACCTTTTCGCGAAAACTGATTACTTCTCGTCTGATTTCACCCACCACTTGAAGGACCCGACTTTTGGCCATTTTAAAAAGAAGATGATCTTGCAAAGTCAGTTGTCCAGGACTCCCATCAACTTCTTCAGTTGCATACTTCTGCCTGTGAATTGAATGAACTACAATGTGCAAAAATGAGAGTACTCTAATTATCAGAAAAGAGGTACGGTGATACCTTAAGGTTTGTGGAAACATCAAACAGTCTTTGAGAACTTTTACGTTGAAATTTGACTCAGCAAACACTTCTATGATCTTTTCGGGGCTCAAATTGTTGAGAAGGGATGCAATTTCCGGTCCAGGAGGCGTTAGTTGGCAACACCTGGGTGTGAAATGCAAGCAGGTTTAACAGTTTATTAGACTGAAATGGGCATTCCTGGCACAAAGCTGTATTCTCACCTTTGCTTGACTTGATGAAAGTACCAGTCTTCATTTAAAGAAACGTTTTTCAGATCATCAGTTGAAAACCAATCCGGCGGGTAAATATCATTGAATTCGGATCTTAAAACGCGAAGGCTGAGCCTCTTCAAAAGGCTCCACAGATTAAAGTGCCTGAAAAGAAACAGCAATTTGACAAACCACTGTTTTAGTTTTACATTTTTTCGGAAGTGTTATATAAGTGTAACCTCTTGAGATATTTTTTGTCGTTGAAGAACAACATCAAGTGGCGAAGAGATTTTTCGTCAATTTCGTCGGCGAGCTTGTCATTGGGCAGAGTCAACAGGAACTCAACATGACGACAAGCTGTTGATCCAGCCAAAAGGGACAACGCTAGTCGTGGTGTGGCTAAATATCGGTCCACCAAGAGCCGTAGAAGCGATGTACTGTGGGAGTTGTCGGTCACTTCCAACAGACGCAGAAGTTTTTCAATGAAACTGAGTTCACATTTTTCATAATTTTGACATGAGATGACGTCAAGAAGAAATGCCCAGTCCGACTTCCTGGCGCGAATTATCAAAATGAGTTCCTTAATGGGAATCTCGTGAGAAAGAATGAGCAGTTCCCGAATGTTGTTCCGCAACAAAAAATGTAAGGTGTCTGTGTCGTCGATATTGTCACACTGAAAAATTAATGTTTGATTGCCCAATTAAATGTATCAAATACGAGAAGAAAAAAGAAACGACACCTACTAAATAATCAGTCAATGCAATGACGCCACACCATTGCACAAACTTCGCTGAGTGTGTCACAGGTCGACAAACAATCTGGTTCCAGTAGTTTTGGTCACAGTAGTTCAAAAGAGTTAAGAAGTACGAAAACTGGCACGTCAACAACGGGCACAGGTAAGTTAGTCTTTGGAAGAGGTCCAAAACCGGGGATAAAGAGTCCCGCTCTTTTGTCAACAGCTGGCGGAAAGAATTAGTAATCCTGTGGAAAGTACCTAAACATAAAGTTTAAAGATCACTAAGGGCTGCTCATTGGCTCCAGTACCCAGACAAGCAGCAGACTCACCGGATTTAACAATATGATAAATGCATACGAAGAATATAGAGAGCTTTCGTTGTAGGAGAAGCGAGGACGGCAGCGAAGTGAGAATTTTATTGGCGACTACAGCAATGGCTTTGAAAGTGAACCTAACGAATGTTTCGGAAGGTTCAAAAACTTGGAAAAATGAGTCGAAGTTGAAAGGATCCGGGGACGAGATGCTACTTGTGGGAATGAAAGTCGTCAGGTTGATGCTCGGTGATACTTCTTCTAGTCTGTTTAATAATGCGTCTTCCTTGGCAAAGAGCACCGTCTCCAAAATAACGGTGACTCTCGACAACCAACGATTTAAGGATACGCTGCAGTTCTGTAACACCGACAGTAATCAAATATTTGTTCCAATGAAGTATGCCTCATTGCACTTGAGGAGGAAGCTTCTTACATAGTCGTTTGGTTCAACAAACATAACCGAAAGAAGTGAATCGATCGGTCTAAGAACATTCGGAGAGAGTGCTGACATTAAGTTTATGAAAGAATTTTGACCCTCAAAGGTATCGATCTGAAGTCGATCCTGCTTGGACAGGGTGAGCATCACATCAGCAACCTATAATTGAATATATGAAAGAACAATAACGTCCAAAAAACTAAGCTTAAAGAGTAGTTTAATTAGAAGTTTAGGGGTCCTCGTACCTGTCTCGACCAACGCTTCCATCTTTCTTTATTTTCGTTGTGTTTGCTGTCGTTGAGCACCAAAGCAAGCAAGTCCATGACCTTTGGAAACTCTGCTAACCTCAAAAGCATAGAGAGTAAAACTTCACGTTGCGTCTCCAGCTCCTTGTCTTCTGAGAGGTGTCGCAAGAGAAAAACGTCCTCTACAACGGGTACCAAAGCAGGTATACCTGAAAAAAACAAGTAACCAACAATTCTCTTTCTTTATAAAAAACTGACTTCAATGAAATTCAGGATTTACAATGCGTCTGAACGGGCTGATCGCTTGCCATCAAGCCGTCGCAAAGCTGCAGTATTTTAGGTATGCTCATTATTGATTTGGAATGTTGCTTCTCGTACGACAGTAAGATAAGAAATTTGAAGATATGCGGAAGAAGAATTTCGACTTCTCTGAAAGGTAAATTCAGAGTTCAACATATGATGATCAGTTCAATGTACTACCTAAACGAGTTGTGCTCCATGACTCACGGTATTTGTCCCTGTTCGATTAATTCGAACTGTTTCAGAACAAATCCGACAAAGACCTGTTTTTCATCCAGCAGACAATAGTTAACACGAAGTTGAACGAGTTGATTTAATAGTTGAAGAACGTTTGACTGAAGTTGCACATTCCCAGAAATCGTGTAAAGCTAAAATATAAAGGGACGTCAGTAGTTTCAGAAATTATGAGGTGTTTAAATGCTGGATTTCTTACTTGAAGGGATTTGACAACCATCGGTTCAAATAGTCTGATGTATGTGGCCAGCCAATTTTTGTCTGCAAACTTTATCACAAGTTTTCTTTCATGTCTTCTGAGACGGCCATTTAAATTATCGCATTCCAAAGAATTCTGATTGATTCGCCGGTGAATTTTTTCTACCGAAAGCAATGCAAGGTCAATTAAAACGTGATGAAAAGAGAGCGACAGAGAGAGAGAGAAATATATCTTACCTGAAAGAAACTCAGGAGGCAACTGAAACAGTGTGTCAAATAAATACAATCCTTGGTAACTGAAGTAGGAAAACTTTTTTTCTTCCCAATTTGAAGCCAAATTTATACCAAACAGAGACTTCAACAGCTGACTGACGCAGACTACAGTCGGAGATGACCTAAAGGATACAACGCTTCTTAGGTACGACAAAATTTCTTCGGCACATCGTCCTGTTTCCCTTACTGTCCCAACCTCTAATAAAACACAAAGGGTAAACAGATTCGACTCCAGCAGGTCCAAAAACTTATCTCCGACAGGTTTATCCAAAGATACCTGAGAGTGTAAAAATGAAACAATTCACCTGATTCAGAACAATCACATGTTGACAAGTGAATTAAGTAGTTACCCTATAGGTTGCGTGAGCATTCCTTAGTAACTGCTGAAGTCTGGTGTATTGCGCGGTTTGTGCGAGTCCTGACGAGTGTTTGTTTTTCTTTTCTTCTGCCTTGTCGGTTGTTTTTTTATCATGTTTCTTTATAGGAGACAAAAGTGGTAGAAGACTGTTTCCAGGAAATGCAGAGGATGAAGTCGTTGTAGCAGACATTTCCGTTGTGTTGCTATGTGCAACTTCTTCAACGAGAGAGGTGTAAAAGTTCAGAACTTTCAGAACGTGAGTAAAAATTTCTTCGGCTAATTGAGCCAACTAAAACGAAAAGGTAGAGTACGGCTTGAAAGGGTTGTTTGAAGATAGGTAGTAATAGATAAAATAAATCTGTACCTTTTCGCTCTTGAGAACATTCCACAAGGGTTCAGGCATGGTCTCGTTCTCTCCCGTTGGTACGGACACTTGGTAATTTGCTTTTAGGTTCGATATAGAGTGTCCTACAATTAAAATTAAAAATAATGGGTAGTGAGTCTTAATGTGCTATTCCTGAATTATGACAGACATTAGATACCTGCAAATAAGTTGCCCAACAAAATTGTTGCATTGCTTAAGGCTGTCAGATCAAGAACCGAAGGAGAAGACACAATTAATGAATACACAAAAGTGATGAGGTCGCTTCCAAGGAAGTCTGGTTGTTCTTTGTTCTCAGGTTTAGGTCTTGTGCAGTTCCAACCATTCTGGTATACTGTAGTCGGATATTTTTCCGTGAGCAATTTTAAGGCCTCTAAGTAACCGAACTGAAATTTGATAGAAAGGAAACTATCATTTACATGTACATGACAGAAACGCAATTCTGAAAGAAAGGCAACTCACCAAAAAATATTTGGTCTCGGACACCATCAGAGAATTCGTCAGTTTGGCGACAATTTTCGAAAGTGAAAATTCAATAACTTTGCAGTAGCCGATTTCCGCGGGATCCGATAAGGCGTATGAAAATGGTGGAAAGTAGGTTACAGGTCTGCGGTTGTAGGTTTTCGATTTCAACCATTTATTCGAATCGGCTGTGAAAGACTTGTAGTCGAACATGGGCGACTTGGTGTCGCCAAGCGCGGGGATGATTTTAACCAAAGCTTCTGCTGCCGCTTGTCTTACTCTGGCATCCTCATCGCCAAGAAATGGAAATACAACCGAATCCACAATCTCGTTTTGATATAGATTCTTCTGAATGAGGTCCTTAATGTGATCGTACGGTAGATCGGACAGCAGTTCAACAAACTTGACCTTAAAGTAATGAACACGAGAAGATAAATCACTTCTTAAATACGCCTTGCATTTGCTTAGAAGACTCAGACAAAGACACTACCTTGACCAGCCAATAAGAGTTTCCGGTCAAAACCGGAAGGAACTGTAGTACGGCACGAAAATGTTGGTTGTACGGTGTCAATAATGCCGTATTGATACAAGTTTTGACAGCAGCCAACGCTTGACGATTGCAAACGGAAGACTTGTCCTTCAGACCCTGAAAGGCCGTAAGAAGTAATTTAAAGGTGCCATATTACATCCCGTAAGATGAAGATGAGTGTTAGCCGACGCTACCTTCAATATAATATCCACCAAATTTTGACAGTTGAGTTTTGAATTCCCGTCGTTTAGCCAATCTGAACTAAATCCTTTACATTCTAACAGTGCTGACTGAATGAAGGAACCGACCAGAATACTGACGCAACCCCTGATCTGAGGATCGGAGTGATTTGCATATAGAAGAATGTCGCTGATTTCTTGGGGGAAACCTTGAACGTAAAACGATTAAATTCCTATTAAATTGACTTATAAATTAGATTACCCATACCTAAGTGAACCTGGGAACATTTTCTGGGGTATTTCAATAATACAAAACAGATTTCACTTGTAAATTTGAATTATTTAAAATCAAAGTTTGGTGTTTATTTTTTAATTAGCACTTACTATCAACTGCGGTTTTGGCGACGTTCATACGCAGCACCACTGGATACATTTTGACAATAGCGGATATGCACGAGAAAGCTAATGACTTGATGGAGACTCGCACGATTTGATCTGGTTTTAGGGAGTTCGAAGATGCATCCAGCAAGAAAGAGGCGGTCAAATGTCGGCAGCAGTGAACCAGAGGGACAGCAGCATCGGTGAAACTTCCCGTATCCATTCGCTGAAATTAATTATTAATCACCAGTCGCTCTCAATTGGCCCACCAACAGTACCGGGTGGTCATAAAGGGAAAGAAGATAAGAAGCAGAAGTTTGAAGTCAAGATGAATAACCCAATTGTAACCCAAACGTCCATTACTAACCAAGTGTGTATTGTTGAAAGTTTCACTTTCACTGGGCGAGTATAGGTTGTCCTGGCTGTTAGTCCTTGAACATTCGGTCACCTCTTCAGGTTCTTTCTCCTCCGATTCTCCTGCCATAAGCAGAAGTGGGGGAGTGTTCAGCTCCGAAACGACAGAACTTTCGGTGTCCGAATCGTTGTCTAAAGTTGTCTGACTTCCAAACATTTTACCTGCAAGAAGTGTTTCGTTAAGTGATGCGAGGCAAATGAAATCTAAGGGGGTTCTCCTAAAAATCAGTACCGAAAACTTTATCCCGGAATGGGTTATCCACCAACTTGATGTCTTCATCGGTAAATCCGAATTTCTCCTTGGATTTGGATGGCACATGCTTGGAACCGTAGTTTTGCTTCCCAGAAAAATCAGATAGATGTACTGACAAATCGCACTCATCCAGGAGTGATTCATCTGCAGCAATGGTAGAACAAGCCACGCTCATTTCACCTGCAAGTTTAAAAATTTGAATGCCGCGATTTTAAAAAAGTTTTACATAAAAGAAACCGAGTGCAATTTGTGTCTCACTTCCAGATCGGCTCCAAATTTTTTTTTCTCTGGTAGATTGTATGTAACTTCTGGAAAACCCAGCCGGGGAGAGGAAAAAGTTTTCAAGTTGCTGAGGGGGATTTTGAAGTATTTGATTTAAGGTTTCCAAGGCTGCTGCCACTATGTTGTGATCTTTGCTGTTTGTGTAGTGAAGACACATTTCGTATACCTAAAAAAATTCTATTTTTAGTAGCACCAAAAATAAAATACCGAAATTTTCAGCAAATATTAAAATACCTGAATGAGCCTATCAACAGAAAAATAGGATTCTTCATGTTTCCTCCGTAGACCGAAACTTCCGCTGATACCTTCGTCATGCCTGACAGAAGTGAGGGTTGGGAGAAGCAATCTAAGGCATCCAAATACTCCAAGTATTAATTGTGGGGAATTCTCTTCGCAGATAGGAACGACGCAATCTGAAATTTTTTAATTATAGTAGAGTGGAAAAGAGATACACATGTGGGACCAAATTACACCTGGGATTGTACCTATAAGGGAATTTAAAACATAGGAGTTGAAAATATAAGGTTTCCTACAGTACTGTACTAGTTTAATGATGCAAGTGGCTGAACATCTTCGAATCACAGGGTTAGTTGATGATAAATTGTGAAGGAAGGCCTTGATCAAGCACTGAAATAAATATATCATTGAAAGAAAAGTTGTCATTATTTTGTCTTTTGATAAAAAAAAATGGGTATTTCTGTATGCATATCTGTAAATATCAATCATAATGATACCTTCAGACTGTTGTCCTGTAAAAAAACTCCTAAAACCTTGAAAATGTTGTCAAAAGAAGCTGCAAGTGTCTCATGTATGCTCTCCTCCTCTCTCTTGCTGATCTCTATAAGGCAGGGCACTAACATTTGGATGTGAATTTTTCCTTTGTTGGGCCTCACATACTGACATATTTGACCAAAGCGAGTTAGTGCTGCCCTCAAACACCTGGCTGGCCCATTCATTTTTATGACTTTGTGAAGCTCCAGTTGAACTTTAGGCATGTTTGACTCAGGAAGTGACTGCAAAGCATACAGTTTTAATAATGTTTTATGTATACCACTTTTATGACAAATTTCTGGAAAATGGACACTATTGCATTTCAATTTGCATTTTATTCCCCTAAACCACATAGACTGTAAACTGTAGGACACTATGTAATATGTTTTATTTCAAATTAATGGAAGAAACTACTAGCATGCTGATCACAATTATATGAAAGAAATTTTTTTAATATTATTTATTCTAAGTTATCTTTTAAATAAAATTTTTTAAGTTTTAGTTTACCTGAAACAACAGGTTATTAAGTTTGTTTTGAATGAATTTTGCCACTGTACTTATACATCTATTGTGTGTAAGCATATTTATTATTTTATGTATGTATTGTCTCACCATTTATTTTAGAGCTCTTAGCATCTTTAAATATAGAACAGTTTATATCATCCTTACCATGATAACTTTGTTTAAACTTTCATCTGCAACCATTCGGACATCAGAGTCTTCATCATCACAAAAGTTTATCATGTTTTCTATGATGACAGGCAAATTTTGCAGGTTCACAGGTTTGGCAGAAACCATTACTTCAGCCGCCAAAGCGCAAACGAACATCTTTGTTTTTTTGCTGAAATAAGTAAAAAGTACTGTTGACGAATTTTAAATTAATTCAGATTCAAGGATAAACGGATTGTTACCCGAGTTTTCTACAGTAGAAAGGGTTCTGCGCACCTGTCCTGTTTCATTCTAAATTTTGAATGAAACTCGGAATGAAGTATCCTTACCTGATGTTCTTTTCCTCGATGGACGTCATCAGTTGCAGGTTTTTAAGCCCGTCGAGGGCTTTAGCTAGCTTGTCCACCATGACCGCGAACTTAGCTGATCACATTTTTGTTGTTCTTTCACATTATTCTTGTTGATCCTTTTTTGTAGGAGTCCTGGTAACTTAAAAATTGAATCAGTTTTCCGCAACCAGTGGAGAACGTACTAGTGCATTACGTGCTGTACGACGTTTCTGAACTCACCCAAGAGCCGTCTGCTTGTCGTTTCTGTTTGTAAACACTAAAGCATAAATTTCATTGGTCAGTACGACAGCAAAATGGCGGAAACGTGACGAAACGTCGGTCGAAGGTGTTTTCGCGGCATCTTCATTTAACCTAAACCGTTGCACTTTGGGTAGAACAGAAGTGTTAAATTTGAAGTAAGGACCTCTTCACTCCGTAATATGAATTATTAAAATCATTCCAAGTAATACTTCGGATTGTAAACTTGGTTGACATTGATGTCAATCTTACTTTAGGAGAAAATGTAGAATTTTTTGTGACCAAATGAAAAAATGTGTCAAATATATAATTGATCCAAGAACTCAATCCGCTAAAAACAACAAGGAATAAATAAGAATTTTAAAGTAAAATCTTTCGTTAAATTTCTACAGTCAACTTCTGAAGCTTGCAACTTTGAGAATGTTGAGTTTTGTATGAAGTCTTTAATTGGCTATATTTAAGAATATTTAAACATTTTTGAGCCTGTCTTATTAACACCACGGATCATTATGATGTTTTTCCAAACCTAATTTTTTGAGAATGCATGAAATTAACCATTAAAATTAAAATGAAATAACTCTACCTCTATCTGATGCTGACAAAATAACTGGAACGCAAAACGTAACCATTTGTTAAACAGATATTGAGCACATTGAATAGAAATTTGAACTGACAATCGCTGCAACAGCATACTCCCTTTACGACACACGTACAGATATATGTAAGAAACTCAATATATGCAGCAGATTTAAAGTTCCGATAAGGAGTGCCATCAACTTACAATTTCAACAGTAAAATTTTAAAATTAAATGCACTCGTTCTGGATTTTTCTAACAAAATAAACTACAATAAAATGCAAGATTACAATGATCTGGTAACTATAGGACAACATTAATATTTGATACATAATATTACATAATATTTGATTTTTCACAATTATGCTACTACGCTCAAGAACTGACATCGTTAAATCATCGTTTTTTGCAGTTAGCACGAAAGAGAATTAATAAAATCATCAGGATGAATTACAGATCTCGTTATAATGGTATATACAATCACAGTAAAAGGTTCAAATAATTCTGTCCGTAGAAGAATTTTGTGAATCGAACATTGAGAGACCGAAAACTCTACAAATTACCTCCAATGAGTTACAGTCGGTGCCCTTGGATCTCAGTATTAAGAAAAACTCTGTAAAAGAAACAATGAATTCGGGGAGTACCATGTAACATTGTAGGTTATCATCATTCCACAACACATTTGTATTGTTCAAAATAATCGGCATCTCGATTTTGATCAATAAGAAAGGTACTTATATGTCAAATCACACGTCCTATAATTTTTGCAGACATTAATGTCCAAAAAGTTAAAATTTAACTGACCTAACTGACTTAACGACTGATTGACAATTCCGATCTCGAGAGAGAAGGAGCGTTATTTCCATTACACTTTGTCTCGGTAGGTAATTCCATTTATTACTTTAATCGGGGTTAAAACATCAGCCTTTCATTTCAGATAGGCAGCAATGGTGCGTGACAATATTAGAAAGCATGCATTCTTGAGACAAAGTGAAGGAAGAGGTATACTAAAAGGATTCGAATGCAGAACAAAAGAGGCCAATAAACCTATTATTGAGATAGAGATAAATGCCTGGCAATAACAGCTAATTGACGAACTAGTTATGATAAACGTTCGCTTGACTGAAAGTTTGAATGTATTTGTTGGATAACGAAATATAACACTTCCAATGCGGCTACACAGAATTCGAAGGAGGAAAGGATTTACTGTAGTGTCGGATATGAATAATCACCGTATATGGTTTACTATTTCCGGACACCTTCCTTACACTTTGATAATTTTACAAATTCTTATGACCAACTTATTAGGAATGCGAAAGACTGATGGAAAGAGTCGGTAATCCAACTGTCAGGAAAATGAAACATTTTCTATTAAGAAATTAAGGAGTTAAGAAATTAAGTAGTTAAGAAAACGGAACTACAAGAGAACGAACGAAGTGTGATACTTCAATAAAACCATGATGTGTAGACAGAATAATGAATACACTTATAAATAAAAACAGTTAATCTATCGAGTCTTCTTCTATCTTACCTATCTTCTATCTTCTATCTATCAATCTATCTTAATCTATCGAGTCAATTAGTATTAGAAGAATGTCGGAGAGTTAAGAGAAAGCGGAAGCCTCACGAAAATTGTGGTGTTCCGTTGTGGAAAGTCCTCGTGACCAAAATTCAAGTTATGAAATCAAATTAAATTTGACGTAATTTAATTTCTACCTGATCAGATTGGTCAGTTTCTACCTGACTGTGCAATTCAATCATCTTTGTTCAAGTCTCCACTTTTTCCTATCTAAATATTCCAAATAGAAAGATTTTTGTGTTGTTTTGAGAAGCTTTGCCTAGGATATCGAAAAATCGAAAAGTTCTACATAAAAAGAAACCCAACTTTCCCTTAGGAGAACCGAAAATAAAGCTGTTACTATTTTATGGGGAACAAAGAGCCTATTGATCTACTATACAATTACACTATTGTCAGGCAATATTTAAAATTTTACAGAGTAGTACTTTAACTTATTAAAAATCCTCATATCATTACCACGAAGTAACTTTAACTTTACATCGAACAACAAAATAAAGAATAATTATACATATTCGAGATGTTCATTCTTATTTATGTTCTTAAAAATAATTATTTATTTTTAAAATTCTTTTTCTTGTTCATTACGTTGAATGCTAATGCATGCCTTTTCTTCCTTTTTGTTTTTAGGTAAAAATTTGATAAATGTAACAATTTTATATTTTTTTTTTAATAAAACATTTCGTACAAAATATTTTTGACCAGAAATCTATAAAGCACAATTTTCATCAGTTATTATTTTTCCTTTACACAAATATTCATTAAAATTTTCACGTTTTTGTAAGATTTTGACTGTTTTTATGTAGTTAAAAAAAAGTCAAATGTACTCCTGTCTCATACATGTAATAATAGTACTTTTCATTTCATTATTTCATTACCAAGGTAATTGTATTCAACCAAAAGTGATTGCACAATACTATTAGTTTGCGGCTATTTTGAAACGAATTCTTTCTTATAAAACGGTTATATCAGATACGGATATGACTGTACTAAAAATAATAGGGTACAAGGAAATATATACTCCAAGTCTTGAATTAACCGAAACTGATTTCCCAAAAAGGGTTTTTTGACTTTAGGATTTTGATTTTCAAACTTGCACGTCAGATGTGGAGTTTCATATGGTAGGAGAAAAGCGCAAGATCGTTCAAGGAAGAATAGAAAACCAACAGACTTGTGTTTAATACACTCATATATGGATAAATGAGTATAAACATATAAAAATTTCTTTTGTAAAAGCTATGACATTTAAAAAAATCCGGAATTACAACCTGATCTGCAATAGCGATTATTTAATATGACTAATTGTATTTATTGTCAGACGTACCTTGAATTTTTTGTCATAAACAGTTGCTTGGCCATTTTAAATTTCTTACCGCTGGAGTCTTGTTGCCCTGATCGCAGCTCCGTCTCTCGGCCTACAATATCGTTAAATTCATTATGGTGGATCAAAACGTAAAGTGAGAACTGTCTGGGACGTTCGGATCTATTCGTTTGACAACAGACTCTGGCAGGGCGTCTCATGGTCCGCTAAATAGTTTCCGCGTGCAAAAACCCAGCAGTTTAACGATTTCACTTTGGCGGTCGACACGCGCGTAGCGTCCGGTAGAGTTACTTAACATGTTTTGGCGTGTGGTTTTTGTGGGCCGTTTCATTTGGCGATATGAATCACTGATCTCCGATTAAAGAGAGAGAAAAAGAGTGGGAGAGGAAGAAACTAGCTGGCAAGATATGGGAGAAGGAATACAGTGTTCGGAACGGGAAAACACTCACTCAGTGACTTATCGAACGGGTATCCGTGGTGGCCTTACAGATTAAAAAGGTGTGTTTTGTTGTCTAAATAAAGTCTGAGTAATGATGCCTGGTAGACCGTCGAGCGAGAGTCGACTTTTGTCCAGGGAGGAGAACCTGCTCCTTTTTTCACTTCTGGGCGCCAAGTGTCAATCTTTGGCCAGTTCTGTAGTGCAACTCTTCCTGACGGAATCGCCAAATCATAGTCACTGGAAGAGGAAAGATGCTGGCATTATGTGCCTTGTAAAGGATCACACAAAACGGTCCTATTTCTTTAGGTGAGTACTAATTTTCACATGTGGTCAATTAGTTATTATTCACTTTCTTATTAAAATGATTAATTTCAGGTTGTACTGTCTCACCAGAAAAACGCTGGTTTGGGAAAATGAGTTGTACAATGGTTTGGAGTATACAGCCCCAAGAGTTTGGTTACACACTTTTGAAGCAGAGACCTGTATGGCTGCTTTTAATTTTGCTGATGAAGAAGAGGCCAAATTTTTTCAGAATGAAGTTCTGAGAACTTTGGCTACCAAAAGTCAGAAACAAATAGGTAACAGCACTTGAATATCTGTTTACACAGTGTGAAGCCTTGGTCTGTGTTTTTTTACTGTTAAAATATTTGCAATTGTAGAAAGGAGGGCAAGAAATTCGAGACAGATAGACAGTTACCAAGGAGTGACAACAAATGTACCACATTCATATATTAATAATGGGCCTGACATGAGACATCAGAAAAAGAAAGGAGGTACACAATTACACATAGGTATTGTAGAATATTGAATCATTCCTTCATGGCATGCAGAAGTGAACTAAACAAATTATTAATACTACATTTATTAAGTTTAGTTAGGTTTTAATCTGGTATTACAATGTTTTCAACAGCATGATTTTCACTCATGTTGTTTATTACTTTTCCCTGGGTGATTTTCCTTTCCATTTCTAATAACAAAATAGGTTTATTCCTATCAAAAAAAGAAATTTAAGATGGAGTATACTTAGCTTTTTTACTTATCACTTATCTTCCTGTCAGATTTACCTCTTCACTTAAGTGTTGTTTATATTTATAATTTGTTCATGTTCTTTGCATGTTGCTAGATGAATGAGGGAATAATGCTAGCAAATGTGTAGCTACTTCTCATCAAACATTGTTTAATGTAATTAAGAATTGCTTTATTTTTTTGGAGGTTTACTTCATTTTAATTCAGTGTTTCAATTATTTCAGTGTTACAATTCATATTTCTTTAGTCATAGAGCTCAGAATAAATTTTATTGATATAATTAATAGGAATAATGGAAAACATTGTCCTTGTAATTAAAAATCATTGTAGGAAATGGAAATAAAGGAAGAGATTCCAGAAGAAGACTTCGAAAGGAAGACATTGGGGAACCTCAAGATTTCAGGCACGTCTCTCATGTCGGATGGGACGCCAACAGAGGTTTCGAGGGCCACGGTGAAGCCCTTGACGATCCGCAGTTGAAGGAAATTCTCTGCAAGGTCGGTACACACGTTTATTATAGGCCAGTCGTAGGTTCAGACAGGTTACGTTCATATCTGATCCGTCCCCGTCCACTCGGCCTTCACTCGCTTCGACGCTGGTTATTATTTTGTTTGCGAGGCATAAGGAACTCTATAAGTACACTTTCTGCCATTCTAGAGCTTTGTAACCCAAGCCCGCCATTTCCGGCAAGATGGCTGTTGATAAAATGGTGGACGAAATGTAAACAATAAAAAGAAGCAATATAAATTCAAAATTAATGGAAAAAAAAATATGGATCACTTGTTTTTTGTGATTTAAATGTTGCTGGTAAAGAAACGACTCTTTGAACTGAGTGACTTTGCTAGGGAAATTAATGAAGCCAATGATGTTCTTCTAGGCCGGGGTTTCGGACAATCAGCTGCTTGACCCTGACACACGTGAATTCATCTACGGATTTCTGGAGCAAGTTGGTGGGTTACCCGCTGTGAAAAATGAAGTCACAAAGCTTCCCAAGGCGCCGCCCGTACCTTCCAGGGCTCCACCTCCGGCCTATCCGATGTCTAAGCCCTTACCATCACCAGCTACCAGTAGCACGAATACCAGGAGACAAGTATCCGCGCCGGGTGAGTACCCTGTCAGGCTTGCTTTGCTCATCGATGGGCTCGTTATTTACAGTGTTTTTCTTTTTAGTGAGCAGCCAAAGAGTAGCGCCCCCACCGCCTCCGCCACCGCCTTCCCTGCCGAAGTTACCAGATGCCGAGAAATCAAGGACTGTTCCGGCGCCCCCGCCACCACCTCCTCCGCCGCCCCTCCTGTCGGAACCTCCGGCACCACCTCCCCCCAGACCTGGACCAAACCCCCCCCTGGATGCGAGATCAGCCCTTATGGAAGCAATCAAAAGTGGGGCCACCCTCAAACACGTCGACGTCGAGAAGAAACCCGTCACTCACATGGACTCCAGAGGCGAGCTATTGGACCAAATCCGTCAAGGAGTCGAATTAAAGAGTGTGAGTGTTGTTGGTCGGCTGGTAGCCGCGACGTGTAAATGACGGATCAGTCATATTGATGTTGTCGGTTGTAGGTTCAACAAATGGAGAAGCCAAACGGGCCTTCCGTTCCACTCGATGGCATAGCTGGAGCCTTGGCCAGAGCCCTGGCCGAGCGAAGCAAAGCCTTTCACCATGACAGCGATAGCGACAGTGATAGCGATGCTGACGGCGATAGCGACAGCGAATGGGATGAATGACGTATATTTGTTATATTTATCGTTATTGAATTCATCGGGTACTATTAATACAAGAGGTAAGGGTACTCAATACTAAAAAAACAGAAATTTATTAAATTGTTTTTCTTTTTTATCTGGGACTTTTAGTTTCCTTCCCTACTAGTTTATTCCATCAAGTCAGAACAGGACAATTTGGCCCTAGGTATCTAAAGGGATACCTTTCAATCATTTTTTGTTTTCCCTTTTCGACAAATTGAAATAATTTGTTATTTAATGTTTTGCTCAATATTTCCTGCAAACTTCTTTAGCCAGTCACATGGGCATTATCTCTAAAAAGATTGACGGAATTTTCAATGTGACTGAAAGGGTTTTGAGTGTCGTTTAGCCACCTCACTGAAGTGAACCTCTTCGTACGGTTGACTTTGGGTGAAATTTGCTACAATTTTATCAGTTCAACACGTGGGGCTTCTCAAGCCTCAAAAAATCTACCCGAGTTAATTTATTATTTTAGTAGATAGAATAAAGACAACAGCAGGGTGCTTTGGCAAACGAAATCATTTGGTGGAATTGAAGAATGCCCAGAAGAATTTTATGCTTCCACACCTGTCAGGATTTTGGCTCGGATCGCCCGTTCTATTTTGGCAGGCGAAAGAGCAAAAACCCCAGATTTAAATTGGACAGTTTTTTATGTCCTCACATGTCTTCGAGGGAACCAAATCGTTCATCGGAATGATTGTTGAATTCTTACCTCTTGGGCGTTGAGTTCAATTTGGTTTGTCGTTCCGTTACTTTTCCTATGCCAAGTCCTTGATCGGATGACCTACCAGACATGTACAACTTGATTCAAATGTACCGTCAAATAAATTTAAGGTCAATTGGGATTTTAGAGAGGGTGTGAAACTCGAAGAGACTTCAATATTGGGTTACCCGTGCACCTGTACTGGTCAGAGGTTTTACTAGGTTCTCTTATCGTCACATTGGCATGTAGTGGCTCACATTCAATCCAATCTGCTTCAGTTTTCTGTCCTTTATCCTTCCACATCTTTCTTGATCTTACTTTATTCTCATTCATTTTGTTGGTTTTTCTCTTAATTGAATTATTCATCATTTTTTGGCACTGGTGAATATCACCTGTCTTTCTCTTTGTCTCTCCCTCTCTTTACATCTTTTCGGTTTTCAACAACTAAGTTGGACCACGAATAAATTTATACTCCCGCCAGGCAAATCTTAGGGCAGTCATGTCAACTCCTGGAAACCTTAGGAATGTACTGTCTATACAAGAATTGTTAAAAATTTACGAGCAAACACATCAGCACAGGCTTTTTTATTTTTCCAAAAATTTTATTATTTTGTTGTTATTGTCATAGTCAGTCCCATTTCTTCTGCCCTAGTCTCTTTCCAAAACAGCACAGGAAAAAGAAGCAGTCAAGTTCCTCTACCACAACTGAATTGAATTTTTCCTACTTCTCTTTCTTTATTTCATCAGTCCTATTTTCTGATTTTCAAATAAATCGAATTTCTTCTTTTTGAACCAAACAAAATTTGGAAATTCGTTATACTTTTTGTCTTTTGGTCGGCCGTATTGAATGGTAATTGATTTGTCACGGGTTAAACAATTGAACAGAGCTTATTAGAAAAATCCAATGTAATAAATTGGTGGGTTCTTAGACATATGTTAATGTAACGATATCAGAAAGAAAGAGAGAATACGAGGGTTCAGTGGATGAGAATATGAGGTTGGATGTAAGGAGAAAAGAATAAAGAATAATAAAAGATTTACGGATAATAAGAATAGACACGAGGAACGAGGAAAGGAGGACAAAATAGTGGTAAACAGGGATGAACTACAAAATTAGCCGACAAACGTTTTATGAAAGGATTTGGCGAAAGCGAAACGCAATGTGTTGTTGTGAATAAAAGGGTGGTTGGCAGAAAAACTGACAAAACCGGACACAAGAGGGTTAGAAACAAAGTGAAGATGAATCCTTCCGGAAAACCTCATATTTCCCATTGAATTCGAGTCTCGTTGCATTCTTTCCCACTTTCTCCTTTCACTTTTAATAATTTAAGAATTCATGTCAATCGATTGGATTTTCCATTCAGAATTCATTTTGAAAAATTTATTCACCTGCACACGCCATGCACCTTTCATTGCCATGCCATCCCAACCTTACGTGTTCCCTTCCCCGGTTTGTAGACAGAGCAATGCCCTCAATGCATTTTCCCTCGGATGTTTCCCAGTAAACGGCTACCCATATTCGATCGAATTTCATCCTTTTGGGGGATATTGGGGGAAAACGTCTTGTGCCCTTGCTGGCTTTTGGGAGGAATTAAAAAAAATTTACGGCAGATTTTAGTCTGATGAGATTGTCCTATAATTGATATGTGACCAAGAAGCTGGACTCTTCTCGACGTACCTACCTATATTTCGCGTGTTTCCTTTATATTCGGTCCCGCAGAAAATGCTAACACAGTTGAAATCGAACACCATTTTTACGGGGATCCTTTGACTCCTCTCAATTTCATTCTTGTCCGTGGGTTTTATTGTCATCTGAGATTAATTAAAATTGGAATGTTTTATGAATACTGCTGATCCGACCGTTTAAGAATCATTACCAATCATAATTCCAAATTGAAGTACGACAGAAAAACGATAGAACGGATTTGTTGATAGAAACAGTCCATGAAATAAAAAATAGCACACGTGCTGTTGGTCAGGTTTGACTCGCCGGAGAACTACATTGAACCAACATTGAACTAATTATTATTTTTGTTGGTCTTTAAATCAGCAACCTCGTGAATTTGTTTGTTTACGACGGTTTACTGCACAATACTTCGTGATGGATGCAATTGTTGTTTTTCGGATAAATCCGTTAAGCCGGAAATCAGTAATTCTAACGAAATCGATTTTGAAATCGTAAATAACGTCACACGGAATCAATTTATGGTTGGCATGTTATTATAAATTTTATTTCAATGTCAAATTGATTGCACGGTGGAATGTTTTGGGGAGAAACAAATGAAAACCGATTAACTAAATGCAAGTAGGAAGAAGCGTTCGATGTATCGAATCGTTGCCGCGTTCCTGTGCCGAGAGAGCGCTCCTCGTGCGCCCTCAGTTTGAGTGCAGGGTTCGTCGTGGCAGCAACGGAGTCGCCGCGCATTCAGAAATTCCCCGCCGCAATCTCCGCGATTTCTCTTTCTCTTTCACTCCTTCTACCTTTCTCGCTCGCTCCTTCAACGTTTTCGGTTTCTCCTCGCAAAACGTTTTTATCATAAAAGGCCGAGACTTGCGCAGTTGAAAGCGTGACGGAGAACCGGATCGAACAAACCGTTTTCGTTGATGCGTTTTTACGTGGTTTCGCACATAAGTAAGTAGAAGAAACGGCAGGCTGCAGCCGAGAAAAAGACGAGGACTGCGACGACGGGTGACGAGCGAACCGGGAAGTGCGCGAGAGAATACCCACAACGGCAATTAATTAAGCCGGGGAGTGGAGAAAAAGCGTCGAGGGCGAGCTTTTCGTACGGGCGGGCAAGAGGAGAACCGATAGAAAGTCGGCAAGGGAAGAAAATTTCGGTTAAATGGTGAGAACGTAAGCCAAGGATTTGAAATAATCGAATCGCTGGTAGTTTCGATTAATCGCCAATCGATATCGATAATCCGTTGGGAAAACGGGGTGGCCGAGAGGGATCGGATTCGATTTTTGAAAAAATTAGCACCCCGACAACAGAAAATAATTTAAACAGGAGCTTGTTTTGTTCGTCGCCATTTTTTCACTTTTCGCCCGGTTCCTCCTGAAAAAAAAGACCGCCGGTGTGGAGAGCCAAAGAAATTTCGACCCAGAGTTTGTGTCCAACACCGAAAAACAATCTGATCTGTTCTGTGGAAAATCAAAATTACAAATTTCGGTTTCGACATTGGTCGCAAAGCAATGGCTTTGTTTTGAATTATTTTTCCTTGCGTAAAAATTCTTCAGTTGTTTTTCTCAGAATTCCGTCTTATTTCTCTTGTTTCCCTCTCGTGTCATGTTTGTGTGTGTCTGTGAGAGAGTGAGAGAGAGAAAGAGAGAGAGAGAAAGAGAGAAAGAGAGACAGGGACCCTGTTTCTTTGCGGGGGCGATGGAGAAAAAATGGCTTTTGAGAAGGCGGAATTAGCAACCAAAGGTAAGTCAAGTTTCTTCGTTACATTTACTTATTTTTCTAATTGTTTTCCATTTGTGGCATCTTCCGAGAAAAATATGGTTCTCCGTAGGTTTCGCGTGTACGACAGAATTTGCCGCAGGTTTGTGGAAAGGTCAGAGGTCGAATGATTGGAGAATTCCGAACTCGAATTGGATGACGAAACAAATGAGTTTTTTGCAACATGCCGAAATTACTTGGCTCTTATCTTTTAGTTTTTCGTCTGAATTGCCGTTTCATATTTTTATTAAATTAAAAGCCTTGGTATCAAGTCCGACAGTGACGTAAAATTTTAAGAGGTGCGTTACCATTGAAGGAAAGAAGAGTAAGACTGAGTTTGAGTAAAACAACGGTAACTGCAGTTTAACATTAAGGTGCCTTTTACCTTGTAAACAGGTTGTCAAAGGTGATCCTGTACCTGACTGTGGGCTTCTCATCATTTTCATCATTTTCACCGATTGTAAATAATGGCCCATTGATCCTCCAAATAAACTGCTAAAGAACCAAATCTTAGTGTTCCTGGGCTGGAACACTAAAAACTAGTTTAAAAAAATCCTGAAACTCATCTCAGATCTCGATTCATATCATTTCTATTTCTGTTAAATTGTAGTTATGTTTCACCCTTTTACTATGAGATTAATTTTATGATCTTAAGCATTCAATTTCTTGGTATTGGAATTTTAATAAATGATCACTCATAATCCTGGGGCATGGGTTGCCTGGAATGTCAATACAAAACATTATTATTGCGCCCGGATTTTTTTAATTCCTAAAAAGCCTACCTATCTGGGATTTTTCCTGCTATCTTTCACCCAAAAAAGTGTCTCCACAACTAAAGTTTCTGTGATTTCTGTACCATCACGGATGATTGCGTATCGATGTTTTTGAGTCAAATTTGATTGAAAAAAAATGTACCAAGATTATCACGGCAAGCGGTCCATGTTATCAGGAGATATTAAGACAGGTCGATAAAATTGATGTAATAAAATAGAATAGTGTAATAAGTTAAATTTTAATAATTGTGTTTATAAGTACAAATCCCAGTTCAAATACTAGCTGTTAAATTTTATATTTTCCTTTACTTAGTATTCTTTCTGAATCATCTACATAGTCAACGTTTTATTTTTCAATTTCCTGATGTTTTTTTAAGGTTTTGCTGTCAAGTACCTTCGTCAGTCATCAATATCAAGTGCCTAGAAGGTGAAAATTTGGATCGGAATGTTAACGAAAATCCGATGGGCCAACATTTTTAATTTTTTCATTTCACTTGTTTCAAACCGATATAGATTTAGGGAATCTTGTTTTAATCGAATATTAAATGTTAATTTAAAATAAGAAAATTGTGAATTGTGTTTGATCGACCATATTTCATGGCTTGGGGCAGTTGGCTAGCCGACCAGTCAATCAATCATTCCTCGCGTTCACGCCCAGCAAAAAAATTCTTTGCAAAATGGTTTCGATTCCAATTGAATTGAAATATTCAATTCTTTAGTTGTTTCTGGTTTATAATTTTTGGTACACACAAGAGGTTTGTTTTATACGTCAAATATTCTTGTGAGGTTGTGCAATTCAACAGGTGAGCCGGTCCAAGTCACCGTCCATTTTGGTAATTCTTTCAGTAAAAATAATCTTTAATTTAAAAAGATCACAGTATGATGATTATGTTGAAGATCACAAAGATCACAATGAGAAACTGATACCCTTTTTTTTGTAAACTGATTTGCCATGCTACCGTAAACTAATTTTACTACTAATTCTTTGTGTTGGTCTCAACTACAGAAAAACAAAAAGCAGCATTTTTATCGTTCGTGGATGTAATTTACGCCAAGAATCAATTTGAACTCTAAGGAGTAGTCACGTCCGAACAATTTTAACACTTCATTAATTTTAATATCGTTGATTTTACCATTTCAATTTTACAATATTTTCTGTCGAAAGAAATTTGGTGGCCCGTATTTGAGGAACAGACAGAAAGAAGGTTACTGACAGAAGTGAGAGAAACTCGAAAAAATGCCGAGTTATAGGTTAAAGGTTCTTAATTCCGTTGCATAGAAAATTATTAAACATTATTAACATTAAGCAGTGGTTCTGATTATGAAACTTATGAAGTGGAAGAGTGAGTGAAAGCAAATAATCAGAAAATAAGTCAGCTAAAGAGCTAAAGAAACAGAAACAAATTGTTGGACAATTAGGAAAATAAAAGGCTAGTAAATTGAGTTGAGAATAGAACAAGAGAAAATGGGAAGATTGACAGATGCGTAAATTGCATTTTATGGACAAATTTTATGTCAGTTTAAAAGCACAGCAGCCAAGAAATGCGTTTTATGAACGTGTAAGTAGCAATTGACGGTTTATTTGTCGACAAATTAGCATTTAAACAAGCGACGACATGTTTCAATTGAATTTTGCATCGAAATGAGTCTTAATTATTTCGAAATCTATATGCCCCCGTCAATTTTAGCGCGTACGCAGGACTGACATTCAAAGTAACGTGACTTAACTATTTTCAGCTACTCCAAAAAATAATGCAATAAGGGTGGCTGAGATTTTGTAGAAGCTTAGGGGCACTGGCTCGGCTCGGCTGGAATTCATGGGATTTTCTTCATGTTAGGGAACATCACTTGGAATCACCAGTAGAACGACAGGTATCATCCTAGGTTGTACTCACGTTTGAGGTACGCAGTCTACGACAAAGGTCAAATTAAATTCTTTAACGGTCATAAAGTTCATCGCTACTCGGATTGTGTCAGTTGCAACCAATTTAACTTTATCAGAGAACCGGTCATTGGTTTCTTCCTATCAGGCGCCATAACTTTGTTGCATTTTATAACTTTTGATTTTAAATTATTTGCTCCAATTCATTTGTAAATTATCCGGTCGCATGTGCAAAAAATGTCGTCTCTTAATTTGACATGTTCTTTTCACACCTCCACTCTGCTTGATTTATTATGACTGCCTTCATTGGCTTATACTGCATTAAACTATACTCATCAATCTAACACGGTCATCCCACCTTTGTCGTCTGGAAATAGTGCGCTTCTACCAGTTTCATAGTTATCGTGTTGCCTACCTGAATTCTCATTTTCTTAAAGTACTCGTGTCCCTTTCTTTGTCTATTCTGTTTTCAGTACCTGAACATTATATGTTTCTTAAATAAGGCACTTACTGACCAGTAAAAATGACTTTTGAAAAGCAAAAATGGCTTCATTCTCTTGCAGCTACCTTTTCATCGAACAGAAAAGTTAGACGAGCCTCTGCAGCGTTTGAGATCCTTTTTTTGTCAAAGCTGCCACGAAGGGGTCTTTATGTGTCCCTCGTCGGACGAGACAACTCATTCGAAATCTGTTCAGTTTACTTAATTTTTAACATGTCTTCTCCGACTTGTTTTATCTTGAGTTATTTGGTTTTCGCTTCCTTTCGGGACTCCCGTTATCACATGTTTCTCACTATAAAGGTGTGTCGAAGGGGACAGGTAGGAAAACGCTTGCGTAACAGCCCTGTCAGTCGACACTGACGACACTGACGACGAAGACGGCGACGTCGAGGACGACTGCGAATGCTTCTGAACGCATTCGACCTAATTAACAAAAGATGAGTTTAATCGGTTTTAATTTATGAACCTTCTGCCGTCTTCGTCTTCCGCACTTTCTTCTGCCACGGTCTCATTTCACCTCGGCAGATTTATTGTATTATTCCCTGCCTAAGTTTACCGGCATTTTACTTTAGAATGGAAACAGAGTAATTTTTATATTAGAGCTGGACAACGAGTAGTTTTGTAAGTTTGACCTGTTGATATGTTACTCTTGAGGGTATCTGTGTTGTCCGACCTGCCTGTACTGTGACTGATATTACAATATAAAATATCCTTTAGATACAGATAGCAGTGTGGCACAACGCCCAAGTAGGTGACCAAAACTACAAGTAGGAATACAACTAGTGTACAATAACACATGAATGAAAAACTTGCTGTTTATTTTCTTAGTATTTGCTTACCTGGAAAGGTTTTCTTAACTTGCTCGGTGTTCAGTGTCATTTAACTTCCTTAACTAAATTTATTTTCATTGTTCGAAAATGACTGAAGGAGGGAACGATCGATATTTTTGCGTGAAACCGCACGTCGGCCCAACCCCTGCGCTTCGTGGCTTTTCCCAATAGAAAAATGCCAACTAGAAAAACTTCAATGCCACGTTCTCATTTAGGTAATTTTTATTAATATTTTTATAGAACTGCATGGGTTGACGGCAGGATGGGA
The DNA here is from genome assembly GCA_037055365.1 of Polyplax serrata. Lineage (NCBI taxonomy): Eukaryota > Metazoa > Arthropoda > Insecta > Psocodea > Polyplacidae > Polyplax > Polyplax serrata. The sequence goes on from JAWJWE010000003.1 coordinate 12,020,619, forward strand.
GAGAAAACTGTGCGAAACTGTCTCACTGTCGTTAAAAACTTGTCGAAGCATCCTATTTGAACGTAAAACGTAAAACTTAAACTAATAAAAATTAGTTTTAACGTTTGCTGCAGATGGAGAGAGGTGTCAATCGGGAGGCTTTAACCGTTCAGTGAAAGAAACATGTTTTGAACATCCGACATTCTGCAGAATTTCTTGAAGGAGATGAAGTAGCCGGAAGAAAGCTAAGTGAACATTGCGGGAATAAACGCGGGTATCAGAGCCTTAAAAGTTGGAGGAAAAATTCTGTTGAATCCAAAGGTTCTAAGCCAGGAATTCACAAAAGTCGTGAACCTGGTACTCACAGACAATGTAAGTCTAAGAATTAGTGGTCTGAAATGAATTCGCAGAATAATTTTATATTTTTTCTTAACAACGAACAGGACATCTGTTGTAGTTGGTCCATTGAGGAGAAATACACGGCGGGGCTGTGTAGTCACTCCCTCATGCTTTTAACGGTTACGAATACGTTGCTGTTACACAAAAACTATACGCGTACGTTTTACCATGCTTATGTAAAACCATTTTATTGAAGTATTAAATGAGCAGAGACAAATATAATAGTTTGTAGTGAATAATTAAAAAAATTAATATGTTAGTTTGCAATATATCAAATTATGTATATATTTTGAGACCTAAGAAACTAGGGGACATCTAAGATATAGGCCCATTACACCAAACATTCATAGTGAAAATACACCACCAACTATTCTTCAAGTGTTTCACTACAAAAACTACAATACAAGTTTGGATTAAACTACAAAACTGAATGAGATTGGGTTGAACTTATATTTTTATAGATTGACTTGGGATTAGTAATTTGAAGGCTTTAACGGCTGACACACGTAAAATTTTCATTTTCTTCTTTCAGCACAATCTGGGTCTTTGCCGTTGTGCTTATATTTATCCCCTACAACAATGTACCTTTACTGCAGTTTCCAAATTGTAATCTTTGCTTGCTGTCTCTCTCATTCTTGTTGTCCTTCGGGAGTTGACCAGAGGTTGACAAGTTACTCCCATGGACCCACCATAGGCTGACAAAGGTCCAATCTCTTGCTTAACGTAATGACCGTGTGGTCCATAATTTTTATTGTCCGCTTCCTTCGCTCTACTCTGTTTTTTGGTCATCTAAAAATTAGGACGATCTACAATGCTATTACACTCATTTTAATCCGACATTTTATGTTCCCATGCACACTGCCTGAATGTCGTGCGGTATCCAGCGACAAATTGGTTGAAAGCAACGAAAGTGTAGTTGCCAATCAGAGATTTGTTCGCTCAAGTACACGTCTATTTGATTATCGAGGCAGTCACTGCAGTAATCGGAGCCCACTGAGTAGACAAGTCGATGGAATCCAGTGTAGATCAGAATTATTGTAGGACCCGGTGGGTAATTGAACACCTTTGTAAAGAGCCAGACACTTCACGGGTACCACCGAAGTTGTCGTCATCGTCGCCTTCTTAACTTAATTGGTAAAATCAACTCAACGGATTCAAAAATGCCGGGTAGTGCATAATTGATGACCGGCACGTTTTGTTGTTTTAGGAAATGCGAGGAGGAAACCTTCCAGGTAGCCGAGTACGCGTGAAACTCAACCCGCTCCTACCGATACGAGCTGAGGAAACCTCATGAGTCGGGTTTAATTGGGAAGTCATGGGTGGATAACTAAAGTCCATGGCGTTGTGCTCCCCGATGGGTTCTTATTATTATTCTATCCATAATGGAGAAAAGAAGAACGTAGGGCACTAGAAATAAGCCAAGGCAGGTCGTACAACTGCCGTCTCAAAAAAACGGGTACCAACGAGTGTAGCATTGATGTTACGCGCTTTGGTTTCCCTCTCCATTGTTGGTTATCATACTTTGTTTGTCGCAATTTGTGGATTAGCGACCGTCCTAGATAGGCTTGTGACTTGAAATGTCGAAGGCAGTCCAGTTATGTAACATCGGTATCCGTGGGCTACTTCTATTAATAGATTATGCTATTCGTAGCAAACTAACATTCGGATTGAACCAGACTAAAAGAATTAGAGAAAATATGTTTGCAGGTGTGTGTTTGTTTTTTTTTAATTTAGCCCAGAGAGGAGGATGTCTGCAGGGTCTGTGCACTTCAGATAAAACCGCCTTAAGTCCTTATCTATCACCTAGAATACGATAAGGCGAAAGGTAGGAGAGATTTGCTCTACAACTTTGATGGAGAATCGGGTGGATTCCACAAGAGAGGAAGACGAGATTAAGGAACTGAATAACGTGGGGAGAAAAGGTTGAAAGGTACAGAGGAAATTAGGAGGAAAGAGTGAAAGGAAGAACAAAAAAGATTTCGATCGGTGGATAGACATCTTGAGGTGACCTACCGGCAGAAGCAGAACCAACAGGGAAAATTGGAAAACTACAACTTAAAAACACTTTCTATGTTGCGTACATAGACTAAGCAATTATTTCAAAGTTGCTCACTGGGTTTGAGTATTTTGTTCTTAATTTATAATGGACAAGAAAACCAGGTACCTAACTAACGTATGATACCTGAAAAAAACTAATTTTATCGGTAGGCAAACGTAAGATCATCTCTTTCTTTCAATTAGGGGAAGGGCGCGTATGTTCAGGTGCCTTGCAGGTACCTGCACGTGCACACCGCGTACGCAAATGTCTGCCCCGGCCTGTGCCTGTGTACACAGCTGCAGTCAACCTGTGGCGGTGCCGGGGCGACCGAGGTCGGTCAAGTTCATGCTCGCACATACGTTAACTTCAAGAGCATACCTTAATATTCCGTGATGGATTCGACTTAAAAAATTCTCGACAGAGATGTTTTCTTTTCGGTTTCAGGTACGGAATCACAGTAAGGTGTGAATGTTAATTTTTAGTAAATTTTGCAACACTCTGGTAACTTGTCGAATTTTCGTGATCGGCGTATTTAATCACGTGCGCTGGAGACAGGTTTCAGGTATCACAATCACATTCGTATTCATTTTTTGAACTCAAATTTGAGGATAGGCAAGGCAGGCTCAGATTGCCCGCAGTTTTCAGGTATTTTTAGAAAGTTATGTATTCTTTTTAAGGTCTCTGTTTTCACTTTCCCACTTTTACTTTTTTCTTCTCTTTTGTACAACTTTGCTGTCTTTCTTTCTCAAATGTAACGTTTACCTACGAACATCCGACCAGTTCTGAAACGTTTTAATTGAAATGTTGGACTTGCGGTTAAGGGAAGTTTCCGGCGAGTTCAACGGGTCAAAATAAAATGGTTCGTTACAAAATACGTAATGAATATTACATAAATAAAATTATTTATATTTATTGAAATTAAATGATATGTTTGTCGTTCCAATTCATCCCAAGTTTATTTTTACCATTGTCCTGCCGACCCAGTTCATTCTGTTTTTACTCGCTGATGGAATGCTGTCGGAAGTAGGTCTGGGTGACTTACTGTGGATTTCTGTTTCTTTATTCTCTCTACTTCATGCTATGTTTTTTTTTATTTATTCTTCTTCTTCTTGCCTACCTTTTCCTTCACCTTCTTAGAAACGTTTTGTTGGATTTTAGTTAACACATCACGCAATGATCACCTCGACTAAAGAGGAAGCTCTATCTTAATTTACATTTTAATATTTCTGTTTTACAATTTTTACATTTACTTCTTTTTAATTTCCGTGTTTTTGGTTTTTATTTGGTTAAACGTACGTTATGCAGTCTTTTCATGGTTCTTCCTACTCTGATTTTCTGCATCTTAGGCCAGATTAACTGTTATTGCTGGTACACGGAAAACTGACTTCCTGCTCATTTCCTCTTGGTTCTGATGAAAACATCAACTTTTTTGTTTAAGCACATTTTTGTTAATGTTCATTTTCGGTGGGTTCTTTACGGAACAAGAAAAAAATTTTGAACTAATAATATTTATATGGACCGAATAAAAACGGCAAATTGCTTGTACTCTTTCCTTTTAATTACTCTTTTAATTACCCAAGTGGTACTGTGGCAAAAGCATTTACCGCTTCGAACAGAGTCTTCCCACCATCCAGTACTCATACCTACCGGCTAATTCTGGCAAATTTTCGGTGATACACGGTGCTTCTAATTACCCTACTAAAAGTGAGAAAAATGCCCAAACACTGACACTCACCTAAGGTATTTATTATTAAAGGAAATTGTAATTTCCGGTTAGCGGATTAATCTGCAGAGAAGGTAGTTTTTATGAACATTTTTGACTCTTTATATAGGTAATTTCTTTTCGGTAAAACAGCCGTCTAGTTTAAGAAGTCAAAGTTCAAGGCGGAAGAACTACAGGACCTCGGAATGGATGCCGAAGCCGCCGAATATAATTTGCATAATTGTTATTTTAAATGTTCCAAGAGACGTCACAAGTCCGACGTGATAAGGCGAAGCTTCGATTTGGAAGACGAATTGACTAAAGGATTCAGGTTCAGGTTCAAGTTCAGGCTCGGGTTCGGGTTCGGGTGCTTCTTTGGCGGTTTTCATCCGTTCTACTATTATTATGGGGTCGAATGCTCTGATGTTGACCTATAGGTTTTTGGTTGTTTTGTTTTCGTATACCTGAATCCGCGACGAAATTAAATGTTCGACTTTGGTTTGTTTCAATTCTCTTTTCTTTTCATTTTGCAATTTTTATGTGTTGCGGCTTCTTTGCCATTTCTCTCTTGTCTGATCCTATTTTCCCTCACAGTACTTTTCTTGGTTTTAAAGTTCCTGTTCATTTTTCACTCATCTATTTCTTTCATGTTTCATTTCTACGTTGTGATTCCCCAACGGTGTTTTTAGCTGTGTGAGTTTTTTTTTTACATTTGTCGTTTCTTCTTATCCCTCTGACCTGCTCGAAATTTTTACCTCGCAAAATGAGAGGCCATTCTGTAGGTTTCATTTACTTTCATCTTTAAAACGAACGTAAAAATTTATTTAATGTTTCACTGTTCAACATTAAATCACAGCAAAAAGTTATGACTTTTTCGAGACTTATTTTTCCCTACCTGCTCTTTTATTTGGTTCTCTGTTTATGTAATAATTCATTCATGTTTTTTTCGTCAGTTCATTCGTAGAAATTTTCAAATCATGCTTTTTCCCCTAACAAAATGGAAGCGTAAAATGTTTTGGAAGCCAAGTCGGGGGTAAGGAAAAAAATGAAAAAATTCCTGACAAGAAGTGAAGGATTGGAAACCTGCGTTTTCCCCGATCGAAATCTTAGGATGATCAGCGGTAGTTGCCTGCAAGGAGCGATTAATGAGGAGGATTCGAAAGAAATGATCGGCCAGGCTTATTGTCTTAGTAAAATATCTCCGACATAGAATTATCTTTGGATGAGAATAAAATGTTAAAAAAAGAAGTAAAAAATCGAGATAAAGAAAATTGAAAATCATTGAATCCGTCATCATCTTAATATATTTGATTAGTGACCTTATCGGCCGAATGCCACACAAATTTGACACTACAAATTGGACTTTCGTCCAAGTACCTAAGGTTGTTAAGAAGACCAGGAGGTACGAGAGAACCAATTAAGAAAAATGAATCCATTTTGCAGTAACTTTGATGTGAATTACATACACATTGCTGTCACGTTACGTAATGTAAGAATTTACCTCATACATTGCCTTGGATGTCAGTTGTATTTAAATTAAAAATGTCTGTGTTTTAGAGAATTCTGCACCTATATTTAATGTAGGGAAACATGATGGTTTACATGTTACAATGGTGTGAATGACGTTTGTACTTGAAAACTTTTATAGGTCGACAATAAAGCGTAGAGCCCTATATAAATAGTACTCTGCTATGCGGCTATAAATTACGAAAATTTGGTCCACCTTTTACGTGGTGCAAGTTCTGCAAGAGAACTTAATTTCTTTTTATTTTTTAATTTTTAAAATATCAGCGGCTTGAAATGGTCGCTTCGTCGCTGCCCTTTCATTACCTTAAACCAAAGATTTTCCTTGAAGTTTGAAACGTAAGAAAGGCTGGAAAAGGTTGGAAAGAAAAAAAAGTGAAATTTAAGGTACCTCAGTTTTCTTCTTGCCACGTTGTAATTTTCTCGGGATTTTTCCTCGATTAGGGTAATCCCTTCGTCTGGAAGATGAGTTTGTAGTCGACCTCGACAACGGCTAATCTCACAATTCACCTGGCAGTGTCATCAGAATCGCCAGAACACTATGATAGGATTTCGTATTTTGTTATAGTAGGCACGTGCCGGTTCATTCATTCAGTTAGGAAAATTATGCTTTAACTTAACTTTACGCAGAAGAGGCTGGACAGGTACAACACCGGGTTTGAGGTAAACATTCCTTCCTAACTTTTGAGTTTGTTTTCATAGTTTTCAGAAACTTTACTTGTCAAAGCTCACAATTTTACGCACTACCAAACTTTTCCAAGTTGTGCCCTCTTGGTCCCGACCATTTTGCCAACTTTGTTTTTCTATCTCTCAGCAGTGCCGTCCGACACAAGGTGACGTCTTGGCAGACCGTGGCGAGACGCAGACGCTAAGGTTGCTGGTGAACGGTGAAAGGTTATCAATGAATTATATGTTTATTGATTCATTTAATCTTTACTGGATTACAAGTTTGTATCTGACAGACAGTGCAATTATAAAAATATACGACTCGCCGAATAATCAACCTCCAGTATTGAAAATAACTTGAAACTGTAAAACCTCACATTATTCGCATAACTGTTTGCACTACTTTGTTTCAGACCAACAAGCCCTTGTACCATGAAGCACCAAGCTTCCAACCAACAATGTTCTGCCTCCTTCGCCCTTTTTACCAATGACGAAACCTTTCGCAATGCCAAGTCACATGACTCTCACACTTGTCAAAGATGATCATTAGTGCCCCTTAATTTTGTCCTTTGTATGTTTGTCATAATTGACGTCTAATTGCACGACATCGACGTGACAAACAAATTAATTTAAACACGAGCATTCCGGTTCCGTTTTTTTGGTATTTCTCAACCTGAGGTTCGGGTACGTAAGGCACGGTCATCCTTGGCCCGGTCTTTGAACGGCCCCAGAATTTGAACGGTTACAACTCCTTCAGGTATGTTCGACATTTGGAGTTTGGTACATTCTATATCCAAATATTTATGATTTGTTGTGAAACTATTTTTCGTTGCTTGAATAGTCGGAATGAAGGAAGGACGCCATCTTTGATCTTTCTGACGGCTGAAGAGTTTGGAATGAACTCACATTTTCTCAATATAGAAATTCATTAATTGATTCGCTTCCACCGTGTTTTATCAACAAGATGGTAACGATAAATAGATTCACGCAAATGATACGCACACAAGTTAATTATTTTTCCCTTTCTACATCCAATTGTGTTTGTGCTCTACTATTCGTACACGTGCTTATGTTTACACAAATATTCTGGTGGGAACTAGCGTTTTCTCTGTAACAGTAGGTTGAATTTAACACGAATTATTACGAATGGTTTTCTTCAATTATGAAAACTCTTCTGAAGAAGAAAGTGACGTGGACAGGGAAAACTACACCGGGTAACCGTGCAATGTATCGTTTAATCATGAAATATTGCAATGAAGAATTATGCAATTACCCAAAGCAGACTATAATATTTTTTCCGCTTGAAACATCATTGCTAATTTTATTTATCCTTTAAAAAACATGTCTGAGTGACCGCAGCGGAGTTTACGGGTTCGTGAATGTTTCTCTCCTGCGTTTGTGCTCACTCCCCTGCCTAGGGGTGAGGAGAGGTAGAACCGCCCCACTAAAAATAGATGTCGATAATTTGACTGGGAGGTGACTTATTAATAGCTAGAGAATAGACGAAATGAAAACGGACGCAAACACAAGAGATAATGAATAATTTATTTTGGAGGAATCCACGATGGCAGAAAAAAATCAGACGGATCTGTCGGAATGCCACGTAAAAAAAATTAAAATTAATTTATAAAGATACTGAAAATAACAGTGCTGTTGTTTCATTTCAATGCACTCGAATGCAGAGGTACTCGTGTGACAAGCAGAAAATTTTTAACCTTAAATAACATTGTAACCTCAAAGGCCGTGCAAAGACTTGAAAATTGAATTCACACCTGAACCAGAACCTGATGAAATTTTGGTGGAGAAGTAAAACGCAGTAACGTGATACGCGCGCGTACACAGGGACAAACTAAAAGAGCCTCATCTTAACTTTTTCTCATAAAGAGCCTAGAGATAGTTTCGAATATACCTATATGTTTACGTACCTTTCAAATGATTACATTTAAGAGCCATAAAATGACTGTTTTTGAAAACGTGAAAAACAACCTCGGTTGCTGTCGACGGTGTCCAGATTCTAAGGGCGAAAGGCAAGCTCTTAGGCAAACGAAGAGGAAACGTGGGTCGTGTGAAAACAAACAGACTGAGCAAAGGTCAAACCTGAAGGATCCTCCAACCGGGGAAATTCTCAGGTTCACTGAAGCATACCTGATAACACTGCAAGTGAATGAACGTGACTTAGGGCAAGACGTAGCCATTGCAATCATTTTCTCTGTGTTTACAGTTTTCACGGTGTACTATATGACTTGCATCGCGACACTTTGGAATTGTTTGTCTTTTCAACGTGTCAGCAGACCAATCACTACCGTTTCTTGTTGTAACCGATTGACTGTATTTTTAGAGCAAATTATAGCTTCGAGAAAACTTAAATGAAGTTGTAAAGGACTGCTATACATTGCTTTAACCTGATCCAGGGCTTACGCGCTTATTAATTGGACATAAACCTGTGGCACCGTGCTAAAAGCAAAACTGCTTCTCTGTTATGAAACACCACTGCTAGACAAACCCAAACAAATGGAAAGCAAACCCAAAAAAGTCGCACTTTAGTCGAGTCATGCCTTGTATGTCATCAGACTGCGAATATCGTTGGGCAGGTTCTTCCATTTTATAGGATTTTAATGCCAGTAGTCGCATATTAACAACAGATTAAATCTAATCTGCACTAAAATAGTTAAATTAAACAAAAATGAATTGTTTGCTACAAACAATCAGGTAATTGACTATAAACTTAAGTTATGTGTAAACGATTGGCAACAAATTTCATTAACAACTCCATTTGTCACACACGTCGGCTTTACATTTAGAAAACTCGCGTTTGCAGGTGTCAAATGAACTGTATCAAAAAATAATAAAAACAAAACTATAAAAAAAGTTAATGACGGAAATCAAAAATCGTCTCACGTTATTTCTCGTTCCCCTTCGGTGTTCTTGCCGGTACAATTTTAGTAATATTTTTGCAGAACGCCTTCATTATGTAACACTTTTTAATGCATTGTAATGCCTATGAAGTATGCAAAACTGATTCGTCCCTCGTGTGGAACTAATATCTCTAAATAGTTTGTTAATCGTAAACGTATAAATAATTCTAGAAAACAAAAAACATACAACATAAAAAAAGGAATATAAAGAATTCATAGAGACAACAGAAAGTATAGACAATCAAATTCGAATTGTTTTGAGAACTTCACTCCGAACTACAACCTCGCAAGATTTAAAATCTTCTCAACTATATATCATCTCTAACGTTTAGCAATAAACGACGAGACCAGCTATAAATTTTAAACTTCTCCCAGTGGTACACCTGCTATGGCGTGCGTTTTTAGGTACCGGTCGGAATGGAAAACAGCCGTTTACTGTATAGCAACCGAATGGAACCTTGACCGCGCCATTTCGAACCTGATTTTGAATTTTTATCACATGAGTTTCAACGACCGTAGAAATTCCGTTCTTGTTTTTTGTCTATTGAACCTAACCGGGCAACGTGGTTTTTTTCCTGGTGCCTGAACAGGTTGGTCCTGCCCCGCGGGGTGGTCACACGACGGTTGTCAGAAAAAAATAAGGCCCTTTTCTAGACGTTTTGTCTCTTGTGCCTCGCCTTCACTGAAGATAATATTCTACATTATCTTCAAAAGTTCAAATACAACCTTTTTGTAATTCTTTCATTTTAATTTGTTTAGGTTTGATTGTTGATATTGTCTTAGAGGGACCTTCCCAGTGTAAGTCTCGAGGTAATCTTCATCGTTCCTGAAAAACATTTCTGAAACGCCCGTGAGATTGTTCTGAACTTTGTTCTGAATGAAAAAAAATTAAGGGCCTTGTGGGAATCGAACCTGGAACCTTCCGTTTGATTGGAAAACTACCGACTGATTTTTAATATTTTTTGTCTTAGCCTTGCCATTTCATAATGATTGTTATTACGACGACGTATGCAACATGCAAGTGTTTTGCATGTTGAAAAAGTGCATTTGTGCATTGGAACGGAGCGAAAAAGCAGGCGGGCGAGGAGAACACACGTCAGCCTCGTCACAAAAATTGCAATGTACTTTAAACCTGGTTCAAGTATCATTTTATTTATTTTTATTCACTGTTTTACTCCAGGATAATTATGACGTATCGTAGTGGCATTGAACAAATTTTGAGATTCATCCATGTCAGTTTTTTTCATTTCGATTATCATCTTGCGTCACTTCAGTTTTGTCTTTCACGGGCACTTGGTGGAAATACGGCAAAATGCAAGTAACAAATGGACAGGAACCTGCGAAGGTCGGTTCGTTTGTTTCTTTGTGAACGACGAGTGTCGATCTGTTCGGTCTGTTGGGTCTCATTGTCATTTTGTAACGTTTTCAGCCTCCCAAATATGAAACTCAATAGTCTCTTGTATTAAACGCCCCGGGAGTGATCACGAGGAAATGAGCTTTGTGACGGAAATTAGTGTGAATTGTAAGGGGACAGAGAAAAATTGAAAGAAGTAGAAAAGTAGGAGATAGACGAAAAGATCGAAGGCAAATGTAGAAGAAAGCTTTGAACGTTTTCACTTCTACTTTCGCTCTGGTTTTTTGCCACTGCTAATTCTCTTACAACGATTTAAAATTAGTGATTGTTCGTCACGAGGTTGGCAGAAATTCAAATTCGGTCTCGTGACTTCGTCCTCCATTTTTTTTCTAAATTGACGAAATGGACAAGATAGAGAAAAGACAGACAGACAGACACTGGGCCGATCGCGTTTTCCATTCTTTCGTCTCCCATCTTTTCGTAATTAATTTTCGGTCATGTGATGTTCAACGTAACGTCCTCTCCGCCTCAGCCGCCACCTCGACTTGTCTATTCTTTGTCTATCTCTATTATTCTCTGAGGAGTTCTATTTATAAGTCAGTGTTTGCTAGCCGCTTTTTGCTGCGGTACACCTTCAGCAATGGATTTCTAATGGGAAATCAAACAGACTTTAACACTCCAACGCGCGCGCACATAGAATAATTGGGCGTTGAATGGTAAAAACTGATGGTAGCCTTTGTTGTGGGTCCGAATAACCTTCCACAACGGTTTCCTTGAAGCCACCGCCTGTGGTTCATTTCGTGAACTTCTAGAAGTATTCTACCACTTTATACAACACCGACATAAACAAGCAACCATAAGCAAAGGTAGAAGACAATGAATTTCGTACCAGACGTAATATACAAATTTAATAAACCTTTGTGGTGCCACCTTCCTCTCACGTAGAACTCAGTGTAGAGTGCCTCACACCACATTTACCTTGGCTCAAAATGCACTCCACAAAATAATATAAAATATATAGGTATTTATATTATTTGTTGACGTTTTATTTATTTTACATTATAATTCTAAAGGGGTGATGTTAACAGTTCTCTTTGATTTGACCTGAAAATATCACACTTCTAGGACTGCCTAAGTTGGCGCAATTATCTTATTAAAGCTTTTACATATACAAGTTGGAGAGGGATTCAGCCCTAAGGTTAAAGATTGTTCCAAGTTCATGATTTTTTCAGATATTTTATATTAATTCACACACCAATAAGATCAATCACCAAGGTACGACCTCTTGTTTCGACCGTTCTCTTTTGAATGCCTCAACGAGTCCTCCTTTTGTTCTTGTCTCCAGTCTTCCCTTATTTTTTGTCGTGGGAACACTTCTCCACAATCACACGTTGTTTTCTTCGTCTAGGACTCTGTTTATTTAATTATTATTATTTATTTTCAACTTGACTTATGGTCGGGGTCCTTCAAAGGCTACCATTGTTGCATCCCTTGCCTACTTACATATGATTTATGTAAAATTGTTTCGGCTTTTACGGAGCCACAATTAACGTTCTTAACTGTACATTGCACGATTAATAATTTTGTAGTGTCAGTTTCTAAGGGTTTAAGCTTAAACTACCTATATGTAAATTTAACAGAACGTCCTGGAGGTCATTAAATGTCTCATAAAAGAGTTGCTTTTCAATTATACGGACGAAATAATTGACGTATGTTTTACTTGTTTGTTCGTTCCAGTAAATGGACTGGTTCTGCACTACTTGTGACAGCAAATTGTCCTTCTGCAGCAAACAGCCGTAAATGTCAATTCTGTTCAAATTCAATTGACTGCATGCGAGCGTTTTGGGACCAAATTATCGATGTTCGATCCTTTCAGTTTTCTTCTTCTGATTCCCTGTGGAAAAATTGTTTTTTTGCTGTGGTTAATATTTGCTAATGGATAAGATGGGTTGTAGGGAAAATGAATTCATTCTAAGAGGAAACGAACACCAGACTCACTGTCAAATTGTATTTTTGACGCCATTTTAAAATTTGTTTACTTTTTGCTATTGTTTATGCGGAAATCCAATACGTACAGAAATTTGCTCCGGTTAAAACGTGTTAATTAATTTTTCTTGTACTCTTGGATGACATTTTTGGTTATTGTTGAATGTCGGAACAGGTGTTATTTTTAATGTTTGACTTTGTTACACTGCGATCAAAGATCTAAGAGCAAGCGATCGTATTTTGGGAAACGCTGTAAGTTTTGGTTTCTGAATGTTATCGACAGAGATCAAGCAGATACTTTTTCTCTATAACAGAGTGGTGTATTGTTGAAGGCTGTAGATTTGATAACATTTTTGGTACAGCACAAGGGACAGATTGAACGAATATTTTTTCAAAATTTCGAATTGAATTTATATACTTAAAAGAAATTGTAATTAATGGAATTATTTTGTACATACAGGTGCTACAATCAAATCTTGTTAGTTGAGACACTCGTACCTTAATTGCCAATGACAAAAAAACTGATTATTGACTGTCACATTGGATTTGCTGACCGCTGAAGAAATCCTAATTAAACCGAATTTAACGGTGAAAATTGAGCATGAGTAGTTTGCGTTATGAAGCAGTTGAGCCAGAGCCAATGCGGTTAATTGGAGCAAAATTTAACGGTTTGGGCACGCGAATCTTACTCATAAAATTTGCTGCCCTTAAAAAGCAAGAACGGGAATTTCTCCCGTTTTTTCTCTGATAATTTGTCGGTTCTCAAGATACAGCACTGTAACCGACAATGTATCTCAACCGTTAAACTAGCTAACATAGAACAGTTGATAATTCTGCGTTTGCTCCCGATAAGATTTACAAGGAGAACGAATTTCCTCCTTACCTACCGATCAAATTAAAAGTTCAATAGCATTACGACTGTTTACCTAATTTTTTTGGGGGGAGGAGGCTCAGAGATCCTGAGTGAAACAATATTAGCGGCAAATTACTAACATCTACATCAGACTTCTGCCATTCGTCAAATAAAGATAAATTTTACTGAGTTTCGGGCATTTTTCTAAAACTTTAGAATGTGCCACCCTTTTGTTAATCATTCTGGTAGCAACACTTATTTTTATGGAGAATGACGGGTCACCGATCGAACTTAATTTACGTTAAAATATGGTTCGCTTAATGTTTAGTTAATTATGTTTCGCTTAATGAGTGGCGCTCGATGTTTGATTTTGTTAAAATAATTGAAATTCACATTCACCGAGATCTCTGATCATTGATCTTCTCCAAGAGAAGTTCTGGATGTCAGATGATCGCGCAGGAGAATCTTAAATTTAAAACAGAAAATTTGACCGACTGAAAAATAAAGAAAACGACTAATCTGACGGATCGTTCAATCTTATTAAATGATATTGTAGTTAATTTTTGCGGTGGTCAAGGAGGTTCTCCTACAGCAGACGACGTTTCCATCATCATCTCAACGCCCGTGGCTTCCTTTGCCCATTCTTGCATCTCCACATGGACACAATGGCTTAATCGGCCCCTTTAAGAAATAACTAAATTTAAATTCATGGCGTCTTCGTGTCAGGGTAGACGTTGAGACGCCATTTTCGTCGCATGAATCGGTAATTTAACAATTTATGAGGACATAATTAATCAGTTAAGAAAGAGAGTCAGAGCCGGAGTCAGCTACTTGCTCTACTTGGTTTGCTTCCGGTTACATCCCGGCTGTTTCCGATTCAATCCTGAAGAAATTCTTCTCGTCGATCGATCGACGAATTGACTGATTGATTGAGTGACTAATGAATCATGTTTTACCATTAATCGTTTTGCTTTTTAATGCCTCTTCCTTCCGATCTACTCTCCATCAACTGTTTTGCACTAGTCAATATTCCCTCTGACTTGGTACTTTGAACAATGAATTGTTGCGCGACTTAATCTGTTGCCTTGGTTTTGTTCTGTCGGAGTTTAATGTAGCCGTGACGTTGTTCAGATTATTCAAAGGAAACAATTTCTCTTTTGGGGCGAACATCTGTACTCGACCGACCATTTTGCTTTTATACAAACAGAGTTCAGTTTTCATTCGTAAAAATATGCAACTGCACCTCTGTTAAATGCTACTTTTTATTGTCAAAGTCGTCCTTCTTGGATATTGACAATTATTTTAGAGAATGAACGGCTCATGCGGGCGTAGTTTCGTAGGTTAGAAGGTGGCACCCGAACTTATTCAGGTACGAGTCATAAGATCGATTGTACTAAGTTTCATGAGTGGCATTCCTGCTTTCTCTCTTCAGGGACGACCGTCATTTGTTATGTATTCAATTGTTAGGCAAATTACTCTAACTATATGTCTGATTGTTTATGGTTCATAGCATGCATTTTATAAAAATTATTTTTCATGATTGCCGCCGAACAAGAGCTGCTTGCAAAGTTGCACTTTTGAGAATATTACGCTAATATGTTTGTTGTTTCGGACACCTGCCAGCACCACGCAATTTCCGTAGCCATAATCTCATTTCTTTCCTTCAAACAACCAATTTAAAAGATTAGCTGCAAGGTTGCACGTTATGTGTGTCGTACAAAACAAAATAAGGAAGGAAAAATGGATATAAAAACAGACAAGCAGAAAAACAAACAGAAAAGAAAACCATCGAATGGTATCAGACTAAGTACAATAGTTAGAAACAAAATTGTCGACCTACAATAGGACCAGTGAAGTTTTTGAATACGTAAAAAATAATAAAAAACAAGATTGCCAAGAGAAGAAGTGTAATGTAAAACAACAAGAGGTAAAGTGAAAGAAGTTTTGATAAAGAGAACAAAACCAAGGTGTCTCTTTCTTTCTTTCTTACAAGTATTTTGATTGTTGTTCATTGGACTTTTTATAAATTACGTTGTACAATATATTAGTAAAAATGTACCTATGTCTTCATAAATATAAATAATTTATACTTAAATAATTTGTATATCAATTCGTGTAATAGAGTACGAACAATTTCCAACCGGCTGTAAGCCGCGTTTCAAAATAATTACACAATATATCACAACATTGATATATTATTATACAGTAGCTTGTTGTTACGCAGAAATATATATATTTCAGTCAATTGCAGTCGGCTGCATGGGCCAGTTAAACATGAGGATATTTTCAGCAGTGGCCTCAGATTGCCCAGATTCTGCTGGGCCCATAAAATACTTTTTTTTGTCTTCGGCCACTGTCTTCTTGGTACTCTGTCGTGATACCTACACTCTCTCGTTTGAATTTTCCTTTTTATTAATATCTTCCCTGATTTTCTTTATTTCTTCGGCCCCAATAGTGTAAATAGGGTCACCCTAGACTGCCCCCGGAGATGCCTTTAAGCATGTACTTATTTATTTATTTATTTTCTTTTCAGAGAGAAGAGAGTTGACAAGGTGCAGCTGTCCGCCTTCTCGAACTGCCATCATCCAATTAACCAACTTTTAAGTGTCAAAAGGCAGATGTGAGGGAGGGGAACATAGGGAGGCAAGGGGACAGAACCGAATAGTCTAAGAAATATTTCTAGAACGTTCGTGTTATCATCGTTGTAACCGGATTCCCTTTTTATAAAATCTTTTTCTGGGGTTTCAAGGAAAGTCGTAAGGTTATCTGGTGCCATGTGACCAAATCTTCCGGGGTTTTACTCTAAAATCCATCCAAGATGAACTCTTTTGAAGAGAACCTGTTGTTTTAAAGAGTAAGGCTCGAACTCTGCATGTTGGTTCGTGGGGGGTACGGCACAGGGTAGAAGAGTTCAGTTCTGAGAAAGACCCCGCAAAATCTCAGACAACAAAGTCAGAGTCTTGGAAATGGCAAAAAAATGAAATTACAAGAAATGTACAAATTAGCCCAGAGTTAAAAGGTTTCTCAGGGTGCGGAGCATGTTGGTTCTTTTTCCAGCTACAGTTAAGATTGAGTTACGATAGAATGTCCAATTTCTCGGGCCATTTCAGTAGTCACTCCGTATGGTGGCCTTTCTTTTCGAGGAGAAAAAACTTGATAAATTTCAGGTTTCTCAAAAACATCAACGGATCGGAAATGGAAATTTTCCTTTGGCAAACCCAAAGTGTC
Organism: Polyplax serrata; assembly: GCA_037055365.1. Taxonomy (NCBI): domain Eukaryota; kingdom Metazoa; phylum Arthropoda; class Insecta; order Psocodea; family Polyplacidae; genus Polyplax; species Polyplax serrata. The sequence goes on from JAWJWE010000003.1 coordinate 12,037,263, forward strand.
ACTCACATTTTGAATTTACTCGATATTGAAAGATTTGAATATCGTTTACATTATCTGTTGCTTATTTTTATTAACATAAAACTAATAATAATTGTTGTTCAATGGATTCACTTGGCATTTGTGATTGTACTCCGGAGATATTAATTTTCTATAAGACATTGAATGCCCTAGCCTGGGTACCCGATTTGGTCACATTGGATACCTGATAACTGTTACTTTTCCACTGTCCCCGAGTTAATCACCTGATACAAAAGGCCGTCTAAATAATCCGAAGTTGGGTCGTGCATTAGAGAAGGTTAAAGCCGCGACTGATTGATTGATTGATTACTTATTGCAGTATTGATTCATTATTAATTTCACCAAGTTACACGGGTAAATGGTCTTCGTTTATAAATAGTTTTTTTTCTGCTTTTCAGTTAAAACCCATTGTTACACGTTTGTTATATAGTTATTTACTTATCTAAAAAGTTTATGACTCAGTTAATGTTGTTCGCGGGGAGGGCGTACCTCTGACTTTTGTGGGCGAACCTGCCGCTGGTGTAAGCGTCCCTCTTGTTGTTGTTGTTGTTATTTGAGAAAATACGCGGTGAATAGAAGAGAAGAAGACAGCGGCAGCAGAATAGGAAAGAAGAAAGGCAAGAAAGTGGAAGGAAGGGAGCATCTGACACGGCAAAACAGAAAAGAAATGGACTCGTCGTCTTGGTGAGCGGCATCATTTGCTGCCCTTTTAAATTTAACTTAATGTCGTCAGTTTCGAAGGGATGGGAAAAAAAAGGAACGAAGAGGAAGACAAAATGGAGGGCCTTGCCACTCGGTGAAGGTGAGTAACAAACACAAACTCTTTCTTACCAATAGTATTACTAAATAAATAATCCTTAAATTGTTGTGTATTTTATATGAAGAACGAAAAGCGACTTTATGTTTGATGAAGAGAATCTTAATCTTTCGGTACCGTTCAATTCCATGGACCTTGTAAGGGTGGTAGGATGACAAGATGTTAGGGTTAGGGTTTTACGGCTGTGCACAAATAAGTTAACTTATATTTGATTTGATTCAATTATGTTTGTCCTAAGAACAAGGAGGGTTCATCTGTGATTTGGGGTTGACATTATTTTTCCCTTTCCTATCATTCTCTCATCATTTCATACCCATTTCTCCTGACTCAATCGCAGTTCAGGTATTTCTGTTTCATCTATTTATACATATGACCTTTATTTCAAAGGTTAGGAGGTTAGTGGTCGCTCAACTGTTTTAGCTCTTTCAGCTCAAGAAATGTCATAAAGTTTAACTTTTTATTGAGTGTTTATTCTATTTGTTCCGGTCACTCGATTGTCGGTTTTTCGGGAAATATCTGAGTTTTCTAGTATTTTGATCGAATAAATCATTTTTGTCCTTTAAATTCAACTATTTGATGGAGGAGAGAACTAACAGTCGTGTTTGTGTTTGAAGTTCAATTGTTTAGACTTGAGGAAATTCAATTCAATTCAATCTACCCTTCTACCCTTCTTGTGGGTTGAGCCAATGATTTCTTTTTCTTTTTGCAACTTCAGTACCTCCTTGGTAAGATTGAGTTTTAACCAATGTTTCCATCCTTGCTGGTCAGTACAATGTAAAGCGTTATCTATAAAATTATATCTATTGTTTTTTACTGCATGATGAATCGGTTGACCCTGGCCTTATGTTGATATCAACTTCTATTTTTCTCTATTAGTTATAATCTGTTTACGACACCACTAATCACTACTACACTATTTTTCAGGTACTCTTGTCATGTTCTTAGGTTTTAATTAACGCTCTTCTTGTACAGAGTTCAATTTTATTTTTAACTTTTTTTCTATTTCGTACTTCTTACTTGTTTGCCATAAATTTATATATTTTACACGGACTTTGTTAAGCGTTCGAATATGTTATGTTTCACTTCCACTACCCTAACAACGGATCCCAACCCTCGTTGTCTACCACCCAACAGAAACCATTTGGTTGGCATTCCCGCCAGCTTCCCTTGTGCTCCTTTCCACGTTCTTCTCACCCATGGCGTCTTTCCCATATCTGCCTCGGTGGTACCTCATTTATTGCATGCTCTCTTCCTCTTTCCACCGCCCTTGGATTCCTTGAGGAGTCTCGTAGTCCTACTAAAGTCTCCGATTTCACCGTTTAACCTGTCTTATTCCCACGTTCTTTGAACCTGATCACTTCTCACATTCGTTCTGAGCATTTTTATTTTCTCTCTGAATGTCAAACCCTTCCGTTCATTTTGTCTTACCTACTGAACTGGTCCTGTCCGTCTCGGATATTCTGTGGTGGTCCACGTGAGGTTCAGGTGTTAGTTTAGTACTTTCGCCTGCCTCTATTTCTCCATTTGTCCTACACGCATTATTATTTCATATTTTGAGGCGGTTGACTTTGCGGTGAGAGTGACTTAGGACAAGGCCCTTTGTCGAAGGCCTTAGAAAGAAATCGGAGAGTAGCCATTTCGATTCAGAAGAATTAAATTTTAAACTAAAATGATTCGAAAACCTTCCTCCCAAAGAAAAGAAAAATCAACCAAAAGTAAGTTAACCGAAACTAATTTCTCTTTCTAAGACATTTGACTCATTTTCGCCTAATTTTTCTTAAAACATCTGGTTTTGGTTTGAATGAAAACCGCAGTTTACGGGTCTGATATTTGTCCGCTGGGCGAGAGAGGGGGGGCTCTGTTTTTGCGGTTTGCCAAAAAATCCAAAAGCCAATGCTCGTGTTAGTCAGGATACCGCGACTTGTTGAATTTCGGTGATCCGAAGCAAAGTGTTCCGCCATGTCAAAAGTAAAGAGTGACAATTGTCTTTTGAGTTGTTTTTAGTCGGTAGACGAATCGGCTAACTTTGTCTAGAAGTATGAAAGGGAGTCTAACAGGAAGCTTTCGAGGTATCGATTGATTGAATCGAAGTCACCTCGAACGGACATCGAAACCATTTCAATTTACTATTCTCATTGGGTCAAAGTTTTTCCATCCACAGAAATTGGTGTGACCGCCCTCAATGTGGCATCCGAAAAGTCCCTTTGAGCCCGGTCGTTATGCCATGGGTATCATCTGTGACCCCCATGACCTTTGACCTCACCCAGACGATTTCATCAGAGCTCTCCTTTAAACTTCTACTCTAATCCGATTCTCATGAGATAGCCAAAAAATCTATGAGAGAACAGGGGCTATCTGAAAATTCGACATATCCCGGCCGTAATCCCGTTTGTCGTTACCTGCTGGAACCCAAAATCGATTTCAAAAATTTCCCATTTTGATTTGTCAGAACATTATTATATTTTCCCTTCGCCGTCCACATCTATTAAACAAAAAAGCCGATTGAAACTGAAACAAAACTGAACGGAATTTAATTAAATGAGATAGTGCGATTGGAGACGGGAACGAAGACGGTGGGTCGTTTAAAAATAAAATACTGATGAGATAGAAGAAGACAGACTTAGAGAGGAGTACATGGCGAGAAAATAGAAATTCAAGGATGGTAGGAGAGAATGCGAGTTGAATGGACCGACAGGAGAAGAAATAGAACAAAACACGAAGTAAAATAGTTGTGGATACGAAGAGAGGTGGAGAAAACAGAAAAAGAGAGTAGAATCAAAAATAATAATATACAAAATATACAGAGTCGTTTAAAAAATCCGAAGTAACCGAAATAACTAGCCTTTAAGAAAAACACCGTCAAGTCTTCATTGAGTCCAACAGGAACAGCAGCATACCTGAGAGTTCTGTTGATCGCGTGACATGATGTCTTCCCTCTGCTTATGAGTACCAGTTGAACTTCGATAAAACAAAATTCAATTTATCCTTTTCATACGGTGAAGCCAAGACGCCATTACAATCCGACAGATTTTGAGGGACAAAAACAGCTGCAGGAGGCGCGTTAAACAATAAATATTATAAGGATGAATTCTACAAAAAAACTTTTATTCCGATTGGGATTGTCAAATGTAATATTAGTATTGTTTCGAATGGGACCCAAAGTTCTTGTTAAGCGAAAATGAATGATTGAATTCGCTATCAATGAGTCAGTCAATCATTCGGCAGCAGGAGACATGGGAGACTGTTGCGTAAAGATGCAAAACCGGCCTGGGGGAAAATTAAAGGACTTTGATGAATTGCAAAGATTCATTTTTATTTTTATTTTGAATGTTTTTCGAACACGAAGGGAAGGTACTCAAATAAAAAGGATGCGAAAATAGAAGAAAAAGTACAAACTAAAAGAATAAAAATTATTATAAAAAAGATGATTTTGAAACACGTCGAATAGGATGGAACCTGTTGAGAATACGACAAATCTTCTTCTTGTTTCTTTCACTTTGAATGTTTCTCTTTGACCAAAGTGTGACAAACAGAAATCAAGTGAAAAAAGAAGTGTTGGATGAGAAACGGCTGGTCCGGCAGTCTCATCCAAAGAAAAAAAAACAAATTCGGGAGAATAGAAATAGAAAAATTTAGTTAAAAGTCTTCTAAATCGCCTGCGTACCTGAAGTATTTGCGTGCCTTCTCGTGAGGACACACGAAAAACCGTTCGGGTCTCCAACGTCTTGTCAAATCGTTCGACATTTTGAAATTCTCAGAGGTCAGAGGTGAAGGTGCAAACTTGCTACTGATATGATAAAGAAAACGCGTGCGTGCGTGAATGCGTGCGTATTAGAAAGCTCACACCGTTGAGTTTTGCTGCTTTGTCGATAGACCGCCAACTCGAGCGGAAACGGAAAACTGAAAACCGGAAATGGAATTTTTCGCTTTCCCACACCTTGAGAGATTCTCCTCTGAATTTTTTTCCTTTTCTTCCATTTTGTCTTTTCCATCTCAGTCATCTCCTTGTCTGTTTTTCTTGTCAAATCCGCCGTTATTCGTTAGAATCCGACAGTCTTTACCCTTGCACCCTGTCGTTTCTCTTCATTTGTTACTTTCTGCTGCTTTAGTGTGCCTGTTGCGAATTTTCAGTAGAGGTTTTATGATTGTCTTGAAGTACTTTGTTCCTCTTGATCTTTTATATTTTATTTTAATAATTGGTTTTACACCAACATCAAGTATGTTATTTGATCATTGACAAACAATTAGAAAAATGAAGGAGGCAGTCCTATTTGATGGTCTATGGATGCATTTTGGCACTCAGCCACTGTTTACTTCCCATCATCCCTTTCATCTGAACTCTAGGCAAGGAGGTGCACATATCGAGATTGTCACTGCATGACTACGCTGTTGTGATCAGCCACCAACCGTCCCTCCGGTAAACCATTGACCTTCCTTTCCAAAAACGACATCTTCCTTTCCACGTGTGGGGTGTTCTGCTTCTCGTTCTTGTTCAGGTGATGGATGAAACAGCAGTGGAGCATTCGTCTGCGTCGGAACACATGCTGCCGTACATCCCAGAATAGTTCACAATTTCTCACTTTGTTAGTTTGGTGTGCTTCTTAGTTTTGACGAGTCGCTTGTAAGGTCTAACTCATTTGTGGTAGGTCTGCATCTCTTCTTAACTCAATTGTCATCTTTGGGTGTCACACGATGCCCCCCAGGCATCACTTTACGCTTTGAGAATAGCAATCGGATAACAATTCATTGACGGATGCAAGTGAAGCGAAAATGAAGGCTCTGCTCCATGCCGGTGTGATATTTCATGGAAATGCAATCAGGCAGTTGTGAGGTAGGAGGGGGAGGGGAAAGAGACAAAAGGACATACATAAACCTGAAAAACTGAAAAAAAAGGAGAGAGAGAAGATGAAAATAAAAAGTTAAATGGTAATTAGTAGAGGGAGACAAATGGATGGTTAGGCAAAAGTAAACCTTTGCATAGGAAACTTTTACCCGACAGATATCTGTCGTAAATTGGAAAACAGAAAAAAAATGGCGGTGCAATGTAAAGTTCACAGAGAGGCTGATAAACTTTTAAATCAGATTAAAAACTACTGCTGCTGTTTATCTCAAGTGATTTCAACATATTTTATATTTCATATCTCAATTGACCGAATTTATGAAATTTTTAAACGAAAATAGTTTGATTTGATTTCAATACCTATTTTTCTTTTTGCAATTTTAAAGCAAAAACAAATGAAACGCCTTCTCTACTTTTCCTATTTCTAGTTCCCTTTTTTTGTCACTTGTACGAGAATAGAAACAATAGAAAAGTCTAAAATGCCGGAGAATAACCCGTTTCTTTATCGTCACATTGGGCATCTCCTGACTGAGAGTACTCGGCAAGAAAGGTGTTGTTTTTTTGCATTTTGGAGTCTTTCACTCAACTTCTGTTTCATTCTCAGACCTCAGTTTCTCTTAAATCTAGGAATCCTCACTCCTCGTGTCCTTACATTTTCTACTCCTTTACCTTAATTCTACTACTACAACTACTACTACAATTTCACGCTGGATATGTTTTTGCGTTGTTCCCATACTCTCCCTCCCTCTCTCACTCCTTGTCCTACCTGCTCGAAATTTGTCAAATTCCCAGAGGTTCGGTCAACCGTGAATGACCTGCGTTCTACTTTCTCTCTTTGATTTCATTAAATAAATGTCAATTTTATGTGACAAACATTACTTTTTTTTAAACTTATTTGTCGGATTAGTTGTGTGTTATTAATCCGCAAGGACTTAATAAATAAATAAATAAATACATTTCTGAAAAAGAGAGGGAAAGTTTCACATTCAAATTTGGCGAAAATCCAACGCACACTGAGGGTTGAGGGTCAATTAATCTTCTGTCTAGGGCCGAAGGAGACGAATCACTCATCTCCTATTTCTAGACTTTGGCGGCAGACGCAGCCAGACAAAACTGAATTTTCCTATGAAATGAGGAAGTTCCAAAACGGTCCTGCTCAAAGAGGACCCCCTCCTCTCTCCGAACAAATAAAAAATCGTTCAAAATCGAAAACACGTGTTACACGTGTTACTTCTCATCGCCGCGTTCTTGTTCAATTTGCATGCAATCCAATTCATTACCACAATGTTTTTACGCAGATTAAAAAATTCAGAAAATTACAAGTTTGTATTTTGCTCCTTACAGAGGCTGGTGGTTCGGGAAACGAAGAAGAATTACACGACGAGGATCAGTCGACGACTTCGTCTGTCGTCGGACATCCCGTCGTTAGCAACAATTTCAAGGTTCACATGCCTACATACTACAAGTCTATGGAGAAGTCTTACAGACAAAATAGGAGATTCTCGTATGACCGATACAAAAACAAAGAACCGCTCGTGAAATTAGAAAGCAAGACATTTGATGAAGGTGAGTGGTAAACGCTAAAATTGGCAAACTGTAAAGAAACAAAGTTAAAATTGTCTGTTAACTGAGTGAGCCAGAAAGGAAGGGTGCGAGGAACTGGGCATTCTCTCGTTGGATGTGTTGAGACTTCAGGAAGAAAATTAGAGGGATGCACATGTAGTGCGGGAACAATATATTTAAAGATGGAGAAGTCAAACAGGGGAATGCGTTGGGTGAAAATCCACCAGGACAATCCAATGAAAGACACCCGAGGAAGTAAAGAGTAATTGAACTCTTGTTAACCAAAGTCTCACAAACCCATGTATTAATGTATAGAGCATAATAAATAATGTAATATATTCAAAATTGAATTTCCCCTTGGGTTGAGGAGCGTTCGTTCGAATTCCGTCACTTTTTTCATTTTAATAAAACAGGAATGGGTACGATGTCAGCTGTGCGGTCCTACAGATTTCGAGGCTTTCGTATTGATTTTGAATGAAAGCCAAAGATGTGGGAAAAGGAAGAGTCACATCCAAAGTGGGAAGCGGACAAGGTTGTACCCTTCTTGGATAGGAAGAGGAAGTAGAAATAATATTCTCCTTGTAGTTAGCAGTTGTAGTCATTTCCGTCCAGAGGCAACCTTTGAGATGTTCTGGTGAAATGAAGGCTCCTGTTACTGCCCACCAAAGAAAGGTTTGCCGGGGTATTGTACAAGAGAACGTGGTGTTGATCTGACGCCAATACCAGAATTACATACTTTGAACAGTAGTGAGAGTAATACAACAATAGAGTAACGACAGAGTAATACAATAATAATATTAATAATAACATTTGTTAAAATATTAATGTTGTGTTTCCTGCCACGTTCACTTCTTCCCTCGTGCAATTAATGCGGGTTTGAAGAAAACTCTATGAATTATTAAAGGGAAATCGTCTCAACGGCAGAATGATTGACTGACACTGACTGACTGACTGACTGCATGATTGATTGACGAATTAGGAAATGGGTTGATTAGAAGGGGGGGGGGGCGACAAATTTCAACAATTTTGTTCGACGTGGGTTTTCTGGTGACAAACCATTGACATTTTGTAAGTCTGTTGAAACGGAAGCGGTTTCTGGTAGTCTGCTTACATGATACTCTCAGCATGCTGCGATTTGAATGTTAAAGACAAAAAGCAATGGCGGGAGCAAGAAAAGTAAATTAAAAAAATAAGTAAATGGTAAATAACAAATATGTTTCTGGAACAATAACAGACACAAGTGAGCCTAAAAAAAAGTTGACTTGCCCTGCAAGAGGAGAACCTGACTAAGAATTTCCTTATGGTTTTATGGTGTGGCACGGAGTCGCGACACATGCGGAGTTAATTAACTCCGAAGAAGAACACGCGGTAGTCGACTGTGGGAAATCGGATTGCCTACAATTAAGATAATTAGAGAGGTAGCTAGGTGGGGTGGAGTAAATCGTGAACCTGTTCGCCATATTTAAATAAAACGGTTTAACAAAAAGGAAGTTCCTCTTGTTAAGGAACCTCGCCACAACATCCATAGTTGGAACTCTTGGTGGACCGAATCAACTGAGTCATATGAAAGAACAATGCTGATGAGGACCTGTCTGAGGTGTTCTGGAACACCCCGAGGACCCATTTAAATTTGGTACTCCTGGTGAATCCAATGGCAATCTCAGATGATATTCCTGCAACACCCTTCTACCACTTTGTTAATTAATTGTTGTTAACCGTTAACAATATGAAACCGTAACGGTGACGCTAATTACAAGTGTGATTTATTGGTGCCCAAGACAAAGGTGAACTTCTTCTTTTCTTCTCCTCGCGTGTGAAATTTATTACGCACCTCACAAGCCAGATTACCCTGGGTAGTAGTCTTTCTGTTCAGCATCCGTTCCTTGGCACTACAAAGAGTTAGTCGTTGAACCCACCTACTTCAGTCAAACAATCTAAATGTTTTTATTCATTTTAAATTATAACAAACTAACTACTTCGTGTTTATTCTGGTGCCCACTAAACCTGAATGAACCTCCTTGACTAACAACTGGCTTCCGGAAATCCAACCTTCGTGCACTTCTTCCAGGCTTTCACGAAAGGTAAATCAAGTGCATTTTGATTGAGGCTTTCTCTCCTTCTCTCCCTCATCTAGATGCAATAGAAAATTCCATTCTCCAACAGAAACCATTCGAACTGTCAGAAGCGAAAGACAATGGGTTGAAAGACGACGGGAGTAAAACGCGGGCCAAAAAGAAAACAAAGAATTCATAGGATGGGGTTCTGGTTTATTTTTGAAGTTGACTGCACTCCTCTCATTGCTCAGGTGTAACACTTGGAAGCTTAAAATAAACCTGTCGAGTAGCTGTCGGACGCAAACAACCGGAGAAGAAGACGAACATAACCGGGCCCCTGGTAAAAATGAACATTGACGAAAAAAAAAGAAGGATGCAACGTGACAATCGCTCCGACACGACCTGTTCAGGTTTCATGAAACCACATTAATTAGTAGCGTAAACACCTTCCTGTACCCGAGTACCTTGTTGGTGTTTGAGAGCTCATTGCGGAAGAGTTGCATGTTCACTTTGGGCACCAACCGTCTGCCTTTGAAAGGAAACACCAAAATAAACTTGGATGGTTAAACATAAAATAGCAAAAAGTCAGTTTGAATTCGAGTGTTGGTTAGGACCGTTCGAGAGGGAAGGAAAGAAAAATATGTGACATTTTTGTAAAGTAAAAGGAGTATTGTATTTCTGGTAACCTATTTTCTGTTAGTATTTTTCTATTTATCTATTTTTCTTTTCTTTCCCTCTCCAAGTGCGCAGATTCCATTGGTTGTTAATTTGCAATTCTTTTTATTTTACAGAAGAATACACCAAGATAACTACTCCTCGTCAGGATGTTCTATTCAAAAAGGGATACTTCGGACGGAAGCGGGAATCTTCCACCGAGGAAACGACCCGTCACTCTGGAGGTGAGTACCTGGTACCTTCGTAATAGGGCGTCTTCAACAGAAATAAAAATTTCCATTTGGCCATCTTGTTAGCACTCGGTCACTAAATGTTGCTGGCCTCTTCTAACATTATGTTGACTTTCGGGTGTCCCTCAGATTTGCCTTCATCTGACTCTCTTGATTTGGCGGTACGGTGCGAGAGAGGAGGTACTTCAATGACCCAATTTTTATCGGCCCGGTACTCGGGTACAGGGATATTGAACAGTTTATTTTAAATTTCCAATCAGAAATGACACTCTAATTGTCCTCTTTACTGTATTTTAAAGGTGCTTTCATGTTCTCATTTTTTATAATTTTTAATCATAAACATTTTATTCTCCCGTTTTCATTAACTCTTTACTTGTGTTAGTTTCTTTAGTTGTTCTTCATTCGTTTTTATTGTCTCTCGTTTTTTTTGTTTGAACTTTTAGTTTATCCTTCTCCTCTTGGCCGTGTTTTGGTGCTTCTTCTTATGTATTTCCTTTATTTTTCCTTTCACTTTGTGTGTCCCGTTGTGTCGTCTTGTTCCAACTTCTAAAGCGTGCGAACGTTTAAAAAAAATTAATCTCAAAACCAAAAAAAAACATAGGTAAAAAACGTCGCCACCAGTCCTGTTTTTTTTTGTAATTTCTGTGGTTTAATTGAATTAATGGGACTAATCCTTGACTCGCAGGTAAACTAGACACACACCAGTGACAGTGGTAAGATTATTCCAATTACAATTCAAGATTCTCAGGTAGAACTTGATAATAATGAGACAATTATAATATTGTAATAATGAGACAAATAATTAGTATGTAATAAAAGACTTATAATTGAATGAACAGTGCGACCCATAATTTATTACATTTATTAATTATAATTAATAAAATAATTGTCATAATTCCAGGCTACAAAATATTTGAAAAATAAACAAAAAGCCCTTAAAGATGAGAGATTGCATTGAGACATAATGAAGCTCGAATGAAATATTAAAACACCAAATAAATTAAATCACTTGCATAACACTCTGCACCAAAATTACAATAAAAGATTTTACACAATTTACTAAAAACCATATTACATATGAATATAGTATGTCGCATGATAATATCACAACAAACATCAAACCCGATTATCCCGACTGTAGTCCGCGCGTGCACATCGGTCTTAAGGCACTTTCATTTCGGGCCCATCTCTTCCGATGTTTGTCTTCTCAGTTCCTAAGAAAACGAGAAGAGAAGTAAGAAAAAGAGGATGAATCAACTGGTTACCAGCGAGGTCAACGTTGGTCAGTTAAGAACAAACCCCAAAAAAGAACAACAGGGACGGTTACCAATGGACCATTTAATAATATTTAATAATAAATTATTGACGGGGCGATTCTTTGCCAACTTTTTTTTGGGGCCGTTCCCGTGCCACATTTTTGACCGAGGAAAACATCTTGTTAATTTTCAATAAAACAATTCAAAAGTTTGGCTTTTCTTCTGGTTTTACTTAATGGTCCTTCTGGCCGGGATGAGGTCTCTGTGGTACGACGTGGTCACAAGTCCCACTCACTCTTTTAGAGACGGATTTATGAATTAATAATTGATGTGAATTATTAATAAAAATTTGAAATTGGTTGTGTGACTAATTGTGGATATCGGAAACGTGGAATCTGATCAATTAATCTAACAGGAAAACTATTGCATCTGACAATTATTTTTGGGATATGAGAGATAATATATTGTTCATTAATATATTATTTTTAACTGTAAATTGAACTAAAAATTTTATTTATTAAACGTTTCTAGTTGGTACGTAAATCATTTGTGAATAATTGTTACACAAAACTATTAAATTTCGATTACCTTTCCAATTGGGGAACACACCTGTTGAGGTAAACCTTTTGGAAAATCCCAGTTTTTTTAGTCAAAATTACCTGTACGTATCACTTTTGTAGATAGACTGATCCATCGTTTGCAGACAATAGTTAAACTAGTTGTGGTGAATTAAAGTTCGACAGCAACGCAGTAATAATTTTTGCAGTCCGCGTTTTATAGTTTGCGTTATTTTTTATTTCAGAGGTGGAAGGAGAAGAACCGGTGATGGACCAAATAATAATTACAAACGGTTTTGTAGACGAACGAGGTCACTACCTGGTGAACGGAAATAGCTACGAAATATACGATCCGTACTCGAACACTGTGACTGTTGTCGTCGGTCCACCGCCTTACACAAATGGGGTAACTCAACCAGTATTAGCAGCCGTTTCCTGTCAGCCAGTTCCGCTGCAGCCGGTCGACTGGTACCCGCCTGGGTCCGACTGGCCCACTCAAGGTTCCGCATGGACACCGTCCTATCCCCGAAGTCCGCAGGCGGAGTCGCTCAACAGTCCTGATCAAACGGGGGAACACATGACCAATTTTCACGGACCCGACAACCAAATGCCTAACTTGTACCAACAGCCGGCCTACGTAGTACCCGGATACATGTTTAACGAATCTCTCGTTTACAACGGTATGTTGCCCTCTTGAGATTGCTTTAAGTCCCAACGTTTGTGAACGGATTTGATGAAACATGAAAAATCTGTTTTTCAGGCGAGCTTGTGCAGAGAAATAATCAAAACGATACGACTGAAGCCTTGTGTTCAAATGATAGCAAAATACATATTAGTGAGAATGCACTTGTGGTAAGTTGGGTTAGACTTAGGGTTCTTTTTTGCTGATGGAGTGGTCATCCGTGAGAATGACATTTGAATTCAAATAAATATTTTATTTTAGGGAGGTAATGGAGATGCCGAAAAGACAATCGAGGAAAAAGACAAGGCAACCGACGATGTCAAATCTGAGATGCCGTGCGAAAATCCGGTTGAGTCAAATTCGACAGTTTCTTTGGTAGCTGATGAAAAGAGAGTTTCATCTCCCGGTTCCGGTTCACCAGAAATAGAACTGAAAAAGCTCAACGATCAGTACCAGGCAGGTGTGGAAGCAGCGGAAACGGTTATTTCCCGCCAATCCACGACCGATGTCCAGGTCAACAAGCCCATGGTGGAGAAACAGAGCCATAGCACTCAAACGAGTTTGGCAGAGACTGACCAGCAGTTGATTTACCCGAGGCCAGAAATTCCTTTCAAAGAATCTCACAGTACCCAGACGGCTCCGGAGCAACTGATAGGAAGCAGTAATACAGAAACCGGTGACAGATTGGAAGGCAACAACCATCAGAAGACTGACCCGACGTCCGATCTTGGGAAGCCAGAAACGCAGAGTAGGACTAGTTGGAAGACGCACAACCAGAACCGACAGAGGGAATATCAAAGCTCATCTCCGAGGAAATACCACGAAGAATCGCCGCGAAAGATATACCAGAAACGAACCAGCTTCAACGATGAGAAAAAGGTCAATAGTGAAATAGCAGACAAGTCTGAAGTGAAACAGGAGTTGAGTCCGTTAAAAATGAGTTACGCGAAGAAAGCGATGGCCGGTTTGGAGAACATAAATGATAAAAATTCAAATAAGGTTGTGAACGGTGTTTTGCCCAATTGCAATAACAAAATTCCTAACGGATTGAAAAATGCTCAAACCCATAATTTAGTTGTGAACGGTGCGAATCAAGCGAACGGAATTAATCGTACGAATTACCAGAAATCGGTCGCACCGGACGGCAGGTTCAATTCTTACGAGGAGAAGAAAGACTACAAAGGTACGTCGAAGAACGGCTTTGTGAAGCCCAGGTATGGAAAAAACACGTACGCCAGTAAAACACCCCTGACGGTGTGTAGCGGCAACGAACGGAACCTTCAGAAGGATTTCAGGCCAAAGGACAGGAAAATTCACCTCAAGTCGTTCGAGGATGCACAAGACAGCAAGGACAAAGAAGAGATGGCAAATGAGTCGGCAAGCGCATCAGAGAAAAGCTCTACGGTGTCCGAATTGAGTTCACCAACAGAGTTGAGCAGTGGTCAGAATACACCCCCCGAGAAATTGATAGTTCGAAAAATGGAACAGAAAATAGCAAACGAGATAAACAAAAGTTTTGAAGAGAAACTCAAGCAGAATTTGACGAAGAAAAACGAAGTTCAAATGACGAAAGGTGAGGAACCGGCCGAAACGTCTCAGGGGGATGTTGTCACACAAGAAAAAGGAAAGATAAAAATTGAAGGAAAGAAAAAGAATAAAGGAAAGCAAGACTCGGACAAATCGAAAGAGGCCCCAAAGCAGAACGGTTGTAGCAACAGCAGTCACAAGAAAAAGAAAAAGAAAGCAGAAGAAAGCAAAAACAAAACCGAAGCGGACACAAATAAAGTAGAGGACGGTGTTCTTTTGCCTAACTTCATCATTCAGGAGCCTCAAGATCTGATCTTCAGATCGTGGGAGGGAATGAAGCATGAAGAGGCCGATCTCATTTCCAAAATGGACACGATACTGACGGAAGAGGAGGACATATTAAAAACCCTGGGCATCAAAGAGGACAAAATGAACCTGTCGAAGCTTCCTTTGCACTCGGACCTGCTGATGATGCTGCCGGCCTTTGGATGGAATCGCCCAAAGTTCAAAATCCAAGACATTTTCGCACCGACGAAGCAATTGCAGAACGACTTGTTCACCAGGCGAAACATCACCAGCATGAAGTCGACAAAACCCGAAGAGTTCTTTGCCAGTGTTATTGATGGCCCTGTAACTGAGAAGTATGAAAAGCGAAAAGACGTCAACAGCAAAAGCGGAAAACAAGGAAAGACTTTAGAAGCAACAGCCGGATCAGAGAAGACTCAAAGTAAATCTGGCAATGGAACTGGTAAGAAGACTCAATCCAATTCGGTGAAAGGAAGCAGCAAGACGAACAACAGCAGCAAGGCATTGACGAAAACCAAGTCGACCAAAGAAGAAGTGAAAGAAGTTAAAGTCGAACCAGAAACGAAAGATAAAAAGCTGGGAATTGTAGCCGCGGTGAGCACATGGCTGCAGGAGCAGGAAAACACAGAAAATGTGCTGTCTATTGACTCACTTCAGGCTCGAGGATCAGAGTCGGACGTGACCACGAACGAAGACGACCTGTACGAGGAGGACAGTTCGAACCAAAAAAACGTGAGAGGCAACCCTATGCATGCGTCATCTGGTAGCGGAAATAGCAACGGACGCCAGCAAAACATCAGCGAAATTGATTTCCTGTTGGGTAACGAATGCATCAGGGTTGCCAATGTGATCAATGACAGTTTCATACATATAAACAGAGACATACTCCCGCGAAGGGAAGTCGGAGGAAACGGTCACATCCGGAAAACGCGTTCTTCCTCCTTGGACGGGAAACTCTCAGAGACGAAGATCAAAAGGCATTTGAAATTCCTGACGGATTCGGCCTCTTTCTGCCAGGACTTGATTTCTGACGTGCGTAACGGTCTGCCGGCAAAGTGCGGCGAGTACGCGACAGAAGAGCTTTGCGATCCGAAGCAGAGTGTTCTCAAGTATTACACCTTGTTCCCGGGACGGGTGTCCGGTGAGGAGCGACCTACAGCAACAGTAAGAAAGGCCGGAAGGACGGAAAGCGACAGCGAGAACGAGGCTTTCGACGCTCTCGAGTACAAATTCCTAGGGCGCGACAGCATCGTCCGAGAAGGAGCAGACGAAGAAAGTAGGTCGTCGGGGGAAGTCGCCAAGAGCACCGACAGAACTGGAAACGCATCGGTGACGGACAGCGGCATACATTCAGACATGGATTCATCTGAAGACACGTCAAATGAACAGCAGCGAGATGTCACGTGTAAACTGCAGTAAAATATTGATGATAACTATTTTTCTATTTATGTATTAAAAGTCGGGGGAGGGAAAACGGGTACGATGAACGCGACATCGTAACAAGATGCCCGCTGTAACGCAGACCAGACACGGACGCTTTTCGCTCTGGTCTTGCGGACTTTAATAGTACACACATATATATATTAATATTATCGGTAAATATTAATATAATTCAGAAAAGGGTTTGTGAATGCGCTTTTGGTATGCACGCGACCACGTGTGCACACTCTCCTATATATATATATATATATATATATATACGACTCGAATTCTGTTGTTTTTATACGCATACAGTATATTTTCTCATTATTATCGTCATTGTCATTAGTTTTAACGAGTGTTGTTGCTCCTGTTACTGTTGTTGCTGTCTTTTGTTTTAATTTCATTGCTTTCTTTTCTTTTATTTTTAACTTGAACATTTGTCATTTTTATTTAAAATTTCGAATCGAACAGACAGCGGGAAATGGCGGAATTTTACCTGCAGACGTGTCACCAGACTGAGTGAAGTTAAGGGTGGCCTGCCACAGCAACGACAGTACAAAATGACGTGTCAGAAGACGTGCTTACTGCTTGAACTCTCCCCCCGGCTCGGGAATTACGCTCGCGTAGTGGCATTAGAACCTTTTTTTGTAGGTAAATTTTCGATCGGGCGGGAGAGTGCCCGGCGTTCTTTCCTAAGTTTCTTCCAGTTTCCCAGGTAGAATTTCTCAGTGGCATAGGTCGATTAGATGGCTCTTGGCACGAGTCCTCTGCATGCGCTGTAGAGTGAAAACTATTATTGAGTTGCATAGATAAAAAATAGAACAAAGTAGGCTTATTTCATCCGAAAAAATCTAGCAGTTCTCTGTTTTACCTAAAAATCCAATTGAAATGGATACGCTGGATGTAACACGACCGATGTGTTCGACTCCCTTCGGTCAGGTCCGGCCTTATCCAAATGCTCACTTTGCCTCTAAACAACGATGATAATAATATATAACGTATTATTAATAATAATTAACAGAAAAGTATAAATAAATTTATTACTTGGATACGAGAGGGATCCGTTTAGGTTGATTGATGACGTTGTTTTTTATTTTAATTTTATTTGTGACGATGATGGCGACGGTGGCGATGATGATGATGATGAATAACTTCTCTATCTATTTCTATCGAAAACAAAATGTACTTTCCTCTCAGTAGTTTTAGCTTATTATTTTCACGTAGAACTTATTGTTAAACACCTCTAACGTCTAGCGTTAGAGATTTTTTAGTTTCTTATTAGAAACTATCCGTCACTTCCGTTTCTTCGTCCTCGCTTTCCACCCCCATTTTTGACTTTTTCATTTCTCTCCTTTTTGTTCCAGGAAGATTTTGATTTAACACCTTCGTCAAACTTGCCTTAATTAAGAACGAATTGATAGGAAATATGAATGAAATTGATATAAATAAAAATAACGAATGGATTGCTATTGTTAAGAGCGGGAAACGGCTCTAGGAGTGGAAAGTACCTTTTTTTCTATGGTACAGTTACCTGATATCGGGTACCATTGGAAAATAAAATTAGTACTCGTCGTACGCTTCGAACGAATAAATTCGTTCTTTTGTTTGTTGATTTGGTTTCTCATTTCGTGTCCGTGCCCCCGCAATTGTTGTTATTGTTATTGTTATTTTTGCGGGGAGGCACGTTGTTTTCTTTTTTTACGAAAATGAGAAATGTTGGACAGTTGGACGATGCCTCGAGTCGTTTCCCCCTCGATCAAATTGTCAACCCTTTGATTTGACCTTATTTTATTTATTTATTTTTTTATGAACGACGACAAAGACTAAAGAAACAAGCGAATGACTCGTTTTTTCTTCTTTACAAATGCAAAACATAGAGAAAACGAGATTTAAATGAACTGAATGATCGCGTCCGGTTGTTTGTTTCTTATTTAAATTGTTTAAAAGGAGAGAAACTGGGCAAATTCTCCTGCGAAAGTCAAACAGATTTTTGTTTTCCACAAGTTCAAGGACGGCAGAGTTTTCAATTTTTAAATTCTGTTAATCCGTTTTCCTTTTGCCAATGAAAATTTTTAGTTTTCGAATGCTAAAGTTTCTGCGAAGGAAATCTGGAGAACACCCAAAACTAAATTGAATTTTCACAATTTCATTTTACCCGACGTGAGTTTTGTCGGCCCACGGTGTAGTTTTGGTTTTGGTCAAGGGGAGCGCTGCGGTTGCCTTTTTTTTTAAAAAAAATTTGAATTTTCCTATAGGACATTTTGTCCGCCATGTTTTCTCACCGTTTTTTAACTTTAAGGAAAACAACGTATATTTTTTAAATTCCAATTGATATCGTTTTGATGACGGTTAACGCCGCGTGGAAATCAGAATCAGAGCGATTTGGTGCCTTTCAGTGTTGACCCGTGGATGCGATTTAATGTCGGAAACGTTTGTGAGCGGACAATTTGTGTCGGACGATATGAAAAGATGCGTCACCAAATGTCGTAAAACCTGCAAAGGAGAGAAAAGGTACCACCAGGTTGTTAATATTTTTGGTTCGATCGAAACAAAAAAAAACTCTGTCCTTTGTGTTACAAAACGTAACGCGTGTAAATAAATGCACAATATCACAATTCATCCACTTACAAACGAGAAAACACACTCGCCCTGTCGAATGTACTTAAATTTTCAATAAAGTGTGTTTAAGTGAAATAAAAATCCACGAAACGGAATGATAACAAAAAAAAATTAAAAAGAGAGACGAGTAGAAGCGTTTTGATGTTTTTATTTTTTGAAACGAACGAATTACTACTTTACGTGATTTTTTTGTTCTTGAATTTTAAAGGAAAATGAGGAAAAAGCAAAGATACAAAAAAGTTGTTTCATTGCTTGACAAGAATAGTTGAATTTATAAAAAAAAGCTATTAAATTAATTCAAATGCTATAGAACCAGTAGCAGCGAAAAGAAATTGTAGTTTATTAATTTTTTCAATTTGTAATTTGATTTCGACGAGTAATCATGTCCAACGATTTCAATAGATTTATTGAATGGTCGATTGGTACAGGAGTTTTGTTTTGTATTTTTTTCTTAAACTAAAGGCATCCAGAAACTAATTTCATGATTATTAATTAATAATTTACATAATATTATAAATAGGAAAAACGTGAAGTACGATGAGTGGATAGTTAATTAATTCGCCTCAATGAGGTCCGATGAGAACATAAGAAATTATTTTTATTTTTATTACTTTTAGGTCTTTGTTTTATTGATTGATAGGCTAAATTTAATTTTCTCATTAAATTAATAATGAGAGTATGTGATGAACTGAAATTCGCACGGTACCCGTTTTTGGTGGTCGGGAACGTGGCTGTAACGACGTTATTTCCCTAAAAGTTTCCCTACAAGAGAGGTACCTGAATGATGCTAAAATAGTTGCGTGTCCTAAATTATGTAGGCACCTATAATTTTTGTCTGTTTCTCACGGGGTTTGTCACTCTATTTATTTGCATTTCCTATTTGGTTTTCTTCCTTGGTGGATTATGAATGTCACACATTGCTTTGAGATGTCGATACATACGCCTTTCGATTGAAAGTTAGGCAGAACATGTCTCGAGTATCATTTGAACGCATCCACTAGGTAATGCGGTATTTTAAAGGGTGACCACGACGCACGCACACACACACACACAGACACACACCGACGCATATTCTATTTTGTCTTTTTGTGCGAATCCGATCATAAGGGAGACGTGTGCGTGAGTGGTGATGATTTCACTGCCAAGCTTTCCTTCCGTCTTGTGTCCGCGTGATCTCAGGTTCGAGCAGAAGAATGGGCAGATCGCATGATCTCACTGCCACGGCCACCACCACCACCACCACATCGTTACAGCCTAATTTCTGCCGCCGGGAGGAAGTCGAAATTCTTCGCAGGTGCTTCTCTTTCAATCGGGAACGGAAGACAACCAGAGAAGAAATTTGTCGATTATTCGTTTTATAAATAATTAATTTAAGAAACACCAAAAGTGGCCAAAAGAAAATTGTGTTTTTTTTTCGGCGGAAAAAACAAATCGATCGATCAGTTCGTTGAAAATTTTCTTACCGTAACAATAATTAAAATAAGTTATGTTTTAGGAAAGAATTGGAAAAACTTGAATTCACTTTTGTTTTGTTTCGAATTTACCACGGTGATTTCTTTTCTTTCTTTACATACATACATACATACATGCATATATATATATATGTATAATTTTTTTCTTTGAGTTACCCTTTTGATTTGTTTGAATGAATTATAATTATAATGAATACTATTATAAATATTATTATGTAGGCATAAATGGGAAAAAGCATACGAATGAATTTATAGTTGAATATCCGTGAGGAGGAATACGAAGCCAATTGTTTATTTGGATTTTATTATTAAAAATATGTAGAAATTAATTTGTTACTTGACTTTTCTATCACTTTTCCTACAAGTGTCAAGAATAATTGTAGTACTTGCGAACATCACTCACCGCGAAAGGACAGAGAACAGTCGCCGTGAGGAACACAACCAGGGAAAAGGATGAGACGTCCAAGTGGCCAATGTAAATACAAATTTTTATTAATTGTACGTATAATCTAGGCTAATGTATATCTAAAAGTAAAGGTATGTATAGACACGATTTTATACAGTAAAAAAAGTTAAGAAACTGCAGAGCAACCAACTAACTGAAATAATATCGATAAATCTGAAAAATGTTGGTTTTAGTTAAGTTAGAAAAGGCGAAATTCATATAGTTTCGAATTTTCATTTTTTTGCTGTCAAATAGCGATATCCTTCATCTTTGGTTTGAATTTAGATTGCTGCTTGAAATGCAGCATCCACACACGCGTTTCCATTCGCACATACGCAATTATGTACAAGAGTTTCTCTACAAAAAATTTACTTATATACAGTTTTGCATGTAAACGCATGCACTAAACCTACATATTTATGTACAATCCGTTTGGTGTGAAATAGATTGCTAGCGAGTATTTCATTAGTCAGGGTCATGGCAGAAGAACGAAACTCTTATTCGGAAATTGGTTTACGAGCCCATCGTCAGTTTTGCCGACCCCTGTCCTCCCGTAACAGATGACTCAGGCATCTTTGGCTACCTAAGACTACCCAAGACATGATTCCCCTCTCAGTGAGAGATGTTCCAAATTGTCTGCGTAGGAAAACTGGCAAACTGTCCCTCACTTCCCACAACTTGGGTTATCTGCCCCCAGTTCTGCTGGTTCCACTCGACTCCGGCGGGAATTGCAATGGCCGTCACTCCAACGTCGTTCCTTTTGGAAGTTTTCTTTACGTTCGACGCCAAGATAGTTGTGGGATGAACGACTTTGGCCATTGTAAAAGGAACGGAGACTCCGATGTTGGGCAAATGAACGTTGGTGCCGTGCTGCAGGATCGTGTAATTTTGCCCACCTGTAAAAAACCAAGAGTCAGTGTTTGTACTGCTTCACGATGGATGCTCGCTATTTGTCACAAAGACAACCATACCTTGTGTGATAACTCCAATGTTTTGGTCGGACACCGTGTTGGTAATGGGAACTTCGTCAGGTCTGTGTTGAACAAGAATTGACTGCGTGTCTTTAATTGGCCTGGTTGTTGAGTTGGAGGCTGCGGTTGACGTTGCCGAAGACGCGTCCTGCACCAATATCTGACCATCCTGAACCCAGGAAACATTAACTGGGTCCCAAATTACTTGGGTACCTGAAAATAGAATTTATTATTTTTAGCATTTGAGTTACCTAATACTTCCCTATTCTCATATTCACTTTTCTGTGAGCATCCGTCCGGTTCCCCGGTTCCAAACCAATTTTTCTTTACCTTCAATTATATTCGACAATTCAATTATTTGATTGTTCTCATTGTTTTCCATCTTTGACGTTGTGGTGTTGGTCGCTTCCTGTTCTGTGGGCTCTGCTTTTATCAATTTATCAGTCTTCATTTGCTTCTTCTTTGCTGCCTGATTCTTCTTCTCGAGTATAGCCGCTGACCGGAGTTGCTTCTGTGTGATTTTGTCAATCGCCGCTGTTATTAAATCTATTGGCACGCCTTGAAATCAAAAGACAGATGAAATCAATTTTCACAGGTTGTTGGTTGCCCCCGGAGGCAGTAATTTTTCTATTCTACTTACCATCGGCTTTCTCTATTGAATCCTTCAGCTGGTTAATGATTCCCTTCAAACTGTTGCAACAGCCTGTCAGAATAGATATATTTGTGCATTTTGTTATTAATTCAGAGTTTAACATGACTAAAGCCTCCTGAAATTGCTCATGAAGTTTCAAGACTTTTCGGGCAGGATCAAACTGACTTTGCTTTGGCCTTTTTGGGGGTTTTATCTTAGCCTCATGATTGTGAGAGATGTCTAATGATATTACTATGCAGTAACGGTTGATTGATTTGATTGGTTTGTTATTGATGTAATCATTTTTCAACTGATCTATGGCCTGTAAAAAAGACAAACAACAACTGGTAAAACAATGCAGGAAAAGGTAATTGATAAAATTAATTTTCATTACATTTTTTTCAACTCTGGTGGCTTAACATTCATAATTTTAACTTAATATAACAATGACTGATGGAAAAATGTGAAAACCACAAGTAACACCATACACATAGGGTTTGTAGGATAATTGTAAGACAAAAAATATGTTCAATTGTCAATAAAATTTAAATAAGAATACTGATGATAGAAATATTTGTAATCTAAATCATGTGAATGATGAAAGTTTGTATTAGATGAGAAATCTGAGAAGTCCACAGTGTCAGCCTTAATTTTGGCATTTAAAATTTTGTCATGTCTCCATCTCATGTCTCCAATTTTCATGTCAAATATATTTAAATTTACTTACTACTTTTTTCTCTCTCCAATTATCTCTTGAAACTAAATAACTCTCACTTGGGAAGACTTTAATTTTTTTAACAGTCATTCTGGCCTGGCACCCAATTTTTTTTGTTAACTTTGGTCGTCTTCTTTTCTTTGACAATGGATCCCCTTCCCTAAACTGAAATTCACAGAAGCAAATAGTCAGAATCAAATTGCAGTGCAAATTTCCACTTATGTATAATATTAGTGACAAACCATTTCATCTGGATACTGTTTTGAACCATAATATTTAATGCCTTGGGAGCATGTGAAATAAATTGTTGTTTCTACTGTGAATGGTGAACCAAAAAATGGAACAGATACATCAGAACTGCTCTTAAACATTAGACTTCCTCTTCCAGGTAACCTTTTCTCTTTTTTCCCTGTGGTGTTGTCACCATCTTTATCTTTGCTACCATCAGTCTTACATCTGAAGTTTAATCCTGAAATGAAGACAACATTGGTTAAAAGCTTACAATGAATGTCATCTTGGGTAACACTAGTTTCATTCTATTCTCATTTTTGGATGAGGAAGTCTTTGTATCAGTGTCTTTGTATAATTTAATCAGTCTTGTTAACTGCTGCCAGTTGTTAATCTAATTTTGAAAATATTCACTTCATTGGTTGACTTCGTGGTTTTCCACTTGAATAAACGTTCACTCGGTTGCGAAAGTTAGAAATTTTTGGTGAGCGATATAAATACACATTCTTATTGAATTATCAAAAATTTCAATGAGAAAGACTGTTTTTCACTGAATTTGTTATCTTTATGGAAATTTGACTTTTACCATCTCCAGAACATGTCTCTTTCCGTGAACTCCGAATTGTAAAACTGTAGCCGAAATTTCTCAAGGCGGTTCTGAAATCAGCATATTTTTCATCTGTGTCGATTTGTCCAGTAGCATAATTTCCCTCCACTTGCAAATTATCTATGTACTGTGTCAACAAATCAACAAACTTCGACATATTTGTTTCGCCACCGCCTTCTCTGGTTCTCAGAAGGTTTCACCGAGTGCACTGCCCCCTTGTGCCGCATTATCAAAACGCGCATCATCATCTATGTTTTGTTGCAAACCCGCCAAAAATTCGTTGCGTTAAAATTCTTTGCAGAAAAATAAAGTTCATTCAAGTCTTTGACGGATGATGGGAATACAAAAACCTAAATGATCAAAGGTTTCGAATTAGGTTCGAGTTAGGTTTCGTTCTGCAATAAGAATGGCAAAGTTTGTAACCTGAAAAAAGAAATTACCCTGAGAATTGGGAAATTCAATTGTCCATGTTATACGGCTTTCCATTTTATTAGGGTGCTTTATGGAACGAAGAACTGCCTGTGCTTATTTTATGAAAGAAACAAAATACCGAGGGTCTGCATATTTAAGTGGTAATCGTAACTAATCGTCACTTTAGAAAGTAAATAAAAAACCCATGGAAAAATGTTAAATACTTATTAACTGTCATATCCTGCAAAAAGTGAGACGACAAGGTTACGAATGTTATTTATTTTGAAATAATTCATTACCAATTTTATTTCAGCGAACCAGTTCGTAAAAATTTAAATAATTAAAATAATCACCAATAAAACGCATTTAGTTGAGTATGCCGGTTATGGCAAAATGACTTGAAAGTTCCAGACTTCCATAAATAATAAAGAACTTGAGGATGACACAATGTCTTTCTGAGGGCTCCCGAGGACTTTCACATCTGCAGAAAATAACGGTTTAAAATAGGCATCACTCCACACTCCTACCAATTTTCTGGTATTCTTATGCCCATAAGTTTCATCGATTTCGGACTGTCTATCTTAAAAACGACTTGTCCATTTCCGTCTTTGTATTCGTCGTATGCGATTTCCGTCAGAGTCTCGAAGCCTAACCTGGTGGCTGCCTTTTGCGCTGCAGAGCCCGTGAAAACCGTCACGGTTACTTTGATACCGACGGCTTTGCACAACGGAAACCTGAAAGTGATAAATAGTTAGTGATCCTCGTATATATAACGACGAGAAACTTCAATTTTACAACTATCACCTTGATTTTAGAATTTCATAACCCAAGTTATGTCCTCTGAAGGCTGGGTCGACTGACAGTCCCATGGCGTAAAGCATCTCGGAAACTTTGTAAAATTTGAAGGGATTCTCTTTCTCCTTTAATTTTTCTAGAGCCTCACAAATTATTTTAATTTTTTCCATTTCAGGCTGGAAGTACAAATGGGAGTTGCACAGACAATAGAAGACAAAGTGAGATAGACAGAGTACGAAACACAAGAGAAAATTTAGGCGCAAGGAAAACTACAGGAAGTATACGTTAGACGATCAGGAACGGCTAGGAGAAAAATTCAATGAAATTTCACCTCACCATGTCGTCATGTTCGTCTTCGGTTACGACTCCTGTTATGTTGCAACCTGCCAGTGCTGGTAGACTTTCATCCCCTAGATCATCCAGATTTTCTACCACTGCGATCAAACCCATTTTACGATCTAAATATTTTCCAACAAAGCTGATGAAACCATCGGCCGCTGGCTGATCGTCCGCAAAACCTGAAACACAAAAATGCTACAAAATAAAAAAAAGCAAATATGAAGCCTACGACCGTCAGAGTTAGGTACCTGCTAATGGAAGTTTACGAATCATCGAGGTTCGTCACATTTTGATTCACCACCTGCCAATTTGTGTTCAATGCGAATCAGGGGAATTGAGCAAAAACGTAAGGTCAGGTTTAAAGGTTTGGGTTCCATTTACTAAAATCTGAAGGAAAATCACTTTTATACTCTGTGTTAAATAGACAAGCAGGATTGTCTTTTTTTCTGATGCACAGGGACCTGGGAACCTTTCATACCTGGGTACCTTTATTTGTCACAAACCCACCTAAACTGTTTGACAAGGGTTCATCCCTCAAGAAGAATTTTCTCATGTTGTTTAAAACTTGATCCCTCCATTCTTCGCTGAAGTCCTGAATCCTGAATTTTGGTCTCACTCCGTTTTTCATTGGTTTCGGACTCTCGTACCTGGCCCAGACAGTCGGTATGGTTACATAGTCTGGTCTTTGCCATAGTTTCTCGTCGCTCATTCCGGAGTACCTGGAAAGATGAAACACAAAAAATATTATTTCATGTGATGCCTCGTTTTCTTCGTCCAGAAATTTTTATTGGTTTCGATCTACCGGACTTAACGAAATAATTGCAGACCTAAACTTCCACCCTGCATTTCCATGTCGTTTCAATTGTCTCCCCTCAGGCTGTCATTCTTGTTAGCCACACGCACTCAATTTACCGGGCACGGTCTACCCTAAATTTCTCTGGGTGCAAAAGTGAGGAGCGGAAGTAAAAACGGATATTCGTTTTTCTCCCATAGTGAAAGAAATACCATTACAAGACTGTCAAAGATGACATAATTTTTAGAAATTGTATCTTGAGAAGACGAACTTGCGACACAATCGGATCAAAAAGGTCAGAAAACACGGAAATGCAAGTGTGCAAGAAATAAATGGGACACCAAATGATGGGTCAACCTTGGACTTAAGCCAGCTGGTAACATAAAAACATAACAAAAGTACGTATGAATCAGTAGTAATTCAATCAATCAATCAAAAATAACACAACAGGAATATATGTTGTTTCGAGTGAAAGCACAAAACGCAACGTTTGCCCATTTTATGTCGTTTTTATTGGACGAAGCAAGAGGTAAAATAAAAATAAATCTTTTTACTCACTCAACTCTCGACTAGACTCTGAAATAGACTGGCAACTAGACTTTTCTTTAAACGAGGTAGTCGTAGGAAACGTGGCGTTAAATCGCATGAATACACGTAATGGCAACGAAGGTTTGCCAAGGACTGAGCGACCAAGGAACCGGGAATGTCACACCGGAAATTACTGACAAAAACAGTAACAAGAACTGCTGCGTGTTCGTCAAAACAAGAGAAGGACTACTTGGCACTGACAAGGCGACATTGTTACAGCGGAGGCATCGTCAACGACTAATTTCAAGTTGGCCGTGCGATGTTGGGCACCGAGTGGCGGTTGCGTACGGCGGCAGTTTCCCCTAGCCGACAGTAGCAGAGGTGGAGGGCTGTAGGGTAAGATGGAATAGCTAAAGGTTGGAAAAACCTTTTGAAGCAAGTTTCTTAAGAAAATGCTGTCGGGTGGGGGTCAAATAAAACTACTCAAATGCAGGAAAGCCCCAGTTGAAAGCGAATTTTTAGGTCAACGGGACAACGGGACATTATTCAGTCAATGATGTCTTTTAGAGGAATGAAAGAAGAAAGGCCTACCTACTTTGATTGCTACAGCAAGGTTCATTGCTGTGGGGACCAGTAGAAGGTCACACCAATTGATCTGGCCTTTCTGTGAATAATCGTTACATATAAGTAACATTTTTTTATTATAAAGAACACTCGGTAGTAGAGCAGTCGTGTCAGTAAAACTTTTTGGTTCGAAAAGGCATGATGAGTGCTCAGTACATGACTAGGCATGACAATGTTGAAACCTCAATATTTGTTTTATAGTTTGCTCAGTAAACCGCAAAACGTACAACCAAACAAACATCAGCAGGTCTGCGTCACGGCCGACGTCAGACGACGCAGTGGCATTCGTCCTGGCATTGATGCCCTGGGCAAATTGGGCCATGTGTCAGATGAAAACCCAATCAACAGATGATGCCACAACTGCTCTGTTCGTGGTATTATATCCTGTTGTTTTGACTTACTCTCAACTCGAAGGTACTTCGTTATCTCTAAATTGGTTCTGATAAGAAACTGAATTCCTTAATGAATAAAAAATGTAAAGAGTGACCTAAGTGGAAGTTGACATTACGAAAATATGACTAGACCTTGACATTTGGGTCGCAGGTTCGATGTTAAATTGCAAACCGATTCACTAGGCATAAAATGCATCAAATTAAAAAGGACAAAATCAGTTAAATTAGAGTGAAGGCACATACAAAATAATAAAAGGGACCGAACACTTTGGATCTGCAAATATAAAATTGCTAAAACAGAGAAGGAAAAATCTTTGAAGTAAAAAGAACAACAGGGCGGATCCACGTAAAAATGCAAATGCAAAAACCCTCATTTAGAGGGTAGACAAAAGCAATGAGGAGGACAAACAGGAGTTGTCGGCAGTTGCCAGCAATTGGGCACTGTCTGTCACCCGGAGGAATCCGCCGCTGTAAACTCCCAAATTAAAGAAAAAACAAAACAAAAAACCAAAACTTACGCGTGGCTTTCCCGATGAACCGAAATCAATAAAATACCTAAATTAATTATCAACTTAACCTATTTCTTTCCAAGTCGAGACTGAAGAGTTAGAAAAAGCGACGTCTGATTTATCGTTTAAATTGATAAAAGCAGTCAGGGGCGTATGCTGCATATGCGGACAATTCGGTCAGCAGAATTTTCAGGGTCTTTCAGTTCAAGTGCCGAGGGTTGAAAGGCCTGTCCCTCTCCCTTTTTCTGAAAGTTTTTCTCCACGACAGTGTCAGGTTAGTAGGTTATTAGGACGCCGTAGACTACGAATTGCGGTAGAATTTGAGTGGGAAGTGTAAACAACAGTAATGGACTAGGAGGTAGTCTTCATAGTCAAAAAGTACTTAGATTCTTATGAAGAACACATGATAAGTCGAATAGAAATTTTTTATGTCTGAAAGGCGCAACTTTGAAGGAAGAACGACTGAATAAAACAAAATGAAACAACAAGACCACAGAAGGTTTTAAGGTTCAGTGGAAAAAGTTGTGGCAAGTACTCAAGGCTGAAGTAGTTTTTTCGGGTTACCTCGGTAGTTAGGTAGTGGCTTCCTCTTTAGTGCAATTTTGTGGTCTTGTTGAAGATTAACAATTGCAAGAGTAAGGCATTATTCATTCTGTTCGGATGGAACGAGTGCCTAATGGTAATTGGAACGGTTGATGGCAGAGGACGAAATTCAAAAAAGAACATAGATAAATTGTTTGCAAAATAAAAAAAATCTCAATTTTTTCAGCAGTGTCGGTTTAATTTTACTTTCCATTCGTCATTGTTGGGAGAATCTTAAAATCCTTGTCCTGGTCCCGTCCGTCATTTACAAAATTTACTAAAAAGCCTCTCTGTTTTGAATTGCCCAAAGACTTTCTAACAGCAGCTACTTATGGACAACTAAGATGGAGGGACAAACTATTTTGAGAACGAGCTTTCGTACTTTGACCGAACTTACTGAGTGCCTGTGTGACGAGTATTTGGTACCGTGAAACATTATTGTTAAACATCACCGTGGCGAATATCTAGAACTAATTTTTCATTCTTTGCATACCACTACTATATAAAAGCATCCTGCCAAATATTCCAGCTATTCACTTGCATCCTGCAATTGCCATAAAGTGGAAACCTTATTTTGGGTACCAAAGGAAACTCCACCAAAAAAAATTTAAGGGGAAACCGAAGTAATTGAATAGTTTCTAGTATATTTTCTCACAATTTCAATTTAAAGTAAAAGACAAGACATAATTAAATAAAAACTAGAATAGTTTTGTATTGCATAAACCCTATATAAAAACCCGCTCATGCATGTTCTCTCCTTACACTCGAATTTTATGTATAGTAGTATTCCAACAGAGAGAACTGCTTGACTTTTAGGAAAAACTCATTCAAGTTTAGTTATTACAAACACTGATGTTGTAAATTCACCTTTTACTTTGCGACTGAATGTGCTGTGATTTGATGATTCCTATTTTGATTATGGATTTTCAGGATGAAACTGAAGGTTCATGGACTAGAATAGATCATGATTATATTTAGAGTCTAAATTTGCTATGAACCCTCATTTTTACTAGAATTACAAAGGTTTGACTGCAAGTGTGGGAGCACTGCTTCTTAAAAGAGAGACAGAGAGAGAATGGGGGGTGTAAAATATCAATGACGAGACAATCTCTTTCTCACACAGTTTTTCCACTAGTCACATTCCACATATGAACTCAAACACAGTTCAAACTGAACAAGTCATACATTTTTAGAAAAAACTCTTTGGTACATGCATTCTATGTGAATACTGAATATTTGTGCTTCACTGATTTGTATTGAAAAGACAGCAATGTGCCTTTGTTTGTGATCGCTGCATAGCAGAATCCAAATATTTGATGTGTGACCATTGACCAAACCAGTACACATTTGGAAATTGCATGTGTACAACATACAAACAATTAATTTGTTTTCATCCCTTCCGACTTCCAAAAAAGTAGTAAACTAAAAAAAGGAAAAATAGCACTCCCCCAATGGCATAGAACCTGATTTTCAAATGATACTTTGATCTCTTTAAATCCTCT
The DNA here is from genome assembly GCA_037055365.1 of Polyplax serrata. Lineage (NCBI taxonomy): Eukaryota > Metazoa > Arthropoda > Insecta > Psocodea > Polyplacidae > Polyplax > Polyplax serrata. The sequence goes on from JAWJWE010000003.1 coordinate 12,067,373, forward strand.
ATAATTTTATTTACTTGTTCCCTAGTCTCATCAAGAGTGCAAGAATTATCTATCACATAGTCTGCTTTTTGACATTTTTCATCCAAAGGAATTTGAGATGACAATCTCAGTTTGGCTGCTTTCATTGTCAGATTATTCCTAGTCAGTAGTCTCTCAATCTGTAGGTTTTCATTACAGTTAACAACAATTATCTTGTGCATGAGTCTCACAAGTTCACCTGATTCAAATAAAAGTGGAATATCCAATATGATGAATGGATGACCTGAAATTAATTGAAAATTTACAATCATTGATGATTTTGAAGAGTGAAAGTTCCAATGTTCCTCTAATACAACCATGACATCCTAATTTGATGGCTGAAATTATCATTTCCCTCATGATCTTTGGGTGAGTTATCAGGGTCAGTCTTTTGCGTTTTTCCACGTCCTCGAAAATTATATTTCCCAATTTCTGTCTGTTCAACGTTCCGTCTTCGTGAAATATTGCATCTCCGAATTCCTTTCGTATTTCCTTCCAGGCCTTACGTCCTGGCTCAACAACTGCAACGGTACACAATTAAACATTGGGGGATTAACATTTGAGTCGTTACCAGTTATAAAACAGAAAAGCCCTCAACCATTGAATAATTCTAAGTCACCTTTCCGAGCGATCGTGTCGGCATCTATAACTGGTAGTCCGCTGTCGATGAACATTTTGGTCACCGTCGATTTCCCAGAAGCGATTCCGCCGGTCAGCCCCACAAAAAACATCTCTGGCCAGTGAAAATCGTCGAATTAAAAAAAAATGGACTTTAACTTGGGAGCCCGGTGCTACACCAGCAAAACCAACGAATGTCACATTGTGTTGATAAAATTCAGTGCAGCCAACGGCTTACTGCCAGTCATTTCCACCGCCATTTTGAAAATTTCCCGCGCCGACGTTTAAAATTTGATTTTTGAATTATATAATTTTTAAAATAATAATAATATTATTTTATTATTTCAATGTTTAAAATTAAGGGCGAAATAAAAAAACTAAGAGAGGAGCAACGTACAGAATCACGGAAATAAATTTCTGAAAATTAATTTTAATAATTATTTTTTGAAATCACTCTATAATATTCTTGTTATTTTTTGATAAAAAGTTTTTTTGACTGAGGTTTTTACCGAGTTAAAAAAAGTTTTTTTTCACTGTTTCTACTTCCTCCGCGACTGTTCTTTTTTTTTTATTAATTTTGTAATGTTTTTCGCCGAATTATTTATTAAATTGAATTAAATACCTAGGAAAAATACTACAAATATTCGACAATGTCGCATTTAATTGAAATATTGGGACAGGAAGCGATGGAGGCTCCGTAGCCGGTTCGACTCTTGTGCCTCTCTGTGAGCAGCTTCTGGAAAATTGGCAGAATCGAAAGGTCGAGGAGTTCGCCCTCTGATACAGCCGTGCACAGGTGACCGCTGCCTCCCATCACACCTGACTTGCCCTTTGACCCCTTGACTCGCTTCTCCGTTGCGTATATGTTGAATGTTTTGGAGTCGTTGTAAGGCGGAATGGCGGCAACGTCCGGGGTGCTGAGAACGTGCGTCAAGTTGCTGCCAAATGGTGACTTGGACTTGACGAAGTGCTCGGGGCAGACTTTCCGCGAGGACGATGGCATCACAGGCTGTGGACGAATTCTCGGGGATTGGTGGGACTGGACGACGGCAGTCGGGGGCTCATGGGTGCTGCCCCCGTGACAGGATGCCCTGTAGCCACGCTCAGAACCTGAACGATGAATGCAGGAAACATCTGGAAGAAATAAATGAAGGTCAGTGCGGGGCGGTGCGTACCCGAAGGGGCCGAATCAACGCCGAAGCAGAGGCCTACCTTGAGCTTGTGCGGCATCAGCCACGTTTGAGGAAGATAGATTATTGACATTATCTTTGAGCAAATAGGGAGAAATCCGGCCCTTCTGGGTGACGGACCCACGCCTGGATGAGATGTCCGGCTGCGTTACCCAATACTCGTCTTTCTCAATGTACTTTACAACTGCCTGAGTGCCTAGACCTTCATGACTCTCTTGGTACCCATAATTTTGATATGAGCCATTGGAGTAAACGTCTTTTTCCGAACCGAAGCCCCCCTCGTAGTCTGAAGACCAGTTGACATCTGCGTCAGACCCTGTAAACTCGATGTAGCCACCATGTTTCTTATAGCTGGGCCTCCTCTCCTGCCACAGTGTCCTTTCATCCACTAGCATCTTCTTCTTTTCTACATTTTTTGTGTTGTTCTTCTTCTCTGTGACATTCACTCGGTTGGACGACCAGTTCGGTACACTGGTTCGTCTCTGCTTAAGCTGACACGTCAGATTTCCGTCGTTCAAATTTGCACTTTTTACGCTTGACCGTCTTCTTACGTTTTCCCCTACATACTGTAGGTCGTGCTTCTTGAGAAGTTGCGACGTCAAGTGTGACGTCACCTCCTGTATCTTTTTCTCTTGTAGATCTTCCAGATACGTAGGAGCCCCCGAAGATGGCTGTTGAGTGATGGTAGTGTATTCACGGCCTTTGGGGTAGCCCTGCTCCTGTCGACAATCGAATTCCTGTCGAGGTTTGGGATGCAACTGAGTGATGCCCAATTTCTCGAGATTTTGCTCTGATTTCGTTTTAACTTCTTGTTGCTGCGCTTTCTGTTTCACAGGTGGAAGTTGCTGTTGTGGAACGGTCTGTAATTGAACCTGTTGCTGCTGCGGAACGGCCTGCAACTGTACTTGTTGCTGTTGTTGTTGCCGAGCTTTCTGCACTCCCTTTTGATCTGACGGCCCGAATGACACGTTTTTACCCGGCGGCACCTTATCGGGTTCGTCACAGAACCTTGTCTTTTGTTCTTTCCTAAGGATTGATTCCTGCTTATCCAGTTCGACAGACTTTCGCGCAAATGACGTCTTTTTACGCTGCCCAGGAGTCTCTGACTTGTTTGGATCGTTGAAATAGTCGTCATCTTGTGAGGAATTCAACGAGCACAAAGAGCTTATTTCGGTTGTCTCCGTGCCCGAAGGAACTGAAATTGTCATATCGGCTAAGTGAAAAAAGGTACTTTGAAACATGACAAGAGGGTTAGGAATGACACCACTCGTGCTCGTACCTTCCTTCTTGAGCAGGGGCACTGTCAGCCTGTCGAGGGTACCACTGTCAGGATCGCCGATTTTTGATGCATCGCTGCCCAGCCTTCTGACCAAAATTTGAAGTTCACTTTCTGTGTCGAGTAGTTGCTTCCTGCAAACAAAAATCAGTCATGTGATGGTTGGTGTTGTGGAATGGACCAAACAGTCAGACAGTCTCGCTCACCTGTACTTTGAATGTTGCAATTTGGCATCTTTAATTTTATCTTCTAATTCGCTAGCTATGGAGTCTCTTCGGGTTTTTGTGATCGGTCGAAGAGTCGCTCGAGTCTTTTTATCTATCACTCCTTGCGGGTTTCGTCTCAGTTCTACCAGCTGTTGTGCAAGGAGAGACATGACAAATATGATTCCAGAAAAACCATCAAGGCCAAAATGGGAGCCGAAAGGCAGAACAAAAGCAACTCACCTTTGGAACGAAAACCAAGCACAAGGTGGCCGTTGTGCAGAAAATAATGAACACAGAAATGATGATGAAAGAGGCGTCCTGTTTGTCTGACAAGACAAAACTGATGGCGGCTCCCATGACGCACATAATGACAACATTGTAGACGGACATCCCAACATATTTAGAGTCGTTGAGAGCAGGAATTGACACGTGGCGAGTCTCCCAGGCCAGAAACGCTCCAAATATCTGAAAATAAGCAAACTTGTCGTGACACGCTGGATGAAATGATTGTCCACGTGGAATCAGAGTTTAAACTCATAAATACATGAATCAAATTAAAAGTAATTGGCAAATAAAACATTCGCCAACTGAAGAAACTTTCTTCGTTTTTCTTCAGACATGCAACATTTACGCACTTACCATCAGCAGTCCTTTATAAGCGTATATTGAACCTACAAAAATAGTCATTTTCTCGCTTTGGCAGTACTCGTTTTCAGGTATAATCAGAATGTCATCATTTGTCGGATCCGGGTAAGGGTCCATTTGTTTTGTTTCCCTGTAGAAGGGATCGGCCACTTGCCAGGTTGTCATAATTGCCAAGTCGATGCCAACAAGAACTCCGACAACAATGAAGAGCTGATAGTCTTTGATGACCTACGTCGGTCAAAGAGATGTGAAATTAGAAAACGGTTGTCGCGATCCAAACATTGAGGGACCCGCAGTGAAGATTTACCTTCTTGTTGAGTTTAACATCTGTGAAAATTGAATGCACCCGCCATGTTTTACTGAACATGGAGCCAAACGCGAGAGAAAATCCGCTCATGAGAAGCCATGCCCTGGCCGTGCAGACATAAGGAAAGGCCTCGACGCTTGTTAGCTGCGAATCAAGTCCTAAAAAAATAACGCTGCTGTACGTCAGCATGCAGCCGATGATAATGAGATTGTTAAGATACGGCGAAGACATTTTGATATATCTGGAATAAAACATATTACACATAAAATCACGTTCTAAAATCGAATTATACAGTGACAGTATTTCAAAATTAAAGTGCAACTTGAAGTTATAGAGAGTGAAAGGATCAAAAGAGTAACGAGAAAGAAGTACTCGCACGAAGGAGGGAAGAAGGAATTATTTTTGATGGACACAGAAAAAGGAACAAAAGCAGTGGAAATCGAACTGCAGAAAATGAAAACATCTGATGGATGAAGAGAAAGAAAAAGACTTTCTGCCGAAATTTACCGTCTGTCAAAAAAGAAATCTACGAGCAACAAAATGAATGTGAGTCGATTTTTATGAATCGATCGAGCCAAAAAACACTGGGGTTGCCCGAAAAGGTTTCACCCTCAACGAAAAAAGACATTAAAGTAATTTTTTGGTAAGTCCAAAGAAATGAGATTAAAAAAAAGTTTTTTCATTTGGAATACAAGAAGAGAAGAGAAAATTTTCTCCTTTTTGTTATTTTTCATTACAAGGAAAAAAAGAGTTAAGACGTGGAAGGTTAGAGGTGCATGCGAAAGGGAAGAGCAAGGGTAGGTAGGGGTCTGCTGGTTCGAACCAAATGGGGGGCTACAACTACCTGGGGGCAAGTCTAAGGGATCAGACCCTACCTCTGATTTCGAAACATTATGTTGATGGTTAGGAAAACAATTGTCATGATGATGCCCAGGCTCGCTGTCGATGCCAAAAGGATGTAAACCGTCAGGTTGACCTGATTGTGCTCGAAGATCTGCAGGGTTCTGTCCTTTGGCGGGTATTTGCCTAGCCATCGTATCACGTGACCACGGCTGAGGTCCAGGCTCTCGGTGACACCGTTGAACTCTCCTATTTTCACTTCTTGTCCGCCTGCCAGTTAGACAAAAATAAAAATTCAAATTTAATTGTCCAAGTAGAAAGTTGACAACGAAAGTTGCTGCCACGTACCTTGAAACTGTTTCAACATGATGCTCGCCTTTCTTTCGTTGTCGTAAAATCGAACGGGTCCCTGTGACAACAAAAGAAAATCTCAAATTGATGTAATTCAAGTACTCATTTAAATAAATGAATATTTGTTAAACGGAAACAAAAGTCAGAGTTTCGGGTGGACAGTCGAACCAGTTAACTCGAAGTTTTTCAGTGCTAATCTCAAATCAGATCATCAGTCACCCTCAAACTCTCACGTACCACAACTGCCTGTCAAACAGTTGTCTAATTTTATTAATTAAGTACTACAGGCTATTTACTAAAATGTATATTTAATTAGAAAGGTGTCGATTCTTTGTGTGAAAATGAAAAGAAAGAATTCGAAGTGAGAAATTGAGGATTGAATTTTCTTTCTAACAGCTGAAAAAATTTGTCGAGATCTTTCGAAACCTTTTCAATGAGAAAAGGAGAGATTGCTTTTCTTAATTTTCTGACTTTCTGTTTCATCAAAGTTTATATTTTACCCTGCAGTCCATTGCAGGCACGTTCTTATGAAAATGTACGGACGAAAGATGGTTCCAATATGGAAAGGCTCAAAAAGGCCAGGTCAAAAGGGTAGAGTCCGGTTGGGTTTCCTCTGGGGTACTTCATTTAAATTTAATGCGCAGGTTACCTGACTGGACTTCCCACCGTGGCCCGCCTTCCAAAAATTGCGAGAGCATTCTATTACTGGTCGTTGATTAATAACTACCACTGATAAATAATTGAGAAAAACCATCTAGGATTTATGAGCAAGTGTTTTCCAATTAAGTAGACTGGACAGAGGGTTACAGGATAAAAAATTAGAAAGGTACCAGAAGAATACCAGGAACCTTTGCTTGACCACGGAAAACGTACAGTCATTGAGAAAATCAGTGCCAGAATTTATGGCATTTAAAGATAAATAAAAGCTAAACAAATAACGTACATATCCATTAAAATAGTTTCAAAATGTTCAAAGTCAAGTAGCTGACTTGAGGACACTTGACAGCGATATCGAAATAGCAAATAGAATAAATAAATAGACCAAAAAACAGGAGTCGATGATGGTGTGAACGGTAAATGTAAAGTGAAAGATGGAGAAATCGGAAACGTTGAGAAGGAATTTTAATTTCCGGTATTTGTGAATGGACCATTAAATGTAGGAAAGCAAATGTAACGGTGTCGTCGATGTTTAACTGTCAGAACACACAATGAACCGATAGAAGACAGCTGAGTTTTCAGGCGAGTGACACACCACAACAGGAAAGGCAGTTTTAACGTGTCTCGTGTTGGGGCATGTGGTACCTGTAGGTGCCACAGACGGATGTTGTCCATCAGGTGTGCAACTTACAACCTCTCTCTTCCAAAGACACCCCCTGCACCTTTGACTTATTCGAATTATCCTCGGAAACTCGTCGATGCGTGTGAAAGCCAATTTGACCTTGGAAAATACTTTTTCTGTGACGTGGCACCAGTGGGAACCAAATTTGACGATCGTTTAGGACCTGATTATTTATATCACATGTCTATAAGAAATGATTTATTAAATCGCAAAGTCAAATTGCTGACACGCACGAGTCTCAATGTAAATTTAAGTCTGCACGTAATGTCGACCCTGAAGTGGCCCCGTGGCATGCACACCTGCTGTTTCTGTCGGACGTTCACGACGATGGGTGTTCTCATTCGATTGTTTTATTTTATTCTGATGCTCAAAACCCATCGACCGCAGTACCCAACTTGACCGTAGCGAAGTTTCAAAGTTCTTGTGAGGGGCCCTAACTCGGTTTGGCTTGGCACCGGGTCAGTTGGACAGTTTGTCACCTGTCTGTTGACCCAGGGGTGACACGAATCCCTGGTGTAGCTCTTTTGAAACGTCAGAATGAAAGTTACAACGACTTACAACTTCTTTGGCGAATAAAGTTGGTTGAAAAGGAAGAAAGTTAGAGAAAGCCACAACATAAAAAAGAAACAAGTTAAAGTGTTAAATGAGCGAACACTCAAGAATTGTAAGACGAGAGATTTTGATGATTTTAAAAGGGAATTCTAATGCCACGGCGTGGCAAAGCGCTGTGAAATTGACGATTTTAAATTTTTCATTAAAAACTTTCTGTCTTTTAGAGAAAAAAAAACCCAGAATTTTACTTAACTAGAAAATTTTACTTTTTAATTTAAAGAAGAATTCTATCGGATTCTTGCAAGGAAGGCTGTGACGGAGCGAACAGAACAACAAAAACACTCTTTGTCGTTTGCGCTTTGTGGCACCTGTAGCTAGTAAGGTGCCTGATCCGTTTCCGCTTTAAACGTGTCACCAGACAGAAACGACAGTGGGATAATTCGTTCGGCAATTGGTACACAGTCATATTAACTGTAAGTACGTTAATTGTTAGTTGACTCTGATTTGCCGATATTCCTGCTTCGCTTGTACCCATTTCTTTGTCTGGTGCCACGGCTTCTCTCCATAAATATTCATGCGGGCGCACAAAGACCTAAACGGAAATTTGAGTACTCGATTGTTTGCCTTTCCCATTAAAATTTGTTTACTTTTTCACTGGGTGACGTGACAGAGGCGACAGGAGTTCCTACACGTTCAGTTTTCCTGCTGCCACGAACAATCCAGCTTCATTTCTTTCTCCTTCTCTTTCTGCGCATCTTACTGATTTTTCTAATTTATTGGTTCGATTTCGGTCAAGTTTTGTCCTTCTCTTTGGTTTTCTGGTTTTTTCCGTCTCTGGCAAATGAAAATTTTTACTTTTCGTAACTTCGGCCCCAAAAGGCCAAAGGTCAAACTTTTTTTTATTCCGGAAGTTGGAAGTTTCAGAGAAAGAAACAAAATTGTTTCCGTTTTAAAGTCTTTGACGCTTCGAATATCAAAAAGAAAAAGAAAGAAATGTAACTGAAGGAAATTAAAAGGTCTTTTGTAATGAAACTCCTTCTTGCCTTTTCTGCCATTTTCCTTTCCTTTCTTTTCAATTCGTTTCCTTCTCTTCGCACTTAAATTTTACGGACTTGTAATTTTCATGCATTTCTTGTCTTTTTCATTGTCATTTTTCTATCATTTCAATTAGGTTCAACTTTATTTAGAGGTTTTCTATGTTGAGTCTGTTTACTTCGCATTCTTTTCGTATTGGGTTTTCATATTTGGTACCTGTAGATTTTACTATTTTTCTCATATTCTGCTTGTTTGATTCTTTACGATTGCATTTTGCTACCTGTAAAATCTTGTGCTACTTTCCATTTTAACTGTCACTCATTCTGTTTTCAAAACGTGTCTGCACGTGAATTATATTTTTGAAACTCGGTCCTGACCGAACCTTTCATCTCTAACCGGTGCTTTATGGACGTTGAAGAGAAAAGGCGGTGCAACCCTAAAAAGGTCACAAACCGGAGGCGAGGGACCGAACAGACAGAATGAAAATTCATTAAGGCTGTGGTTCGATGATTGAGTTTCCTGCCGTGCGGGACCATTTCGGATTTTAAGGCCCCCGGGGGCCGACCGGAACCCGCAGATAACGACAAATCCAATAAAGAAATTATTAGACCGAAGACCGCTGGTGACCAGATGGACCACTGGTGCCTGGATTGCTCAACTTGCTCAAAACAGATTGACTGGTGTGATGGATAAATGAGAATGAGTAAGATGATGACAACTTTACGCGGGTGCTGTCTAAATAAATTGAATTTAAACTTTTATTTCAGCTATTAATTTTGAAAAATCGCCTTTTTTCTCAGAAAAATGAACTTTTTATATTTTGAAATTTTAGCTGTCGGCACGGCCACCCTATCAGTCCAGTACTTTTGCCACAAACAACAAAAACTACACATTACGTTTTCCAGGTGGATGACAAAAAAATAAAAGTAAAAATTGAAGAGAAAAAAACTTTGGCCCTCATTAAGGCTGGCCACCTTTTTTTGCTTCTTCTGCTTCACTTCCTTTAACGTTTTTTTTCTTCAGACACGTCGTATAATATCTTCTTTTCTTGTTCTGATGCTCGCCGTAGATTTTACCTTCTTTGTTGCTTTACGAGCCATTATCTGATAACTCTTTTCTTTGTCCTTTATGATTTACCTCCGAGCGTCTTTTGCTGTTGGTGTAAGTCGCCGTGTCAGGAAGGATGTTCCTTTTACTCTTATCAAGTTTATGTTGAATGGTTCACAAGGAACAACAACCGGTTGTGAAATTTAACTACCAGAGACAATTTTACTTTTACATTACTTGCAAAATTGTCAACTTGGTTTAACTCAATTTTACAACTTTTCAGGTGAGCAACTTTTGTTTCCGATGCCAAAAGTGAACTTTTAGAGTTCGTTCGTATTTGCCCGATCTTAGACTGCCAATTAAACTTAAAGTCAGGTAGGCACACTTAACTGCTACTTCCAGGTAAGTCCTGGTAAGATAAGGCGTTATTAATACTTGTCTGGCGTCCCTGCACTTTCCTTTTCCTTCTAACGGGTGTTTCTGGCAGTCAAATTGTGTTTTTTACTCCACTCCTTTCTTCATTTTATTTTTCTCTACTCCTAATTTAAACCTTTTTCTTCTCGCCGTCTAAATTTCGACATCAAATTTGCTTTTTAAACTGGTGTTAAACCGATCGAAAAATTTTAGATGTGCAAGTAGTTTGAGTAGGCCTGTCTCACCTGGTTTTAAGTTTCTCCTTCTTTTTGAGTTAAATCAAATAAAATCAATTTTATTTTAGCGGATTTCGGGGCGATCTACAGAACTTAACAGGAAGTTCTTAGAGAGGAAGAAGAATTAATTTCACGTCGAGAAAACTTGATTTCAACTTTTACTCTTTCAGCCAATAATTTTGGAGGGTTTAATTTTTATTTAATTTCTATCACCACATTTGACTGCCTGAAATCTCTTAAATTGCGTTTAAATTGAACGGAATTTCGATTGTCATTTTCAGTCATTTAATATAATTTTATAGGAGAGAGTAACACTTTAAATTCAAATTGAGTTTCGAAGAAGATTAAAAAAATAATCTAAACAAAAAACCACTTGGTTCATTAAAACCCCGCAATAAAACTCTGCGTTCAACCTGCTTCTAAAAATGTCACTTGGTTCCTAAAAAATTGAGGAATCCTGCTGAAGCTCACACCAAGACTGAACAGTCTTAATAAAGCAGAAGTTTAGGAGACGACAAAGTACTTGTGGGCCAGGGCACTTATCAGAGTAAAGGATGGGCAATCAAAAATGTTAGAGGTCAATCATATATTCAAACGAAGGTGTGGAAAAAAGAAATGTAGGAGAAAAAAAGAGAGGAAGCAAACGTTAAATGAGCAGAGGTAAACGTAATTTCTGGTAAACTTAACGTGGTCGATCACTCACAAAATCTATGTATTAGTGAACCTAATTGTGTTTCTCTGCCCTGTTAATAATTCAAAAACGAATGTATTCTCTCGCTTAATTACACTAGAATTTGTGTAATTAGTGCAAACATCAAACCAAAATTGACTTAGCGTGTTATTATGGCTGCCGTATTATATTTCTCCGTTTCTCAGTTCGAAAAGGATTTTCGATTGTTGGAAAATGACAAACGAGTGTTTTAATGTACAAATTCATTAAATGAAAAACAATAAATAAAAGAAAGTCTTTAAACAATATTCAAAATGAAGCTGAATTCAGTCACTTTTTAGGACGTTTTCTGTTACGGTATCTCATCAAATATTCATTAAATATTTCACCGACAAGAAAAAGGCCGTGTTCCGACAGAAAACTGGTTTAAACAAACAGAGAAAAATTATTAGGTTGGATAAAATATATGTAAATAATAAAAAGCGGGACTGAAGTTGAAATAATAAAAAGAAAATTAGAAATTCACTGGTTATGGTACAATAGAAACACAAACGAAGGGTTAAAAGGAAGCCCAGAAATGACGGGTTAAAACGTAAAACAATAAAAAGATTTAGAAAAAGAATAAAATAGAACATTGAAGAGGCAAAAGGCATAAAAAGTAAAATTTAGGAAGAAAAGAAAGAACGAAAGGTGAATACTTAAGTTGCTGTGTTGAACAAAACCAGACACGAAGTTGACACCATGCAAAGAATAATAAAGAGTGAGGTAATAGAGAGAATCGAATGAACCGAAATTCCGAAACAGAGAATAGAAAAGAAGAAGGGAAGGAAGGTAAGAAGAAAGAATGTTCGAAGAGATGAACACCGAGAAATGGGTCAAAGTAAGGGTGAAACGAGAAAGAAACTATCAAAAGTAGAAGTGGAAAGAAAATAATGGGTAAAGACAAATGATAAAGTAACAGAACTTGGAAAAGAGAAGCTTTCCAATGAAAAAGACAATTTTTTTGTTAAAAAAGTTGAGTTTGAAGGCAAAAAAGAGGCCAAGTCGGGCAGGCAATGGCCCGAGCCCCGTTGGGTCTTATGAAGTGGCCAAAATTAATTTCAAAATGGCGAAGAAATTCAATCAATTTGACACAGAGTTGAATAAGATTTCACTTCTTCTTGCTTTATTTTAACCAAAATTCAGTTTTAATTGAAATTTCAGTTCCCCAATTAACTCGACCGCCATTCAAATCAATCAAATTAAAATCGAACTGGAATTTAATTTGCCAAATTGGAAAAACATTTGATAGTTTGACGGGTTTCTTGACGAGCTCCAGGTACACAGAATTTTCGTTTTCTGCTGAAACAGTCCAAAGAAACCGACAGATTTTGATCAGCCTTTTTTTTTACTTTTTTGCCAAACATTTTTTTCCTTCTGTCATCGTCGTGGTTCCTTATAAAACATTCTAAATTTGGGGTGTAAAATGCAGATCAACTGCGAAAGGAAAAATAGAAGAAAGTGCACAAGATGAAAGCAACAAAGAAGAGGAGTACGCGAAAACGATCAGAACGAAAAGAAGAGTTTCGTTCAATTTAGTTCAAATTGGAAATACAAGAAAGTGAAATGAGTGAAAGATGGCCAAAATAAAGAAAAAATATCGAAACTCACCGTGACGCCTTCGAAGCTGGTGTTTTTCAAAGCCTGCAGAAAAAGTTGCTCCCACAGCTCGTCTCTGTACCTGAAATTTTTCATCGTGTCATTCTTTCTGTAATGGCGGATTCTCAGTGCCACGTGCTGAATGGCCAGGGCCATCGTCCAAATCCCATCGTAGGTGTAGCCGTGGAATCTCGAATAATCCCCACCTCGGAGATTGTCATATTCTAATCTGTATTCCTCCGCAGTCTGAAAATAAGAAAATTGAAATTTATACCTGGCACCTGATACCTGAAGGTAGAAAACGTTTTATTTTTGTAAACGGAAATTAAAAATATTTTGCTCTTTTTTTTCAACACTTTTCAACAGGAAGGCTTTTTTCATTCCTTTGTGATGCTAGCTGTAACTAGCACAAAAATTAATGATGTGAGGAGATTTTACAGGAAATGAAATTCATTTTAGAACTTTCTGGTGTCCAAAGAACACCGGGAGACCCAAATAAATCGCCCGTGTTAGCACATTAAATGTGAGGAGACAAAAATGTAGAAATTAATGATATATCTAAATTAAATTGTGCGTTAGTGCCACGTTCGACACCTGATCACCGTTGCTAACACGTTCTTTCATTATTAAACTCAAATCGATCGTCATTTTCGTTTTCCTTCACTTGTTTGGTTTTTCTACGTCGGTGCCGGATTTTTTGACTTGTCTCCATCTTAGTTTGCTGTTCGACTTCTACAAAGTGTCTTCTTCTTCTTCTTCCTCTGTTAAAAAAACTTACGTGACCTTTAGAACCCGTAAAGAACTTTAAAACAACAGTAAATTGTGAGATTTCAAGTGATCTTTCAGATCGAGGGTGGTGTTTGATCACAATATTCTAAAATTTCTTTCGAGCAGTCTCGACTCAAAATTAAAGTTTAATGGATTTTTATTTGCTTTAAAGTGTTAAATTTCCAAGAGAAATCATCCGCTGGGATTGAAGATCCCCAAGAATAGTCATCTGATGTGTCGCTTAAGGAATGAAAGTTCTGCCCCCAGACCCATCCGCCCCGTCCAATGTCTCATACTTACATTCCCTGAGATGGTGATCTCTCCGTTGGTACTTAAAGGCAGTAGATCAGTCAGGATGCAACCCTCCAGCGCTTCGCTGAGTTCCTCGAGGGAGCAATTTTGGAACTCAACGGAGTCAAGCCACCAGTTGTTGCTGTAGGTGCCCATTATGAGCCATTGATACTTTCTTCCGTACATGCCGAATCTGAAGCAGGAAATAAGGAAGTAAGTCTGTCTGAGAAAAATCAGGTAAGCAGTCAGCTACTCGTCGTCAGAATGATGTAAAAACTTACTTGTAGGCCTCACAGAATATTTCTCTAGCCCAGGATTCGTTGAAATTTCCTAAAATAATTCTAACGTCTTTCTCCTTCAGTTTACTTAAGGCCGAGGAAACTTCGTTAGCAAAACTTTGCGTTTCAACGACGTGAAATCCTAAGATATCTAAATCTGCTACAAGGCGGTTGTGTGCCTGAAAGGGAAAAATGAAAATTTACGTCTACAAGGACTCGTTTACATGAGAATGGCCCAAAGGGGACAAAATAAAAATGCAAGTTTTCATTACAAAACATTAATAACATTGTTAATAATATTCATATTTTTGTAAAAGCGGAAAGAACACCACTTTTTGGTATTCTCAGTTTTATGTTGGACATAAAATGTATTGTTTTAGAAGGAGAATTGAGGAAATACGTCATTCAATGACAATGACGTCATAATCCAAAGTGAATTTTTTTCTCGCATTTGACCAAGTCTATTTCAACTTCAACTCTTAAAAATGCAATTTGCAACAGATAAAAGGGTCCAAAGGGCAGGCAATGAAAGTTTCTGTATTAAAACCATAAAATGAGGAAAGAAAAAGAAGGAAAGGTTAGTGATGTTGAGGTGAAGTTAGTGTGATGACGTGATGGCTGGTGAAAAACTTGAGAAGGACTTCGAAAATGGTTACCGAACAGTTGCAGGAAAGCATTTAAGTTTAAGGGCCGAATCAAAGCAAAAAAAAAATCTTCTTTTGGAGCAAAAATTAAATTTGGCGCAAAATTTCAACTTCATTTTCTTCTTCTTTTGCCCTCTCAACTGGGTCACTCTGTTTTTCTCTAATTTTTTTCTTTCAACTTTTATATTTTCTTTAACTGTTCTCTCGCGTGTTGAATTTTATTTTGGCAAATCTTGCAGCACGTAGCCGTTGAATATTTCATGGTTTCTCCTCGTTTTTCTTTTCTGTCGCTGACATTTTGCAAACCAGAAAAAAGAAAAGAAATAATTGGTTGGGCGAGTTGCTTCGACTCTTTTTCTTCGTGTCTTCTGATGAATTTCTGATGACACGGAACCGTCGCCTTCTCAGGAAACGCTACAGATTTGAATAAAACATTTGGAAGAAGAAGGCAAAATTAACCCCTCATAAAATGCACAATTTGGAATATTCGCTGATGAAAAGGCAACATCACTGTTTAATTAACTTTTATAAGGCATATACTTGATTTAATAATATCTAATAAGGTAATATATATATATAATCAGATATAATAAGATAAAAAGGAAAATAATTTTTTTTGTAGCGGTGCGGGTCCTTGAAAAACATGCAAAATTTCAAAAAGGCAGGGTAGGCGACGAGCCCGGCTGAAATCAAACCAACGGTACAACAGAAACAACCAGGAAAGTCTTGATTTGGGTACCTGACGCAAGTAGTCACACTCCAGGGGTAGAACCGGGTGTTCTGATGCGTCCAACTTCAACGCATCTTCAACTTTCATGGAATGTCATTCGCACCCGACGTGACTTCATATTTTCAAATGTTTACTTTCTTCCCTCAGTTGGGGGATGATTTGGGTGGTAGTGCGTTTGGCTACGAGCCACCATCTTGTGTTTCTCCTAAAGTTGCCGCCCTTTCACGTTTTCTCTTCAAAGGCTTTTGATCTTTGACTTCTTGCACTTCCTCTTTCGCTCTGTCACCTGCGCTACCTTTACTGCGTGCGGTGTATTTCACTTACTTCTAGTTCCTGTTGTAGTTTTTCATCCAATTCCACTGATCTGTTACACATGTATAATCTGTGAGAATTTTCTTTCTTTCTTGTCATCGCGTACCCTAAGAAACCTACTCTACTCATGTGATTTTATTCGATCCTAGTAATTTCTCAGAAGAAACATTGATATATGAAAAATACATTTCTCGTATCGTGCTGTGACACCATTAGCGATTTTCAAATGATCCATCAAACAAAGAGAGGAGGAGAGCGAGCGAGAGAGAGAAAGAGAGAGAGACGTAGAAAAAGACGGCAACTTTTATAACAGTAATAAAGTTAAACAAAGAGCCTCCTTGGGCCTTATGCTCGACAAGGAAAGTCTATATAAGCAATTATGCAGGAACACGAATGAGAGGTAAAAACCAAAAACACGACCGATAACTTTAATGTAAGACAAACGACATAAAACAAAAAACATAAAAAGTAAAGTGTCACATGAGCGCTCATTGTAGAACTCATAAAACAATCAACAGAATGATGTAGACAAAAGTTACGATAAAAGCAAATTCAAGAAATACGAGACTAAGAAAATATGTACACTCTATTAACGACAAGTGGAAAGAGAAGACTTTATGAATCAAGAGGTAAAAATGTTCGACCAAAATGTATAATTTGAAGACACCATTAACGACCGACAACAGAAGTGCAGCCAGCAAAAGTAGAGCCAGAAGAGTCCGAATCAGAAAAAGAGCGTGTATGGAAACAAGAAATGAAAGAACTAAAAAAGAAAATAAAACAAAGTTATTAAATAGGAAAAAGTAAGCTGAGAAATTTGGCACAAAGCAAAGGTCTTCAGCAAGAAACAGAAAAATAAAAAAAAAATTAAAAAGGATGAAGAACTTGAAAAGTCGTGCAAAAAATTAGACCAACTTGGAAGTCCGAAAACAAAGAGGAGAAAAAGCCAAAGTCAATGCCAAAGCAGAAGAAAATTTTTTTGTTGTCAGGTTGGCCCTCCTGCATTTGGAGCCAACTTCTAATGTGGCGAAAGCAAAACTTCTTACTTTGGATTAAAAAGTTTTTCATGTGTTCCCAAACACAAGTCTTTTGGGAAACTCGCACGCACACACACACACATTTCATCCCCTACACTGCCGCTACACCCCATCCTACAACCCGAGAGACAAACACTCAACTCGTTAATCAAAATTTTGAGGGAAATTTGAAACAAAATTTAATTTTGTTTTTAATAGAAAGATACGTCACAGGAGAATACTAATTTTTCAAATATCAAAGGTTTTCAATTGTTTTTTTTTCATTAAATTTGAAAAGAAGAGCAATAGGTGAAGAAATGTTACAAGACGGAAAGTAAAGGGACAAAAACAAAGAGTAATGTGAGGGTCGAACATTTAACATCGCACAGCAAAGTCAATATCATTGGAGTGTGTGGCGATATTTTCCTGCTTCGAATCGAATTTTGTCGAAAAGAATTGTAATTGAAAATAAAAAGTTGTCAGGAGGCGAAGTACCCGCTACCGAGTCAGGTAAGTAGCAGAAGGACGAAAGGATGTTAAATTAAAATTCTGAGGTCGACCGAAAGGCGGTCAAGACGTGACCCGGAGCGATCTGTCACCTACCATTTCGTAAAATCTTTTGTACTAAAAATCGATTTAGGGAGTGCTCAAAGAAAAACGAGCGAGCCATCCGAGAGCGGGGAGGACACCTGACAACGACAGTTGTAGAACCAAATGAACGGACTTCGAAGAAGGAAGGACGAGTTTTTGGATGGAATCGGAGAAAGAGCTAAATAAAAATGGAGAAGAGCACGTCTATCAACAACGAGGGGATACATGGAGGTACTTACTAATGAGTATCTGGGCTCATTTTGGTATATTGTTCCAACGCGAGTCCAGTTGAACTCCTGCAGGAGCTTCAGTCTTGGAGGATTGAAAGCGTTTTCACTTGGAACGATGCGAAAGAAATTTGGAAAATTATCATTTGTGAACATCGGATGAGTGTCAGCGTAGGACAGCTGAAATAAACAAAATGATAAGAGTCAGTCACACAGTTAAAATACCCGACTATAACCGTAAAAGCCGATGTTGTTTGGTTCATGGAGATGGGAGGAAGCTGAATTGGCAGGTACGGGAAAAAAAGAACAACACGGTGGCATGGGAAAGTACCGAAGACAAAAAGTCAATTTCTTAATTCAATTTCTCTTCTGAAAAAGAAAAATAGAAAAAGAATTGGGAATATGACAGCTTCGGGGCTAAAATGGCGATCGTGAGATTTCCATGTGAAAAATCAATTTGAAAAATGAAATAATTTTTGGAGTGGGAGAAAGGAATGATTTAGATTCTAAAAAGAAAAAGGGAAAGAGAACAAAAGTAGAAATAAAAAGTGGTGATAAAAGAAGCATAAGTGATGTTACGAGGTTCACAACATTGACAAACTGGTTGATAAGAAAATGACCGAGGCGAGTAGAAGAAGAAGAAGAAGAAGAATCAAAAGGAGATGAAACAAAACAATAAAAAATTGGATGACCTTGCGTAACGTGGTAAGAGGAAGATGGCTAGAATTCTGAATGATCAGATCTGATCAGAAGATCTTCGACTTGAGAGAGGCACGACTTCCCGTCGTGAGGTGAGGTGTTGGCCTTTCATTTAGTTAAGTTAAATAAATTTACTTTTGACTTACCTGAGTTAATCTCCAGTGTTTGGAAGCTTTGGCTATTGGGTCTGTCACCTGAGTGCAAGCGGCACCGAAGAGCATCAATTTGTGTGGACCCTCATGAATCATGTCGAACAAAGATTTCATGCCAACGGCAGCATTGCACTGGAAAAAAATAAAGTTGAAATTAAGAATTGAATCGAAAAAATTGAATTAAATTTAGTAGAATAAAGTGCGTGAGTACCAGGGTGGTACCACGTGATGCCACGGAGAAATCAGGGAAAGCCAGAAAGCTTAAAATTGTGCAAAAACAGAACTGAAAATAAACAAAAATTGGAGACGACAGAGTGAGAATTCTGTTCGACAGGAAAATCTCAGGGGTCATCAGGTCTGACATGTCAAACAGGCAGATGAGTGTCTTCGGGGAACCTGCCGAGTACCAAAACTACACGAATCGGTTAAATCAAGTTTCGGGTGGGGAGGACAGAAGAGAAGGCAAAGCAAACACTCAAATAATTGGAACTCAAGGGAAATCCTGAAAACGTAGAAGACAGCGAACCGGAAGTTTCGACTTTCACTCTTCCTTTTACTTCCGCTTTCCCATGGGGAAAGTATGACTTTCATAGAAAAATAAAACATTATGCAGAAAAAGTAAAGGCTGTGCGCAAAAGAAATGTCATAATTTATACTGTACATATATTATATTGTTGCCGTAAGTTGGATGAAATTGTATGCGACTTATTATATGAATATTATTCTTGAATTTGAATTAGTTAATTTACTTAATTAATTTAGTTTATTTTTCTTTATTTCAGACATTCTGCCCTATTTACAGATTTTTATTTCTGCTGCCACGGCAGTTTCCTGCTCACTGAACGTCTGCTTCTGATTTCAAACCGCCTTTCTTATAATTTTTAAATTCTTCTAAAATAAATGACTTTCTTTACATATTAATGTTGTCTATTGCCACGTTCCACTTTCCTCTCATTTTTGCGCCGCCCTGGAGTTTTGTTTTTTCATTTGGCGTGAACTTGACGATTATCCTTTCAATATTTTTGCATTATTCATTCTTGTTTGCAGGGCACTACCGTGGGAGAAACGCTTATAATCGTGACCGTGGTTGAGGAGAGCTTTCGAGGAAGGACGTGGCAAGAGAAGAAGGGAAGGATAAAGGGAAAGCTCTTAGAAAAACTTAAAATTCTACGAGAGAATTCGCGCTTTTTAAGATAAAATAAACAAAATAAAATTCGTTCTTGAGAAAAATCGTTGGGAGGATGAAGACGAAGAAATTTTTCCTCCATTTCTGTTTCTGTTGTGTCAAGAGATTTTATTTACATATCAATTTGCCATTAAAAAAAAAAATTAAATTTCTAAAAATCGGCTTTTCTACCGCCACGTCTCTCTCGTCTGAGATTTCCTCCCTTGACTTTTTAATCCAACATTTTTCCAGCTAGCCTTCTTTTTTTCTTTTCCAAAGCCTCCCCGATCCTCGGCCTAAAAACCAACCCCCAACCTGTTTTTTTTTCATTTCCGCCACGACTGTCGACGCCACGGCGGCCATATTTCTTTAATTACTTTTGTGTGGTTCTTGCTTAAATGAAATATAAATTGTTTAATTATTGCTTCTCTTTTATTTCTTCTCCGTTTTCAATTTCCTTTACCTAGACCTTTTCACATTTTATTTTTTGGGAAGGGAACTTTCACTTGTTCATTTCCACGGTTACAGTAAGACCATCTAAACGGACTTGGCAGGCTATAAAACAGAATGGCAGAAAGTTTGGCCATTAAATGTGTGGATGGTAGAGGATCCTGCATTGTCTATAATTCATAACCAAAAGGTTTTAGTTAAGAAATGTAGAAAAATGTTAGGAAGATGGATGAAACGGTTATGAGAGTGAGAGTTCATTGTTCGACGGGAAAGTAAAACGGAGAGAGCAGTTAACAATAAAGTGAGGTTAGAAATCGATCACAGCAGGTTTTACCTGTCAGATTATTTTCCAAATAATTCGATCAAAACCTTGCAATAAAAAAAGATAAGAAATGGCGGATTTCCAAGGTACGATTCCTTCGATCCCAAATTACAAACCATAAATTCAATTTGCTCTTACTCAGCTAGTCAAACGCTTTCCTTGAGGTTTTCCTTTGACGTAGCAGAAGAATGATTGACAAGAAATTCCCTCACTTTTTCCTTTTTTTTGCCTTGAAATTCATGGCAAACCGGATTTCCCTTCCTGGTTTTTTCTTCCTATTTCATTGCCCTTTGCTCTTCTTCTCTCTTAGCATTTAGGTTTTTCTGTCTTTCTCTCTCTTTTTAAAAATAATTTCCAGTCGGTCACTAATAAAGGCACAAACTAAAAACACATGGATTAATATTTGAATGCTATTCTTTCAGGGGGAATAAAGGAATGAAAAACATGTAAATTGAGGACACGTAAAACAAATAAAGAAGAGTTGAGGATTGATGAAAGGAAAGGAGAAAATGCGACGAGGATGATTGATTTTTTATTGATGTTTTTATGTATTTTCAACCATTGAATTTAATATTCTAGTGGGACTATTACAATATTATTAATGGAGTGTTTTTTGTTTTTCTTAATAAGAAAATTATTATTATTTTAAATAATTGCCAGATTATTTAACGGAAGATCACCAAATAGTTGGGGAGAGTAATTTACAATTGAGCGGATAGCGGAAACGGAAGCGACAATCAAATTGAATTCATTTAGTTTGACTTTGGCCTTTACTTTATTATGTCCCGGTCCTGAACGAACGGTAAGAGCCAAAGTAACTGAATATAAATGAATAACCGCGACAATGAATGAACAAACAAAATATTTGTATGTCAATAAGTGGAGTCCATACACCTAAAATTGTCAGCCTCATCAACACGACAAGTTGAGTTTCTTCTTCCGATTTTTTGTGAAAGTGTCTGGAATGTCAAATTTCAATTCATTAAGATTAAGACATTAAGAATAAGTTAATGTCGAAATGCTTTTTTTGTATTCATTAAATGATGACAATTAGAAACCCCCGGGATCCTTTTGTCAAAAATTCTCAGATTATCCGTAATTTTGGCCAAATTAAAAGGAAGATTTCTTTATTACAGCAACCTAATATATAAAATACAAGACTCATTCATTGTATAACAACCAAGTTAGTCTTCCGTATTCTATTCTATTACTCACTACTGTGGTGGTTTTTTCACTTTTCACTACTTCAAGTTTTTCAAGTTTGTCACAAGAGTTGTACGTAAAAGTAAAGAGAAATTGTTTTTGCTTTTCATTATAAATTTGATTAAAAGTGTATTACAGGTGCGTTTGCATAGGAGAAAAGGACAAAGACGACCAAGCACATAGAAATAAACAAGAGTCCTAAGAGACAAGCTTAAACGATTAGAAAGTAAATAACAACAGGGGAACCGGGGGTGGGGGAGTGGGGTGAAAAAAAGGAGAAAGACAACGATGAAGTGGTGAAAAATAATGAAATTCAAACGGTTAAGAAAACGAGGCAGACGAAGCTTCAAGCAAAAGAAAACCAACTCAAACATACAGAGAACGAAACAAAATGGAGACGAGTCAGGAGGAGAAATAAAAGAAATTTTGAGGTTCTCCCAGAGGACACGTCCTCCATTTAAATCAAATTCTCTGAACCGGAAACGGCGCTTCCTTCAAAACGGAAAACCTGAAAATCAGAGCCGGTCAAAAAGTTTGAACCGCCGCCGCATTCAGCCGAAGATGAATGAGCGACATTTCCGAGAGAAGGAAAAGTAATGTGGCGACGATAATCCATTTCCGGTTTCCCCATTTCCGGTTTGACGTTGGATCAGGTTATCTCCGCCATGGCCTTTCTCTCCCACTTTCTATCTCTCTTTCTATTTTGTCTGTCTTTAATTTTAATTCCGCTTCTCTCATACCCATGTCTACTTCCGGTTCATTACGTTTTCTATCTATTTCCTCTTCCTAGTTTAGTTGTAACCTTTCCGCGAAAGCGTATTTTCCGTTTGTCATTCTTCCTTGTCATTTTAATTTTGTCCTGCTTTTTTCCCTTTAATTGTCTTCTGACCTCTACCTCTGCTCCTTTCTTTGCAAAACTGACATCCTTCTGATTTCCGACTTTGGCACTCCTATTTTTTTATATCCATATTTATTATTCTTATTTCTCTTTTCACTTGCATTCCTCCTCTAGTTTTATCCATTGACTGCTCCGTTAAATTCTGGCAAGACATTTTCTGTTGCTTTTCGTTGTCGGGTTTTCAGAGAAACGTCTCTCCAACTTCTCTCCCAGTTGAGGGCTTCTGCCTCCCCCAGTTGATTTTTTCCAAGTTCCTCTTCCAACTTTTTTTTTCTCTTATATATTGCATTTGTATGTTAAATATTCATCGGTACCATCACCAATTCCTGAATCCAAAATGTTCACTTTCTCCATTTTTGTTACGTCGGTTCCATTACGTGCAAAATATAAATTTCTCTTTTACTTTCTTTCCCGCAATTTCCCATTGGATTTTATTTTCCTCCAGGACTAATTCATTATCGTTATATTCGTTTCTTTATATCCTTTGCCACCCTCCTGAAGGTTTTCTGCATGAACCGTCCTCTTCCTTCATTTTCTTCTTTCACGTTTTATTCCAAATTTTCCATTTTTAAATTTCACGTCACTCTTCTTCAGTTAGAATTTCTTTTTTTCTTTTCTATGTAGGACGATGGTCAGACGTTCATGTTTTTCAGCAACAAAGTTTTTCACATTACGGGGTTTATTTATCGCAATTTTTGCTCAATCGGAATCTTCAGTGCATGCGGTTCAACCCAGTTTAATTTTTTTGTTTCAAATCCTTTTCTAACAGCCTTCTGTTCTTATTCCACTTGCACTGTTTTTCGTTCTTCATCTCATTCATTTCATCTCTGTCTGTCTCTCAAAGAGACAGAGACATTCATTTTTTTTTCTTTTTTACCTAAAGTCCTCCTCATTGACTTCTCCCCATATGTTCCAGTTCTTCTTTTGACTGCAACCACATTACTTTTCCAGCCCCAGCTCCTCAGGGTTGTTTTCCTTTGGAAATATTGATTTTGTCCCTTTGGTCTATTTTTCACTGGCTTGTTCCTCACCCTGCCCTACCTCAAACCTCTTCCGAATTCCATCATCTATTGTTTGACTTTCCCTTATTATTTACTTATAATTTTCTTTTTTATTCAGTTGAAAACGCTTTTTTACTTCCTGGCAATTGATTTCCCCTTGACTTATGCATAATTCATACAATTTTAATGTTTCAGCCTTTCTTCTGTTTCTTTTTTCATTTGACTTTCTTCATTTTGCACAATTTTTTTCTCATTGTTTCTTCTGTTTATTCTCTCTTCTCTTCTTCGGCTTTATTGCTTTTTTTCCTCACCTATGTATCACTCATTTAATCTTACACACACACACACACACACACACACACACACACACACACACATTACCTATTCTTTCATTTAATTGTTTTTATACTTTTGAATCAAATTCTTTTGTTTTTGAGTTGAAATTTTCACCTGCGTTATTTACATTTATTTATGTCGCAGCGATCTGAGACGAGTCTGCTCACCTATGAGAAGAAGACAGTGGAGATGAGAACATGGCTGGTTCTCACTTCACCAGACAGAGAGCTTGCATATGTGATTGAGTCTGAGCCGAACATTAGTGTTTTGGGAGTGGAGTACAAGATCGTATATAGAGTGTCGTAGTTCTGTAGTGCCGGGCCCATGCCAAGCCTCGATGAAGCCGGGATTAATACTAGCAAGGTAACCGTGATATGTACACTGTGAATATCAAGTGTTGGTGATGTAAACATGGGATTCGCCTTCCTCATAAAATACTAACGTTTCCGACCTAAATTAATATTCAAAATTTACTTGTATTAATTTTTATTAGTATTTTCCTATTTTTTTACGTACAGTTCTGCATGTTGTTTCTTGGTAGAATTGGAGTCTGCACTTCCTTTATACTAATAATAAGAGAGAACTGCTTATTTGTTGATACTGTATTATCAAGTGCCTACAATAATACCAAGAATTTTGTCATTATCGAGTTATAAAAATGATTGTGTCGATCCTGCTTGTCATCAACATTTTACCCGTAGAATAAATTTAATTTGTCATTATTTTCCAAGGGGATTTTTGATTTTTCCTTTAGCAGTCAATTGCATTAGAGGCTCAAAAATATGCAAAGAAATGTACTTTTGTTTTAAAAAACAAGCAAAGTCCTCAGTTTCTGTCTGGTGTTCAGAGCTCTTCATTTTGACAGATGTCAATTTAACAGAAATTCCTTTTTTAAATCTCTAAAATGTACAATTCCCTATATTTATTTTCATAGCCTTTTTAAATTCTTATTTGTTACATTTAATTAAAGTATTAAACTATTATTTAATACCACTGTGGTAATCATCATCAGTGTGACATATTATTTATTTTGAGCTTCTGTCATTTGGTAGCCACGGAAGACGACGATGCGCTGCCCAGAAATTGAAACAAACAGTGAAAGTGCGGGGTTACGTCCCTGTGTCTCAGACGTTCTCTAATGTTTGGATAAAATTTGTGACCAGCATTCCATTAGTGAAATTTGCTGTGAGCCAAAGCAACCTAAACGTTTGCTACGTAATTACAGCTTAAAAATGTCGCCTCTCATCGTTTCCGGCTTGAGAAGCAAAAGTCCCATTTTTTTCATTTCCGGAAATCTTCGTCCTTTTCTCCCGCCAAAAAAGGCTCTTTTTGCCCAACGTCCTGTTAATTTAATTAACGTCGAAACCAGTCGGAAAGGATTCACATGTAGGTCATGCGATGCATTAGAAAAAAATAATACCATTAAACAGAAAGCGGAAGCGGAAATGAAAAGATTAAAAAGTATAAATGATCAGACCGACCTCTGAAGAGAGAGAGAGAGACAAAATTAGAAAGGTAAAAAGACACTTAATGAGAGTACAAATATGGGAGCAGTACAAAAAAACTCGAAGCAAAGAGATGTCGCGTAAGTCACGAGTAGTGCAATAAAAATATGAAAGCGTGAAAAAAGCTAGAGAGAAACGGGAAGTAAAACAATCAATGATCATAAACAAATGGCGGAAAGTGTCAGAAGAGAACGAAAGAGAACAAGACAAAACAAGAAAAAAACGAGAGAGGAAAAAGGAAGAAGAAAACAAGAAGACCAAACTGAGTCACATGAGATGGATTAAAGGAAGTTGGAAAATGTTTTTTTTTGCTATGAGGAAGGGCAGAAGTTTCCGTTTCCGGTTTTTAACCGGATTTAAAATTTGCATTTACCATTGATTTCACTTTCAAGCTTTTGGAATTCACCGATTTAACTCTGAAGGGTTTAGGTTTTAAAAAATATTATTTTACATTTGAAATATCAACATCTCCTTTCATCTTTCAGATCTTCAGTGCAAACAAACTGGTAAACTCTTAGAACATTTTATTTTATACATTTTCTGCGAGAATGTATTTATGATCAAAACTATCATAATTTATCATTTAGTATAGCAATTGCGAGAGTCAAAGCAATCCGGGAGAATAAGAAGATGGTTAAAGGGGAAGAAAAGAGGACAAAGGACACATAAAGAGAGGATTGTTTTTTTTTAAGAGACTGCCTCAGAGGTAATTTCTCCAACCATCGACTGCTCTGAAAGAATACGTCGTGAATGAATAAAATATGGAAAAGAGGATTAAAACAAATTGAAACAAAGAGGGTAAAGGCCGGAGGTAGAGGCGATCACACCACCCCATCACATCCTCTCCATTGTCTCACATGTCCGCCATGACTTGAACACAATAGACAATTTAGCAGACTACAATGTAGCCGAACTCAAACACAAACGCGTAATCCTTAAAAAAGAAGTTAAGCAAAAATAATTGATCGTTTTTAAATTAAATTTCCGTTCAGGTGTTCAAAACAAACGATTCGTCAGGTATCTCCTTCTTTTCGTTTTAATTTATCATAACTTTTCTTTCTGTCTCTTCTAGTGTTGTTCTGCCAGCTATTAATCAAACATTCAGGAGAAGACTAACATCTGCAGACGATATTTGCTGTCGTTTACATTCGAGAAGGAAGACTGAAACGTGGAAAAAGACGACGGAAAACAAAACGTGAGAACGGTAAATGTAAATATGAAAAAAGAGAAATCTTCTGGAAACAAGGAGTAAAGTAAATAAAAATCCACTTTTTCAATAACTCAAGCTATTAATAACTTCAAAAACCTATTAAAACTTGTGTGTTCTGGTTAATGTACACGCAAAAGTGGTTTACATTAGCTTTTTGTAAAAAATAAAAATCGTGTTGCAGATTTGACAGGAAGCAAAGAAGAAAAGAGAGAGGGAGGGAGAAAGAGTGGAACGAGATGTAGAGCATTAAAGACGTTAAAACCATATAATAAAAACGTCAATTGGATTAATAAATTTAAAAGATTAAAAAGCTTTTATTTATTTTCTCATCTCGAAGGGAAATAAATCAAAAAAACTAGAGAGAAAAGGCAGAAGCTTTCAATGTAGAAAGTAGAACATGGTGTCAAGCGGTTTAATATGAATTTATACTCATATTATATACGTATGCACAAATATAAAGATTCAAGTTTGCTATTCTTTTATCCTCTCAAAAAGAATAAAACCAAAAGCAACAGAATTTTTAAAAAATTGAAAAAAAAGTTGTGTCTTTTTGCAACGAAAATGCCGGAAAATCGCAAAACTCCTCAAACTTTGGTTGAGTATACGACAGATTTTACATATAGTTATTCAATTTTAAGTACCTTCAGAGTTGAAGATAAGAAAGAAAAATTTACAGAAAATCCTAAGAAAAAATTATGTTTCTTCCATTTTTGAGTTGTAAAAATTACGAAATTAATTTTAATTTTTAATCGTTTGTAGTGCTTGCCAATTATAAGTAGGATAGACATTCTTGAGGAAATACCAAATAAACAAAGAAAATGGCAGAAAAAAATAACAAAACCGAAAATAAATTAACCAGGATTAACCTGGTTTTAATAAGCGTCTAATAAGTGTGCAGGAAAATACGGAAAAATCCGAGGGAAATTCTACTTTGAAGGGAGGTTAAACCGTTCGAAGCTTGCCGAGGCACGTTTTAGACCAGAAAAAAACGTGGAACAAAGCTGACGGAACCCAAAAAAGAATAAAGAGTTAACCAGATTCTTGGCACGATGTACGATCCATCACTGGAAGAATCAAATGGCAAAAACAAGAGCTACAAATTCAATGTTCTCTCGTAAAGAAGAAGCAGAAATGGGTAAAGCTGTGGAAGTGGAGCGTAATAAAGTACTCTTTGACTAAAGTGCAGGACGAGAACAAAGGAATGAAACTCGTGAAAGGGTAGACATGAGGAGAGAAACTGAAAATGTGAAAAAAAGCTAGACAAAACCTTAAAAATTAGAAAAATCGTAAAACTTTACAAGAAATAAATATTTACAAAAATGTAGTAGGAATTTGAGACGTACACCTAAAATGAGAGGTTGGTAGTGAGAAAAAGAAAAGCGAGAAGACAAGAGATATGGTGTGACAACAGCAAAATATAATTGTTAAACAATAAAAATTAAAAATATGACAATGACCAAAGTTGTGATGGAGTAAAGAAATGATAAAAGAAAAACAGGAAAAAGAAAGAAAAGAACGAAAAATACGAAACAAGAAGACAAGAAGTGAAGTGGAAGCAGACGAAAATGTCAACTGCCGCTGCTGCTGCTGCTGCTGCTGCTGCTGCTGCTCCCACTTTCAACCTTCCCAGTTTTGCCCGACTCCGTGGAAATTTCAATTTAGAAGCCTTTCGTCTAATCCGACCGGGGATTAAAGTTAAATTAAAAAGTTCAGACATTAAGAAAGAGAGTATGAATAATCTCGGAGGCTGCGGTTGAGAGTTGGGGGACCCATACAACTTTACATTCGTTTTTTTCCTCTCTCGGCAAAGTCATCTGAACTGAAAATCAAAACAACAAAATGGGAAACATGAAATGTGTAAATTGTAGTGAGTGTAGAAAAATGGTGAAGGAAAAGGACACTTCCATCTTCCGGCTAATGAATATTGAAGTCGGTGTAGAAAATATGGACGTAGCAAGAAGGGAAAAAAGAGAGAAGAGGGTATAAGAAGATGCACCTTTTAAATGAACACATGAAGAGGAGGGGTTTGCTCAGAAAAAGAAAGAAAACTCTCTTATCCTCATCAAATATTTACGCGTACAAAAGAGCGAACAAAGGACAAAGAAGTTATTACGTTTTATGTAAAAAATGGCGTATTAAAGAGCTTATTAGAAAATGAAAAACCGGCAGGAAACAAAAGAGGGAAAAAAGTTGCGGTTGCCGATGGTGGCGGTTCAACTAAAAATAAAAATGACTTGCTCAAAAAAAAATAAGCAAAAATTTAAAGGAAAGACTCGGTCCAAACCCAACGCAACAGACAGACGAGGAAAAACAAACGGTGGCTTTTGTCTGCCGCAGAGGGGGCCATGACAGAAGATTTTCTCGACTAGCCAATCAGACGAACTACAACACTCTAGTGACACGTTTAGTGTAAATCAAAGGAATGGAAATTTAGTGGAAATTTCGGCTGGGGCCTGTAAAATTCACGAGGTTCCGGGTTTAGTGGAGGAAACAGAAAATGAGGATTGAAAAAGAGAAGAAGGAAAAGTAGCGACAAAGCGAACAGAAAGAAGGCGAATGAGAAAACTTAAGGGACCAGACACTTAATGTCCTTCCCCGACAGCTGACAATCGCTGCGGAAAATCCATTTTAATATTTTACATTGAAATTCCGTATATTTTACATGGAGCATAAATATATTTCCGTATTTATTCTTTGCGACAGACCAAGGTGTCTTCTTTCGCATCTCAACCGGATTTTTGTCACTTAAAAGTGATGGATGAGACAGTCCTTGACGACCTCCTTCCGTTTCCCCCTCGCCTACCGTGTGTCAGTTGTCCGGGGGAGGTGAGTGTAGGTGCTCGTGTTATCGAATTCTTCTGCCACGACACGAAACCTTGGAAAAACATAAGCTTGGGAAAAGCCACATAATTCGTAATTCATGTTTTTCTAATGTTTAATTCTGTTTCCACGTTGCGCATCTTCTGCCACGTAAGCCGACCTGGAAAGCCATTTATTTTCTTTCGATTTCCATATTTGTTTCCTTTTAAATTCAAATGTTCCTCAACAACCCTTAACACACCGTCCAAAACATTTTGCTTTTTGTTTTGTTTCTAACTCTTCGCCTCTTTTTTCCGACTTGCATCCTTCCACTCGTTCGTTTCTTTCTACCTCTGGCATTCTCAAGCTAGATCAAATCAATTGAACTAATACAAAATCTTCATTTTTATCATTATTTAGGAAAATTATTATTTGTACCAAATACCACCAATAGCAATAAGAGAGAAAGAAAAATGAAAACGTCATTGGTGAGGGGGGATGACGCAATTGCAGGGCGTAAGAATGAGGGAGAATACGTTGTAAAAAAGGAACGTAGCAGGAATCAGGTGAATTGAAAGAGCAAAAATGAAAAAAAAATAAAAAGAGAATTCGAGAGATGAAGAAGAATGAGAAAAAGGCAGAAGAGAAGCATAAAATAAACATAAAAAGAGAACGTCGTCGTGGCAGGAGATGGATGCCGGTACGAAAAAGAGGGTTAAATTAAAACTCTCCTCACACGCTCAACTCTTTTATTTTAATGGCCGGAAATAAAAATAATTTTTACAGTTTGGGGCGCACCTGTGAGCGTCGCACGTTTTTCCCCACAGTTTCAACTTCCCTGGAAAAACAAACCACTGAAAATACTTGTTTAATATCCCAGATAAACATGCACTGCAAACATATAGAGAACAGAGTTTAAATCAAGTATTTGTTTCTTTAAACTTAAGCGAACCTCCAAGCACGGCCAGTTGGCTCCCCGAAAGACCCTCGGGGACCTGCCCAAGTAAAAAACGTATACACAACGGTATATTTGTTTTGTGCATAATTCAATATGACCGGTGGCAAAGCAATTTTCTTTCCTAAGTTTTTTTTGTTTTGTTCCGAGGGAGATTTAAAAGCACTTAAAAGCTCACAACAAAATCGGTTTTTTACAAAATTGCAGTGGACCTGCCCAAGCAAAGGGGAAAATGGCCGAAACATCCGACAGGAATTTTTAACTTATTTAAATATTTCGCTTGGACTTTGCCGATCGAACGATTTTCAATAAAATTGGTCGCCTTTTGTGTTACTTTCATATAAATTTCAACATGATGGCTTATTTTAAGTAAATCTTTTGTTTTCAGTTCATTTTACAGATGTTTATTTTCCATTATTTGCAAAATAAAAATGACCAACTGAATTTATAGTGAAGTAAATGTCCATCGTCAGGCCACTGCTGTTTGCTTCACGTGTTTGTTGTCAGGACCAGGGTCGGAAAGAATCTCAGATGTCTTCTTATTGATTAATGAACATGTGATAAGGAAATAATATTTCCACGGTATGTCTATCTCTGGAACAATAATGGCAGGCTTTAATATTTTGGAGGGAAATAATTCAGAGGGTTGATAAATCTCCAGACATTTCCAAATAAGTTAACACGACAGGTTGGAAAAAAATGCGGCAACAGGAGGATAGACGGAACATTTTGAAAGCTTCATAAGAAAAATTAAGTTGGAGCGGTCGGCAGCACACACATCGCTCTGAAAAGTACAATAAATTTTCTCCATTCAGAAAAATACACGAAGGGCGAATAATTCAAATTCAAAAGTGACATTTTAGTTTTTTTACTTTAAATGTACATATTTTTTGATTATGTCTAATGGCCCAATGAAATCTTATACGTGTAGTTTTGCGGTGAGGCCGCGGTAGAAGGAGAAAGCCTTTGCATTACTAAATCCACGCGTACACATCTTGAAAGAAAAGGCTCTGTTTCTTTCTGGATGAAGTCCTGACCGCGACGAGAGGCAGTCACAGCAGATAATCACTCTTTTAAAACAACATTGAATTATCATTTTGGACGGTGCAGCCAGCGGTGGTGGGCGCCATATTTGTGGTACCAAAACTCATCAGCATTAATCAATTAGTTGGTTTAATCAAAATAGTGAAAAAAACAAACTACACATGAGAAATTCAGTAAAGAGAACGGGAGAAAGTCATAAAACTACAAGAAAAAGGGTGAGGAGTAAATGAAGGGTAAATGAAAACCAAAAGAAAAAAAAAGAAAGGAAGAGACAGAAGAAAGACAAAATGAGCGAAAGAGTCACGAGAGTTGCCGGAGGCAGCGTCGTAGAGCCTGAAGACAAACAAACAAATCAAAACATACTCAGAAAACATTAAATGCACATATTATTTTATATAACGAAAAATTCCACATCGAAATATTATTTTTGTCGTGGAAGCAGGCGAGGGAAAGTGTCGATACAGGAAACGGAAACAAATACAATCAAAAAATAATACGACGTTTACAGCGCAGAGAATAATAAAAATAAAACACATTTTAGAGAATATTGTCGGTTGTACAGCATGAATTGCCTCATATTATAAATAATATATATATAAGAGGTTTATAATAATAATTTATATATATTATAATATAATAATTTCGTATATTTTTTTGTTTTGTCTTTGAGTGGCCGCGGACCTTGCAGGTCCACATTTTATCTAGTTTTTCTATTTCTAATTGACAGAAAGCGTTTTTGCTTGTTTCAATCCTTTCCGACAGAGTTTTCATAAAATTTTACTTTTTGAGATGTTTCTAAATTTCTTTTTTTATTTGCTTTCGATTTGAGTTCGCCAGCAACAAAAGTTTTAGTTTCGGTGTCACTTAAGCAGACGACTTATAATCAGATTTCTGCTGCTCGGATACAAGTTTTCAACTCGGGTAATTATCTTTCGAGTAATTTACTACTTGGTGGAGGATCTAAAAAGTAATAAGAAAGTAGTGGTGAGAGTTGAAAAGAAGTAAGTGATGTTTTTTTGGTCTTTGAACGAAAGATGCTGCCTTTCAAAGGATGAAATTGATAAATTCCGGCTGGAAGTTTAAAGTCCAAACGAACGTTTGTGACAGATTTTTAGGCGCGCGTTACGTCTTAATTTCCGGTCCGGTTTAAGGAAGTTAAATTCTCAGAAGGACGAGAAACCAACTCGTTTTTTAAAAATCTAAAAGGCTTAAGTCAACACGTCGGCATCAGTCAGCGACAGAAACGGACGCCATTTTCACAGCCTTCTCGGGGGCTCCAGCGGTTCCCGCCAAAATGGACGTTTACTCCTCGTTCTACTTTCCTTCCCTTCTCCAAGACAATTACATTCTTTGATGATGGCGTGAACGTGGCCTTTCTCACGGGACTTGTTAACTCGTCTTTAAAAAAATAAAAAATTTCGCAGGTAACCGTCGACTAGAATTTCCGGTTTGCTCTTACGTAATTTCCGCCTTTTCCGGCCACCATTTTTTTTTGCTACCGGTTCGTTTGATAGTGTGATGTTTTGTGTTGTCACAACGGAGGCGGGGGTTAATTACATTTTGCTTTAATTTTTTTTGCCGTCAGACACGAAACCGACCAAATAATTAATAGAGTAGAAGGTTTCTCCCTACCCGAGCGTTTGACTTTTTACGTGTGAAAACTTTTGATATCAAAAATGAACGCTTTTAAGATGATAGAAAACTTTGGGTTGACAGAAAGGAACTTACGGTGAGTTTTCTCTGTTTTTCTGTGCACAATTTCAACAAAAATCATTTTTTCCAGGGTCAGTGAATGGCCGTTTTGACCAGCAAACATGTGACACAAACAGAACAAAATTAAGCCTTGACTTTGTTGGGTACCCGTGGACTCGCTCGATCAACTGTACTTTTTAACTCATAACGTACCAGGTGATTATCCACATCCTCCCGAGAGTGTATTTACCGATGTAAATATTTACACAACTGGAGAAAACCGGATAAAACGATAACTGATTTCAAACCATGGGGAATTTGAAATTCCTGTCAAAGAAGGCCACGTGAGACCTCACCTTGTCGACTAACAATTTTACCTTATGTATGATTTTGTTCATGAACTATCCATGAATAAAGTGAAGTCTCATTCCCTGAGTTTCTTTCAAGAAATATGAAAAGAAATGTCAACGGTTGGAAGGAATGTGAAATTTCAGATACGACGCGAAGGAATGAGAGGCAGTTAAAAGAGGAGAGGTTGAAAAGGCAGAGAAAAAAATAATCCCCGATAGGCAGAGATAGTTAATAGAAACAGAAGTAAACAGAATAGAAAAGAAATAGCAGGGAGAACGGGAGCGGAAGGTGAAAAAAAGATGGTCCTCGAGAGGAAAAAACGATGTGGCAGCAGACACTCGATCATGCTCAAATTGTAAATCTGGGGCCACAATTTTGACCACAATCCATCTCCTGCCACGACAAATCGAGCTGATTTTCCAATCGATTGGACATTTTCCTATCGGAGGAATCGAAACGACCGTTGCGGTCAGTCGAGGAGAGAAATTTGATGACCGCACTTTAGGCCTAATTTGAACGTCCATCTTGAAATATTTTATTTCTTAAGGGGCAGACGACAAAGAAAACCAAAAGCAAATTTCTGCTTTATTTTTCTAACGGAAAATGATTTTTTATCCATTTTGAAAGAGACTTTTTTAAATTCTGTCGACACGTTCGCACCTTCGACAGCAAAATTAAAATTTAAACCTTCGCTGACCTCTCAGGACCTTTCTCTCGACATTTGTTTTTTCTTCTTTTTCTGTCTGTTTTTCATCTCTCGGAAGATTTTCTTGTCTTCTTTTTCTTTCCCTTTTCAAAAGTCAATTGTCTGCTCTTGGAATGTAACACTGGAGTAGATTCTATCTGCCTGTAAAAAGTCGTTCTCCTTTTCTTAAGATGCCATCAGTTAACTATTCTCAACATCTTTCCATCTCCTGTTTTTTACTTCATTCGGAAGACGAAGCCTTTCCAATCCTTCCAGCTAATGTGCCTCCTCAGTGTCTACGGATTACATTAATCAATTAAAAATTCTCAACGTTTCCCATCATCAATTTTCTTCTTCGAGTGAATTGTCTTCTTCGTCTGCGTTCCGGTAACTATCTCACTAATTAATCTTGACTAATAGCGCTAAACCCTCTCGTTTGGAAAAAATAAAAATAAATAGAAGGAGAAAGGGAAAAGGGAAAAGTTAATAAATAACAAATGCAAATTAATTAAACTCTCAGCTTGGCTGATTAATGCGACGCATAGCGGCAAACTTAATAAATAATACCTCTACTGTTCTGTTACATTATGTACATAACTCATTATAGATTTTTTACATTTTCCCGTCTTAATAAATAACTTGTTTATTTCAGATTATTTTTGTTGGATTATTGAACCATTCAAATAGTCTGTTTGGATTTTTTTGTGTAGTAAACTGCAGGTGAGACGTCCGTCCGACAGAAAATATCTACCTTTTACGACGGTCTTCCATCCAAGAGTTGGAGAGAGAGAGGATTGAAGTCTCTCGGCTCGTAAGAAAGTGTATATGTTTTACAGTTTGACGAATGACAGTTTCAGGTCATGCAGTTTAAACAAATCCTCCTGAGATTTGAAGTGAAGTGTGGGGATTTCTTGTTTAATTCAAAGAGACAGAGCCTGAGAAGGAAGGTGACTTGCACAAGAATGTTGATAAGGAAATTGTGTCACTCGTACTGGTGGCCGGGGTTTCTATGCCAACTGCACAAACTATGGAAACTAGTAAAACTAGAGGAAAATATTAAGTGATTTTTATGAGTCACCTGTAAGAAAAACTATTTTGGGCACCTCACAGAGGGAGAGACATAGAAAAGGAGAATGTCACAGGAAAAATCGGAGAGAACGTAAATAAAATTCGTGGAAGCAGAAAACTTTCGTCCCCGGAAAAAGTCATAAATATTTTCCACGTTTTTTGATGTTTTTCCCTTTTTTCTCTTTTCTTTAGTGGATTTCCAATTGTTTTCTTTTCGCGGCTGTCGGACATTTTTTTCTTCTTCCTCGAAAAGAATAACGAGAGGGCGAGAAATGAGGGCATTGGGTAAAAATTTATCGCTTCTATTGTTTCTCTGACTGGGCCCCCGCCGTCTTTTTCTCTTTTCTTTCTTTCTTGACGAATGGACGAACCGAAAGCATTTTGTACTCTTTTTATCGGGGCCCCACTGCACCACCCCATCTAAACCGGCGCCGATTCTTCCTAATAAAAAACTCCTTTTTATGTTGACCTCATCTAAGGTCCTGCTTTTGAGAACTTGTTGAACATCACAAGAAAATCGGTCTATCCTAGAGACTAATGAAACCGTTGTCCGTTGAACAACATAAAACAATAATTCAAACTAAACATGACCATCCCATAAAATCAAAATAATGTTTTGTAGCAACATTTAAGGTAAGACGGGGCAATAGTCATGAAAGAACAGGTTGGGCTTCAGCGAAAAGACAAGGAACCGAATAATCAAAATCTGTCCCGGAAAAGTACCGGATAAAAGAAAAAAAACATACAACCCTGTAGTGAAGTTCTCCTATTCCTAAGAAATTGATTTTAGGCAAGAGAGACATTGAATGATACGAAACAGGATAAAAAAACAAAAAGGAAAAGTGCATAAACCTTATTAAACGATTTAGATAGTCATTTTTGTTTTCAAGGTTTTAAGTTCACAAGAAAAACAATCGACCCTTTTACCAAGTAAAATAGCATAGTTAATAGAAATAATAGAAAATCGTTAAAGCATCGTACAGAGTGACTCTTCGTCGTTTTACCCACCACGGCACGGCACGACAGACTCAATGAGCATAAATGCAGGATTCTTCGTCGGTTGTGTAGACAAGAAATAGTATTTTAGGCCATTCTGTCCAATTCCAATGAAAACAACGACCATTTTTCTCGAATTTATTGCCGTGAAATTTTAATTTTAATTAAAAACCCTTTAACGGACAAAAATAAAGCTGAAAATGTTTTTTTCTGACGACAAATAAATTCTGGGCATTGGAGGCAGTTACTGGTTTTCCATCGGTTTTAATGTTCTCTTGCTCTTGAACGCCTGTCACCGCATTTGTACGATGACGGAAAATGGAATTTTTAAAACAGTTTATGAAATAAATAAAAACATTGATGAAATTTAGACGGTAAAACCAAAATGCCGGCAACAAATTATGGTAAAGAACGAACTTCATAATAATTAAATGCTGGACTTCATATAGAATATGGAGATGTCTACGTAGCTTATAAAGAGGCAATAACACAATATTTTTAGCTTTTTTAAAGAGAAAAATTCTTTGTGAAACAAATACGGCTTCCGGTTAGTTTTGCTTTGATCAAATGAAACCGCGGCCTCCTGGACACGAGGCAGGGCCCTTCACCTGAAATGCTACTGCACACACAGGCAGTACAAATTTTTGCTTGGCCCCATATTGATTTCCGGTTCCGGTCGACCTCGATATCCGGCGGAAAAGATGCCGGACGCCACCTTGCGTGTCGCCCATTTTTTTCGCTCTAAATGATTTTTACTTCGATCAGCGCACGCTACGCGATTGTATCTGCCTCCCGGATAAAACGCTAACAATAAAAACATTTTTGTTTATTGCCAATAATAAAATTGGATAAATTAATAGTGTATCGGGAGAGGGGGGGAGCTTTGAAGGGTGGAGAGTAGGTAGGGGGGAGTAGGTAGA
This sequence comes from Polyplax serrata, assembly GCA_037055365.1. Classification (NCBI taxonomy): domain Eukaryota; kingdom Metazoa; phylum Arthropoda; class Insecta; order Psocodea; family Polyplacidae; genus Polyplax; species Polyplax serrata. Next base: position 12,104,063 of record JAWJWE010000003.1, read on the forward strand.
ATGGAAATGGCCGCTATCGATGAATGTTAATTATTTAAATTGTTAGCGTCATGTCGAAGTGGAACGGTCGTTTCCGGTTGTTCGATTGCCGGCTGATCGCACGACCGGACGTCCGCGTTCTGCACCCAAATGAAAATTCTGACGGACAAATTACGGGCTGTCTTGACAACTCTTCTCTTTTCCAGGATTTTCATCATAATTTGACTAGAAACATTCCGAACCTTCCTCTTCAGTGCTTTTTTTCACTGGTAACTAAATTTTTCTTGTACCTTAAATTGAACTCCCAGACAACAACTGTTGAGTAGGCAGCGTAAAATCTTCTTCAGAATAAAAAAAAAATAAGAAATAAAAGAGTAGTAAAATGCTGAGTGGGTATCTGTTTAACATGAAGGAGGACGTTACTCTCTGTTTACCCAAACAAAAACGGAGGCAGCCGTACAAATCGTCACCAAAGTCAAAGTTTGACACAGAAATGTACTTTAACTTGTGAAAAAAGCTGAGTCAGGTCCAAAAACCTGAATAATGAAGATAAATGAGTGTGATTTTTTGAAAAACCAGGGCCGACAAAATCAAAAAAAGAACAAGATGAAACATGAAAAAAAATGTTATTTTTGGCTTGGGGAACGAAGTAGAAAGATGTGGACGGATACATAGATGTATAGATAAACGGATAAACAGGGAGAAGGTGGAGGATTAAAAAAATAAAAAAAAGGAGAGCAGAATAATTACAATTCAGAAAGCGTTTCAACTTTACTCTTCGGGGTTAGCCTCTTGCCAAGTGAAAAGTATTAACTTAAGACATTGGTGAGAGGGAACAGACGGCGAGGGGGGGGGTAAATGGGTTGCGGGGGGCAATTGGCAAAGAAACCTCCTCCGGGAGTTGAGATCGTTCAATGGCGTGGATTTACTAAAACAAATAGGCTAATAGAACCAACTATGGTAAAATGGCGGATGCATAAAAAAATGATGTGGGTTTAATGTAAACGAACCGGAGAAAAAATTGCTTCATGGATTTTGCACAAACTCAAAGGAAAACAAAACGAAGAGAGAGAGAGGCGCGCAACAGCAGCTGCTAAAGATGTGAAAAGTGAATATAAAAGTAAAAATATAGAATAATGGTATAATGTTCAATGTAGAGTTTTAATGTACCTCATTTGAAATGAAAATGTTTCCTCACATGCATTTGAAAGACGCGGGAAATGGGAAAATACAAATGTCATATTATTGAATATGTAATTAATAATATTATTGATTTCGTCAAGCAATCTCAAATTCCTGTTAAGAAACTAGTGTTTGACGATATCTAATATGTTGCATTTTAGCTTTATTTCATCGTAGAGAATTCGTTGCAATTAGGTCAAATGTTACATTGTTCACCTTGGGTTCTGGTGACTGACCAAATGGCACAGCCGAATTACAGCCCCTACACAGGTCGGCTACTGAAATGTATGGCCCCTATACAGACAATGACAGATACAGAATTATTGAATGAAATGAATGGCGGAATCACTAGAGATCGTTTGGCAAATTATTTCTCAAATTTAGTGTTTGAAATTTTATGAGCGGGTGAGCGAGGTAGAGGAAAAGAAATGTTATACAATATAAAATAGAAAAAGTCTTCCCCGGTGAGAACAACACGAAGCCGCGGGGGCGAGCACCCCTTCAATTGCAGAAAAAACGCCGGCGTACTGTGCATGTGCTCTGCACGGAATGAAATTAATTAAACGAGACCTGCTAAAACAAAGCAATTAAGCCCAAAGTGGTCACGTTAAATTTAATTAATCCGATTGGTGACTTTTTAAAAAATAATTTATATCTCAAGAGAGAGAGAGAGAGAAAAGGGACAGGGAAAACCTTAATTTCGTTTGATTAACATTTTATTTCTGAGCTTTTGGCTAAAACGGTTAAGCAAAACAAGTCTCAAAGGACAAAATCTGGGAAAATCCTTGACGTTCAGGAAAAACCCCACAGAGACTGGAAAAGTTTTCTCCCGGGCTTTGTCAGGAGGGTGACACAATGCGACAGTGCGCCACAGGACCGACAAAGCAGGAGTATCATTCATAGACGTAGAAGAGGTAGAATAGAATTAGATAATGGATACGTAAAGGAAATGAACACCGGAAGGAGCTGTATGGAAGAAACCAGCGAGGAAGCGAAAATTGTGTTACGTGTGATGAAGAACTGCATTGGATCGATGTTTTCAAGCAGCTTCTGAGCAAGAGGAGGTCGGGTTTATGATAAAATAAGCAGAATAACAAAATTGAAAGGTAGGAAAGTAGGAAAGTACAGACGATGACGAAGCGATACAAAAATTAGAAAACTTCTTCAGACACCCAATAAATTTGAGAACACGTTTCTTATTTTACAAAAACTAGTCAAAAAATTCTCTTAGAATTCACGTTACAATAAAGAGAACGTGGCAGCAGAATGAAGAAAGAAAACACTCGCAGCAAAGTCAAGTCAAATCAAAGTCAATGGAAAGTCAAAAAAAAAATTAAATTAGGGGTGTACCAGGCGGCCAATCAGCCAAACCCGTAAAATATAAAAAATTTGCAAAGAGTGGGAAGTTGGCTGAAAGTAAAAGCCACTGAAAAAAGCAAAAATGAATGTTGGAAGAAAAATTTTGTGAAATGTATGGGACTGAGAAAAAAACTACAATTAACGCCAAGGAAAAGGCAAGAGGTAAAAACCACAAAAATTAAAGATTTAAAATGAGATGTAAAAGAAACTAAAAGTAGTAATTAAGAGAAGAAAGTAGAGCTCAAAAAAGATTAATTCCAGTAGCCTTCTTATCTTGTTTGCTAACAAGTAAAAAATGACTCCCAACAATTACAGTTCACGCCTATTGAACCTAACCAACAGAAAAAGAATTAAGAATGCCGAGATGGAAAATTCCAGCAATATAAACAGGATAATTAGTTGTAGTCACACGACTAATAAGAAGGAGAAATACAATCAGAAAAATAATTACGAACAAATATTATGATGGGAATGTAGCGGAAAGAGAGAAAAAACGAAAAAGGAGAGCAAATGATGAGGAAAATTTGAAAGGCGATAGAAGTAGAGAGCCTGAAGAAAAGGAAAATAACGGAAATTAAAACCACCGTGCCTCTGAGATGGAAGAACTTTGATGATCGTCGGTCGGCACAAAGACAGTGGAGACAAAAGAAACAATCAAAGGAAAGAAAAACCGGAAGAATCGTTAAAAGGTTCGCTTCGGTATAAGAAGATAAGCAAGTAAGTAAGAAAGTAAAAGGCCCAAAGGCAAGCAGTTGACCTCGGCTGGTGGTGGAATGAACGGCAGTCAAAATGGCGACCGGAAGTAATACGGGGAAAATGGCAAGGATAAAAGGAATTTGGGCCCAAGGCAGGAGGCTAACAACAAAATAAAAAATAATTCAAAATAAAAAAGCGTGAAATTAGAAAAGTTGTGTTCCTTCCATGACCCGGGGGAAGAGGGTCGTCAAATTCTCCCAGAGAGGGTTGAAAAATACTCTCTCGTGGTCCCACAACTTCAACCTAAAAATGCAAGGGGGCAGGTGTTCTGAGGCACAACAAAACATACACACCACTTTATTCATTAAAGTTAGATTAAAAAACAACAGTACAGGAGGAAAAACAATTGCAAAAAGGATAGAAAATAGAATTGATGAGAAAATCAAAATCAAAAGGAAAGTAACAAAATAAAGCTGAAGAAGGAGAAAAATCAAGGAAAAACAGGAAGAGAGAGAAGAATAAAAAGCTGACAAGTACGAATTACAAAAGCTCTCTAGGTCGGGATTTCAAAGGTTCCGACCGATCAGGAAGTTGGTAAAGAGGAAGACAAGAAAGATAAACCAAGGTGGAGTCAAAACGTAACAGCCCAACGGAGAGAGAAAGAGAGAGAGAGAGAGAAGAGGAGAGCAAAAGGTCCGAAGGAGGAGACAAATTACATTCAAAAATGAGAAAATTATCTTTTGACGTTGAAAACAAACCAAAAATAAGTGGAAAACCAAAGAAGATGTGAGTGAAATACATGAAAAACTGCTAATGAGCAAATGAGAGAGACAGAGAGAGAGAGAGAGAGAGGCATATAAAGAAGGTTGTCAGACCACAATTTGGCAGTCTTTTTAAAACTGTGGCCAAAGGACCCACCTGTACCTGCTGAATTTCAGATTGTCAGGTACCGGAAACTCAACTTCCAACATGACCACATGAACATGTATTAAAATTAGTTAAACTGATTAACTCAGTGTTTTACTTGGTAATGTTTTTATTTAGTAATGGCGGGTGGGTCCATTTTTTGGAAAATAGTTGGGGAATTGTGGATTAAGAAGATTAGTAGGGTGTATTTTTTTGCACTGCTGAATTTTTTTTATGTTTTTGTTGAGTTCGGTTGTTTTTTTTAGAGTTGGTTAGTCCCCTAAACCAAATTTTACTTGTGCCTTGCATAGTCAATCTTTCTGGTAGATTTTACATTCCATAATGACATGAAAGTTTGGCAATATGAGTGCAGCTACAGCCTTTCATTTCACATTTTTTTATAAAATAATAACAAACAGAATAAAAAGCTTGGTTTGAATTTTAAAATTTCCATTTCAAAAAAGAAGCAAATTTTGAAGTTAATTTTGTCTTACCTGAACAACAACAATATACAACTATTACAGTATCATATGAGGTAAAACAAGTCAGCAGGGTAACAGTTAAGAAAGAATACGAAAACAAAACAGAAGGACAGGGATGAAGAAGAAGAGAAAATTAAGTCGGTGGAAAAGAATCAAACTTTGCCAGTTCAAAACGATTTAAATTTTTAATGTCAGACGCCATTTGTTTTTTTTTTCAAATTCTAACCTTCGAAAGGCTCAGAGAAAGGCTTGAGAAAAATCAATAAATTGAGGAAAATCAAAGTAATTTGAAGAAGAAAAGAAATATGGCAGACACAAGGGCGGAAGTAAATGTCTGCTGCACCGGAAGTAAATGTTTATTTCCGTTTTTTTCTCTTTTTGTATGCCTCCGTCAAAGGCTTTTTGTTTTCAGCCTTCAGCCTCCGTATTCGGATATTCGGATGAACCTTCATTTATGGAGCCTTGAGGCAATTAGCAAAAGACAACCAGGTGATAATGGAGATGGAAGAAACTCATAGCTTCAAGGGAAAACGTTTTTCTTTATGTGAAATATTTAGTATGTGCGTGACGGTGTGCAGTTGGAAGCAACGTGAATGAAATATTTCCACAGGCAGACAAGGCTACAGTGAGCTCGAAACTTCACTTCTGGCCATGTTTGATGCCCCAGAGTCCTATTTCCCAGAGTCTCCTGTCAAGAACATCCTGTTGTCCCGTCGTTTGACTGTTCTGACGTACTGGAAAAGATTCAACACACAAGGCGCTTTCTCTGAGGAACACCACAGACCATCCAGCAGAATCTCGTCATCCAACATTTGCTTGAAAACACTCTTTGTGCTTCCCAGGGGAAGAAAGAAAGAAAGAAAGAGGGCAATCCTTTCCGGGGGGACCACGAAGCAAAAAATACCAAACATAAACTGAAGAAAAGCTCCAGAGCCAAATGAACCTGAGCCTGCACCTGACCATTTTTGTCTGCTTCCACTTCTCGTTTGTGTTTTCTTCCTGCTCCCGTCCCCTTTTTCTCATTTGTCTAATTCCACGACGTCGCATAACTCGTTTGAAATGCATTCATTTTCTGCCAGGAACGTTGTCCCTGTCACTTTTGTCTATTTCCGTTTCTCAGGTTCGAGGACTCGCGTTCGACTCTTGTGAAATTGAACATTTTTTCCCGACAGACTCAGTTCGGTCTCATTCAATTTTCAACTCTTTATCTGTTCACATCCCGTTCTACTGCGGACATAAACGTGCATTCAAAACCAATGAAGCGAACTTTTGGAATGATATTTTATTCTGAAACGAATATCCTGGAGCATAGAAAGCTCAGTGTAGAATATTTAGGAGTTGCTTAGACCCGACACGGGTAAGCACTCTGGGTAACCAATAAGATGTATTTTTCCTCTGGCATATCCAGACCGTACAAAACCGTTATTTTATACTTATTTCACTCTCTGGTTGGATATCATTCAGACGATTGTATTATGTTTTAATAAATAAAGTACTGAAGAAGCTTTTGAATTTGCTAACCGGCTGATTTGGACTATGCCAATGAGAAATAACAAGAAGAATGAGGGCAGGTAACATACTAAAAAAAAGAAAAAAACGGGAAAACCTGATGTTGCAACTGACTAGGCCGTAAAAGGAGACAATCAACATCACGAAATGGCAACATTAATTTCCTCAGAGAGAGAGAGAGACGGAGATAAAGGGAGACTAGTCGAGGGGAAAAGTGAGAAGGAACAGAGTTATATTTTCTGCAAGAAGTGGAAATGGGCGAGACGTGAAAAGGTTCGAGCCAAGAAAAATTTAAAAAGCGACATTAAAAATAATAAAATTAGTGAAATAAAAAAGAGAACGTAATAATTAGAAGCAGAGTCACGATTTAATAAAATGGGAAAAGCCAAGTCGGAAAAGAAAAATAGTGCAGTGTAAAATGAAAGAAATTAAAGGGAAGCTGGGAGAGAAATTCACAGTTGAAATTTTACAGCTGGAGAGACGTGAAAAAGGGAAAGAATGAGAAAAGAGAATACCGTGAAGAGTGAGAGAAGAAGGGAAGAAGACGGAAGAGAGAAAAGATGAGAGTGACGGTTAAAATAAACGAAGGATGGGAAGGAAACAAAATAAAACAAGGGAGAAATTTTGGGTACCTCCGACGTTAATTTTTCCTTTTTCAAAATCAGCAGAAAAGAAAGAGACGATTTAGGTTAGGCGACACGAAAGAGAAGGCCAGTTGAAAAAAGCTGAAATTTAGAGATGACGAGAAAATGGCAACGTCTTAGACTTTAAGAAGTAAAAAATCGGATAAAAACGGTCAAATATAAGAGAAAGGAAGAATGAAGAAGGGGAAAACGTCCGAGGAGAAAAAAGAATTTTGTTATTTTCCAGTTAAATTCAGGGTACTCGTGGGTACCCGCGTGTGACCAACGGACCCGTCACGTGGGTTAAATTCAGATGATAAAAAGTAAAAAGAAAGGATGTGACAAAAATTTCAGGATTTTCCTTTGTCGCAGTTCACCAAAGGACAACTTGGAAAGAAATTCTCCAAATCGATCAACCGAAAACAGAAAACCACTTTCTCTTTAAATTACACGTTTTTTTCTATATATAAATTGTGTAGAATCAGAACAGCAACCATATTTTTTTGCTGTCCTTTCGGTGGTTTTGCGGTTTTTGCTGGTGACAATTCAGCGGGTGAAAAAAAGCAAAAATTTTCTTTGAAACGCTTCTTTTCCTTTCTTTCTCTTTCCTCCCGTGATGTTCTCCCCGTGCACTTTTTAAACTGGCGAGGGGGTTGGCTTTCTTTTCTGTCCCTGGTCCACCCCTGCCTGGAACTTCCTTTTCTGTCACATAAACCTGTTTTCGCGTCTGACGACTTAATAATTGGAAAATTTAAATTTGGCAAAACAGATTTTCTCCAAAATGTCGCTTTCCCAAAGAAACGAAGACAAATTTAAACGTGACGTTCGAAACTATTATTTCTCATCTGAAAAATGGATTCCTTGCAAAATAGTTTCACTTTCTTCATTACTGTCGTCTTTTCTTCGCCGCAGCCACCACCACTACCACCACACTGCCGCCACCGCCGCCGCCGGCGACCCAAACCATCCAAACTAAAACTAAACTAATATTACTTTTCTTTATTTGATCGCGAGTCAATGGCGGAATTGCTCTCCTATTTTCCTGTTGAATCATAATCCTTTCTTGTTACCTTTGTCTCTCTCTCTCTCTCTCTCTGTCGTTGCCTCTATTTGCTGTCTCTTTAACTATTTTTCTATCCTTCCGTCCATCTCTTCTCCAGTGTAATACGAAGAAAGAGCCAGGTAAAGAGATGAGAGAAATGTCAGGTGAGAACCTTTCGAACCTTTCGTTTACCCTTCAAAGAAGAAGCAGACTTTTATTATCTCTGAGACGTGTCACGAGGAAGGCAAAGGGAAATAATTAAACGGCGGAGACAACAGCAGCCGACCCGACCCATTCGTCCATTGCTGCAGGACTTTGTTTTCTTTTATTTTGGCGAATTTTCACCGCTTTCTAATGCGTTCCCATTCATTTCCGTTTTTGATCATTTTCTCTGTTTCCCATATAACTTGTCAGACGTGTTTTTTCAAGAGAATCCGACAGGAAAGGACAAGGACAATTGGAGAATTGGACGTGAACAGTACTTGCCTCAGGACTTCCCTCATGAGAATATCTGAAAAAGTTTACATCCACCTTTGGTTGTGTGTTCTGGACCTTTCATTTCTTTTTCTTCTTTTTTTGAATTCATTGGACGAGTTGTAGTAGTCCCGTAGTTGTATTAATCATTACTTCATGACATTTCCAATTGTTTTTTTTTGTTTTTTTATTTCCTTTTTAAGAAATATTCATTTTCTTTTTATTCATCATTGTATTTTTTTACATTTCACTTCCATTTTCTTCCATCCACACTTTCCTACACATTTTAGTCCCATTTTTCGATCCCATTAACATTTTAAACGCAGGTTGCTTTTGTCTTTCTTTTCCTGACAGAAAATTGTGTACTAAAACCGGAACGGTGAAATATCTTTTTAGAAACTTCATTTTCTGCAGTATTTTCACCGGCAGCAGCGGCAATAACTGCAGAAAAAAAAAATTAATATTTTTTTTGGACTCCCCGGGGCTTTTCTCTCATTTTCCTTACGTCTCTGCTTTCTCTCATTGTCTTTCTTTTCTCTTTCTCTCCCTTTTGAAAATAATTCTTTAAAAGTTTTCAGGTTCCCCTCGAGGTGTACTGTATAATTAAAAACTTCCAGGGATCCTGTCAGGTGCAGTATTATTTTGTACTTGCTACATTCTTTGTTTTCCTTTATTTGTTTACTTATTTTTACATAAATTTTAAGTTAAAGTTACACAGTGTTAATAATGTCTGTATCGGTGGTAGCAATAATAGCTTAGCCGTGGTGAAGGCGTTGCAAAAAATTCTGATGTTTCATGGTCATCTGAACCAACTAATTAAAACGATAAATTAAATCCTGTTTATTAACTTTTTTGTAAAGTAAAATTTATTGTTCGTTTGGCGTCATAAAATTTAGAAAATGGTCACCAGCGGTAATTGCACGGAAGAAAATCTCATTTTAGGGCTCTCTTTTTACCGTTTCTATTTCTATTTGTCTGGGTGTAGCATCAAATTTCATTGCGTGCTCTGTTTTATACACAAAATTTAAATTTGTAACAAACAAATACAGATCATCATGTGAGGATGTGACACATTGACAAATTCAAAAGGTAAAAAAATTCTTGGTTTATAGTTTTTACCTATTTTAATCAAATGTTACTCCAAAGATAACACAACTTTGGCGGGTCTTGTTGAATGTCTTGGTAAGGTGAAACGTTTGTAATTTTAATGTAATTAGCAAGATAAAATGATTAAATAAATTGGAGGTGACACTGCGTTTTATGAGTCGACTTGCTTTAGAATTGACGGTATGAGACTTGGAGATTTTGCAGTGACGTGTAATGTGATGCAGACTAAATGGGATCAAGTCGTTGAGAAGGTAACGAAAATGTACGTAACAAGGGCCAGGGAATGAGAATACAAGTGGAATAAATTTTAGACAATTGCGTAAAAAGGTTTATTTAAAACCTGTGATAATGCGAGTAACCAATGAAAAATAAGAAAAGTGTAAAGATTTCTCGAAAAAGGAAAACCAAACAACTAAAAAGGGCAAATAAAATTAAATGAAATCCGGTGAAAACGTTAAAGTCAACTCGTGAGAATCAGACAAAGGAATTTGAAAGAATCATTTTCCTTTTTACAAGAAGGTCTTTCCGCCTCCTTTTAATGATAGTAATAACAATAGTTATTTAATTAACAAAGTTATAACCAACTTAGGGAGTCTCTCAAAAAGGGAAAAATTGAAATTAACATAACGATGTTATCGGTTTCTATTTGAACAACTCGTCAGAACTCGTTGTAACTCGATGGAACTCCTCTGAACGGCTCGGATAGAATGAAATTTGAAAAAAAGTTTTTATTGGTTCTAATTGAAAAAAGAAATTGGAAAAGCCAGGCCAGGGCTAGTTTTTCTGTTTTCTAAAATGGCCGTGCAGCTGCCCTTGCTAACTCCTTCTCAGTCTCTTTTTCTTTCTCGCGGTTTAACGAAAATCCTCACCTTTCTCTATTTCTTATATATTTTTTATTTCCGAGGGCTGACCTACTACTGATTGTCTGATACTATTGATTCATATCTAGTCAGAAAAATTCTTTGTTTTAGGCCTACCGAGCACGGGAAATACAACATGGTGAAGTTTGCTGAAAAAAAAGCAAACAAAATGGAAACAAATTAACAATATTTACAGAAGCAAAAAAAGAGAATTGATAAACAAAAAGTAGGGAAAAGCAGAAAAATCATCCAAAAGGAAGAAAATTTGAAAAGAAAAACTAGTAAACAACATTTTGCAATGGTCTTTGTTGGTGGAGGGAAAAAGGGGTGAATGTAATAAAACTTTCAAAAGAAGATGAAAGCTGTCGTGGGACGCTTGCGAGGAGAGAAAGGCCAAACCAACCAAAAGCCCTACATAAAAGTGAAAAAAAAGAGGAAATTCCAACGACCATTTTGACGTTTGTTAATGTGAAAAAAACAACGAGGACAGACAAGTTGACTTTTGTCAGGAGCACGCAGAGCTTTCTGTACAAAAGCACGAAATATTAGCTGATTACCTGACGTAACAGAACCGACAAAATTGCTACTCCTTCTAAAAGGGCTAAATTGCTACTGAGGTAATCGAGTGATGGCTCAACTAAAGTGGCATTATCCTTTCTCAGCCCAACCTTCCGCCATCGGCAGTTACAGTGACTTGCCAATTGAGCAATTTATTACATTTCGTTTTTGCCGAAATTGAATTAAAATGAAAATTACCATTGAAACATTCGATAATAATGGGTTCGAGGGTTGCAGAGGTTCGAAACAGCTGCAGTGAGACGAAAAGGTGATGTTAAGCTGCTTCCACGACGGGAGTTTCCTCGCCACGGAGGAGTTAAAAGAAAAACACAAATCAATGTGAAAATAAGTCGGGGACAGGCAATCGAAGATGAATGTGATCAATAACAACAAGTAAGTGGGTCATTAACGTCACGAGTGAATACAGACAAAGTGAAAAGAATGGAAGGAAAAAAAAAATAAAAGAGAATGTTTTTGATGGGCGATGGAAACCCAAGCGAGTTGTTTACCTCTCACGCACAATTTTTTTTTCCTTCGTGAAACTGCTCAGTGCAGAAGAAAGGCCCAGAAAACGTCAAATAAAATCAGTTTACTTTTTTACGATCGAAACCGCCAGGAAAGAACTACATAAATAATGAACAAAAAAATAAGTCCGGCCAAGGTGCAATATAAAAAATTGTATAATGAAAGAGGGCTATGTAAAAAAGGGTGAAAGTAAGACGGATGGTGACAAGACGAAATGAAAATGGAGAGGAAAATAAAAACCGAAGAGGAGAATGAAAGGAAATAAGTTGAAACTGTTGAGGGTCATGGCGGCCTATCTAACAGAAAAAGATTCATCTGAGACTGACGGAAGCAGCGAGCACGGCTTATCAACACGTCCAGTAATAGCAAAAAAAAGGGAAAATACGAGGACTTGACGACAGAAAAAATGAAAAATTGATTTAAACTTTGGTCGGATGTCCAAGCTGAATGAAAGAAAGTAAACTACACGACCGCATTAAACATAAAAATAATATTTAAAATGGAAACGCCCGCCGAGAACGTCTCGTTTTGGGTCGTTTTAAATTAGATGAGATGACCTTTTTGAGACAAAACAAACTCAGTCTGAGGGCAGCAGCAAGGGCAACAGTAGGAAAAACCATTTTCTGTCACCCTACGTCTAACTCATTATAAGTAGCATTCCCACTGAATTCGGTCTCAAGGCAAGTCACGTTGTGCAACCGGAAATAGTTTCCTTCTGCCAAAGACGAACCAAAAACTTAATGTCACGCAAATGACCCAACCTGCCTTTTTTTCTAGGAAATCATTTTCTAGGTCTAACCGACATTCAGAAATAATAATAATAATAATAATAATTTCATCTGCTTCCACGACATGTTGTACAAGCAACCACGGGAAGTGGGGAAACTCGTCAAAACCTCAATCTCACTCAAGAAGACAAACAGAGAAACTTGTTTTGTTTACTTTGTGTCACCCCAAAGTCACCCCAAAACTCAGATCAAACCTTCATTTGCATTATCTCTAATTAAAATATGACCTAAACTAAACTAAAGACCAAACTAAATATCTTAAAATTTTGTTAACAAAGACTGACAACTTTGTCTAATATTGTCTACGAATTGGATTTATGAATAAACGAATTTTATTAAACGTTTTTATGTTCTTATTAATCTGGTTCAGACTAATGCTATTAGTCTGGCATTTATTATTCATATTTGTTGAGATATTTTATTAAATAGAAAGAAAATTCCATAATTTAAAAAAAAACTAATTATTTCTCCTGAAAATCTTCCTTTCTTGAATTAAAAACCCAAGGTGAGTGGAAAACAGGGAATGGAAAACGAAAGATGAAATCGAAGGAAGAGAAGAAGAAAAACAAAAAAAAAGGAAAGGAAAATTTCGAGTTGAATCGGACGAGTTCGATTTGAGAAAATTTAAATTTTATTTCTGACCGGTTGGATTGCCGGGAAAGGAAGTGATCAAAAGAAATAAATAATAAGAGGAAAGGATAGAAAGGAAGGATGGACGGATGGATGGATGGTTGGAAGGTTTAGGAGTGAAAAAATCCTTAGATGAAGACAAGCAAAAAAGTGGAAGAAAAGGAAGAAGAAAAACTAACAGGAGGAAAAGGAAAAATCAATGGTGGCCATTCCTTTTTCCTTTTGAAAGGCAAGGTAGTCAAGACGAGACACTTCAATTGGAAAATTAAATTCAACGGAAGCAAAAGAAGAAAATTCAATCGTTTGAATTCCAGCAAAAGAAAAAGAAAATATCAATGGTTTGAATTTTAGCAAAAAGCGGCAGTGTCGACGGCAACCAAAACAATTTTCAGAAAATGGCGAATTCGACTCGGTCCAAAACGGAAAAGAGTTGGACGGATTAAATTAATTTTATTTTGTTCAAATCCGCCGCAACTGCCTTCCCGAGTCGGACCGAGTGCTCTGCTTCTTCTTCTTCTTGTCGCCATTTTGTTCTTCCAACCGGATGTCACTTCTCAGCTTCCGTTTGCCGCCAAATTTTTCTTGTTCCTTTCAAACTCTTCGTACCTCAGTTGGTCTCCGCTTTAAAAACCATATTCCTAAAGTTTTCAACTTTTTCATAATTTTTCTCTCTTTTTCTCTGTTCATCTCTTTTTCGCCGTTCCCTTCAATTATTTGTCCGTATTTTTAGGTTAGATTAAGTACGTCACGTGCATCGATGTATCCAACAAAAGTCACACAATAAACAAAGCCACCTGGGTAGTTCATCCGGCCATATTTCTTTCTTTTTTTTACTCAAACAACTCACAAAAAATAGCCTGCTAAAAACTTGGTAAAAACTAAAAACCAATTCAAAACAAACTGACCGTCCGTCGGTTATTTTTTGTCTGGATTTTTTGAAAATTTAATAGCTGAAAACTAGAAATCGACTATTTTTTACGGGATGGGTTGGTTACGGTGGACTGGCGCGGGGGGGAGACAGGCAAAGGGGTGAGGTGGTTCTCGTCATTATTTATAATTCTCCGAGTTATGAAAATGTTTGCCGTGAATATCGCCATTCGAAAAGGCTTTGAACCGAAAACTCCTGATAAACGACAAAATATTCCCACAGTATTTTTGATTTTCCCTTTCTCCGGACTACCGAGTTTGTCCTCACAATGAAGACACGGCAAAAATTGCGATATGAGGGACCGTCTACTGCCACGTCACAAACAAAAAACTTTTCTCTTCAGGGTTTTTCTCTGATTTTCGTTTGCTGTTGGAGTTCTCCTCTTGGAGCTTCACAAAACTGTCGCACAAATTTTTAATTTGTATTTGCATTTAGTTGTTAGTAAAATTGGTTAGTTGTTATTTTCATTCGTTTTTAAATTTATTTTCGTTCTGTTCTGTCAAAGAAGGAAACCGACTGACGACTGAGAGCACAAAACAGAAGTGGAAAAAAAACGAACCGGTACAACAAACTAGTGAAACCCGATGCGAATTTAAAACAGGAGAATAGGAGAATTGAAATTTCCTAGAAAAGTATAAAGAATAATGGAATTGCCAAGAAATCGGAAACGGAAATTCGGTGTGTCTGTAACACACACATTTGAAAGCAGAAATCTTGACTTTCACTGAGAGGAAAAAGTCGAAAGAAGATGGAAATTTCTAGTTCAGAGAGTGCGAGAAAACATTTGCACTGCCCAACAACCATTTTTTTTATTTACAAAATGGGCGGAAATGAAAAAATGATAAATTAAATGAAATATTTGTTAATTGAAAAGAAGTATGGATTGAGTTATTTGTTCTTCGTCCAGAATTTTTCTTGTGGATCCTCACAAGGGGTAACGAACAGTTTGAGGGAGGATTTGAGTTTGAGGGGTGAACGTTCAAGTACGTTGGAAGCGGAAGAAAAAACATTTGCACTCCATTGTTAAATTTGTAACAAATTGAATTTTAAAAATGTTTTGAGAGAAAACAAAAGGGTCCTTTTCTGTCGCAGGTGCGCAAATCGACGTTTGGGTGTGGGCCAGTCTCCTGGAAAAGGTCCCCGTGGGGGCCAAGAACCAGCCCCCCGCTATTCCATTTATGTATTTTTCAAAATAATATTTTGGTAGGTTCAACAAAATTTTCGTAAGAAGTTCGTTCAACCCCTGAGGGGTGAAATTTAGTGTCGCACCCTGCGAAGAAAACGACCGTTTTAACCATTTTCACACTTGCCAGCCAGGAGATTGATTGGTCTCTAAATGTCTACCGCCTCCTCTCCCTGTACTGATTGATTGATTAAATTATCTCACGGTGAGTGCAATGCAATCGCATGGGGAAAAACATCTTAATTAACCTAACGAGAGAGAGAAATTTGTAATTAATCATTTTGGGGGGGCGAAATTTTTTTTCCGGTTCGTAAATTTGCTACGGCAAAGATTTTGCTTTTACTCAAAACACACGTCGCTACCGGCTGGATGAGGCGTCTTCCGGTTTTTCTTTGTTTCCGATGAAAATGAAAGTGAACTTCAATGGTGAGCCCTTCAACCGACTTCTGCGTCAATGTCTTTTTTTTTTAAGGTTGACTACCACACGTAGATTTTAACTTTTAAAGTCTATTCCGACTTACATAAAATTTTTGCACACAAATTAAGTGTGTAGTTGCATTTTTTGTACTTTTTAATGTTTTTACACCATCTCTGTAAACTGACGGATTTTACATGAACTCGTTCTGGTCTGGTAAAAGTGTAAATATCTTTACTGTTCCCAGTAGGGCGTTATTATTAACAAGATACTTTGCATCGAAGTAACTTGTACTAATCGAATAGATTGATTAAAGGACGTCAACACGATAGCAACTTGGCTTTATTGAATCTCACACATTCCCGTCCACCACATTTGTGACTTTTTTCATTTTCAAGTTAATTTCCCAACGTGCAAAATAGGAAATTGACTTGACGTCAAGTATGACGACTTAACAATAGTAAAAAGAACAAGGCAGTAAAACAGAAATAAGAATGTGACAGATGTTGCTCCAGGAGGACGTTACAAACACCTAATAAAAAAAAGTAATCAGAGTGAAAAAAGAAGAGAAGAAATGAAGAGAAACGAATGTCGAGTGAATGAAAGGCAACAGGACAGAGGGTCCTTGTGGAAAAAACAGACAGCGTCCAAGAGGAAGATTCAATTTCTGTTGGTCCAAGAGGGACGAGGGCCCTCAGGGAACATCTCGGGCCCAAACAATATTAATAAACTCAAGGCTGAAACATGAGGTTCTCCTTCGATTTGGTGTTGTCCAAATAAAATTAGTCGGCTTCCATCTGTCGGTTGTCGTTGGACGTTGTCCGCAAACACAAAAAGGAAGAAAAAAATCAGCGAAATGCTGCGTGGAACAGTGAAACCACACGTTGACGGACAGGAGAGAGAAATAGAAAGAATTAAACACAAGCTGTGGTGAAAGCCAAGGGTTGGAAAATAAAACGTAAAAACAAATGGTTGCCGTGGCTGTAGACCAACATTGGCGTCATCACGTGGAGATTTGACGTGTCGGTAGAAGGACAGCAAGCCACTCGCCTAGTCACCTGATCCTTCGCCCTGTGCCTTCTCATTTCGGCAATTTCACACTTTCCATCGGGCATGTGGGGAAAATGTGGGGCAGAAAAATCCTTGACGTCACTGAAAAGCCTGATTACGTCACACTTAAGACAACTATTCTGGCGCCACGTTTGTTTTCCTCTGAGAGTTTCATCCCTTGAATTATTCTCATAGCCTGTGACGTTTGCCAAAATTCTTCCAGGACCTTCCAAATTTTAGTTTTCAATTTCTAACATAGTTGGCCGTACATCATCTGACGATTGGTCTGCTTGCGCGGAAGAGGCGCCTTTTTGTTGGCCTCGCTGCTGCTTTCTTCTTCCTTTTCATCGACGTCAATCTTTTTATTTCTTCATTAACCTTTTCTTCTACAAGACTTTTACCTGATACTTCACTTCCTGCTTGTCAGTTCTATTTCTTCCAAGTTTCATCCAGGTTCCCTGCTTTCTATTTTTTCAACTTGCCTTCAGCCTTTCAGCTTGTTGAGAATGTCCAAGTTTCAACTGTCCACGAGCCTCGCCTCTGTTTACAATGCAACAGATCATTTCCCTTTACCGTCTTTCTCTTGTCTTTCTTTGAATCCGAGAAAAACCTTAAACCTAAATGAGAAATGTTCTTTCTTCATCTGAATTTTCATTTCTTTTGACAGATCTAATTTTTTTCCAGGCTTTCAGCGTCGCCATTTAAAAGTGTCAGACTCCTCTCCCCTTCAGCTCATCTATTTACATTCACAAATATCAGACTCTTGATTTTACTCCCTGGGTTCCAGTCGTTTTTCAGTGAAAACAATGTAAATTTGATTTGTTCCAAAATTTCCGTCACATACTACGATATTAAAAAAGTTGGAATATTAATACAAGGAGAATAGTGAAAAATTGATTTTAATAGCATCCGTCTGTCCGATCGCCTCCTCCTGTCGTACCTGAACGTGTCCCAACCCCCGGCTCGTTCCTGACTCAATTAAGACGCGAATTTTCTCTCTCTCTCTCTCTCTCTCTCTCTCTTATGGTGGAATTGAAGTCTTATGTCAGTATCTGACCACTGACCGACTGACACCAAAGTCCACCAGGTGGACTTACACCAACTGTTTTCTTTCTTTTTCATCAAATCCTCTTGGTTTTCATATTGCGCTTCACACTGCCAGTCCTTCGTCTTTGTCTTTCTCTCTGAGTTGTCTTCACATTCAAAAATTTGCCTAATAACTACAACAGAAACAACATGTTTTGTGACGTTTGACTGACATGACGTGATGTCTCTATGGCTGGCATTCAGTTGAGAGCTTTTTAAGAAGGGGAAATGAAAAAGGTTTTCATTCCTGTTTTAAAGAGTCTGCAGCCATATAAATCACTTTGTTTTTTCTTTTATTTTCCTCGACTATGAGAATTCTAAGCAGACTTTCTATTCTTCCTTCTTAGCCTCCATCGGCTATCTCATTTTTTTCTATATTTTACTTTTTTATTTTAATTTTCTTTTCCGCAACATGGAAACATAAGTGAAGTGAATCGCCATGGTGTCCGAGGAGAAGCAATGGCCTACATATGAAGTTAAGTGGTTTTATGTGTTAAAGGACTCCCACAGGATAAAATCAACACTAGCAACTGCTGCTAAGCATGGGGAAGTAACCCACGAAAGTACAAATTCAAACTTAATGCTGTTCATTCCCAAGGTAGGCAACGTACCAAACTGACCAAACAGAGAGAATTTAACTCCCCCAAAATTGTTTTCTATTGACATTCAGCATTTTATTTTTCTAAAACTTTTTAAAAAAGATTTTTCAGACATTTGGGCTCATTTGGTTTTCCTGTTTTTTTTAATCAATTTTTTTTTATTTTTTTGTTATTGTTGCAATCATTTAGATTTTTTATTAGAAATTCAAGTTTACAGTCTGAAATTTTATTTTAAAAACTGGAGAAGCCTTGACCCTGACAATTAGTTTTTTCAGCAAACATACGACTTTATGAGTATTCTACCGTTTTACACTCTCGTGTTTGAAATCTCCCCAAAACGATGTACAATCGTATACTTTCCCTGTATTCTAGTAAAAAAGTAATTGACAATTCCTCAACTGTCTTTAACACTAAACCTACCACGCCCGGTCAAATGACCGTTTTCAAAATTTCTTTTCAAATTTCTCGCAAACCCATTAGTGTATCACCACGTGACTTATTGAATTTTCCTAAAATATGCATACAATCCATTTTTAAACATTTTCAACTTTTTTGTTGCTTACTTCCGAAAAAAATTATACTATGTCTAGTCTAATTTTAGCAACAAATTACTGTGACTTATTTTGACAGGGACACCAACGAAGAGAATATTTCGAACACAAGAAGAGATTCAAAAAAGAAAGAGGTTAGTTGTGAAAGTGAATATGAAGAAGAAATTGAAACAATTACAGACGGAACTGTTTGCGTGTAGCAGTAGAAGAACATCGATTTATAACATTTACAAAGAAATATCAGGACCGACATGTCATGTTAAACGAAATATTACGAAGGGCAGTGTTAAATCATCCTTTTCTTTGATTATTGACCATAAAATGATTGAAAGAATCAACCTAGAATCAGAATTTCGAGATTTCAAAACAAGATGGAATTTATCTGTAAAATGCATTTATTGGACTTGTATGATAATGATTTAGCATTTATGATGCTAAAAATATTAATTATGATATTTATGGACATAAGAAATTTTTCTCTTCCAACTATTAGTCGAAAAGACCTCGCAGATATCACCAGACGTATTAGATTTGACAACAAAAATCGACGAAGCCAACGCTGTAGATCAAGGAGTCGATCAAATGACCAAAAAATACAGTGTAAAATCTAAAAGTCAAACATGGCATTAAAAGGTAATTTTCTTCGATTCTAAATCTTAGATTTAATCGGTATAATTGCTTGGATTTTACATAAAGAAACAACGGGTGAGAAAATATCGAGGCAAGGGTATTAATTAAGTTTTCGACCGAATATCAAAAAGAGAAACAGACAAGCATGGAAAGCTCATCAAAAACAATTCTGTAATTTGTAAAAAATGTGATGAAAAGTAAAAAGAAATGCAAGAAAAAGCGAGAGTATAATTTTTTATTGTACCAATAGAAAAATATTTTGGTTCCTTTTGACCGCTCGTGGTAGTTTAGCTACACGTGGAATGTTGGTGAGTTTAGTGTTAAACGTCTCGGCTCATGTTCCTTTCAAGCACATGGAATTACCCCACCCAAATTGACAAACGTTTTATCTGTCCCATCTCTTTTCCTACACAAAATCCTTCAATTCCTCTATTCATATTATTCGCAAAAAATAAAGGATCAAAATTTCAATCTTCTTGTGATTTCTTCTTCTCTTCGTCGTGCCGAGCCTTGTTTCTTTCCTCCTTCCTTTGTGGATCATCTCAATGTCTCAACAATTCCTGATTCCCTACGTGATAGACGATAAATACACGGATTTACATCCATACACATGACGCACACAACTCCTAAGGTTTTTTTTTCTTAAATTATTGTGAAGTTTGTTCACGTTTTTTTTATAAAGCTTAGATTTTATGTTCTTTAAAGGATTTTTCACGTAACCCTGAGAGCAGTGAGTTGACACATCTACGGAGGATACAAAAATTACAATAAACGTCAGAATTTAAGTCTGACTAAAAATGACTACAGCGAAATCAATGAGAATGGTGAAGAAATAACAAAAAGAACGGACAAAATGCCTTAACGGTCATGTTAGGAGAGAATGATATATTGAAAACTCAAGAAACTCAATAATGCATTGTGTTAGTTACAAGAAATGAGGTTCAGATGTAAGAGGGTATATTTGGAATTGTTAAAAGTTAAAGAGAGAGAAAAAAATGGAAGAAACGAAATGAGATAAAAATGATATAGACAAGAGCAAAAGAAAAAGGAAATAGTCAAAGGAAGAGGAAAAAGGAAAAGAAAACGAGAACCAAGATGTATGTTATGTTATGTAATTTCAGTGAACTTCCCACGTTGGCAGAATTGGCGTGTTTTGGTTCATTTTATTTTCGTTTAATGGCCAGTTCACCTCCTCTCAAGTTACTCGGCTCTTTCTCCGAAAAAAAGCAATTTTCCCGCAATTTAAGTGAAAAAAAGAAAGACATTTCTTTCAAATATTTTACGCAAGCGTGTAAAAACTCGTATATATTGTTTATGTCGTGTGCGACAAACATTTTCAACTTGAACGATATGGAAATATTGAAAATTGAAACATTTCAAATCGACGTGGCTCTTTTCTATCTTCCAACTTCCATTTATAACGTGTTACATTCAATTGCATTATTTTTTACGTAAAATACATAAATATAAATTGTGTTGTCGAGAGGGGAGCAATGTGATTTTGTTAACAGAGCGTGTCAGTCACAGAGCTTCCGCACTTTAATAAAATTTAATAGTTTTCATCATCAAATTCAATAGGAAAAGGTGCTTTACAATGTTCCCAGGTGTGACGAAGTGTTCAACTAAAGAAATCTTTCAATGAATGCTTATGTGAGGTTTGATTAAATAAAAAGTAAGAGGAAAATAAGTGAAAATAATCAAAACATGTCGACGAAAATTGTGTAAATTGGAGAGAAAATAAAATACATTGTTTACAATGTGTGTCCAACAGTATGAAACACAGAAAAATAGATGTGACATAAAACAGAGTGATAAGAAGAATTAAAAATGAATGTAAAAAATAATACAAAATTAAGCGTACAGTTTAATAACAGAAAAACTGTATTACAAGCAATGAGAGGAGGTAAAGGAAAGAAGAAAACAAGTTTTTAAAAATGAGTGAAATAAATTGATATGTTTCGAGTAGATCAGTATGGAGGACGCAGATCCACGCTCGACCAAAAAATGAAAGATTCAAATTAATTTGTTTAATAAAAACAAGTTGCTTCGTTTTACTTTATTCAGTCCTGCCATGTTGGCAATCAGGACAAATAATGGAAATGGGCCCGAGTTGATGTTGCCACGCGTGACCCGAATGTAAAACAAAATCCTTAGAGATTTTCACCCAAAGTCCTCCATTAAACAGCTAAGTGGAACATTTCAAGTAAGCGGTAAACTAAAGTGGTGGATGAATGGAAGTTTCCTTCCCACCAGGGCAATTCTCAAGTCAACTTGAGCCGGATGCTTCGGCTCAATTAACAAGCAAGAGGTGACTCGAATTGAAAATGTCGCTGACATTTTGACCGAATCAGAGCAAATATAAAGAAATGACCAGCACAAGAAGACACAAAGGCAGTTTTAGAGATGCTGAGCGATTCGACAAAAGAAAAGGATCAATGAAAGGCTGCTGAAGGAGGAGCCAAAATAATGAAAACTGAAGGGTTTACCAAAAGAAGAAGAAAAAGACCAAAAGAAAAGATGAAACGACTGTAGAAAAAATAGCAGACAGAAGAGAGAGAGAGAGAGAGAGAGAGAGATTGACAGAGAAATGTATGGAAAGGGAAAATTAACGTGTGAAAACCATAAGCCTTTGACAGCACACAAAAGCCACAGGGTCAAAGGTCAACGCCGTCAGCCATCAGACAACAGCAGGATCTGCAGAGGTGGCTTTCTCTTGGCGCCTCAATTTCTCCTCTCAAAAGGAACTTCCACGGAGCTTTTCTTCCTCCTCTGCGAAAGAATTTACCACCAAAGCTTCTCCTCACTTGGAAAAGCTTGCAGCTCGAACTTTCTTATTTTCAAAGGAAGCGCTGGGAAACCAGAAACGACCGTAAGAAAATAATGGAGTGATTAAGAACTGGGAAAAGCTCCGTTTGAAAGGGCGAATTTTCCACACCTTCGTTTCTTCGCTCTCCTTTGCAGGTGTGAAAACAATTTCCACGCTTGAACGAGCAGACATCCATGCAGAGTTTCACGTCAAACGCAAGATGTGTAACGAAATTAATCATATTGTGTGAAAGGCTAAAAGAAAACATCCGAGGAAGCAAATTCCCATAGAAACACAACTCAGTTTGAAAACAGACAAGAGAAACACAATAAAGGTAAAAAGGAATTAAGAACGCTAGTTGAAAGCAGAAAGTAAACCTGAAGATAAAAGAAGAAAAAAAGAAGGAATTGAAATCACAAGAATAGTTGAAAAAAGTGGCAGGTAGCAAAAATCAAAGAACAACCACCGAAAAAGTCAGATTTGATGATTGAAATGTATAAAAACCGATTGAAGGAAGAGAGGAAGAAAAGTGAGAGAAATAGAAAGAGAAAGAGAAAGATAGCAGATAGATGGAACAAAATTAATTAAATTCTAACAATTTGAATAGGAATTTATTGGAAAAGTTAAAAAAAGGAGCCTCTCCAAAAAAATCTGCAGCGTCACTTGGAAAACTTTGCAACAGGAAGAGAAGAGAAAGAAGGCCGCGTTTTCTTAAAATTTTAATTTGCATAAAATTCCAAATAGATAGATAGAAGAAGAGGGAGACACCGTCGCCGCGTCGGTTGTTTTGTTCAAGCGTGTTTGAATGAGTGTAGTTTGGGTGATGGAACTCCAACTTCCCTCCTAAAATTATTAAGACATTGAACAGGCACATGACGCCCGAGTGGAAATAAAAATGGTGAAATAAGGAGGAAACGAGTGGAAAGTAAAATCAAACTATCAAAGACAAGTTGAATGTTAGAAAAAGTATAAGATTGGTAATTTTGGGTAAACGATGCTCTGAACAATTTGGTTTATTGAAAACTTGCGTGACAAAACTCACTTCCTCTGAGATAATAAATTTGAGTGTGGAAGCGGAAGTTGAAACAGACTGAATGAGGAGAAAGTCTCTGAAAAAATCAGAGACGTAGAAGTATCTTTTTGAACCCCACGGTCGGGGGTTCGTAGAACGTGAAAGCGTAATTAAGCAGACAACAATAACGTAATTAACATTGGGAAAAAGGTTGAATTTGTCACATGAAAGATAAAAAAGACGAAGGCGTCCACCGACGTACACCAAAATGAAGGACCGTCGTCGAGCAGAAGATTTCATTTTTTTACAACGACAAGTCAACTGTCAACGAATGTCAAAGACACACAAAATAGATAAATATTCAGATCTGTTCTATTTACTATTTTACACGATTAAGTAAACAAGACTCTGATAGGTGAGTTAGATGGTAGGTAATGAAGGACTTTGTTTTGTTCTCCATATACCTGAGCGCATCTGTCGTAACCAGAACAACGTGGCGGATGTCACGCGATCTCATCCAAATAAAATTAATTAATATGTTTATCGAAAAACAAAATATTTATTTTACATGGTGAAAAAGACCGAAATGAAACCAACAAGGAGATGAAGATAATATTTTTGTTTTCTTTTTCGATAATTTTCTTAGAGGTAAGTAAAAAAACGTCGCGGTAAGGAAGAAAAATAAAATGGAAGAAAAGCCAAAGGAAAACCAAAAGGGAGAAAACGTGAAAACCAAGAACCTGTTGCACTTGCAGGTGAACTTACCTTTGTGTCGTTCCACCACAGGTGCAAAATGTAATTCCTCAAAACGGTCGGATTGTCGTTAATGTGGTCGACGGCGAGTCGAACGGCCGGAAGTACACCTCGACCGATTTCACTTTCTGCGACAGCCTCGTCGAACGGGAAGAATCCGGCGATGTAAACATCGTGTTTCTTACTTCCGGCGACATTTGACGAACGCGGATTTATAATGTAACCGGCTGTGACTGCGATTAGGGACAAAATGGCGGCGGATGTTCCCAAAGGATTCCGCATTTTTCTTTTTTCACAAATCATTATTTCCGGTTTTTGAATCTGCCGCACAACATTCTCACCTTTCCTCTGTTCCAACTATCGAAGAATCTCGTTTCCGGTCGCTTTGACATGTTTCCCGGATTTTCATTTCACTCGCAAAAAACACAAAAACACGAGGGGAAACAGTCCGTTTGCACTTCCTCCCGAGTTGCTCGTCTGAAAATAGAAAAAATATGATTCTTTAGTCGTGCGCCTTGCGGTAAAAATATTTTTTCCCTTCTCACCTCTTGTATTTTATGACATTCAATAATCAATGAAAGAAGTACCTTTAATTCAAAATTGTATCACTTACATTGTAGTAAGATGTTAGTTTCGAAAGGGATCACTTTGACTGATTTAGTTGGGAAAACTTTTGCTGTAAGTAACCGAACAAGAAAGTAAAAACAGAAAAGATTGGTTGAATTGGTGTCCTCTCTGGTCAGTTCCATCGTTGACCATCGAAATAACTTTAAAAATGCAAATCCATATAAAGATATTTATTACCGTAATAAAAATTAAACGAGAAAAAATTAGAAAAGCAGACGACTATAATTTGGGGCGATTCCACCCAGCTGTTATTACCGTAATAAAAGCCGAGAAAGTCGCTATTCATTCTCATTATGCTACGTAATTTACAAACTTTAGGGTAATATTATATGTAAGAAAATGTCAAAATGGTTTCGGGAGTGTTAGGTTTGGGGGTTGCCCCGTCGTCCACCCTGGACTCTTTTGTCAAATCTCAACAGGAAACTCATCGGAAGTGCAAATTTAGTGGGAATCGGAACATCGGAAGTGGCGAAGAAAAAAGAAAACAATGAATTAGTAGAACTGTCGATGAATGATAATGTTGAGAGAGTTGAGAGAATCAAAGACCACAAATATGAATGCTCAAGTGATTTCCTGTCGTACCGGAAACGGAAATTCTACTAATTGATTGCACGGAAATTAGTTAATAAAAAATTAAAATGGGAAATGTATTAATTTTTAAAAGTTTCATTATCAAAACAGTCGAAACTAAGAGTTTTTTTCATTACTCTCTTTTTAATTTTGGTGTCCTTTGACTCCTGCCACGACTGTTCTGCGTTTCTTCACGCCATCGACGGTAGGAAGGTTCAATTCATTCACAGAACTTAATTGTTGTCACTCAACATTTTCATTTTCCTTCATTCTTCTTCTTTTCACTTCTCTTTTTATTTATATAAATTTACTGGGCGTCCAAAACATTCTTGTTTTTACGTCTGTCTGCGTTGTTTTTTTGTCTGCTTCTTTTAACATAATTTCACAACACCATTTTTCACCTTCTTATCGTTAGATTTATAAATTTAGAACTCCCACCGTTCTTTACAGAATTCATCACTTAATTTTCTTTTTTTTTTTATTTCTTGTGCCTTATTTTCGTAAAGTTTTTCACTTGTTTGCCTCACATCATTTCTATTGTAATCGACGTTATATTTTTATTTTTTTCATTTTATGCCCTTTTCCGTATTTATCAGTTTATTACTTTGATATCTTTTTCTTTAACCTACCTACTTTCCTTTGTCATCGCTACCTGCTTGAGCACAAAAGTCTCGAGTGGTGCCGACCCTTTCTTGTGGATGGGGGTCTATTGTTCGCCACACAGAAAGGGTTCGAGCCTTTTGTGGTGAGGCGTGCCTGAGAATAAATTCTCTAGCACCGAATTCGGAAGCCTGAGAACCGATGAGAAAGAAAAAGGACATTCTTGGTTAGCGGCTGGTGTAAAACGGATGTCGCGGTCAAATACGAATAATTGAATATAACTTGTTTTAAGTATGTCTAATATTACCTCATCCGCCTAGATACTCCGTAATCTAGACCCCGGAACTCACACCTTAAATATATATTGAATTGGGATATTTGAGAATTCCAACTTGTGCAATAAGAGTGGGTAACGAGTACCAGTGATACTGAAAAGGGCGGAAAATAATCCATAGGAAGAAGCCAAGTAAGAAATAAAACATTTAAGTAGTATTAAATCCCATGAGAGCAATATCATGGGGCCTAAGAAATAAAAATGTCCGTTAAATAGGCACGTGTCTAATAAAATTTTAATATTCAATAAAAAATTAACGACATTATTATTTCACCTGGATTCATCATGGCTGTAAGAGATGGTCGTAAATCGAAAGGATTAACCATGTGATAAGGTTTTCTCCCGTATTTTCCTTCATCTATGAATGTCTAATGTGAAATGGCTGCCCGAGGAATTGCCTTTACGACTTTTGTTAAAGATACTGTTGATGCCCCCTCCCTCCTAATTCCCCCCCCCCCACAACAGGCCCAATTCCATCAGGTGTTAGAGGACCTTCTGAGTCAAAGAAACAAACTTAACATTGTCCTGCTTCATATTTTTTTTAATTTTGCAACATTTTTATGTCGCGTATGTTGTTTTGTCTGTCCTCACTTATAATTAAGTTTACACGTATTTTTCTTTGTTTTTTATTTCTCTGTCCCACCCTTCCTTCTCTCTCTCTCTCTTTCTCTCTCTATGATTCTCTTTTTTAATTAAAAATTACCTAGAGAACGATTCACATCCCATTAAGTATTCATGTATCGTAAACGATCCGCCGCCTCGTTTCAATCAAGCAAACGTTTCATTTACTTAAACTTTTATTCAGTTACGTCGGTTCTGCTGAAATTATATTCTTCCCTTTCTCTCTGAAAGGTTGAAACACCAATAAAAATTTCATTTGGGAAACGTTAATAGAAAACAATAAAAAAAATTTCAAAAAAATAATTAGAAGGACAGAAAAATGTGTAGATAGTAAGAGAAGGTGATTCATATGTAGGAAGACTGGAATGTCCAGTGATGACGCGTTGCTGACCGGTGAACATAAACAATGGTCGAAGGAATAAATAAATAATGACCAAAGTTCGGTAATGAAGGACAAACAAACAGCAGGTAAAATGTACACAGAGGACAGGTGAAAAACCCGTTCGACCCGGGACACCTTCGTTAGGCACGAACGGCTGTGAAAGTGCAAATTTTTGCCTTTTCCCGTCGGTTTGCCCCAAGGCACGCCTCCTGAGGCTTTGGTGGAAAAGGTGAGTTTCCAGCAGAAGAAGGAAACAGACTGAAAAACAGTCATAAATCACATATTTAAAATCGATGCCAAAATCATTTGAAACCTTTCGTTCCGGCAGCGTCCCCAATGGATAGAAAGATACTTTCACCTACGTCGTCTTCATGTTTTTAGCTGTTCTGCCTTTTTGGTCACAAAAAAGATTGATAACACATTTTTTGTATTTTTCTGTAGAGCTTTACATCACAAGACCTCAGGAGAAATGTTTAAATGGGAGAGAAAAAGACCTGGACCTGACGGGAAGGTACAACAGGTGACTCCGCCAAGTGAAAAATTTCACTATAAAAACTGAAATTTCTAGTGCCCATAGTTCGATCAAGTAGATACCACAAATAGTTGTGAAAGTTCGCCAAGAAGTTTCTATCCGATGCAGTTGAGTGAACATCGCCTCAATTGTTTAACCGGTTACAACATTAATAAGAAGGAGAATGTAAAATTAAAAATGTGGAATATTAAAGTAAACATGAAAAAGAAAACGAAAGTTAAAATGGATGAAAATTAAAAGCGTAATATTCAATGGTAATTCACAAAAGGTAGTAATAGAAATTTAACTGAAAAATCAAAAGTGAAACGCGAAAATTAATTAAAAGCAGAACGAAGGAAGAAATATCATAACAAGTGAAAAAAGGTAAAGGATATGAACCTATCTAATAAAATGATAAATTGAAGAACTGGAGATGCCAACCGTTGAAATTAGATTTAAAAGGTTTCAAAACAAGAGTAAGGGAACGCTTAGAATGTTGAATTTAAGGAAAAACGGGTACTAGAAAAACAATTCAAAAACAAATTTTCTACGAATGCGACTAGACCAGGTTTCAGGTAGGATGTGGTACTCATCGGCAGGAGGAAGATTCAATTAAAATTATAAAACAAAAATAGGAATAATATTTAGGGTTTTGCCTTTGTTAAGAAATAAATTTCTCCTTTCTGTGTCGCTCAATTAGAAATCACTGAAATGAAGTGTAAAACCAACAAATTTTAAGAAAATAAAGACGTAGACCGCTAGATGATAACTTGATGTGTAAAAACAAATGCTTGACAGGGAGAAGATTTTATTTTATTAAGACCTTTTTTTTACCAAAGTATTAATGTAGTGAAAAGAAAAAATATTTGCCAATGGCGTATAAAATAAAGATTAATAAATAAGCGTTCACGAGTTTTTGTTGTGCAATTGCTGTTACTAAAAAATACATTCAAAGAGAATTCAGAGACGTAAAAAGGAAAGGTAATCTGAATGATGTGAAAAATTAAATGAAAAATCTGTGTTTTAGAAATAGAAATGAGAAAATAAAGTTTTACATTGGTAAAAAAACAATGGTACGCAAGGTGTGAAAATGTAAAATTAATGCCAAGGAACATTTTTAAATAGAATTTTTCAAGATTTTGATCTCGTCAAATTTAAAATAGTTGCCTCGGACATTTCGCTTCGTGGCGGACAATAGAAACGAGATTTCAGGTCTTAAGGGATGAAAAAAAATAAGAGAAGCGTATTTAAATGAACTGGCAAGGAAGAAAGTGATATATAAACGTGGCAGCAGACATCCCTTGAATTCACACGACCAGCAACCCTGGCTGGGTTTTTGCTATCTTTCCACCTGTCGCCATTTCTCTTAGAAGACAAACAACGAGATTTCACTTTGTTTTTTTTTATTCGGTTCTTTTTCTCTTGTGTGCTGCTACTCCAAACACTCGCATGTAGGTAAACGACTAGAGGGAAACTAGAACAAGATGGCGATTTATAGTTTCTTCATAGACCAAAATGGGAATTTTGACGAGAAGCTCCGTACGGATGAGATGAGGGTCATGAAACGTGAAATTTGTGTAAGAGTTGATCTTAAGGTGAAGGCGACCTTGGATGAATCCTTATTCCTCTCACTTCGGTAGACCAACTCGGGGTTTAACCCACGGGGGTGAAAGTAGAAAAAAACTAAATCTAAAACCCTTTCTTTAAGACTGTTAAAAACTTTCTTAAAAGACGAAACTGACATTGACGTCAGACACAAAGCTGATCGCGACGGCATTTCTTCATCATTATCATCATTATCGCCCCCATTGATATTATTATTATCATCATCTGTAATATAAATAAGGGTTGATTACGAAGTTGGGCGTCAAGGGTTGAAAAATAAAAACTCTTTTAAAATCTTTCTATGCGGGCTTTTTTCGGCTTTTCCAAGATGGAGGCGATTAACTGGAGCGTTTCCGTTTGTATTTTTATCGATTTCCGCTTTAATCCACCCTTAACACTCCCCTGTCTCCCTATTTAATTTGGACCGATTGCAAGCGGATAATTTCAGCACTCCATCCTTAGCTCTTTTGCTTGCAAATGCCAATGGACAAGTTTAGTTTAACGTCGGGTTAAATAACATTATTATACTGTACATTAGGAAATGCAGAATACGAAATGTTTAATTTCTTACAGTTTTCTTAAAAAGTAAAAATGTTTTACTCGCCTTTAAAGTTTTTTATAGATTATTATTCGTGATACGCTTAACTATTACAATGACTTTAACTATCAAGTTTGTAATTGCTAAATGAAAGTTGGAAAGTCCAAGGAGAAGACAGTTGGAAGACCAAAAATCCACTACAATACATTACGTTCTGTTTTCTTGTCTTTTGCTCCAAGAAAATGAAGAGAAATTGGAAAGTTTATTTTTGCTGTTGTACATCCGACTATAAATTAATTTTGCAAATTTGTTCTTCTGCCAAAACATTTCCGCTTCGTTTGGGCTGTGCTCCGATCCAAAGAAAAGTCTAAGTGGATGACTGGTGTTGCAGTGAGGGACCTTCGATGGCTTGTGGTTTGTTGGAAACTTTTTGGACGGTCTCTGGACGCCCTTTAGAAAGAAACCAAAGTTCCACACCTCTCAATTTACGACCAAACGGCGGGGGAGCGCATTAGCAGAATACGAAATTTGAAAAATTTTCAGGCGGCGTAGGAAGAAAAAAGTCGACACGAAAGAGAAGGGTGTGAGGATTTTACAACAAAAAATTGAAGTTTTGAAACATCTTGAGAAAAATGCAGAAACTTTCCCTTGAGTTAGTTGAGCACTGTTTTAATGTTTCTATTGGTGGCTCCTTTTCTCTTTCTTCGCTCTCTTGCTTTTACTATTTTATTTATTTTTTTTGTAATATGATTAGAATTATGTGTCGTAAAGTTTCATTCATGCTAAATCTAACTCAAGATGTATATTTTTTACGTTGCAAGTACCAAATTAAAAGTGACATTTCTATAGAACTGTAAGCATTATCTTTCTACCTCTTACTTCGTAATTATCCTCACTTGTGGTCACTTGTGAGAAAATATATATATATGCAAATATATTTATATTAAATATATAAGGATGAAACTGTTTTCACCTATGATTCGTGTAAAAAGTGAAAGTGTCGTCAGCAGAAATTCAGAAGTTAAAGAAGAAATATATAAAAAGTATCTGACTTTTCTGTTTAGATTTAGCTTCTCGTGAATACATGG
Source organism: Polyplax serrata (assembly GCA_037055365.1). NCBI lineage: Eukaryota > Metazoa > Arthropoda > Insecta > Psocodea > Polyplacidae > Polyplax > Polyplax serrata. Next base: position 12,134,672 of record JAWJWE010000003.1, read on the forward strand.
AAGTAATAAATGAAAAAAAAACAGAGAGCAGGTGAACTGAAAAGGGAGAAAAGCGAGTCTGCAGAGAAGAAAGAGAAATCAATTGCAGAAAAAGAGACAACCAAGAGCACAGGTTTGAATTATATATAAAGAGAAGGAAGCCTGAGGGGATTCAAACGAAACCTGGCGAAATGACGCAACTTACGCAGAGGACACAAAAGAAATGAAAATAAGAAATAATGTGATGAAAATGACACAGAAGATGTGGATGAGTCTAAATGTGAAGTAGAAAGGTGAGGACTTGAGGCTGACTGAAGCCGACCACAAGCCATTTGATCAAAGTCAACAAAGAAGTCAAAGAAAGGCGAAGGGGGGGAATAGATTCGGGGTGAGCCGCAGCAGGATTTTGACAGAAGGTTGACATGTAAATAACAAGAAGTAGAACAAACCCAATGAACATCTGGCATCCACTAGGAGGACAACCTTTGTAAAAAGAAAATTTTTAAAGGAGAATGTAAAAATAAAGTAGCACGAAAGACAGTAAAAGAAAGGAAAAACCAAAAGTTGGTAAGCCAAAATCAAACAAACAAATATTTAAAAAAAAAAAAATTGTTAAATTGGCAAGGAAAACAAGTCGACTGATACAGCGGGAGGTGGAAAGGAGGGCGGAGAAAACAGAAATCAATCTAAGGCAAACATTGAATGAAAATAGGGGTAATAAAGTTGAATAAAAACCGAAAGGGTGAGAAATGGAAAATCAAAATGGTGGAAGACACACACAGACACAAACCTGAAGGTTTCACGAACAATAAAATATAAAATAAATAACACCAAGTGAGAAATGAATAATAAAGATATAAAATTAATAGTTGAGGCGTAATAAAGTAATACTTATTATGTGAATAATTTAGTAGAAATGCAGTGTAAGTGTGGACAAGCCAAACATATCAGTAGAAACGTAATTTGTTTTCTCTTCCCTTTGTGTCAACCAAATTGAATTTTACATTTTTTGAGTAGAAAACCCCTTAAAACTGTGGAAAATCACGTGAAATTCCGTTGTGTGTGTGTGAGAGAGAGAGAGAGAGAGATTCTCACTTTTTGGTCTGAGGTCTTGAAAAAATACTGACACCTAGCAGCCTGGGACTCAGTGATAATAATTAATCTGCTCTGGATGTCATCAGAAACCTCCCCGGGGCTTTAGGGGTTGAAAAAGCTGACCGCTTCTGACAGAAGTTGGCCGGGTTCAGATGCAAACCAACTTGGAAATTTTTGAAAAGCCGGTTGTTTCAGAAAAAAATATCGACTCCGAATTGTAAATACTTAATTGTGGCAGTGTTGTGGAAAAACGTGGCAGGAGAGAGCCTAGTTAAAGTTAAATCTACTAGACAGAATGACGGACGAGGGAAAGGAATAATAGATTGTTTGTGTTTGGGTGAGATGAAATATCAAACAGAACTGCTCGGTCCTTTCAAGCCGAGGTTTACGGGTTCCCCCGAGTGCTTTTGTATGAGTGAGAACTAGAGCCAACATTTGAAAATTTTGAAAGAAAAGAACCAGGCTTGTACCTGAAGTAGTTCCCGTGTTTACAGAAAGGGAAATTAAAAGCCGTTTGCATTTCAAAAGGATCCGTACATAAAATGATAAAAATGTACTCGTGGCATTTTACGGGACACCAAGTTCTAACTTCATTCCGACCAAGAAAAAAAAGAATGGCATAAATAAAGAAAAGAGCAAGTCAACCACACTTTAATTGGCATGAAAGGCACAGGAAAGGAAAAAGCAAAACACTCAAACGATGTGCAGAGCCAAGAAAAGGACAGGAGCCGTTGGCAACGTCAAACTTTCAACGCCCAAGTGTCACCAGAACGCCACAAAAGAATTTATATTGAACGTTATTAATTGAAAGAGTTAAATAATAAAACATGAGAAATCCCCAAGAGGATCCACATCTGATGAGACAAGAAACAAATGGTCAGAAGGCGGTCAACGAAGAGGAAACTAACAAATTAAACGACTCTTCGGGACACGACTTAGGCAAAACGCGTGGGTGAACTTAATGGATGGTCGAAGACCGTGGCAGCAGAATCACATCGACAGAATTTCAAATACTTGTAGAAATGGGCGGGAGATGAGACTGCGGCCAAGCAGAGGTGAATGAGAAAACCGGAAACAGATGAAGCAACATTTGTACTCGTCCGTAGCAATGCAATAGAAACGTGGCAAAAGAAAACGAGCAACACGGTAATGGCGGCGACTCGGGTTTGATTTATCGGCTCATTAACACCGCAAGCATTTCCGATAATGACGGAATGACTTCCGTTTCTAGAAATTTTGGAAGCTCTTGCAACTGGCCCAGATTTTAAGAAAAGTTTCGAAAAGTTTTCATTTAATATTTTTAACATGTCCTGACAATAAATTTTGACGGAAATGAAATCTATTTGAAAATTTACATCCTCAAATAGGTGAAATTTTAGTTTTTTTTTCAGTGAGCTCGTGATCCTTGGGTTTTTTTTCAGATTTTATAAAATCAGAATAAAAAATTCTGTTTAGAAAAATGACGGCGCCAGACGTTCGCCAATTCTTAAATTTTCTCCAGAAATGTGAGAGAGAGTGAGGGAAGGCCAACCGGGTTAATGTTTAAAAGTTAATGGCGATTTTCAATATGGCGAACGACGAAGGGCGGAAGACCAAATTTTGCAGCCCAAACGGGTAGAAAAGACGAGAAGTTGCATATCTGATTTGTCCATTTTCAAACTCTGCAACTTTTCCCTTTTTCCCATTATCTTCTACTTTATTTCTTTTTTACTCTAGTTAAATACATTCAAGAAACCCTAAAAGATTTCTTAATGATTTTTTTAATATATTATATTTTAATTGCTTGCAATTTTCTTTTCCGTGCAAAAGGCGCAAGGATGTGGTCGACTCGGCTGCGCTTTGGCTCAACCGGGTAATTGAACTAAATTTCAAATTTATTTTTATTTACTTCAATTCAATTCAGAAGGACCGACTCCCGTCAGAAGCTTCATTTTCTCCACTTTTTTGTCACAGAGAAAGTCACCTAAGCCCACCTAAGCCCACCTAAGCCTAGTTTTTAGTCACAGATATTTCTCTACTTCTTAGGTTGATCTGAGACTGTCCTGCAATTATTTTGATGAATAAAATAAACCAGTTTTAAGGTTTAAATAAAAGGTTATTTTAACTAAATGCAGACTCTGTCCTTGTCAAAATTAATCTTTCATTTTATTTATTTTTCATTTCTGTTTATATTGCTCAATCGTAATTATTATTTTTCTAAAAACTTCTCTAAACTTTTTCTTATTCATTTTAAATTTTCATTCCTCCTGTATTTATTACTCTTGTTCTTTTATTACTCGATATTTCTTTTCATCTCACATTTGAAAGTTTTATACGAATTATGTTCTACGGAAACCTCACGTGACAGACGACATTCTTCTTTAAATCTTTGCTGTCGTCAATTTCTAGTTTTGCCTTGTAGACGTAAAAACTATTAGCAAACCTAATAGAATTTCATAAAATTTTTGCGTCATTTGAGGTTTTGCATGTTTGTCAGATTCTTCTTCTTTCCATTTTTACGAATCCAATTTTAAATTTGTATTTGTCAGCAAACGTCGCTGACTTGCGTCGCAAACAATTTGACCTCCGAAGGCTCACAGCCTTTTTGAAAAGCTTGAAAATTCAAAAATCTTTCAAACTCTCCATTTCACAGCGACTCTAATTGTCTTTTTTCCTTGTATTTTTCTTCACTTTTTGTTTCTCCTAACTCATAAAATGAAAACTTTTTGCTAGAGTTGCCACCAAATTCTTCTCTCTTATTTTCTTCTACTTTTTTTTTGACTCATTTTGCCCTGCTTTTGCTTTTCGTCTTGGTGTTGGACCCTTCTATTTGCTTTTTGTTACTTTCATTATTTCTATTTTTCCCTATTTCCCTAGTTGCCTATCGTTTTCTCCTCCGTCTGTTTCATTTTTATTCCAACTGTCATTTGTCTCTTCCTGTCTTCCTTTAAAATATTCTCATCGAGAAAACAAATCAAACTTTCCATTTCGTAAAAAAATTACTTTTCGTCGACGTCATCGATTATTCCTCTTCACTTCTCGTCTCTGTTTTCCCAGTTTTGGAAAATCTGATTTCCGCCGTCCCAATTCGCGTCCCATTGGGTCATGTTCCACGCGTTTTCCAGTTGAATAAAAGTTTATCCATTGAAAATCGTGACTGAAAACCTGCCTGAATTTTAAAATATGAAAATCAATTGATTGAAAAGGTAACTTTAAAGTCAGTTGTCTTCTGTACAGGTAAGAGAGGCAGACTATTAAGAAAGAAAGAAAGACTTCGCACAAGACGCAGATATAAAAATGACAGTTTTCTAGGCGAGAGAATTGCGGTACAGAAATTAGCAACTCAAACAGGTACCCAAAATGAAGTGGAGTGATATAAGTAACAAGAAAAGCACATTCAATAGATAAATTAGACGGGTTAGACAAATTTCGGGGAGCAGGTGAGTTTTAGGAGACAATTAAATTAGGCCAGGAGAGGCAAGTCATAGGAAAAACCGCTACCAAACTCAGCAAAAGTTGCCGTTTGTCTCTTATTCTATTAGTAGAAAGCAAATTAATTTTGCAGAAAGGCAATGAATACCTTTTCCCGAGACGGCGGCGGCAGCGGAGATGTTTCGCAGGAATTTTCATTAAACCTGAAAACTTTTCAGACACAAAGTCAACGACGCGCCAACGCCCACCAAAGGAAAGATGCGAAAACAAACGGTAGCTGGAAAAGGAAGCCAAAGGAAAAGCAAAAAAGCACTTTGGCCGCAGAACGAAGCAAATTACGGGGTTGAATTTTACTTAAACTCGATGTCTCTCTTGTCTGCCAAATAAAAAAGAAATTATTTTCAGTTGTTTCATTTATTGAATTATTTTCCGTTTGGCTGCTGTTACTGTTGTTCTATTTTTTCTTCCTTATCGGATGAACCTCGCAATTAGGTGAAGGTTTTGCTTGTCAGGGATGAAGAAAATGAAATTCATGTCTTTAAGGAGATTTTATTCATAAGACCTGCATTTTCACATTTCTGCAGCAAAGAAACCATGTGAAAGAGGCCCTGCAGAAGCGCAAATTATCTCTTTTTTTCAGAGGCTCCTCTGTAAAGACACTCTCATATTGTCTGTAAATTGTTTTTGGTTACAGGTTCTACCTGCAAAAAGATGAACTTTCCTCGAGGTTTCGGATATATAAAGTGGAAAGATAATGGAAGTAAATTTTGATTTGTTATTTATTTTAGATACTTCTACGTGGTTGTTAAAAGTGATTTGGATGCTTTATTTATTCCATATATAAATTATTTCAGTCAGTCGATAACTAGATTCACATTAAAGTAAGCAGTTATTACTCAACAGACACTAAGCTGAACGCTTGTTAAGTTGAACAAAAATAAGGTTACGTAGTTCGTACTTATTGTCTTGTCGGTGGTAACCGTAAAATCATATTTTTTCCTGATGAATATTACCTACTAATCTATCATAATAAAAACCCACCCTCAGGACATTTCAAATAATATATTATTACTCAACTGATAAAATAACAGAATTTCAGGAATTTTAAATTGAGGCCTAATTGATATTATTTAAGCGACGCATTATTCTATTAATTATGCAAAACCGGTTAACGACACCGACGCAGTGCCAATACTAATGATAAAGCACGGGCCTCACTCCAACGGGGAATAAATTAAATAAGCCGACAGCAGTGCATGGAACTGGTGGTAGTTGGAATGAAACAAAGAAAGTAAAAGAACTCAAAAAGTTATAAATTCCACGGGAGAAACTCAATTTCAAAGTAGCCAAAACGTGAAAACAAATGTCGACAAACGCCAACAAGCAATTCATCATTGTACGCCCGCCATTTTGTAAAACCGAAAAATGCACAGGTTGAATTGCATTCACTTCCGGTGTTGCAATGTCACTTTCTTCTGCCAATTTTGTTTTTTGGGTAGGAAACTTCTACTTTGACACTCCGCTACATTTCCTTCTAAATTTCTCTTCTTCTTATTTTATTTTCTCTACTCTCAGGGCGTGTTTGTCTCTCAACGGCTTGAATATTTCTACCAGCCAAAAAAATACAACACCCAGAAAATAAAATTTATTATTTTCTTAACTTTTAGTTTTCATCGCACTGATTCTATCCATCTCCTGACACATCCGTCTTTTTTCCGATTTTGTCCATTTCATTTTCTCCTGTTTTTCTACAAAATGTTCTAATTTATTTTAGAAACTGTCCGTTTCCATCGGAAGATTTCTTCCCCTGTCGATGTTCAACTTTGTACTTTAACTTTATAATTCGCTTTAATTTCTTTTTATTTAATTTATTTGTTAGAGTAAATCGACTGCTTTGCCGATCGAACAATCGCAACAGAAAATATTACCCCGTTCATGTTTTAATTTTTTCTATTTTCATTTTTTAGTCAAAAAACTTCTGCTGGCAAGCATCATTCTTTTTTTCTAATTTTTAACTTGGACATTTCCTGTAAGTTGCATTTTGGTACATTTGTATTGTCCACTTTACACATCTATTTTGGCGGTTTAGGACACCAGTTAAGTTGTTAGGAGTTTTAATTTCTTTCTACAACTTTCCTGTCATTTACATTCTCTGTCACTTTTACCTTCCATTTGACTTTCACTCTCTTTGGCAATGGTCGTTTTGCTCAAACGACTTCCTCTTAAATTAATTTTCTTTACGGATGCAAATTTTTTTTATTGGGTTCTTAAAACCGGAAATTAAAAATTCCTTAGGGGTAACCTTAAAAATGTTTGCCGATGTTTACAGGAAAGCAAAATAAAACAAAAAATGCGTAGTAAAATTCCCTATGTGCCCCACAGAAACAGAAACAGAAAAACCAATACCTGACCTTTTTGAGTATTTGAAAGTGAAAAAAGAAGTTGCTGCTCTTCACAGGAAGTGATCTCTTGATTTTTATTGATCCACTGGAATGGAAACCATTTTTGTTGGGATCGGTTCTAGTGGTGTTTAGTTCTACTTTAAAAATTAAATGCCAGATTTTATTGGTGTTCAATTTTGTTTCTACTACTGGTCCTACACCTCCTGCTATTACTAATAATAATAATAATAATATTCCTTTCGTAGCTTTTGTGGTGGAAATAATAAGATTAAGAAGGTTCCTCCGGTCATCTGGACAAAATGAATGACAGCACACCAATGAGAGTAGACTAGGAAGGATAAATTGATGGAACAAAGTAACAAACCATTCCGGAAATTGTTTAACTTTTAATACAAAGTTAAAGAAAGGCCAGCTGTCTCCTGTGAACGAAGACTTCAACAAATCAACCGACGAAAAGTACGAGAGTTTTAGAGAGCAAGTTGAAAGTGGAACTAATTGCTGATTAGTAATGAGATTTCAGTAAGCGCACTGTTGAAGAAGAACGAAGTAAAGTAGAAGAAAATGAAAAATAATAATGTCATCAATTTTAAAAATACAAAAATAAAATTTAACATGAACAACAAATGGCAAAACAGTAAAGCATAAAATGAAATGTCCGATGAATTAAAAACGTTTTTCTTCTTCAGACGCATTCATTTCGGATGAACTTAAAATTTATACTGAACGAATTAATTAGGACGGGCTACTTCAAACTCTAGATGATGACCCATGAGGAGTGCCTTAAATGTGAAAATACTGTTCCTGCATATGAAATCTTGGTGCATGAAATACATAAATAAACAAACCCACAAATGTATTCAAACAAGCATAGGTTACGAGGTTTACGTGAAATGGGCGACACTAAATGTGAAACGAACCGAAAACACAAAGAGAGCGTTTATTAGCAAACAATGGGCCGCAATCAGAAGAAGTCAGTGCAGTCAACAAAAACATTGAATATTTATTTTTTATCCGATCATTTGAAAGAACTGAAGGTAATTCAGAAAAATTCTCTTAGTTGAACTAGAAACATGTACCTGGGCTTAAAGTATGGGCAACATGAGATGAATGCTGAAAACAATTAAATTATTTGTACAATGAAAAAAGCTCCGGAAAGTGGTACTTTTCGACAATCTCAAAAGCCGAGTATTTAGACTAGAGTTGAGCACTGGATGATCAAATGATACCTCATTACAAGAAGAAACCAGAAATCAGAAAGTAAATTTTCCAGGGGGAAAGTTAAAACTCTGTAAAAAACGAGCCTCTTTCTGATGAGAAGGGCAGAGAGAAAAATCGAGAAGTGTAAACCGGAATTGAAAGTGAAAAAAAATTATTTCTTCGTGAAGAAAAGTGGCTGCCATTTGTAAGAGTTACCTCATAAACTTTTTAGAAAACAGGCCCCAGAGGAAAAGGGCCCAAAGCCCTAGGGAATCAGGACCCGAAAAGGAGTTTAGGGCAAGGCCCGAAGAAGATAAATTCGAACGATCGACCCAAGCAAAAGAAAAAATCCTTTTGCGTCCCAACTTCGCTGAGTTTCGAATTACCCCAGACTTCCAAAAAACAAACTTCCACCAACCCCGCAAAGGGTTTTCTTCGAATCCTCACAGTTACACGTCTCAGGGTGCCAAATTATACGACACAAATATTGGAACAGAACGACACAGAATACCACAATCCGTCGTATTGGAAAATATGAACAGTCAAAAGCAAAGAAAAAAAAACGTTGAACAAGACAGAAAGTTAAACAAGAAAGCCGAGACGATGATCAAACAAAACAAAAAGAAAACAGACCGAGAAATAGACGGAGAGAAAGAAAGAAAGAAAGAGACAGAGAGACAGGGAAGTTACGGCGAAAAACATGCGGGTAAGAAGAAGTTGAAAACAAAATTAGAACTTATCATTGAAAATGAACAATGAAAGTCTATGGATAGATAGAAAAAAACTAGTAGGATCAGTAGATGGTAAAGAATGGGAATCAACAAAATGAGCAAAAGAATAAAAACCGAGGAAAACTGCGAAATAAATAATGAATAAATAAAAAGGCCAATAATAACATTAAAAATATAGAAAGGAAGTAAACGAGAAAAGGTGACTTTCCCCTGATTTCGCCAAAGGCTGCAATTAAAAGGAAAAAACCTGGAAGGTCAGAAAAATTGCGGGTTTGACTGGAAGAGCAAATAGAAGAAAGAAAATTAAGCGTGGGAGAGAAAGGCAAAATCCAAACAAAAATATTGATATATTATTATCATATAAATAGTACGTAAAGTTAAAAGGAACGATAAAACACAGAAGTCGTCAATTTTGTGATTTCTTTCGGGGCCCTTCGACCAGCCCAGGTACCCGTCCGATGGGGTCGTTGAGGTTCTTCTAACGGCCGGGGGGATTTCACAACGCTTAACGAATGCCAAAGACTCGTGTGCGTAAAAATTTTTCGCAAAAAACGATTTTTCGAGTGCCTGAAAAGAACATTTCTTCTCTCTCTCTTTTCGTATTGATTTTTGCCTTACGCAGCCCAAAAACCCCGCCGCATTTCCCTCCGTTTTTCCGTCCGCCATTTTGTTCCGAGAGTTTCCAACGGCCTTCAACACGCAGACGGAGAGGTTTAGAAATTTTCCGAAGAGAAAGGGGATGGTGATGATGGTTATAATAGTCATGAATTAAAGTAATAGTTAATTTTCAGGATCTCCTCTTATTGATCATGTGCAACGGTCAAATGCGACGTGCTCATTGTCTTAAATTGTAATTCAAATTAAATGAAGAAATAAAATGACATAAATAATAGATAAACAAAAATAAAGAATTTTTTCGTCCAAAATAGTAATATCACAACTAATATCACAAAAACAGATATGCGAAATACGCAAACTAAAATGACAATATAAAGTTTTATTTTAATCATGAATAAAATATATAATTTCATACTAAGAACCAACAATCCTCTCAATTACTGTATTTTTTTATTAATTGCGCGGTATGTTGCGTGGTACATCGCATCTTGTAATGAATTGATGACATTAATTTACTTTAATGTTTGCACTTATTTGTGGCGTACACAACATTTTATATTTTAAAATAAAAAAAATAATAAAATTCTAGATACGAAACGACATGAATATCATAAAATATATGCCTGAATTAGAGTGAAGGATGAGACCTCAGAATGAAAAATTACTTTTAAAAGAAATTACTTGACGTAAGACGACAGCGTGGTACGTGGTGTGTACAGAAGAGCTGAAAGCATTCTATGTACAGTTAAACTAATCAAACAACTTTATTTGCTGTAAAACAAATTTAAACTATTTAAAGAAATAAACTTATTGCATTAATTAATAAGAAAGAAGCAAAAACCAAAATTTTCCTTTTTAGCATTTGATTTGGAAATTTTTCAATTTTTACTAAGAAAGGTAAAAGATTTCACATTTTCTCAATTAGAAAATAGACAAAAATTGTGGAGAAGAAGAAACAAACGAGAAGATAAACGAAAGAATTTGGAATTTTTACTCAAATTTCCAGACATTTTGTTTAAACTTTTTTTGATTTTAAAGAATAAGAGTAATCTTTGGTTTTTTTAGCCTACTGAACCTACTGAAGATCAGTCTAATTGCCAGGTTCAGTTTAAAAGTGGTCTTGTTTTAAAGAGAGTGAAATTGACAAATGTCGCAATGAACAAATCATCTGAAAAATAATAAGTAGAATTAAAAGAAACAATTAGAAAGTAGAGAATGAAATAAAATTGTATTGAAATTGACTGACGAGTAGAAAAACGATAGAAGGAAGGTACAAAATACGCTCGTTTTACTATTATTGTTAATTGCCATCAGATGGGGGAGGGTTCCCTTTTTACCTTCTTTAGGGAAGTTAACAGCCAACATTTTGCAGGGGGTTCACACAAATTTATGAAATAATACGTCCCTATAAAAAGCATTTCATCCCTTAAGCTCGCAAACCATCGCAAATGGGGTGGTGGACCGACACACAAACACACACTCTCACACGCATACGGTACAAATGAGTGGTATAACTTTTCAGCTCTTTAATTTTGACGCTTTCACAAATTACACTTTTGTAGGGTGTGCCCGGGGAGTGTGGCACTTTTTCACAAACTTTCGGAACCACCCCACACTCACACTCACTCCGACAGCACCACTGCGCCAGCAGAAGACAGCCTGCCGGTGCAACTACGCTCCTAGACAGTTTAATTTGTGTTCTTTTCCACGTGAGAGCAGCTTAAGCGCAAATGAGGAAAACTTTTACTTTTCTGTCAACCCTGTTGTACCCCCTACAATGAGATTTACCCTCACTCCTGAATCCTTTAATCCATCACTCAACTCTCTTGCCCTTGAAATTTATAATGATGTTAATTAAGTATTAACACCACTTACTATTTTTTATTTGATATTTAAATCAGAATCCGTGAAAAAATTGAATGACACTCACCCTCAGGGTCTTTTCTGTCAAATCCTCAGATGGCCCAAACCAGGCACTTCGATCGCTGTGTCCGCCATGACTACCTGAGAGAAAAAAATAATTGTACTTTTATTTTACGTTGTGGTCCTCAGGTGGTCACATGGAGTTCGACGACTCCTGACAAAATTTAAATTTCACATTTTTCAATTTCCTTTATGATCGGTTTTTTCTTTTCTTTCCTGCAACGTCCATTTTCATTTTTATTTCATATTTATTCAGCTGCCTCCTCCAAAAAATTTTTACAACCCTTCATGTCCATGGCAAGTCTATTTGGAGGGTCAGTTCCTGAGGGTCAGTTTGGCTTTCGCTTTGACACCTTTTGAATCACATACTCCAATATTTTATTTGGAAAATAGATATATCACACTCTGTCTCCACCCCTATCATTACTTTTTCTTGGTTCTATTAAATGTCTTTCATATATATTGTTTTGTTTCGCTCAGGGCATTAAAATTTGTTGTAACTTAAGAAATGTCACACATTGAGGTGGTTGTTGTTGGTTCATGTTTTTTATTCGTCTTTATTTGTTAATTCGTCTCGCGCTTGTGCGTTTTATACCGGCCTAAGAGGCCTAACTTTACCTTTTTCTTGTTGCCCATTTTTAAACTTACCAATGTTTGAATTCATAAAAATTTATGTCGTAGTTTTCTTCTCCTACGAAAAAGTGAAACATTTTTAAGTGAGTCTTTTACTGCGCCACACGATCCTTTTTTGAAGAAAAATAAAGGAGAAAGCAAGCAAACGAAGAAAACACGAGAGATGGCCATTGGAATTTGAAATGCTATTCTGTTACTGGACTCATTGTTTGGTTTAACAAAGGCCCTCTCTAAAAAGAGTTTATTAAAGAAAACTCAGTTGCTGCCATTTTTGTGTTCCACCATGGTGTTGATTTGATTTTGACTCGCCTTACAAGTAGTGAATAAGAGAGAAGTTTCCTAAAAGAAATAAGACGGATGAAAAACAGAGAGGAGAAAATACTTAAACAAAAAATAAGCAGAACGAAGCATGTCAAACCTCAGCACAGAGGTTAGAAAATAAATAAATGGAGGTCTTTGAACTAGTCGGATGGTACGGGTGATGTATGGTGTGGTGGATGAAGAAGAAACACGAGAAAGTGAAAAAAAGGGAAGTGAAAAGTCAAAGAAAGACAAATAAACCGACTCAAAAGTGGAACTGATCGAAGGCAGAAAAATATTAAGGTGCAGTTATAAAGACGAAAGAGTCTGAAGTTAGTGAAACTAAAGAAATTGAATGCGTAAAACAAAGATGAAAACATTTAAGAGATAAAGAAAAACAAAGAACAATAAAAAGAGTTAGAGGAGTAGGAAAGAAGAAGAAGAAAGACAAAAGCTGGGTGGAAGACAAAAGAAAAAATTGTTCAAAAATGCTAAAAATCCTAGAAATATATTCGACTGATTGATTCCACGGGTTAAAGAAGACGATTTTGCGAAAATGCATTTCCCTCACGGCTCATTTCAACATTCTCCTGCCACGTTTCCAGGGTCATAAAACCCGGTGAAAATGTCCTCGTGCTGACACGTCACAGAGAAGCTGCTTACCTCTGTGCTGACTGACTCGAGCCTTTTTGCGATTTACGTGAGAAAAACCAAACTTCACGTTCGAGCTACTTCCACGTCAAAAAGTGCACTGTCTCTTCGTCAACATTTAACCTGACGTGTCCGTAGAACTTTTAGCCCCCATTTAATCCGTCAACCCTTCTCAGAGAAACAAAAGTGACATCAGACAAAAAGACGTACGAATGACGAGCAAAATCATAAACCGCTCTGGTCACTAAACTGTCTGCTACCACGTTTGATGAAACCAACAAGTAAATGACAGATTTGAACTAATGGAAGACAAAGAAATGTGAGAGGATAATGCGAAGGTGAAGTTCATAAAATTAATATAAAATCAGGTTAGAGAGATAGATTTTCGATTAATTTAATTGTTTGGAAGGGACAAATTAAATGTGATTTGCCTTGTTTTGCAGAATAAAAACGGTTTCTGCGTCTTTTAAGCACCGTAGATCGCCGACTAACATGCCCAGCTGTGAAATAAAATCAAACGGTATCCGGTCCGATTACCCGACGATAAATAAAATAAAAAGTTGAATCACAAAAATTTGGAGCACAGAAATGAGGCCGTTTTATTCGACAAAGCAGATTTTCTTGCGGACCTCGTGACAACAGCAAAACTTTTGCTGTTTGGTTTACGGCAGAAAACGAGCAAATAAAATTTTATTTAACTTCGACGACTGCAATTTTTCCAACAGAAATTTATGAATTTGGTTCAAATTCCAAATTTGGGCGTTACCATTTACCGCGGACTATCGAATTTTTCAAAAATTTGACATCACGTTATTTGCTGTGCTTCAGGTGTGAGGATTCCACAACGTGAGAATTGATGAATTTTTCCAAGTGATTTGTCACTGAGGCAGCAATTCTGATCCTTCAAAACCCGAGTAACGACGTTTTTCACTATCTGTCGATCAATTTGGATCTTCGATCCGATCACATCTGAGCTTATTCCTTTAAATTAGACAAATCTTTTGGTGCAAAAGACTTTGTTACTGTCAGACCTCATATTTCTTGCATTTGTGTTGTTTTCTGTTTTTTGTGTCATTTTAAAATACTGGTTATTTTAAATTTTCTCAATGAATTTATTTTAAACTTTTGCGTCAAAATAGAAATTTAACCACCTCTTAAACCAGTTTGGAACCTCAAAAGTCTGTTACCGCTCAACTAGAAAACCTTTTTTCCGCATTGGAAACATCCCTAAAAGCAAAACTTACACAAAAACATGAAGCAATTATTATGACCGCATATCTAGTACTCTTGTGTTCATCCGCCTTCCCAAAATGGGTGTAAAGGAAAAATTTTAAGTATAAATTTCATGTAATATGATGTGACGCGTTTTCTGCCCACTCTCGAAAAAAAGAGATAAACCAGGAAATTGTGTTCCCTCCAGGCCCTCTTAGTAAAAAAAGTTAAATACTTAAATTGGTATTAATTAATAACGCTCAAGTAAAAAAATAATTGAAGGCAAGAAATAAGAGAAAGATGGCGAATTGAAAAATGACAAAGCGACTTAAAAGAAGGCAATCGAGCTGTTTTGCAGCTTAACCAACATCACAGGTGAATAATATTGAAAAAATGAACATTCAAAAAGTCAAGAGTCAAAAGTTGGAAATTTTAATAAATGGAAAACACGGAGCTCTGCATAAAAAATAGAACTAATAAGCTGTTACTTAATAAGATTGTTGCGATTACAAGTACCATTGTTACTATGAGAGAAGAAATCATCAAAAGGAGATAATTATAAATACTAAACAGAGATTGTCATTTTGCCTCGAAGAAATATAAAAATTTTCTCAGTTTTTATTTACTTTTTCCCAAGTAAAAAAGAATAAATAAATGTTAAATGTTAAGAAAATTAGCCAGGAAGCCAGTAAAAAAGTGGTGTCCTCCAATTTCGACAGCCTAAATCTTAACATAAACAGTATTAATAAATAATAATAGGAATGTTCACTATTTACCCGGTCGTGTCAGCAGGAAGGCAAAGAAAACTTGGACAAATTTTTCCCTTTTTGTCGTCAAAAATGTTTATTGTAGGTTTTTGCATTTTTATTTATGTACAAACTATTTCAAATTAATTGATTTTAAATTTATTTGGAAATTCCTCATTCTTAGTGTTGTGAACAGTAAATTTTGGGCTGGGTCACTCGAATTCAAATTACATTGGATTGAAAAGAAAAAAAGATTGAACAATATTTTAGATTTAAATGTCTACATAAAAATTTATAAATATAAATAACATTATCTATGCATATTATTTTACTGCGCACCTCCTTCGGGGGTGACTTCAAAAATTGGAGAAAACCTTGAAGAAAAAATTGAAACTGAAAACACTCCGTGCAAGACAAAACTATGTAATTTTATTTATTATTTTCTATTCAGTTTCATTCTCTTTGGGTTCTTCGGGAAGTGACACATCGCATTTTTCCTTCTAAGGTTCAACCTTAATCTCCTTCTGCCGTTCAATGACATCTTTCAAAGACCTGTTTACACGCCATTCAATGTAAATTACGACTTTTTCAAGGGCCTTAAACTCGTATCTGTCGGTAAATCGCTGCAGTCTTTTCAAATTGTCCAAACAACTAACGACTCTGCGATCGAACCACCCCAAAGACCCTCGTTAATGGTCTTGGCTGAAGTATGGGGCGATGTTTTAGTGCTGTAATAAAACTGCTAAGCTACCTGGAAGCCTTCCATGATGCGTCCAACTACTTTTTTTACCCTAAAAATTTATATCTTTATTGGGGTGTCTTCTGACAGCAGTGACAGCAGCAAAAAATTTGTCTTTCAATTAAAAAGTGAAATATTTGAATAGGCAACTTAGAAACGAAAGACCAGAAGACAAACAAAATCCAGAGTGGTATTCCTTATATGCAATCAATAACATGAGAAGGAGCACCAGCAGGAGTCTGACGTCTACCGCATCACCCGACAGCAAAACAGGAAAACTCTTTTTTCTCATTCCTTCAATGTTTTCCCGTCGAAAATAAAACAAGTTGAAGGTCAGGGTACTAAAACTTTTTCGACGATATTTTACGAGCAAACTAGACTGAATCAAATAACTCTAAATTCTTGTAGCTTTCATGCATATCCTTGTTCGGTCCAAAAATCCCAGCTCAATATATTTAATGTACTACTGATCTATAAATATCAGAAGACCAAAATGTGCCAAATAAGTACTTCTTCCCAAAATTTTTTATAGACGCAAACTAGTAACGTTTAATTGTAATTAAAAATCAATTGTGGCAAAAAGAAAGAATAAAAATGAGACATTGAGGTCTTAAAATTTTTCATCAAACATATCATCTGTCATTCTATTCCCCTCGGAAGAGTCTAAAGCATTTCGAAAATAATTAAAAACGACGTCTAACGTTGTATCGAACTCAAATTGTCATTCCTATTATTTTTTAATTGTAAAGATTTAATTATTTTACTTGTCAACATTTCTCATTGTCTGAATATTTAGTCAAATCTACAAGCAATCAACAGTTATCAGCGTTATCAGTGTTATCAAACCAAGCAAAAGTTGATGGAAAGTTGAAACAAATATCATAATTTAACTTATGCGGGTCCCTCATTCTATGTAAGTAAATAAATACAACAAGTTTCAACTTTTTGTAACGGTTGCTTTCAAACCTTATAAGAAAATTCAAAACGCATTTTTCATATTCAATTGCATTCCATTTTAAAACAATGGAAATGATAGAGGAAAGAAGGAGAGAAACCCTGAAGTGTGTTTAATTGCACTATAATCAGGCAAAAAAAAACAATATATATATACATAAAACACAAAGAAAATACAGGAAAAGAAACTAGGTTTGAAGGTTTCCACGGTTTTTTAAGTTCTTTCCGTCCCGCACCGTTCAGTACTTTCTGTCGCCATTTCTAGGTAATTTCCTTTAAAAAAAACGTTTATAAACCGTGAAAAATAATAAAAAAAACTTTCAGAAACAGAAGCACGGGCAAAACCTAAGGAAAAAGTTTAGAGCACTCGACAGAAAAGGAGTGGTTTTGTTCTTGTAGGGATGAAAATAAAGATGAAGTGCAGAACTCACATCACAATTGTGAATGTCAAAGGTAAGGAAAGAGGAAGGTAAAATTTGGTTTCACGCACAGAAAGTTCAAAGTAAAGAGAAAAAGCAAATGGAGCAGTTTAAATGCGAATTTACGAAATGTTTAAGACATTGCATAGAAATAATTAAGAAAAGAAGTTTGAAAGGCAGAGAAATTGTGAAATGATTTTCGCTTCGGAATATTTCACATTATAAGATATTATATTATATTAATAATTATAAATGGAATGCTTTGTTAACGAGTCGACTGTAGGAAATTTCTACACCTATGAGTGTTCTTTGGCTTCTAATCTCCAAGGAGAAGTTACTCTTCAATGGGCAGCGGCATTGGTGCACATGCGCCTCGTACTTGACCTAATTAATTCAAAACAACATCTTTGAAATATCTCTTTTAAAAATTTCCAATCATAAATTGTAGGTGCGGTCAAAATCTCAGCTATCTATTTGTCCAACTGCTGATCCGAATGTGCGCAATTCAATAGAAATATCATGCGACTTTTACTTGCACAACTCAGAAGTAAAAACCTACCTTGGCGAATACTCCTGAACGTATAAACTTTAAGCCTTTTCATTTACATCTCACGATTCTAAATACTATATAAAACACATCATTGATTTTCAGCATTCAGCATTCTCTTTGTATATGAAAAAACAATCTAACTAAACTACCTAGGTATCTCATTTCTTTATGCCTAGTTACAGAATACCTACTACTCATTCTACCTTGGTATCGTAACAACAGTTGAAAAAAAGAAATAAACTCAGTTCCTTAAAACCCGAGTGCAATAACAAGAAAAAGTCATGTCAAACCAGATAAAATATAAAAATATCTTTACAAAAAACTGGTAAAGCAAAATTGACATGTGTCTGGCAGAATGAGAAAATTGTGTGGAATATTAGCCAGCACATTCAAAAAGAGAAATGAAATTAGAAAAAACAGACATATGCGAGTAGCTCAACTCATCTCCAAGAGCAATTACAGGCGTCAACATAATGTAATATAACACAATAAATTAATGGAATAGTTGGAAGAAAAACAATTTAAGAAAAAAAAAAGAATTTCACGTGACAAGAAAATAAAAATTTAGTACAACAAACACCGATGCGGACGATACGGACGGCGGTCGCCAAGCAAGGTGAAGGAAAGGAATTCAGAAAGTGTCACAGACGCAAGGACAGACACGAATGAAGAAGAAGAGAAGAAAATAAGAAACAGAAGAAGGAGGAGATGAGGGAGGATGAGATGATGAAAAAAGAAGTCAAAGCAAAATGTGAAAAAGTTTCCGTCAATTTGGGCCAAATTCCCTCACCGCTACAAAAAACAGCACGTGTAAACAAGGTGATAAATTTGAAGATTTGCCAAGGGAAACCGGGTAAAAGTGCGACTAACAGAATCAAGAAAAGAAGAAAGAAAAAATTATCCTCAAAGGAACGGGAAAAAGGATGACGGTAAAAGGAAAAGGGCGAATAAACCTTTTCCTTTTCCCTCATTATTGACTCTCATAAATTAACCCGGGGTGAAATTTTTGCCAAAAGAATGGCAAAAAACTTCTTCTCACTTCTTCCGTCAAAGGAAAACCGGGTACCAAGCAAAGGAATCAAGAAAAAGGAGAAAGTTTTTAAATTCAACTCGCCTTCCGCGGATTTTTTCCAGATGAAAACCGAACTTTTGGCCTCCGGAAAAATTACGCCTTTGTCTTACTTTCTTTGCCGCGAGTGAAAGAAAAAAGTAATAGAAAAAAATGAAGTTCCACGTATGAAGAAAAATTGTCATTTTCATAGATGCGTTGCTCGTTTCTGCTAGTCCAAAATTTGCTTCACCGGATCTTCTTAAGTACCTGAATTCAATTATCTTCTTATCTAGCAGAAATAAATCCTTCGGCAGGATAAAATTCGATTTTTTTTTAATTTTCAATTAAATCAAAGTATTTTGCTAGTTAAACAATACTTGACTTGTACAAACAACAAACGAAACATTTTTTTATTCAAAAGCAAACAACCCAAAAGTATACGTAAACTAAAAGCAATACTTTCAATGCACATCCAATACTTTCAATCTTGAGAAAGTAAGACGACAGCATGTAACAACAGGACATAAACATAAAAGCAATTTAAATAGAAATAATCAAGTAGAAATCAATTTCTCTTTTTGTTTTTTTTATATAGGAAGCAAACTGGCGGGTCAAAAAATAAATAACTAAATCCGTTTTATTTACATGAGAAGCAGAGAGAACAGGTCGTTCACTGTGTCTTCAAGCAGGTGTGACGATCATGAAATTTTCAATTCAATTGACACGGTAACAAAAACTCTCTCTCCTGGCGTAATTTTTTCTTCTTCTGCCACGCCAGATCGTTTTGTTTAACTTTCTACAGGTAGGAAAGAAACAATTTAATTATTTTTCATTTCAGTAAAGGTTAGTTAATAAATATTATGTAATTCATAACCAAGAGACTGATTTGCTCAATTAGGAGAATGTCACGTTTCTTCTTTCCTTTCGGCGTCTCCACCTGGCAACCGAGCAACTTCTCTTTAAATGAAACATAATGTAACGTACGTAATAGCGTAATAAAATAATTACAAAAAACTAAGCTATTACCTCATAAAATGCATAACAAAAGAAAAATTGTGAAATGTTTTTTATTTCAATAAAGGTACAAACAAAAATGAAGTAAGAATTCGAGGAAACAAACTAGAAATATTGACACCAAATATTCAGTTATAATATAAAAATATATTCTAACGAATATTTTCTGCAACGCATTTAAAAAAAACAAGGCTTAATTACACAAAAAGTCGAAATGTAATATCACCATGACAAGAAAAATATAAATAAGAATAAAAACTGAATTAAATAGAAGCAGAAAATAAAACTAGAAGAATAAAGTGAGGGAAGAATAGTTGTTTTTGGGGAACAAAGAAAGGCCAAGAAATGATACGATGTCCTTCACTTTATACCGACCCCAAAAATCCATGATAAGAATTGGAGAAACTGATGAAAGGAATGACCCGTTAGAGACAGAAAAGGTTTCAAGTAGTCAAACAATGAAAACAAATTACGAGTGTGAAGATAAAAAAATTGAAAGGAACAAAAACATAGAAATGTATATAGAAAACATAATAATATGACACCTTCTTATCCGCATACATATAAGAATTATGAACAATATTATATTTTTTATACAAGAGACTTAACAATTCTACTTTTGCCCTGGCCATTCCCGAAATAATCAGGAAATTCACTTCGGGGAGCCTCAGAGCAGTTGCCTCCGGGGTTGTGACAACAGGAGGACGACAAAAAAACAACAGTTGCAACTGGCAGCAGACTTCCTTTGGGAAGTCAACATCAATAAAATCGGGCAATCCCGGAAGGCAGTTCTGTCCTTTGGAAAAGGTTTCTGCCAAAGGACACTTGTGGCCTGACAACTTTTTCCTTTTATCTGATCTCACCTTTTTTTACTTAAGTAGAAATCGCACATTCCGGTTTTATTTGATTGTATATAATATAGAATATTCACTGTCTATGGAAAATTACTTGCCATTGTACCCCGCCAGATCGGCCCCTGCCCATTCCTTCACAGTTTTCCTTTTATTGTCCTCGCTTTCGACTCGATCCCTTTTAAATTATTCAATTCGCATCTCGGAGGCTTCGCGCTGGGCTTTTATAAGTTTACTCGGATACAACAAGGTGGTAGGCACCTGAAAGGTCAATTCTTCAAACTACCTACTTTCTGTCAATCTTTCTTATTTCTGCAGACCTCTTTGTCTTCCTTCTCTTCACTTGTACATTTGGTTGCCTCTTTTTTATATCCATCTTTGTATCACCCTAACAGTTTATTGTCTCCAATTTTAGGTATTACCTTCTGTTAGTTTCATTCGAAGTTTAATGGTTAAAAAATGATTAAAATTTTGACTAACTCTCAAATTCCTTGGGTAGTTGAAATAAAATATATTAATTAGTAATAATTTCAATTAAAAATCATTAACTTTGCATAATTAGTAGTAACACAACAGTAGTAAAACTGTTTAAATGGTAAGGTTCAAATTCTCAGTTTCTTCTTCGCCCAGAATCATTCCATTCCAACTGTTTTACCTAACCAAAACTTGTCGCCTTGCATTGTACCTTATAAATCCTGTGTGTTTTTTCAATTGTTTCGTCTTGTTACGTCAGGTTTTATTTTTTTTTTCCTCACCTTAGCTTTTACTCTGTCAAGTAAATATCGCATATTTCTTGGCTAAAGAAATGTAAAATTTTGTAGGAAGGATTTTTCATCATACTTGATGTTAAAGGCGAAAATAATAAAATAAGAAAACCCAAAATATTTCTAAGATGAAGACGCCAAGAGAAATATTGAAAATTTATTCTCTTTTGAACGTAATATATTGAATTGTTGTGCCAGTGCCTCCCTTTTTGTCCTAAAAAAGTAAAATTTCAAAGGAAAAGAACCAGAAAAGACACGTATGGGGGCGTATGACAAAAATTCACATTTTTTCGGAACCTTTCCAATAACTCTAAAAAAAATAAAAAAAATAATATGGCGAAAGCTCTGCCTTATTTTGGTGAGCAAACTTTAGAAACTTTAACTTCGTCTACGGAAACCGAGGAAATTTTGTTCATTTGTGTGATGATTTATTACAAAACGATCTGTTGCACAATTTTGCTTCTACTCTCTAAGTATGCAACTCGTGTCAACCTTGCCAAATAAATTACAAACTATTATATCAATTAACTATCCCTGTCAACTAAGGTTGAATTCTCATGACCCTGAGCTTTTGTGTCGACTCGTAGACAAGAAAGGAAAATAAATCCCGTGCCTGAGGTGATGGCCCATGAAAGTTTTCCTTATTTTATCATGGTCAAAAACGTCAAGTGTTTTTTTATTCAAAATAAGTAGACTTGTTTGCCGTGTTGGATATTCATGTATACAAACATTCAATAAAAGCAAATTTTGTTCAGGTATGTAGAAATTTACAATAGATAGGAGGAGCGAAGTCTAACACTATCTGAAAGTATATAGAAAATAATCATATGTACTTTCAGTTTTTTTCATTTTTATTAGAAATTGCATGTTATTACTACTTTACTATATTCCTCTAGTAGTTCTGTCAATACGGTAAAGTGAAAAAACTGCAAGGATCGCATGAATTGCTCCTGATGCGTACGAATAAACTAATTTGTTCTCGTTCTCCATAGGACTTAGTTTCGTTTCATATGTGTATCAGTCAAAAAAAGTAAAATATCATTTTCCCACATCCTCAAAGGAAAACTTTTTTCGTTTTCTAATGCGTCGTTTCTAAGAAATAAAAAAATTATTGAAGTAAGTAAAAGACCGAAATGGAAATTCTTACGTGAAACCGAAAGATGAGATCCGCTTGCTTTCTCGATTTAAATTTCTCTTTTGTCTCCCTCCATTTTCTTTGATGTCAAAGGAAGGCAAAAATCTTATTAAACCACATACGAAGTTGCCGTGATTGCTAACTGGATATCAAAAAACGCAGTAAAAAAAATAAAAAAACTGCTCAAGAATTCAAATAGAATTTAAGTACATTTGTCGGATAGTAATGAAAAGTACTACAGTGAACAGAAGAAGTTAGAATATTTAATATTGAAATTTAATTTTAAACTTAGGAAACTTCCAGGAAGAAACCACATATTAGAAATGGCGCCAAAAAAGGCTTGCTTCGAACTGTTTGGATGTTCGTTGGTCAGGTGCAAGGTGCACTGTCCGTCTGTGTCGCGAACAACTTGTGACTTGCCTGCTTGGACTTGTCGCGTGTAACACACCAGTTCTCAACTTAATACGGTCTTGTTTAATTTCTCAAAAAATAAATACCGGTTTGTAAAAGTTACTAAAACCCCACACAAAGCTTTTGGGCCAAGTTTTTGAAATTATTGGTGAGTAAAACGTGGAATACACATGAGACTAAAACAGAACCGCTTAATGAAAAATTAAAATTCACCACAAGAGCACGGAAATGTTCAAGTTTTATAGGAGAAGAGCAAAAGAGAAGGCAATCAAAAGGGGAAAGAACAAAGAACCCAGTAGTGTGAGAAGGAAAAACTGTCAGGAGATAATCTAGTTTAAGTAACAGTCAACTGCAAAAAAGCAACTGGTTCGAATGTTATAATGTTGTTAAAAGGAATACTGTAAGGGCACGGGCATCTTTCTGCAACAGCAATGTAATCCTGACGGAAATGTTAAATGATTTAACTAATGCCATCAATATATTGCCATTGAGTATTTATTGAACCCTATACTGAAAATAAGAATTGTTCCTTCCATTAAAAATAAATTTAATTTCTATTTTTTGTGAATATAAAATACCCATCAAAGGTTAGGCTAGCTTGGCAATGAACGGGCAATTACCATGAAAACTAGCGTAGCCCATTGGAACGTTTTGAAACAAAATTCAGTCAGTCAGTCAATCAGTCAATCAATCAATCAGCAATTCACTTCCCGTTTGTCGGTTCGTCACATGGGCCACCCGGACCATCGATTAATGACCGAAAGAAATTTATTATTAATTCGACACTAATTCACCGCGTTGCCTAGGGTTTCCCTTAGGAACCCCACTGCGTGCAGATCGCTTATTATCAGAAAAAAAAATAAAATGGAAAGCAAAATTATTCCGATTTTATCTGGTCATCGCTTAATACGATCACGTGATCGAATAATAACCCAGGAAAATATTAATTTTTTTTATTTTTTCTCTTTTATTTCGATTTCTCAATTTTTGTCTATATTATTTTGTAAACATAAATCGATAGTTTACGAGAGAGAGAGAGAGAGAGAGAGAATGGGCAAATTTATGAAATATTCATAATTTCTTTGGCAGTCAATGAAATAAATTTCACTGTAATTTTCAAAACTTTTCCCCAAAAAAAACTTTACATTACGCCTACATTGACGTTATTTGAATGGAATTTTGCCCTTGAGTGCAGCAAATATATTGAAAGTGTCCCGCAGAAGGATACATTCCATTTCTATCATTCAAACTAAACATAGAACCTGAAGCAGTGATACATAACATTGAAAAAAACTAGTTTGGGTAGGTCCAGGTATATTATTAAACATCAGGTTCCGTTGTAGGATATCTTCTGCTGCATAGGTACCAACAGAACCTATGAAGAATTTATTATCGACATCTGATGATGAATTCCCATTTCTAACCCTTATGCTGTTTCGAATTTCAAATTCATAAGATTCTTACAAAAATTAAGAAAAAAATAGGAACTACAAACCTAAATTTACATTTTGTGCGTTTAATTTAAATATCGACTTTATTTTCTGCTCTCGCTTTTCTATTTTTTCCTACGTTTTTCTTTGCTTTTATTTTATTTCTTAACGACCCACAGAGGCTATTAATAGAAATATATGAAGGTCTGGTTGAGAATTTTAAAAGTCGTTAAAAACACCCGATGGGATTTGAAAATGGAAGAGAAAGACAATTTGTAAAGGCAAGTCAACTCGGATTTTCTAAACTATATATAAACGTACACATAACCGCGTAAAATATTTTTAGCATTTCCCAACCGTACAGAGGTAATAAAGGGTAACAGCTCCCAAGATTTATGATTTATTTTTCTAATAAAAATAAGTTTATATTATTATTATATTATATATTAATATTATATATTATTGTAAATTGGCTTTGATTATTTTTATTATTTCAATGCAGAAATTGTTTTATTCATTATTAACATCAGGTAGTTCAAGAAATAAAAAATATTGAAACTTATTAATGTGTGAAATGAAAATAAAAAATTGTGAAACCGCTATGGAAAGTACGGAAAGTAAAAAGAAAAAGCAAGAAATTCATGAATAATAGAAAAACGAAAAAGAAAAATGTTGAAAAATTGTAGTAGTACACTCAGTAGATTGGCGAGCAAACATTCCACAAAGAATAGAAAATAGTAGAAACAAATTTTTGGACCGAATTGCATAATAAAACTAAACACAAAGAATTCCTTTCTTAAAATTTGGGAACCATAGATAATTTAAAAAATAAAATATAAATAACAAATAATAAAAATAAAGAAAAATTAATTTGACATTATTAGAATGAAATAAGCAAAAATAATAAAATGAAAGGAAAAGAAGAAGAAATTAAAACCCATTCATAAATAATCAATTAGTTTAGAAAATTGACATTGTGTAATTAATAAGAGTGTGTAGTAAAGTTCACCCAATGGCATAGGCAGAGGCAGAGGCAAATAAAAATAAAATAAATTATAAAAACAATTATATTTAACATGGACTGCTCGGGATGTATGTTAAGCAAAAAGTTAACTAAAAAAATTCAACTATTTAAGAATTTAACACAAATTTAATGGATATTGTTTCGGCCATTAAATTTACAACTTTGAAAAGTTAAATATACATCTTCTGTATAATATATATGTTTATGTGTTGTAAATTTGCGGTTTCGGGAGCTCCAAGATAAAACAAACAACAGCAAACAGCCCAACCCCAGGAGATTGTAAAAATCGAAAAGGTAAATTACAAATATTTATTACGTTTAAAAGTACTCGTCGGTGAAGCAGATACCACAAACATTTAAAGTATGTACACACACCCACACACCCGCAGTTCTCTGTTATAACCCCTATAAGATAGATAAGAATCCTCAGTAAGACAAGTCTGGCAAAAACCAAGACCAGATTTTGATTATTTTTGTAACGGAGAAGTGCAAGGAAAACCACAAGATACATAAGTTAAAGACGGCAAAAGAAATCTACTGAAACTAATGAGAAAACGGCAGAAGAAAAATTGCGACGTTTAAGAAGTTGTACAGTCAAAATTCATTGTGGGGATGAAAGGGGGTAGGTAGGTCTGGAGTTTGTCAGAGTCAAATGGAAAAAACTCAAGAAAAAATAAATAAAACGAGAAAACAAGTAAACAAACAAATTCTCAGCTAATTTATGGCTTCTTTTAAGAGTTAGGAAAGCTGCCAAAGAGCGAGCCTTCCGAGGGGATGGTGCAAAGGCAAATTAGAAAAATCTTAAGTTTTCTTACCAGGTCGCATCAGGCAGGAAGCAAATAAGATGGAAATACAGCGACAGATGACCTAAAACGACAAAAATAAAAGCAAATTTAATGGGAAAATTTTAAATCCATTGGTGGAGAGTGCTCAACAATCCAACAACCAAGAAAACAAGAAAAGATTTGAATAAAACGACGGAAAAATAAATGTGAAAATTACAAAAAAAAAAACAACGCCAACAGCCAGACCCTTCAAACAAGTGACATAATAAAAATAAGTTGAAATAAAATGAAAAGTCACAAAGGAAAACAACAATAATATAGTTATTATTGTAATATAATGTAATGTATAATTACATATATACTACAAATTACATTTCTCATTTCTTTGCAAAAAGATCGTAGGAAATTGAGTAATAATTAGAATTGTGTTTACAATTGTGATCAGTAGTTATCATTTATCGTTGAACATTTTTATGAAAATAAAAAAATTTAGGGACTTCTGTCGGAATTTTTCTTTTGTAAAGTTTTCCAGAGGAGACATCCAACTCAAAAGTTGGCATCCGGAACCATCCATCATGTCTGTGGTCAGCAACATTACACAATTACACTATTTTGTGGAATAGTTGGGCAAGATAGCATTTGGTAGCCTTATTAATTATACATAGAATAGTTTTGCTGTTAATGGGTAAAACCTCTGGCAGCACGCCTTCTCGGACCCTCAGATTCCTTCCAGTCCGAGCATTCTGTACTTGTGGAATTTTACCCTTTCAGACTGGAACCTCTCGAACATTAAAATAGTTTTTATTTTGGCATAAATTGCGATATAACACGGGTCGTTTCTGGGGAAAACCAACACTTTGCTCTATTTTAAGTCTCATATTTATGTTTACGTTTATAAGTTTGACGGAGGTTTTGGTGATTTATGTTTTTTGAACTTTACAACGACCAGTTTTGTGCAAAACCTGTTTCCCCCCGTGTTTCACCATCTAATTGAGAAAACTTTCCTATCAAACTTTAGAGAAACATTATTTTTTTGCCATTTTCGGTTGAGCTACGTCATCTCTTTTTTAACTTCCTTAAATTCGTCATAAATCTTGAATTTGCCTTCCAGCCACCCTGTTACTCATCTTTTCAAAAATAAACTTTACCAACTAAAAAGAATCCATATTTGATATCAAATTAAATAAAATTGCATAACTTGAATATTAAATAGATATCATTTTACGAATTAATACTCCTGTATTTTAACAATTGAATTCTATCACTGGTACATATTTCCATATTGTAAATTCATTGAATTAGACAATGACAGACAATGAGAGAAATGTAATTGATTTTTCAACCGGCATAAGACACCGGACATTGTTATTAAGTGTTAGAGTCTTATCAGATGGTTGAAGTACGGGAGAAAGAAAACAACTACTTGGCAATGTAACAACGTAACAAGGGCAACCTTAAACTACACATTGCTTTCGCTTTTCATTCATACATTCTGTGGCAACCTGAGTAAACGATGAGAAGAAAATCTCCAAAATAAAATGTTAGGGTTTTTATAGTGAAAAACTGTACATGTGAACGGAATACGAAAAGCAGCAACCGTAGAGAAAATAACCAGGCGAGAAAGGTACAAAAAGATTGATGAAGAAGAACAGAGGTAGATTGTAGACAAAATGCAAGTGAACACGAAGAAATAAAAATGTATAAAATGTTCGAAAGTAGTTCAAAAACCTGCATTTAGGAAAACGAGAAAAGAAAAATAGATAAGAGTAAACTATTTTACGGAATTCACGAATGAAACGAGTGTAAAAGGCGAGAAGGATGTAGTGGGGAGGGAAGCAAATAAAAATCAAAGAAAAGGAAGACGCATTAAACATTCTTCCATAAAGGTTACGACGAATAGAAACTTCTTACGTAGAAGGAAAAGAACAAAAGAAGTATAAAAAGCCAGAGTTGATAGATAAATAGATAGACAAAAGGGAGAAAGAATTAGAGTTTTATTAGAGCATTTAGTCGATGCTTTTTCAAACAGAAACACAAAAATTTTTCTTCTCTCTCTCTGTCTCTCTGCACTTCAGAGCACTTGCAGAGTTAAATTACATAGTAAAATGTTAAAATTTTCTTCTCTTCAAATTCAACACAGAAAATTTTATTAGTCATTCAACCGCGTGAATAGGATAACTTGATAGGAGGAAGCGAGCAAAGAAACAAAACAGAGACGTGGATAGCAAATGGAAAAAAAACCTAAAAAAAAAATAAGCAGTAAGCATTTATTATATGACACATTTACAGGAATGAATTCAAAAACAATAATGAAGAGAAAGAGGAGAAGCGATGTACATAGAAGGAAGCAAAGAAGATAGTTGGTACGCAGAGAGAGATAGAAAGGGAAAATAGAACATAGAATAGTGCAAAATTTCTTCATTTTCTTTTGCTATTCCAAGTTTTATTTTCTACGGATTTTGGAGCCTCAACGGCGAGGAAAAGACTTTAAGACCCATCGAAACTTTCTCTGACAACAAAACGAAAAAGATTTTTCCTTTGGTTTTAACTTGTTTTCCAATAGAGTCTCTCGATGAAGTTTCAAGTTTTTTGCCTCAAAATTTATGAAACACAAAAAGGTGGTAGGCCTGGAAAAATTTAAAAAGGGAGAACTCTCATTTTTATCTTTTGCACTTTGTAAAAAATCAGAAGGTTCCAACGTCAGGTAAACAGACAAACTGTACAATTGCGTACAATTATGAATTTATACAACAAAAATTGTGTACACAAAAATACAGAGGAACGAGAAGAAAAGCGAAAGTCGTGCGGGATGCCTGTGGAATGAAAATTTAAATGAGCAGCTTTAACTCTCGAATACAAATGAAAGTATGGCTGTTAATTCTATTAGAGTTAGAAGATTGAAATCACTGAATGGGTGCTGCGATGAAGTAGTTGAGGGGGAGGTTGAGGAGACAGAAAATAGGACAAACTCAAAGAAAATTCATTCCGTGGAAAAAACCTTAGTCGAAAAAGGCAAAGTTAAACAAAAAGGTTGTATAACAATTCAAAGTAAACAATGAATTAGGATTGACTTAATGGGAAGATACATTATTTTTATAAAAAAATGAATGAAGTTCAAATTAACAGTTCCAGAAAAACGTACCACTCAAAGGTCGATCTTTTAGAGAACAACAGTTCCGTTCTAAAGAGTACACAAACCATTTACTTAGTATGTAGAAATTTATTTAACCAGACGTTCTGTAGGCAATCAGGTCATATTCATGTGATTAATTGTCTCCTAGCACTATAAGTCTAATGCAGTTGGGTAACTTTATAACACATACAGTAAGACAGATACTACGAGATCTATAACAGAAACCCGGTATTATGAATCTCTCAGAAATTGAAAGTTGTCTTTCAATTTGAATGCATACAAAAAAGAGTAAGAGTTAATAATACGAGTAGTTGAAACAAAAAGGGTTAGTTTGAAAACAAGTTTGGATTATTGAGAAATCAACTTGGGAAGTTTAGAATGGAATTAGTGACATGAACATAATGAAAAAAAAATTAAAGTGTGGAGTACGGTAAGCTGTAAGTAATCTGAGAAAGAAAAGGCTCAAAGGAAGAAAAATAAATTTCAATATTTTGGATGAGTGAGATTTTAGAAAAGAAAATGCACAGGAAGAAGAATAAAATTTTTAGAAGTAAACGAAAGGAAGAAACGACGATGCTGGTGAGAAGAGAAAATAAGACGGAAAAAGAATACAAAAACAGGAAAGAGACTCATGGGAAAAGAGAAA
Organism: Polyplax serrata; assembly: GCA_037055365.1. Lineage (NCBI taxonomy): Eukaryota > Metazoa > Arthropoda > Insecta > Psocodea > Polyplacidae > Polyplax > Polyplax serrata. The sequence goes on from JAWJWE010000003.1 coordinate 12,164,476, forward strand.
AACAGAAGTGCAAGACAGAAAAGCGGAGCACACGTCTGAAAACCACAAAATGTCACTACAACAGTGAGTGTCCGGTCCCCTGGAGAGGAGGACTGAGCTGGCGGTGGGTTTTCTACTACGAAAAAGAATTTCTACTCCTAAAACTTTTGTTTTTGAATTTTCAGTGAAGATTTCTTCAAGTTAAAGTTCAGGTACCGTTAGAAGTATATTTTGTAAATCATATGTCCTATAGAAACGCAGAATTTTTCTTCAAAAAACGATTGGCAGAAAATAGTAAAAAAATAATAGTACATGGAGACCACAACTACTACGAACCAAACACTTGCCTCAAATCATCTTCAGGTTTATTAAAGTTTCATAAAATAAAAACCTAATAGCAAAATATACTTCGATTATCTTTGAGTATTCTTACCTAGGAGTAAATACAAAGCTAAACACAAACAGAAACTGCGGAAATGGCGTCTGAAAGAAAAGGTTGAGACATTTCACGTTTGTTTGTCTTATGCAAAAAAGGTACACGTGAGTGTTCAGCATCCTGAAAGCAGGGAGCTAGGCCTTTTGTCCTGTGGTCTTTCATTTAAATTTTTTCTACAGGTACAGATAGTGTAATTGAAAAATTATATTTTTCAGGAAGAACAAAAGAAAATTAAAAAAAGAATTTTCAACAGATGACGTTGAAAACCTAATTAAAGAAGGTCGTAAACTAATGTACATAAAATGAAAATATATCAATAAAAACATTAGGAAATAACTTCTCAAACGTGGAACCCCGATTCAGATATTAAAATTACAATATAAATTTATTGTATATAATATTGTTAAAAAATTACGAGTTTAGCTCCTATCACGGTACGATTATGTTCTCATCTCAAATTTGGATTTTTTTATGTTTGATGCGCCCAACACAGAGTAATAATATTGTGGTTATATCTACTACATTTTATCATACAATAAAAATAAACGTATACGCTTGTTTTCACCATATAAGATATTTTCTGTAAATTTCGCCATTCTTCTTATTACGTACCTTGGAATATTCCCTTCAACAAAAATGGCGGCCATCAGTCATTTTACTTCCAGCTTGTATTATTCAGTTTGACAACCGCAAAGTTCATAGTCAGTGTTCACTGGCAAACGAAAAAGTTTTACATTACTATATATATAGTAATATAGATCAATAATTATACTATATATGTAGTAATGGTATACGATGTTATGATTGCATAAATTTTAATTTGCGATAGTTGGATGATAGTTAGTGTTTTTTTGAGGCAGACGGGTCATGTGCATCATTTTGTTTTCACCTTTAAATTTCTCTTGGTGTTATAAATTTCCGTTTTTATTCGCTTCCCAAAAACCATGCACGACCGCAAACCTTATGTTAACTAAATTTAAATAATAAATTACATCAAAATAAACTATACTATACTTGTACTTTATTGAAATTAACTATCTGTTGCGGGTTTTGCTCTCCTCGGCTTGGGTCATTTCTATGTTTGAGTCTTATCTAAGGGTCGTTCGGAGTCAATTATCAATCAATTTCACTTATTTTTAAATTAAATTTGATTTGGATTCTGACTATCGCGCCACTAAATTACTCATATCAACGTATTTAGAGAAATTCTCAAATTTTCTTTTGTAATTCTTGAAAACTTAAATACTATTATTAAAGTTTGAAATTTAACATTTTGCAATATTATTGGAGAGAATAAAAAAAATTTTTATTTTGATTTTAAACATTTGGTTTTGTGATTTGTAAATTACAAATTTTTTTAAAATTAATATATTTACTTTACTTTATGTAATATTTTTTGTACCTTAAAGCTGTTAGAAAAAAAAATTATTGATCTTGATGTAAATCTAAATTTTTCTATTCTGGCAATTCAGGTAAGCATTGCGAAGCGTTTTTTCCAACCCTTCATCCGTCGCACTATTTAACCTTTTGCTGTCATTCACCCCCACAAGAGCCTCGTTTATATAATTTAATTACTCCATGCCGTCCATCCGTTTTCTAATTATGACCAGGTTCTCTATTAACCGGGAAGCAGATTGACTGCACAATCTGTAGGTAAAAGCGCACACAGACAAGTTCAGTTGTATATTAAATTTAATCTCGCGGCTCATCCCACACCTTCCTGTTGTCTAATGCTTTCCATCCTTATTCCCCACTCACCCTGGAGCCATGTTTAATTACCCTTACGGAATTTCGCTTAGCTTTGAGCTTACAATTTGAGCTTTCGAGCAAAACCACACACTTTCCCTAAAAGTCGCCCCCTAAAGCACACCGAAAACTGCACGTCACTCCATTATACCTATACAAATTTATAATATAAAAAGAAATTTTAATTAGGACATAGAATATGATAATCATTAGTGTTTAGGGATGTAGAAGAGATGAAATTCTCATCGTAGCGGGGTCTTAATTGGAATGGGGTTAATTTTGCTGGCAGAAGAAAATCTCTGGCTGTTGCTACCGTACACTGCCGTATCGGCAGCGCTTTTTGCTTCCGACAATCACCCCACTTTCCCATCTCTCGCAAAATATTTATTTAAGCGACTGCCATCAAATTGAATGCTTTCTTACCGCCGCTGATTTTCTTCCTGTATTGGAAAATAAGGGATGCTTTCACATTCCTGCCCTTTTTTTATTCCTCTTCGTTTTACATTCATTTTGTCTCTTCTCGATCATTATTACTTTTTTTTCTTTCCCACTTTTCGTTTCTAGCTTCTACCATTTTTATTCTGACTTAGTTATTGCTACTTTTGTGAAGGAAGTGTTTGTGTGTGTGTGATTTTTTTCCATCCCTGGCAACGGCACCAACGGCAGAAGTTTTTGTTGAAACATTCTTATCACATACGTCAACTTACATGATTTCTTAGATACAAAACATTTTGAAATTTTTAGTATTTAACATAGCTTTTCATGTATTAAATTCCATTCAAAATTTAATAACAATAAACCGTTAAATAAGTAGGTAATATATGTCAGTTATTCCAGGAGAAAAGCCTTAGATCTCACAAATGTAATGCCACGTGAAATTGCTGGAGACTGCAGAGGTAGGTAAATGCTACATCTACGTATAACATTTGCTCAGGTATGTTGTAACAAAGATAAATTGCCTGCTCACACCTTCGTAAATTCAATAAAGGTATTCGACCAGTTTTATTTTTTATTTGTTTTCTTTTAAATATTATGTTATAAATTTTATGTAATATTATATTTTTTAATGTTGTCAATAAATTATGATTCAGTAACTATTAAATTATGCATTGCTAATGATTAAGATTAACCAATTGAAATAAGAGAAAAAATTAAAATAACTGGATTCAAAATATTCGAGTTCCAGGTGGTTTTTCGCCTAAATGGAGTTTTCACTTTTAAAAACTCTTTCCTTAACTTCTTGTTACTTCCGCTTTCTTTTTAATACCAATGTAGCGTTACTTTCGTTTGTCTTCGTCAGATATTCATAGGCCTCTCTCCCCTTTTGTCTCTCTCTCGCCACTTAACAACACAATTTTCACCATTCCCTTGTTTTATTATTATTCCGTAATAATGGAAAAAACAGATTTCTATTGTTTTCTTCCGTTTTATTTTTCTTATTATTACACTTAGTTAGTTTTCTATAATTTGCAATTTTCTATTTTACAATTCAATTTTCTGTTCTTATTACGGTTTTGGGCTTTTTTTTTCTCTCAAGATGGAACTACCAGAAATTCTTCAAAGTTACATAAGTTTATCAGGTGTAGTTGGTGTAGTTGAATGTTCCCACAAACAGCTGGGTTTGATTTGAAGTTTGATTTTGCAAAAAAGAAATACCTGCTAATGGAACTGAGCCATAAAATTCATTATATTACTTTTGAGGAGGGGGATACACCTTGACCCACATTTAAAAGAATCTTTTTATTATTCATACAAGTCAAAAAGTCGACTCCTTAATTCTATTTTTTCATGTCGATTTGGAGCCGAAAGTTTCAACATTTATGCTGCTGAAAAAGGCATTTGGTTTGTAAGACGACCCAGGAGGAATTTTTCTATGAATTCTAAGGCTTCTGGTGCGGTACTTTGTTTTTGTTATATCTCTATTTAGTAATAGAAAATGTACATCTTACTTTTAGGTATTCTTTAACTGATTTATTTGTTCACTTATTATGTCATATGTATGTATATTCAATATATATAAATTTTCGAGGAAGTCTTTTGTGGTCTAAGTGTGGTCGCTTTTAACTAACGTAATACTCCTTTTCTATTGTTTAATACATCTTATTATGAATATTATATTATATATATATAAATAATCATTTTTACAAATAATAATAGCAAGAATTTTACTAACAACTTTTATCTAGAATAACCGGTACCTTGACCAAGTTGCTTAAAAGCAACTTTTTAAAATGTAATTGTTCCTATAAATTTTTACTTTTATCTTTATTAAAACTATTACCAAAAATATTTCCTTTCGCCTTAGCCTTCGCATTCGCCTTCACAGCAGCAGTGTAATTCTCAAGTCATAAAAGTCGGGAACAGTTTAGCTCGAATAATAAAAATTCCGTGCCTTTTCTCCAATTCAGATTGGTATTTTAATGACTCTAAATGGGTTTTCATCAGACTTTTCTTCTTTCGACTGGATCGTGACTACTTCAGTACCTTTCTTTTATGTTGCCAATTCACACAAAATCTTATAGGCAATCCTAATGAAAGAAGACTAGCATGGAGAACAAGTATTGAAATTTGTGACTAAATCGATGCAATGGGTGCTTTTACAAAAGACTGATTATTTATGGCTAGAAAAGAAGCGTCAGGAAGATACAGGAAGATAATTGTAGAGTATTACTATGAATAATACGTAAAAAATACAAACACAATTACTAAAATAATATTTGGGTAGAACATCTTACGTAAGGTACTACAAATAGGCGTGTTATAGTCAAATTTTATGACAATAACATTACTACAGTGAAAGTGTAAGAAAAAACAAATACTATTGGACAATAAATTGTAAATCTTAGAGGAAAGGAAAAATGCGCTGAGATGTATCAGTATTTAAGTAGAAAAATGAAAAATATTAAAAACCAGAGATAGGAAAGCGTCTAAATTGATGGAAAAAAGTTCAGGTGCAAGGTACAAAACAAACAGAAAGGTTTAAGTTGAGATTTTAAAAACTATTTTAACGCATTTGTAATCATCTAATTTTGAAAATATAAAATTTTGGTAAGTTTTATAGAAACCCAAGAAACCTGAAATTTTGGACTTCTGAAACTTTTTGAACTTCCGGTTAATAAAATTTGTTGTAAAATCCGGCCTTTGCGAAACCAAAAGTAGGAGGTCCCGTCGGGGGCTGTAAAAAGGAAGAGGCCCTGAAAGTCCTGAAACTGACAAATTTTTCATTTCTTTCTACTCGTTTTTGTATCTCCATTTTTAAAATTTTTGCAATCAGTTCGAAAGATAAATAATTCCAAAGCTTAAAGCTTTAATCAATTAGTTTAGTTAAATTTATTTTCTGCTTGAGTTAAAATGGCGTAATTCCTAATTTTTTATTTGAACTTGGAGAAGCTTGACATTCTTTTTTCTTCTCCTCTCCCTGATATCTGACTGAACTTTTTGTCTTTTCCATCACTTGTTGTTGTTCTTTCCGTCTTCCGTAACCTTATTGTCTGCAATTATTAATTCTACTACTGTTATTCAGCAAAGCAAATTTAAAGAACAATAAAAATAAAATGATCAACTTTAAATCTGTATTATTATTAATTTCTTGAACTGGCATTTATTTTTTCAGATTTGAACTCGTGTGAAGATTGCTTTGAATCTGAGTATATTTTAAATTAAATTTTATAGCTCTCTGTTTCATTGGAAATTTATTTATTTCTGACAGTAATTTCCCTACGATAGAATACCATTAATTTTTTCAGAAAAAGGTTTTTTTAAATCTACGTGACTGTGGTTTGCACCTTTGGTACGAATGTGTTGACCTGACTGTAACTATATTATTTTTTAAAACCATTACATTCACTCTTCTAACCTTCGATTTCAAAATTTTCTTCACCCTAAATTATATATCCTTATACCATTAAACTGATTCAGAAATAAATTTTCGAAGTTACGAAATTTGTTTCTAGGGGTAGTCACACTGACTCGCACATATCCGACTCCCTAGACGTTTCCGCGCTGATAAAGTCGTTGGAAATCAACTCCAAATATTCCTGGTTGGGTTCAAAATCCGATACCTCAAGGAGAAGCAGATAAAAACAAGAATTTTCCTTGTTTCTCACTGGAAGTGAAAAGCCGAAAAAAGAGTATAGAAGGTGAGCAGAAGTGGCAGAAGAAATTACCGCAGCCTTCTCGATTCAATTTTCCCGCTTTTACGAAAGCTCCGCGTTCGTTCTTATCAATATTTTATAAAAGGTGATATCGTAGATTCCTGCCTTTCATTTCTTTTTTTTGCTCATTTCTCTTCAGCTATCATTTTCTTGCCACTTTTTCTGGTTTCACTTTAAATTCCACATTGCAATATGGTTTCACAAATTTTTAAATGGTCCTCGCATTACCACTCTCACATGATCTCAAGTTACCATTAAAATGCATGAGAAAAGTAACAGCTTTTATATAGTAAGTCAAGTCTAAGGACGTCCAGAAGTACTTCTTCTATGCAGTCTAATTCATGTCATTTCACAACTATAAATCATGAATTCTGTTTTTATATTTCCAAATTATAAGCAAAAAACTAATTAAAACGGCATTCAATAAAACCTAGAAAGTAGAAAAACCTCTAGATGGAAAAAGTCTATTGGAAGCATTTGGAAATTATACCTTGAGGAATACAATAGTTTCTAAAAGTCAGCCTCCCAACTATTGGCCGAAAACACCACAACCACAACATTTCACGCAGAACGTCACAGCCAGACGCGCGCACCAGCTTCACTAAATGCTTACACTAAATTAACTATAAAATTGACTTGTCACAATTAACAAACGTTTACTTTGTTGAAGGACTTGAGACGGAAAGGTTTGATTGGAAGATCCTTCAAATCAAACCTCTCGCACCCCAGAATTTGCTCTTCATCTAAGCTTTGCATTAACTCGTTGACAGACTTCTTAATTTGTTTAATGAAAGCTCAGTTTAGTTACCTATGCCTCAGCTTTGATCGCCCACTGATTAATCTAATTGTTTTTATTCAGATCACCGACCTTTACAATGTAATGTTAAAGTCTGAAGGTTCACTACAATCGGGGGGTGCCATTATAAATTTGTCTGTCATTCTGACTGTCATTGTGCTACCTTCACAACCATTTTTATTTGCTTACCAACTCATTAATGCTTTAATTTTGTACAACCTACATTAAATAGTAACATAACGTATTACAAAAATAAAAAGCAGGCTACTTAAATGAGCCAAACAACAAAAGATATTTAGCTTTTACGCTTGTAAATACACTTTAACAAGCCGAAATATATTTTATTTATATCATAAATATCTGTATATATATTATGATGGCAGTAAGCGTCGTTCAGGTGAACGAATTTAATGAGCAGTGTACATTGCTTTTAATTTTTTTCTAAACGCATAACAAGTCAGAAAAACAAACTGTGGATATTTCCATTATTATATTTTACTTAGGCATTGCAAGTAAGTTGCATACTTTTATATTTTTTCATAGGTATCCGAGACTTGCTATATTTTTTAAAAATAATATTGAATTTGAACGCCCAATAAAAAATTCAAATTTCAATTTGAATTATCCAAGGATTTATGCTCTAATAGTATCGCACTGATATTTCCAATCTATTGATTTTCCCAATTGTACGTTATCCATTTTTTTGTGGCTGACAGTTCAAAGTGCTTGCCTAATCTCAAGAACAGGACTGTTTCTTTGTGGTCTGAGTTATCCTTTTCTTTTGCATTTGAAGAATGAAAATTTTGAGCGAAAACGGCTGAGGTTTTTCTTGCGGCAGAATTTATAATTTACACGCACACATATTTTGTACTTAATGGTACGAAATACGAAACAGACTTTCTGCGTAATACTACTAAAAGGTGAAAAGTCTAGAACGAATTGATAAGAAAACCTGACTGGTTTTTCTTTTATATTACTTACAAAACTTTGATTAAAACTCTTAATGGTTTTATTTACTTATAAATATTGCAAGGGAAGAAGACAAGACCTGAAAAAGCAACTGCAGACTATTTTAAGAAATACGGCATGATGAAATATAGCACGAATGCACAATTCAACACCGAAGTTAGGAAGTTATAATAAATGTTAAAACTAATAGACAAAGTACATGAGTGGTAAGTTAAATGCAAATTATCCAAGATTTGAGATGAGCAAGAACAGATAGTAAGTTTTTAAAACCTTTATATTCAAAACCACTTAAAGTCTAAAGCTAAGACTTAAATCCTAACTTAGTTGCACAAGGTGATGGAATGAATTACAGTTATAGGCCCCTGAGTTAAGAGATCTTAGAGGAGATTATAGTTAAGTGACGATATATTGGGAGTGGTAGAACAAACTACAAGTAACTCCATGAAAATAGAATTGATGAGAATGGTTGTGAGAGACACCGCAATAATTTGGTTGGTCTTCCATTATGTGCGTTAGTGGCAAATATTCAATTTTTTTTTCCTTAAAATTCGCGTACAACTTTGTACAAATCTGACTAAATTGACTGATTTCCTGAGGGTTCTATTCATTTCTTAAGTTCTAGGGTTCTTGGCAACATTTTCAAAAGCAAACTTCCACAGTTCAAAACGATTGTGCTTTATTTGTTTATTTACTTTCCAACAAGATGCCTCAGACTGTTGTCCCCCTACCGGAGATGAACCTTTTGAAAAAACCCTCTTCCTCTGTCCTGCCTTTTCTACGTTCTTCTCTTACGTTTTATCCAACTGTCCGTTTGATTTTCTCCGGTTGATCGTTTCGCCAGAACCCAAAAGTTAATTAATTTTCCGCATTTCCTAGTTTCTACATTTTCCACCACCGCAGTGTTAGCCTCCTTTCCAAACCTTTAATTGAAGGTTTTTTAACGAACAGACGGTTTTTTAGACTTTTTTCTCAAAAAATTTTCCAATTCTCTCCGACCTCCCGTCAACATCAGAATCTCCCAAAATGGACCATCTCCCATTTTCCTAAAAAGCTCTTGACCCTTTTGTCAAAATCAATACGTTTGATGAAAAGAGAAATCTTTGATTCAAACGTCTTCGAATTTATTTTAATCTTAATCTTTTACATTCCGGGAGGGATAAAGAGCGAGTTTCCGGTCTGATCACTGGAAATAAAAAGTGAAACACCCAAATGATCTCTTGGATCGCCAATTTGAAAGCTAGTTTTCTGTTAGGTCCCAGCCATTGAATTTCCCTTTACTGTGTGCCCTTAGTTTTTAATGACCTTTTCTCAGTGACCCTGAAAATGATGCTATTGAAAATCGCAATTTCCTTCTTAAATTGTTTAATTCTTACACAGAATTTATTTAGCAGACTAGGCAGAGTGTTTTCTACTTTCTACAGCAACTCACTGATGGCTCTCTAACCGGATGATCAAACTCTGTTCACTACAGTTCACTAAGACACAACAATTGACTCTCGTGTTTCATTTTTCGTTTTACTCCCTTATTTGTTGTTACTCTTTATTTACTTGTAGTAATTATTTCTTTCTTTACTGTAGTATGTTTCAGTTGACGGGTCAAATTGCACAAATTTGTAGTAATTTAGTAAATAACTACATTACATCTTTTGTCTTGTGATTATCAGTCACTAGGCAGTCACAAGATTGATTTGTAATTAACACCTGCTGTTTCATCAAAATGACAATAAACATGTGTATAATTCTTGCTGAATTTTTTAAATGGTACCCTTTCAGCTTCAGGCTCTGAACGGGGTTCATCTTTCCGTGAATAAATTTCAACTCACATCCGTCCATTCGGTTGCGTATAACAATTTAACCTCGACACGAGAGTCTGCTTCTCTTTTAATCCGATTAAACTGTCAGCAATTTCACAATACGCCTCGGTTGAGAGCCATAATTATAGAGCAAAATTAAAGTGTGTTTTTGTGAGCAATTAAAACCCAAACTCAAGGTGGTTCTACCATGAGAGAGGAATGGCTACATGCATAAGTCATCCTGTCGTGGCCACGATTTATAAGGACAGAGAATAAGTCTTTTTCTCACAGTTAATATCGAATCTCAAGGAAAAGTTCGCCTTCAGAAAGTTGTGCATATGTTTGTTTGTAAGTCAATTTTCAAAATGGCGGTAAGGTAATTTAGTACCACGAAGGTCTCAGTGAAAAGAAAAACAAGTGCAGAAATGCTTGAGAAAAGATACTGTAGAGAAAATAAAAAAAAATTATTAAAGAAAACAATAACTTAATTTCACATGCACAAAATCATAAAATGGCGGATGAACAAATCGAATTAAAGTAATTTCACATGATAAAATTTAGATCAAAATGATATTGTGGTCAGGCCTTTTGAAATAAAATTCAAAATAGAAGTATTCCAATTAATGCCAGGAGAACATCATCAACATAATACATATTCTCCCTTGTCTATTGCATATTCACTTTTATTCTTCTTTCTTTCTTATTATTCATTTTACTCATATTTTTCTTTTTGCCTTAACAATTTTTTTCTTTTGTTATTTATTTTTCGATCTATCCTTTGCATCATATCGCACTCCTCCTGAGGGACTCACGAACTCACTTTTAAAGATTACATTTATATAATTTCTAAACCGAAAATCGAAGTTTGTGTCTGTTGATATAAACTTAGACAAGAGTTCTCAATCAGAGTAAACTCACCAAAGCAAAATATTGATAAATAATAGTTGTAACAGTTGTTGCTATTACTTCTGCAATTTATTTGCCGTTATCGTTTGCTTCTGGTCATTCATCATCCTCCAGCATTACAATTAAAATCTGCTTAAGATGAGACTTTCATCTGACTCGTAGGAAAAAACATTTATCTTAACAGTTATATTTTGGTATAATTTCAATTTCACTTTATCTTACAGAGTTATTTTAAAATTTTAATTTATTTCACCACATCACAATTTCCTTCATTGTAACCCTTTTTGACCCTTTAAATCAACTCCAAAAACTTTAGTTTAATTTTGAGACGCTCTACTATATTGCCTCCTCCTCTTATACTTTTTTAAACTTTTGTAATTCCAAAAAAATTGTAGTCTGTTCTAAATCAAAATTTAAAAAACCATCCACTTCCTAGGTGCACCCTTTAAACTATAGTTCATGCCATTGCATTTCTAGTCACATGGCAAACATTACTTAAGAAATAGTGTTCTGCTTTAGTTTGAAAACACCTGTACGCCACAAAAACAATAATAAAACGATACAAGCTGCAGTAATTGAAAAAACGCAAGAACAATTCTAGTAATAACATTTGAAAACCGCAAAGGGACAAACAACCTTCTAGAGAAGCAATGTCTGACGGACAGGTACCACTCGTGTTTCATTTCTTACAAGGTTACTGCCACCATTGGTTTTCTTGTGAAAATATGCAGCAAAAGTTTTGACATTCCCATCGTACCTTGACAGTTTGTGGACTGCCGTGGGTGCGGGTTATTTAAGATCTCTCAATGGCAGAAGGGTAGAAATGACAAGGGCTTTATGAGCCAAAGGGAGGCAAAACTTTCCAGCTGGAAAGTTGGCATTGTGTGTTCGTCAAAACTAAAAGTTTTCTACAACATTTGTATACATCACCTTAATAGTCAAATCGACTAACACCGAAGAGTTTTGAAACACAACGGCAGAAGAGCCGTCAATTTGGTTTAATCAGACGGCCTGCTATTGCCACCAGCAAAGTTTGCGTTCTCATAAAAAAAAATCCAACTGCAAAATGACTAGCCGTTTGCTAAAGTATAATAAGTACGATAAGTTCATCTGGGAAATCTCCTGAAAAAATGAGTAGCCAGTGACTACTCGACGTATATACCATAGCATTTTAATTATACATATACATGTATGTGTGTGTTAAATTAAATTGTGAATGTAATGTTTGTTGAAGCAAATATGTGTCTTATTGCCTGAACTTATACAGCAATATACCTTTAGTTTTTAAGTTATTTTGGTTTCATAGCAGACGCCTTTTGGCTTTAACAAAACAATTAGTTTGAGCAAAGTAACCCCTTCTTGAAACTACAAAAAATCTATCTATAAAAAGGAAGAAAGAAATTCAGTGGGAGGAAATTAAATTTTACCAAGAAAAAAATTTCCCGAAAGGTTTCGAAAACAAATTGGGTTTTGGGTTTCCGGTTCGGACGCGCATTTCCGCCATTTTTTTCGATCTCATCCTCCGTTTTACTTCGTCTCATCGATCCCCTGCTCATCGGATGTTAAGTGTAGCAGAATATTTGCAATGGGCAAAAAAAGAACTTTTGTATATTAATAGAGATACCCTTTGGACGAATTTGCTTTTCATGAAAGTAACATAAAGCATAAAAAAAAGGTAAATGTGAACTTTAATGCTCACGATTCATAAAACCCGAGGGCTCAAACCCGGGGCCCTCAGGTATTTTGAAAAATTCTGTCGTGGAGTTAAGTTTCCCAATCAGAGCACAGAAAATTACGAAATAAAACTTATGATATTTTATCTGTACCAATTCTTTTGAATGACCTGCTTTATTTAATACTTTCAATTGAAACTGTCGATTGTACCCGACTTCAATAAAAAAATATGTCTCAAAAACACTTATTTGAGTTCACGAGGTTGACTTTTGTATTTTCGAACTGATAGAATGCACGTCTGTAAGGTTTCATAGTTTGAAATTCAACCGAGTAAATTTGAAACTCATCCACTTTAGTTTTAAATGTCCCCATTAAAAAGGGATCAGCTGAAGGTTGGTTCCTGTGATAAGATTTCCAGATGGAATGTTCCAGAGGATGAGAACTCTAAACTACATTGATCTGCGTTCTGATGATGGTGATGATAATAATGATTTTCCTTTTAAAGTGAAAAAGAGTTTCTCTTACCAGAAAACCAGAGTTTCTCTCCCTCGCTACAGCGTATTGAACAAATGAATAGAAAACCGCTTATTCTCATTTATAGTTAACGAAGTAATAAATGAAAGATGATGGCCTCCTCTAATTGCACCATTTTGAATGTTTCGTTCGAATAGGCAAAGCTCCTTTAATAGAAAACCTAGTTTGTTTTATTGCAGTTTTAAAACCTTTTGTTGGTGTTCACTGCTTCACAGTGAAAGGCACAATAACCATTACAAAAAAAAATAAATCAAGGAGGGACACATTTAAGAAACATTTGCGGTCAGTTTTATTGAAAAGCTCGCATGCAGAGGACAACTATTTCAGGAATATGAAAATCATTAACAGAAAAGCTACACTCTTCTACAACTGCAGTTTGCTTAATATCCAGCTGAAAGTATGTCATTTAGGTTTTTAGACGTGACAAAATATAAAACAGTAAATAGACCTTAAAGAAAGTCATTGCAGGAGAAAGGACACCTAAAAACAAACTGACCACAAAGCAGAGTAAGGGAAACAAGAGAATAATGAAAACCTATTGTAAAAAACATGAAAATAAGAAACTATACGTAACCGTACTAGGAAAGTACGTAACATGTTCCTCTCTAATGTATCTTCTTTTTTCATAAACATGTGCGCTTAAACAAATAAATAAATAAATGAAAATGAATTTTTTCAGACATCCGACCTATGGCCAGGTGGTATCCATATTTCTCTTAATACATTTATGTTTCATACATTTTAGTGAAAGTTATGTCGAAGTCAAAAACAAAGTTACATTCCTATAAATCAGACTGTATTATGATTCACTCCAAAAAAGTGAGCTAAACAGCAAGGGAAAGAATCAGTCATGAGTTGAGTAACAGTAGCAGTTGTTGATTCAGAAGAAAAAAATAAAAAGAATTTAAAATAATTCAATTAGAAACTAAGTAAGTACATTCCTACATTAATCGGTACAAGTGGATGAAAAAGGTTAGCATTCGTTGGACACTTCAACTGAATGTCGGAGGGTAAAACAACTTGGTCTTTAATTAAAAAATGTGAAGGCAACTGCAAGAAACTGCAAGTTAGACCATTCCAAAACAAGAGTATACATAAATAACATCAAACACGAATGGCAATCCTAATGAATAAACTACAATAAAGCATAGGCTTTCTAGGAACAATTCTATTCAAATGAACAGGCGATGAAAGAATATTCGCAATGGTGTAAGAAGGGCACATAAAGTTTAAATAAAAGCTTATAAGCCACCCCCTTAATAATAGCATTTAATACCATTAACAGTAATTGTAGCTTAGTAATAAACCAAGAGGAAAATACAAAAATTTCTAAATAAAATCTCATTACCTTGTTTGCAGAACTGCACTATACTGCTGTATTATAGAAATTCTAATTTACACACATACACTTTCAGTGTAAAGATGAATATTTTTTAAAAGTAGGCTAGCTAGAGCCCATTACTATTTTTTCCATTAAGTAAGGTTCAGCAGTTTGGTCTTTGTTTTTACTGTTCCAAAAAAGGATTTAATTTATTTCCTGGTCATCGTCCTCAGGTAAACAAATGTCCCAGAGGATGTGAAGGTGTAAGGGAGGGTTGTTCCGTGATCGTAACCATCCAAAGAGATGACAAAGCAAACTTCATCAGTTTGCAGAACAAATTAGCCAGGAGATTAAATGGCGACTGATGACCGAACGTGATTTTCTGCTTTTCACTAGTTGAGAAACAAAGATTCCTTTCTACATACTTACAATATATACGCCATATAGGTAGAATAAAAAACATATTCTTTTAATGTGATGAACAGTCGTGTTGATACCACACGAGAGGATTTTTCTGCTTTCATAAGACCTTCAAACAATCGATGCTACTTATTGTTTATAAATTAAAATAAAAGCAAATTTGACTAAATAACAACACAAATATTTATAATTATAAATGTAGACAACTTTTCTCCTAGTACTTCTAGCTTCCACTCGTTTTCTTTTTTTCATTGATATTTTTATGCGCAATTTCTGTTGTTTTTATTAGTTTTCTTGCTAAGGTCTTTTGCTACGTTCTTTGTTGAAGTTTCTCTGCAAAAATTATTAAAACCATGCCACGCAATAGTTCTATGTCAAAAGTTTTTTCTCATTCTTTTATTTTCTAAGTTAATGGACGACAACGTGAGTATTGCATTTTTTTTATCTCATAGGCAGTTGTAACAGAATACCTTTGATGTACAGGGTAATGCATGTTTTGCCATGACCTCTCCATGACTTTCCAACGTTATCCAGGGCGAATGCTTCCGAATGTAACCAAATTGGGTCATTAAAATTTGAATCCTTTTCCTATTTCCGCTCGGTTTTCATGACATACCATAAAAATAGTAAAGAATTATATCATGCAATGACAACACGAGGTGATGTGCGTCGGAAGGTACGGAAAAATGTTTTGGCCTACATTTATCATCCCTCCACCAAATTATTTTCAGAAATTTTCCAAAAGAAAGAACGGCTTGTTCCTTACCACAACAGTAAAATCAAATATTGTATGAGTTCATTGTATAACTGAATTTCAGTTCCTGACCGGCACTAACATGTTAGTGACAGCAGTTTCTGAAGGGCATTTTGTATGGAAAGGTCTTGCTTTTTCACCTCTGAGTCTCTCAGTTTGTTTTCACTGCTGAGAACTCTCTTAGTTTTTACTGACCTTAGTTGCGTCATGAGGTCATGAGGACATGACCTGTTCATCTCCACGGGTTACCGACTGCCTAACGTCTTCCACTTGATCTTCATTTGCTCTATCTCGAATGTGGTTATTTTTGTTCATGTCTGACTTTAAGTTTCTTTCTCTCTTCTCGCTTACTCAAATTTATGTTGTTTCTCATACTGTATAATGCAGCAATCAATATCTTTTAAATGTTTCCACTTTGTTGAAACTAATTTAAATAAATTTAATTAATCACTAACACGTATTTTGTACACGAAGAGCAATGTTCTTATCACTTGATTTGTATTTTTTGTTTTTACGAATACTTTAGCTTATTCACATTGAAATCAAATCAAACTACTACAACTCCCACGATGCTTCGTAACAATCCAAAATTGTGTTCTCTTTCTCCTCCAACACATCCACCCCGGGCAAATCTTGTGCTCCCACCCCAATTCTAGGTTTTCAAAACAAATTGTTTCTGATGCCATTCTGTATTGAATCTATTTTACATAAATATACTTTGTTATTTAGAAACAACTGTTAGAGGTAATTGGAAAGCAATTGAAAGATTCGAGAACGGAAATTTGAGAAAAACGAATACGAGAAGAATATGAGAAGACCGGGAAGCCTGGAAAACAAGTTCTTTCCAAAGAAACAAGAAAAATTCTAGAAGTAAATGAAGGAAAGTTTTGGCGACGTCCCGACTTTTTTTTTAAAAGAAATATAGAGAATTTGGAAATGAGTTAAATTTTCAAAGTAAACGACTGCAAAATCTAACAGAACAAATACACCGAACACATAAATTGCCCTACGTCCTATTTATAGTTATAATTGGATCGACCTAGGGAAATGAAGACCAGGTAGAAGAAGATTAACTCAGTTGGATTGTGTGCGGCTTACCAAATCTCTTGACCAAATCTCAGTGGTGATGATTAGTGGATAAGCCACTAAAGGTATATTTTCTGTAGGGTGAAAATATCCCCAGGTGGAATACGGTTCAAACCAAGCCTCAGAGGAACCCTCAATCTCTCCATATCTAAAGGAAGAATATTCGGAGGAAGCGTGCCACACAGTATTTAAATGTGAAAAATAAAATTTAAAAAAAAAAAAAAGAAAAAGAAAAAAAAACAAAAAAAAAAAAAAAAAAAAAAAAAAAATACACTATTTTGGCAATAGCGTACTTTTGTACCAACAAACGGAAGTCGAGTGACAATCTTTTTTGACTTCTGCAAATTCGCATTTGTACTCTAAAGAAAAAATTTCCCGAGTTCTTTTGTCGTTCAAAGGAATTAAATTGTGTGGAAAAAAGCGGAAATGAAAATTTTCAAAACTATTTTTTTCGGGACAATAGAATTTTTTGAAATTTAACGACAGACGTCCTTGATCCGAGCCGAACAGAATTCTTATATCAACTCGCAGCTTGAACATCAAAATAATATTTAATTGTATACATGTGACAATGCTCAGAAAATACATTTTTCTAATTATCAATATTTGATAATTATGAAATTGTTTTTGTAAGGTACAATAATTTTTCAAAATTGGAAACTACATAAAACTACTGTGATTGACTGACAAATTTATGTATCTTAGTAAAAAAAAACATTACGAATTATTCAACTGAACATTAAAATTACAAAAAATACATTATACATAAATTTTTTGTAGTACCTTCAAATATGTCCTTGTGATTCCCATTATCAAAAGTTCACGTTTTTGGAGGACATCAAGACAGCAGATAGCTAACAATGACATCTTTATTTCTAAAGAAATTGAGTTCAGAGCCTTTATAAATTCCTGTTTACCAGTCGAACGATAATTTTCCTGTCAGGCGTCATTTTTCTCAATCACGAAAACCGCTTCACCTCAAAATGCGTTAACCCAAAAGTTGAACGTGGAAGGGTTCGTTATTTCGGGAGGTTTTGAAATAAATAAATTATGCCACGACCTTGTAACCATTTTCTGCCGAGGCCCGGAATTTGATCGAAAGTAAAAAAGCCAAAACAAAAATATAAAGTCGTGCAACTGCATTGATTTATGGTTGGATTAGCATTAGACACGATCAAGCAAATATTATATAAAATTAAAATTGTTCAGTAACCCAAAATTCACGTTGAATTAGTGGCCTTGTGACTGCTCCAACTGAATTATATTAATAAAATAATTATATAAAACCAAAATTGCAAAGATATAAAACAATGTATGTAACCAAATAGAAAACGATTAGTTTCCTCATAGTGATACATTTAATGTAAATTTATAAGTGACACTGGCAGAATCTAAGTATTTTTAAGCATAAAAATGTATTCCGATAAATGTTATTTTTCTCAAATACACACTAAACAGACTGAAACTTGTTCTGAACCAAAAAGAAGTGCTGCATGCAAAACGCACCTTAAAAATTCTCAAGGCCGATAAAAAATACTACTATCGGAAAAATTTAAATTTTGATTTTGAAATCGGAAATTTAATTCACGTTCCCAATAATAATGAAAGGTGTATAGAAACCAACAGGCAAAATATACAGATTGAACCTGTCTATTTGATGGTCTCTAGCATCGCATGACAAATTGAGGCTGAATAAAACCTCATCTTTAACTGATCTTCCAAAAAGGAAAATAACAAGAAATTAATTAATAAATTGTAATAAGTCAATCTCTAATCGAAGACCTTCGAGGGTCTTAAAATATATAATAACGCCTGTGAGCACTCCTATTGCTCTGCTTTATATTCAAAGACTCGATTTATCTGTGAAGCAGATCCCGGATGAGAAATTTTTACTGTTTGCCCGAATACAGAGAGACAGCGTTCTGAATTCTGAACAGTTCTACTTTTCGTCTTCCCTCATTTGGGGTCAGCAACGGATCAAAATAAAGATCATCACCGGCTCCTTTCTCGTACAACATTCGCCTAAAGAAGATGAAGTGTATTGAATGAAATATAAAGGCTATGTTTTTCAATTTGTAGGACACATTTGGAAATACTAAGTCAAATGTTTAACGATTGTACCGTTTTAAAGATGTTTAATATCAATCATCTGGTTTTCTTTCTCCCTGCTTAAAGCAAATTCAAAGAACCGACAGAATCATTACCTTCCAATTTACTTGGGCCTTGGCCTCGTACTGGTTTTAGTATAATTATATATTTTACATTAATACATAAACCCCAGAACATAAGTGATATACGCATTGCAGATGTATTTACTTCATCGGTTCATGTCGTTCCATCTGGTAACACTCCGAAAAACGTTTTCCAGAGTAAAAACCATAGCCACACTATTTCGATTGTATTTGGGCAGTGGATGTGACACCGCAGATAATACGCAAAAAGCCTCACTTTGTTTGAGTCCAAAAACTGAATTGTCAGCTGGTTTTTCAACTTGGTGATCTGTTGTCACTCTCTCAATTATAGTGGTGAAACCTACTTTTTGCACCCAAATTTTTATTGAAAAATTCAAGCGATTGAGCTGTCGGCCACATTCGAACATGTTCTGAACCAGCATTGTTTGTCCATAACAATAAACCTCCTCTTTTTTGTCTTTCCATTTTTCTTTCCCTCTACCTATCTATTACTCGTACTCTCACCTCATTGAAATCGACGTTTTATAGATTAGTACTCCCTGACATAATCAACCTTCCTAATCTTCTCTTTTTTCTTCTGCATCACTTCCTTTTGTTCCTTCATGTCTCTCTCTCTCTCTCTCTCTCTCTTATATTTATTTGTTTCATCACTTTTTTTATAGTAACTTGTTTACTACTTCTTCTGCACCCCTCACAATTTTTGTTTTACGTCGCTATACGTCATTTATGTATTTAAAAATAAATCCCATTATTCATTCAACTCTTTCGTCATTTTCATCTCATCTTCATTACTCTTGAATTTTGTCGTGATTCATACACTAGGTTGCCTTCCGTTACCTCCAACTGAACGAGCTTATTATGCCCCTTTAATTAACCGCATTGTCACCATCATATAAATTCCATCTAACGCTCGGAGTAATTATACTTAATAGTCTACTTATTTTGATAATATTTAAATTCATTATGTATTTGTCTAATAAATTTTTTGTTCCTCCTCAATCATAACTCTTGGGTGGTAATCGGTTAAAATTTTATTAAAATCAATGGGTTACATATACTGACGGCACACCAGTGAATTACAACAAAGTCAAGAAAAATTGAAATTGGGAACATTAATTTTAGGAGTTCCAATTTTTGCCTGTAACTGGTGTAACAATTACCACTCAGTTTCCGAATTTTACAACTTTTGCATTGCCTTTTTTCTAATAGATTGAAACGTTATATTTGCAAAGTTTTCAGTATAACACCGAAGACTTGCATAAAAATTACGTTATCGTCCTTCACATTCTATAAAATTTTATTTTTCTACTTGTCACATAATTAAGTAAATCTCTTCTTCTTTTAATTTGCTGTAAGAGATTCTTTGCTTGCTTGATTTTTCAATTTCTTAATGCTCTGCTTTCCAATTTCAATTTGATTCTATTTGAACACGGTTCTTTCATTTAGTTCTTTTTGTTTGAAGATACCTTTCAGACTTTCACTAAGTTATCCTGTTTAGTTTTTTAACATTTGGTTCTTTTTGCTTCGTTGCTTAAAGGACATGGCACAAGGAGCATATGTAACATTATAAAGCATTTTACGACATTATACGGTACTTGTGAATTGAGCACTAATTATAAAGGTGAGTATAAATGTGAATTTGCAAAAATAAAAATAGCTAGAATAAGGAACACAATCCTCTTAAATAATTTTACACATTCAATTTTGAGCTCTAATATTTTAATTAATTTGTTATACACTAATTCAGATAATTCAACATATTTTTCAGTAAAATTAGAAACAACTAGATTATGGTAATTAATGTTAATCCTGAAGCTATTCATTCCTCCTACACTGAACCGATTACTAATTCATTTATTGTGAAAGTAAAATTGCTATTCAGAGAGAAAATGGAAACAAAATAATTGAAAATAGACTCACCGTTTTTGTGTCATCTTTCTATGATCATTCTCAAATAAAAATCCAAATTTTTTAATGACCTTGACCGGTCATTTCCGAGAAAGAATATCTAAAAAACCAAAACATGGAAACGAAGCAGACTCAATCAATAAACTTGATTTTAATATATATGTACAATAACTTTAGTAAATAACGAGATTAAAAATGAAAATGACAAACGAAAACCGACAAGTGTGGACTGAGAAAAACAAAAAACACAACTCACGAAACAAGCCAAACTTAATGAATCAAATTTTTGTTTCACTTTTTTATACCGACAATTCTGGTAATATTTCAGAAAATAATATTATGTAATTTTTCAATTAATGACATAGTGGCTTATGTAATCCAGTCTGATGTTGAAAATTTAAAAGCGTAGAGTTTCTAAAATGTGCATCCCATGTTTATTTAACACTTTTTTTAATAGGTGTATTATCACACATTGGCAGTAAATTCAAACCAACTTTGCACTCAAACACTACACACATACATACATAAATACACTGCCGCTGAAACGATAGTCGTAAAAACTTTACAAACTTTTCTTTATTGCAGTTACTATCGAAAGTTTTAAGATTTAAGAAATCCGCTAAATTTATTCCTTGCTACCTCCACTTTATCCTATTGTTTTACTATCAATCCGTAATTTTCCAGTATTTATATACCTAATTATATATTTATATCCTTTGGTTTAAGCGTAAAACGTAAGTCCCGTGCACTCCAGTTGGTGTCCTACACCGCACTGGAGAGGAGTCCACCACCCTGGAGCTGCTTAACCTGGACGAAAGTATTGGTTTTCCCGGAGCAATCCCAAAGCGCATGCACCGTCTGGAGGAAAACAGATTCCAGGACTCTACATATGTATTTATGTCTATTTACATGTGTGTGTGAGCTGATAATATTAATACTTGGAACAGTAGTTCCTAACATGAAAATTCCCATCGTGTTCTCGTGCTCCCGCTTAATTAAAAATTCTGTTTTAATTACTTTATGAAATACAATATCTTCCGAAATCATTGATCCATAAATACATAATTTAAAACTTGCGGTAAAGGTAATAATTAGCTATGATTAAGCCTAGTAATATTCTTGGTTGTATCGGACACCAATTTTGTTACTTTCATATACTTTTCTAAAAAAATTTATTTTTCTGCTAACATGTTTCTACAAAAATTGGAGGAAAGTAACATTCAAAAATCAGCAAGTCTTGCTTATGTAATAGTATATAATAGTTTTTGTAGTAATATGTGGTACGATTTGATATTTGCAACAATACAAAAAAGATTTGGTTCTGCTTAGAATCATATTCTTGTTTTTGAATTCTTTATTATTTTTTTGTTTATTTTTTTTCTAAAAAATGTACATAAATAAAGTGCTTATATTGAATGATTGAAATGGATAAATTATTATATTAAATTAATGTCGCAAGGTATGTTTATCTGACACCGTCTATTTATTTACGCTCTTTCACTTGTCGTCTGCACATGTAACACAGTAGGCTTTTCTACGAGGCATATTTGCCAGACCAACCTAGACACTCTATGGGATTTCAACTTCTATTATTTCAACAGTTTTTATAAAAGGTTTTAATTTGTAAATCTAATCCTTAATTACGGATAAAATATACATAATAGACTCTGAATGTGTGTTCATAAAATATAAGGCATAAAAAAGTCAAAATAAAACGGAAATGTGCCCCATGATGTTAATTGTGAACAAGAGATGTTGGACGGCGACAGAACTTCATTTTCTCACTCTCAAAGTGAAGGAAAAGCATGTTGTAGAAGTACCGTAACCTTCTAAATAATCAAAAATTGCGACAGGACGGAAAACGATCGATTTTCAACTCAAACAGTCAAACATTGATTGAAAAAGTTTGAAATTGGCCAATTTAAGGGAAAAATGGAATAGAACAACGAGGGTGAATCTGCCGCCGGGTATCTAGTTAATTCAATAAGGCAAGGTAACTGGAAGACGAAGGAAACCAATGATTATTTAATGTCAGTTACGTACTTGTAGAGTTAGGTGATGAAAGCAGTAGAGCAAACTAAAGCCTAGGTAGACTTTAACACAGTGAGGTCTTCTCACTTACCATGAGTGAACGCGACCAAAAAATAAGAAAACTCCTATCAAGCAGTAGGTAATGAGGGAAAGTTGGACGACATTCAAAGGTAATGGCGCAGAATAATTTTCTATAATAAAAGAAAACTCAGCGGAATTTGGCTAGTTAAAGAAATGAAAGTTTTCTTTTGCTTCTTTGCAAAAATTAGACTCATTCCTTCCATACATAACGATATAATTTCAATAGCAGAAAAAGTAATGATAGGTTATCAGAGCGGCTGCCGTTTCATTTTCGTTAAGTTTTCGAATATTTCCGTCAGTCAGGCATTTCCGTACCAAATGAAAGTGAAAAATTTTCAAAACTGATACTTTTCCTTTTATGATTCAAGTTTTGACAATCGCTCATGTTTTTTTTCATAGTAATGGTTTTAGCATTTATAAACCTTTGTAATGCTCTTTCATTAGTATATTACTCTTGAATATTTGTAGATATTTCATCTGTTCCAGGCGACATGAGACTGACCTTCTTCAAAATTGCATGTAATTAATAAAAAACATGGTAAAATTTTATGAATTTTTTGAGAAGAGAAAAGGGATGCGGCTTGCGTTGCTCCTGCTGATAGCATCGATTGAACGTAGACGTACCGGATTAGCGGAATTTCCACCAACCAGGCTATTTAACGGTCGCAATATTACTATTCTGATAATAGAATACTAAAAGAATTTCTGTGCTTAACTATTTCAATGGTATTATTGTCGGAGACCATCTCCTTTGGCACAAGACGAAGCTGTGTTAAAATATAAACACTCCTTATTTTTATCCGTCGTGGTGTTTTGTCTTTGTCTCATACCTCAATGCACACCATAAAAAGGCTCTCACAAACTCAGAGGCGGAATCAAAACCTATTGAGTTTCTTTTCAAGCATCGCAGTTACACAAATTATTGTTTTTTGATACATTCCAAATGTTTCACTTGTAGTAGTTTAGTCATCGTATTCTATTCCCCACGATATTATCACGGTTTATCCATCGCCCATTTCATAAGTTATAAGTTATTCCTCTTTTTTATTAAATAATACGTAGATATTCCCTTTCTCAAGTGTAAATAAACGAATATTTTGAGGTCGTGGCAAATCCTAAACCTTTGTAGAGAGTCTTTTGAAAAAGGATGCTCGCATTCTTTCGTCGCACACTATAAGCACGTCACATATCCGCTGGGCCCAAAGCTTGAAAAATTCCTCACGGAACAAAGACAGATGAACCGAAACTAGCAGGAGCAGAGAAACAAGAAGAGAAAATGACATATTCTGAACTTTGTCTAATGATCTAATAACTTTTTGGAGCTAAGAGCCATAGGCAAAATTTCTGTTTAAATTATCTTGCCGAGTTAATGAAGGCATTTTTTTAAATATTAATAAAGGCTATGATGGTAATTTAAATTACTATCTGAGTTAATTAACCACTCTCGTGGGAACCCATCTGAGATTTTCATTTGTCGAATTTTCTTCTACAAAAGCTACGAAACCGACACGCCCTGGTCAACACGTTATTTGTCCATTTGACCTCTCTTTTATGGCACTGCAATTAACATTTGTTAAAATTACAGGTATCACATTGAATCGGTCGATCATGTACACCTAGTGTTACCTAGAACGACTGTTTTCTCTCCACTGTTTGCTTTTGGCATATTTGACATAATGGCAATATTTCTGGTTTCATTTATTGCATGAGTTTTGTTAACTTCAATCATTACTTTAACATTTCAACGAATATCACTATGTAAACACCATTACAATAAAAAATATTTATTACCCTACGTGGAATGAATGTGGATTATTATTATTTCAATTTATTTTATATTTTATGTATCTCTTAGATCTGTCAACTAGCCCGACAACCGTGTCGTAACCTATTAAAACTATAGATGCTCAATTTGAACTTAATTAAAATAGACGCTTCGTTTTCATGCCGTTATTAACTGGCACTTGAACCCTTAATAAAGGGATTTACCAGCTGTTCACTTAAAATGTCGCTTCGGATTTTTATAATGTTAATCTGTCCCGCTAAAATCTCTCTTATGGTCTCTCTTCTCTACTTCTCCCAAACAGTCTTTGTACTCTCAATTTTGTTGACCTAAGTCTAGGGATCAAACAATATCAGATTAACTTTATCTGGATCCATAAATTCAATAAAAATTTGTTTTGAACGGTTAATCAAATAAAATGGGATTGAGAAGTGGATAATAAATTTAGTATAAAATGAATTTTTTATTCAATACTGAAGAATAGAATGAACAGATAAAAAATGCCAAAAGGTGAATGACAAGGAGAAGAGAGATAGAAAGGAGTTAAAGTTATTTAAAGAAGCCAACAAGACAGGGATGAAGATAAAAGTTTTCAGAAATAACTAGACCGGTTTCCGTTCGGGTTTCAGATTTAATCTCAAGATAGACTATGACGAACTTTGCAACCAGAAAGAGAGAATGAAAGAACAAGAAATGTAGTAAATATTAAAATCGTTATTAAAAAAACTGTTACCTGTCGGGTGGTCAGGTTGTATTTAACAGACGGATAGTAGGATAAAAATCAAATTAGGAAAATTAAATTAAATATCAAGGCAAGAATAAAACTCAGAAAGCGCGTGAAAATATATATAAAGGAGTAACTAAAAATAGTACAATAAACGACAAATAAATGAACCTAAATGATGTAAGAAAAGAAAATAAGTAATTGAAAGAATAGCACGTCTGCAACTTAAAGTTTCAGGGCAATGTAGCCAATTTAAATGAAATACAGACGAAAACGTTTTTTTCAGGCACTGTAGGCTTTCAACAAAATCTTGAATAAAAAGGGAATGCTTATGTTCTATAAATATTAAATAAATAAAACCAGTTATATTAGAGTAACAAGTCACCATCACGAGTAAGTTTCAATACAATTAAATTTTAAGCACTGTCGGTAGTTAGTCACTTTAATATTATTATTTATTAATGCAAATTAATACTACTGTAAAAATTTCAGAGTTTAATTTGCAATGCACCCCACTATGTATTCTTCAATGTATTCTTAATGGCCAACTATTTAACTACTTTTCAGAAAGTAAGTAAATTTTTGTAACACATCGCCCATTAGGAGCCTTAATTACTTCTATTTATTAAACTTTAGAGAAAGTTTTCATGTGTTAGGGTTGAGAGAGTATTAATTAGGTGAAGTTGTACCACAAAATGGTCATCAGTAGAGACTCATAATCGAGAAAACCACTCTCGAATGATCGTCTTCCTTATGTAAACTACTATTTCATCATTTTCGGGAAGAAAGACGTTGAATCGTAAAATATCTTGGTATATTTCTTTAGAAATACAGACGACTACTGTTTTACCTTTTTTATAACAAGTGAATTTACCAGTTTTTTAAAAGTATATTACATTAGATGACACTTGCGTTTTCTTCGACTTGTTGATACCTTCAGCTCTTACTATGTTCTACTACATCAAATATTTTACAGTTAAGTCCTCCGAGAGGATTTTTAAGGACTCGCTAAAAATTGTTAACACGTTTTGAAAGGACCGCATTCCTCGGTCTAAGCTACTTCTCATTTACTTTTTCACTGTCTTTGTATGTTTCAGTTCATTCGGTGGAAAGTATTATAACGTTCCATTTATCTTAATAATATTCCCTGTTACAGTGAAAAGAAATTGCTTCATCAAATTGTAGTGCACTCCTAAAAGTTTTACCAATAGTGGTGTTAACTGGAGTGGTGTGGAGAAAGCTACTTTGTGTGTCATTTTTCTGTTTACCTAGCCCTAAATACGTACCCGTTATTGAGCCGTCTTTATTTTAAGCTATAATTTGTAATTACAGAAAAATATGTCGTCAGTTACCCTTACCTTCAAAGATGAAATGCTTCGTTTCAGGCAAAACATGAAACTTTCATATCTAAGTATGCAATACTTGCTTAACTGCAGCTACTCTACTTTATTTTGTAGTAGCCATATCTCAGGGGGTTTTACTTCTATTAAATAATTGTTATATTCAAATTGCAAGGGAACATGAATTATTACATTATTATTATATCTAGGTTTCACTTGATCATTTGTTACATTTATTTCCTTACAATGTATTAGTTATTTTTAAACCTGTTCAAACAGGATTTTCTTAAACATAAACAAGACTAGTCTTTTTTTGTGCAGGTTATTCGGTAAGATTAAACTTTCCAACATTTCAGCGATGGTGCTTCCGGTCATTTAGGTCTTCCCTTTTTTTAACAGAGTTAATTAGTCTTCATTAAACCTTCATCCTATCTATGTTAAATCATTAACCTTTTTCTGTGTTTCCCACCCTTCTTTCTCCTCACATTTAAAGATAAAACACACTCTCCTTTCCCTTTTCTCGCTTATCGTGGTCATTTGTAACTTCCTCTGCTTGCTACGGTTTCCGATTCTTCTGCCACTTTGGTGCCCGCTTTCAAAACCTACAATTTTACCTTTTAATTTACATTTAAGGGAATATCTATTATAATTATTATTAGAGAAAATGGCGTATTTCATACCGGTTTTCTGCCCTTCTTCACCTTCGGGAAATCTACTTCGTTAAAAATAGAACGAGACGTTCTGTCATTTTCATCAGCCATCCACTTATCATCGCTTGAAAACACACTCTCATTTCTCGACTTCATTTCCAACGTTCTCTTTCTATAAACTCTATCCTCTAGTTCGTGTGGTTTACTCTCATTACTCGTTTATTGCAACATTCATTCCTAAATCAGAGAAAAGGGAGACTAATCCCCGTCACGGTACTCAAGGTGCGCTTCAAGCTGGTATTCATCCAATACCGAAAGATGAGTTTCTCTTTTGCCGTGCTTCACATATTTTCGATTAACTAATAAAATTAAATAATGTAAAGCGAAACACAACGGAATGAAAATATTGTTCGTACATTATGAACGATCAAGAAATTGGTTTCAAAATACTTCCACAATTGTTAACCAATTGAATCAACAAAATATTTTTCCAATTTATTAATTACTCTGATATTGTACTAGAACACTTGACTTGTATTTGACAATTAAAATTTTAACAATTTTTATAAAAATTATATATAAATTATGGTGTTACTAATAAACAAGGTAAACGCTCAAATTAGAACACGTTGATCAATTCAGTTTAAAGATATAGTAATAAAATAATATGATGTAAAGTAATAATAATAAATAAAATTTTAGGATAAAGATCACATTCGAGATAGAAAGAGAGAGAGAGAGAAAAGGAACGAGTGTTGAATTTCTATTTAAATAATTAAAAATATTGCGTGCATTTAGACCGCCATTTCCTGTCTTGATAAACAAGAAAACGTAAATAAATTAAATAAATTGCTCAATTAGCATAAAAAAATTAAAATTTTACCAAATTGAACCACCGGATGTGTACATTTACAGCATTTTCGTTATAAAATTAAGTGAATCAGGTGAATCAGGTGAATCTTATCAGTGGTTGCCGTATAAGAAGCCATTTTTAAGCCACTAACTGGTCCACTTAGATTGCACTCACTCACGAAACTGTTTCGTGAGGGGCTTAAAATATGGAAAATCTCCTTTCAAATCGTAGATTCTAGTCCCGCACGGATCTATTACATATAGAAATGCTTTAATAACTTCATTAAAAAGTAAACTTGGGTCAATGTTCATGAAGCAGTAACATTTCTTGTGATCATGGAAGCAATCGATAAGAAAACATTATCTAATGTTTGTGATCTCACAATTCTGTTAAACAACCACCAACCACAAATAAAAAAAAGAATTTGATAAATTTACACAAAGCTTGAGCTTTGAAACCAAGTATAGATGAGGAATCGAGGTCAAAGGATTCCTAGAAGAAATTCGAATAAAACATTTAAAAGAATCTGATAAAAACTATTGAAATTTTCAAGAATTGACCAATTTGGGTCGTTTGAAAGCGACAAAGTCGATCGACAAACCTCATTGCCGGCGTTAATACGATAATACTATTTACATCAGTTGGCTTTAGAGTGGATACATTGAGATGCGTTGTAAGTTGCTAAAGCTCCTACTTTTCAGGGCAGCTTACAACATCCAAAGTTAAAAAGGATTTTGGAAATCCGTTTTTCGGTTAATGTCTAGATTACACGTGGAATTACTCGTTCTTGTTCTCAAAATCTAAAAATCATCTTAACCATTTGAAACGTTATTTTAGAAAACCATTGATCCGGGAAATTCCACATGAAAAACGGAAAATTTTGAGAACTAAAACGATTGAAAAAGGATCGATTTTAGTTCTTCTGCGGTAGGAAACCTAGAAAAAGTGACAAAAATAGGCACTCAAGTGACACGATGTAAAATACTAAATCGTCAATACAGTTTTTAAGACACTGGAAGTAATTAAATTAAAAATTCCAACAATACCTGAAAACCGAAAATCTGAAAAAAATCAGAATTTCAAGTGGAACATAAAAATTAGTCCGTCAATGCATGACAGGAAAACTGGGTGTTACAGACATGGGGTGTCTCGACAACTCAAGTTGAGAACATCAACTCGAAGTTCCGCTTTTGAAAATAACCGCTTGAACGCCAATATACGGTAATTACACTAGTCAATGTCGACTCTCCTCGCAAGACGCTGGGTCTGCTTTTTGTATAGATATATATATACCGAAATTAAAATCACAACTTAAAACCTGTAACCTGGATTTAAGTACAAAAATAAAAAAACATGAAGTTTAGAGGGGAGGGGAACTAAGAGTACAAACGAAATTGGAAGGGACGTGGTATTTATACAGGCCCCAATATATTGAAAATATAGGAATCAAAATTACTAGCAAGCAAATCTGAATGAAATGTGAAATGCAAGAAGCCGACAATTTATGACATGAAGAAGCATTCTTATCTTTCGTCCCAATTTAAATATTTTTGTTGATACATGACAAAAAAAGTCCAAATGAAATACAGATACAAGGCAACTCAGTGCTAAGGCACCCCAAGACACAAGAAAAAAATTCACGCCGGAACATCTGACGTCAGATGTGGGAACAGTGTCCCAGTCAATGAGTCACTGCGTCTAAGAGCTAGAATTGTGAAATAGGAAAACGTAAACTTTTTGCGATTAATAATTACACGATAGCACAAAAAATAGGAAAGCAAAAGGAGGTTTTCGTTCACGAGCAGTACCAGTAGCAGTTGATACTTTTACAAAAAAGAAGCGTCTCACCTTTTGTCCTCATTGATTCAATTTGATTGTCGCTCCTTAACGTTTCCGCGTAATTACTATCACTGTCTATATGGTGATCTTCCGTTAAATAGTCACCTTAGAGATAATATAAGTCGTTACACTTTTGTTAACCCCTGTAATAAATATTCGCCCGTTAGTAGTCGCGGGTTCCTGTTCCCAGGAACGGTAGAAAACACTTTTGGAAATGAAAAATTCACAAGACAAAAATACGCGTGCAAAAAAACCGTTTTTTTAAGAGTAATTTGCAAGTACGAAAATTTTCCCTGCACTTCTGTTGGCACTACCGAGCTGCCTACAACGACTGTAACGAAATATCCCAAAAAGTTGACATTTTTCGTTCGCCCCGACTCTCTTATTTGTTTCCAGGAGGGGGAACTAGAAAAAATGGACGGTTTAAAATCTTCGAACAAGCAGCACATCAAAGGAAAAAAGCGGAAAATCTCGCACCGAACGAAATCATTTTCCGAGAAAACCGATATGAATGCCAAAATCACAAATTGTCAAGGAATAATTCAGAAAATCAATGGCGGACGACAATCCGTGAGTTTTGACAAAATTTTTGACCGCTTTTCCACTCCTTTCCCTGCTTACCTGAAAGACCCATTATTCTGACTCTGACGCTGTCTTTTCAGGTTTTTCAGTTTCAGATTTTTCTTTTTTATCTCCGCACGACCGAAAATTACTTATCAGGGGACAAAAAATATTAGTCTTTTTTTATTTTGCGAATCAGAGAAGACTTTTATACTCCTGAGGTGCATTTTGTTTCAAACTGAAGTGTTTCTTTTTTTTATTTTAAATAACATTGAAAAAAGCTAATTTGTGTGCGTTGATTTGTCCTCGTCTGACAGTCACTCTTATCTAACGACAATTTCTTCAAATAAATTAATCACCAAGAAAGTTTATCTTCACCCAAGTCTGTATGTAATTGTCATCGGTGTAACTAAGGTTTAATTAAGCAAATGTCTGCTTTGTAGGCTGCGCAATTCTAAACTTTTTCAAACTTTCTGTGGAAAAGCTGCTTTCTCTTTTATATTCTTCTTTCGTCTTTAAATATATTCGGTTAAGTTAAAATTCTTCTCAAACTTTCCTACGCTGAAAACTGTTTTTCAAAGTCGTTAAGAGCATTGAACCCATCGATCCTTTCGATGGCCATTTAGTCTGCTACAATATAGATTCGATCTTTAGGACGCAATATTGAGTACCTGTAGTGCGAGTAGTAATGTATGTATCATTATATTTGAGTTACAACAGCCACGGTGGTAAGGTAATTATATACAAATTATATACATGAAAATGTACCAGTCAAAACATGACATTACATTTGGGTGAATGGTTCATTGTTGCTCATTTTAGTTTGCTGTATTCTGAACTAACAAAATGGTTTAGAACTGTGTTAACGTTGAAAGATTATACAGTAGTAAACTTGAAAATTATCACTTGAATTTGAGACGTTTGTGTTGTATTTCTCATCGATCGTACCACTAAATACAGAATGAATACATTAATACAAAACTAATCATAAAACTACAGACAAATACAACTTATTCTTTTTTATTGAGATTTATAAGTTGAGTAAACTGAAAATTTATTGACCATAAATTTTACCTTAAATTTAAAGACCCTAAAATTAGGAACAATTTTCTTATCTCGAGAGTTTAAGAGCTAAAATTTTGAGTAAGAAAAGTGTTGTGTTGTTAACCTTTTAATTGGTATCTGTTAGCCAACGAATTTGACGTTATCCTATTTCATTCTGCCTATCAACTGGCTAGGACGAAAAGGAAATTTATTCGGCAGTATACATCTCCTCATATCCGTCTTTGCCTGGCAAAATTTTCTGCCTCCAGGCTGTTACTTTGGTTTTCGTGTTTGTGTGTTGGCCTTTGATAAATTTCTCAGGAATAACCCCGAATGTGATACCTTTGCTGGAGTTAAGTTTCTGCGCAAGGCAATTTCCGATTTGTTTTTCAATCCATTTTTTGTCCTGAACCAGAACACGTACCTTTTTTCACCTTTTCAGTTTTGCAAATCAATATTTTTTAAACTTATTTTGAATACAATAAGGTACAAGTTTTATGCGTGTTGTGACCCTGTGTACCTTTCATATGGGTTTATGACACTAATATGTTTTTCGTTACAGTGCAGAATCGTGGCAAACAGACGCCTCACATGTGGAAGGTTAAAAGTGAGTACCTTAAATAATGAATATTACTTCTTATAAAATAGTCCAAACGTAAAATAGTAACATGAATGATTCAAAGGTGTATAATCCCCTTAAATTGCATCAACATGCTACCATTCGAATGTACGGAGTGATTTTTTTGGTTTTTACTACGGTTTTCGCTTTTCTTATTCTTGTCAACAATTCATTTTTCCAAAAGATATGTAATCATTTCAAGTTATTGTAGGAACTCCAGCCGACAGTATACAAGGTTAAGGTGAAAGTACTTTTCATACTGTTTCTCATATTTAGTGGTATTGTTTATGCATTATTAATTATTATGTTTCACACGGC
The DNA here is from genome assembly GCA_037055365.1 of Polyplax serrata. NCBI lineage: Eukaryota > Metazoa > Arthropoda > Insecta > Psocodea > Polyplacidae > Polyplax > Polyplax serrata. The sequence continues at coordinate 12,196,987 of JAWJWE010000003.1, forward strand.
CACGGTTTTAAATTATTTTCATTGACACCAATTATTTGTTTTGCCAGTTTACGTAAAAATTGTATTATTTCTTCATTTTTCACACCACAAAAACATTTTTAGTGGGATTCTCAGTACTTTACTTAGGACTGACTATTACTTTAGTTTTACTTTTAGTATTGACTTTACTATTTTAGTACATTTTCTGCAAGATTAATACGACTGTTAAGTCAAGATCTGCAAAATTTAAGAAATTTTGTAAACTTAATTTCAAAGACTTGCACATTTTGGTATAATGTTTGATAACCGGATTTGTTTTGGCAAACTCAAAAGCTAAGACCAACACAGGAAGGAATTTTCCTTAAGGGCCTTCGCACTCGTTACATCAAAAGACATTCTCTCAGCGAAACAAACGATGCTAGAAGAAAAGAAGACATAAATAAAATCATTGACATTGGAAGAGTCATCGATGGTAGAGGACACCATGAAGACATTGGGTGAGTTCTATCGAGTTTTTATTTAAATAACCCAGATTTATTTGTTTTTTTAGTTAATTTTAAGCAATCGGTATCAATTCTTGTTCATGAGTACATTACTTTTGCTTGTCCACCTCAATTAATTGAAAACCTATAGGCTCATTTCCTATATTTTCCACAAACAAATTTCAAAGTGGAAACTTCCCATCTGATGTTAATATTCTCCTGTTGGCAATTTCCACTTGGGTTTGGCCTTTCTTCTTTCCTTTGATGTCCACCACCTCAGTGTTTAGGAATTGACTTTCCTCCGGCGTTATCAGGGAGTTAAATTGTGTTCTTTATTATAATCCCATTCAGGAAAAATGTGATAAAATGGTGATTAATTATCGGAAATAATTTTCAACTCGTATTTCCTCATTGGAATTCCGTCAGGAAGTCGTGTGAGTGGGACCGAAATAAATACCACCGAATGTCCTTAGTCCTGACTTTTTTATGCGAAACATTATTATATCAAGCGACCGTCTTTTGCATTTTTTATCAGCCACAAAGCAACATTTTCTTATGTTGAAGCACAATGAAGACCCAACGAGTGAACTCGTTACTTTTAACCTGTTAAACTAAACTGTGTGTCTTATATATTAATATCACTCTATTTTTTCATTTTTTCATTTATTTATTTGTTGGGGTTCATTATTTTGATTGCCCAAGTGTCTCTCATATCTAATTACTTTGTTGAAGTTATTCTCTCTGTACTCCATAAATATTAATTATGGGATGCCTTTCATCTTTTGTGTCCAATGCGTGCGTTGAATCACATTTCTCATTTCCACAGTTGCCCCAGCTTATGTCTTAGAACCCAGCGAAAGTTTGGCTTATTGTTTTGTTGTAGTTTGTATGAGTTCAATTGTTCGAATTCCTGTTGATTGCATCAAACTTAGGATTGTCATTTTATATTGAACGATGTAATTGTTCTAGAGAATTACGATTCTACTTTTCATTTCTAATCTAATTTCCGTTTCCAAATATTAAAATATGCCTATTACCTGAATTAGATCCTAAATATTATTGCCACGGTTTTTCCTTTTACGACTGTCAGTAACGTTAATATTTTCTGTAACTGTATTGATTTTTTCTAATTTCTTATTGGCGTTCAATTTACTCTTTATAGAAGTTCCGTACTGTACCTTAGTAATAATTGATAATAAAGTTTTCTCTATTGTCTCTTCCCATCCTCAGTTTTAGAATAAATTTCTGTAATGAAGTCAAAGTTGAACTTTTAACGATCGAGTTCCGTGGGTCATATAATAAATTTTTGTTAGAACATATTCCAGTTAGCCGGTAAAACATTTTGTATTTGTTTGTAGGAGCTACATAGTATTTGATGCCACAGCATACTTTTTCAATTTTAAGATTGCCGCAAGAGAGATTAATAAAATATTGAGCATATTATTATTCAGGTCTCTGATATTTGTATTGGCATTTGCTGCAACTAAAATTCATGTGAAAAATAAGTTTTAAGTTTTGCTTCTGTGTAGACCTCAAAGATTAAATAACTTCTTTAGTTTAAGTCTCGGGAGTTGATGGTCCCATTTCTGTCGCACATCTGAGAGGACCCACCAAAAAGATGAGAAATTTTCCAATCAGGGAAAAGCTCAAGGTTGAAACTCGCCGGGTTTCGACACGATGGAAACTTCCGTTCTCCTTTGACTCATGGATCTAATTACGGTCCCAATATTAAATAATGAAGTTCTTAATTTCTTTGACACCTTCTTCATTATCTCAAGAGTAATTAACCTTCTAAAACCTCTCGTAAAGCCTGTATAATATTCCTCCCTCTTTAATTAAACCCGGCTAATTATTAATATTTCTGAGGCCGATGTTTCCCTCTCGGTTTGGCCCACCGTTTGTGGTGTGCCCTTTGAACCATGTGAATTCTTTAGAAGTGAATTCTTACACTTTACAAGTGTAGGGAAGTTGAAAAATGCACTACTACCTGGAAGCAGTACTACTCATTGGAAATAAATAACCTCCAAATTGTACGTTTAAGACTTTTTTTACTTTATTTTATTTATTTAAAATAATTATTACAATATGTTTAATACAGATTCTAACTGGCTTGTGTCAGAACTAGTACATATTTGTTTATTACTTAGAAGTAAATATACATACATATAAACATATACATTTAGTTCAATTCGAGAGCAATTTTGTTTTGTTAAAATTCTTTATTTTTTAAGAGGTAAACTTCTTCAGAGAAGTTTCTAAAATTTTTGAAATTTCTATAAATATTACTAGAGAATATCTTTGTTAATGTGGTATTTTTGTCTGACTTGAACCAGGAAATGAGGATGTGGTCAACATCATCCACACAGACATCAGAATTTAAAATTTTCAAACCGGTCGGGTACTGCTTGAATTTCCCGTGACCCGTTAGGTTTTGAACTGCATAATAATCTAATTTTAAATGTTTATGCACTAATCTGATTTTGATAGCTGGGAAGAATTTGTATGTAATTCGGCCTCTTTCAGATTTGGATCATCTTATTTGTCATTCTGCAATTAGACTTTCATTAATTTTTTTAACAATTTCTTTCCAACACATGCTAGTTATGCATGTGTCGGTAATGTAATTTTTTAAAAGATATGAGTTTTGGGGGTATCGGTTATTAATTAATATTGCTCGCGCATTGAATAGCAAAGTTCTTTTTAGTAAATATATATCAATGGGCAAAACTCTGGCAAGAACGGGTAGGGAGATCGTAGGGCACGTTCTGTAGCTTTTTTATTAGAATTAAGAGCTTTCTTTGAATCGATAATAATTTATTTGTTATGTTTTTTTTAGTTTTGGAAAGAATACTGATGCTCCATATCCGCATATTGCCTGAATCAAGCCCTTATACAAAATTATTCGATTGTTAAAGTCAAGTCCCCACGAGTGCCCCCACAGTGTAGTGAACATATTATAATATTTAATACATTTATTTTCGATGTTTTCGATGTGTTGTTTAAATTATAAAATATTGTCAATGAGTATCCCGAGATATTTAAAACACTGCACGATGGGAATGCACTCGTTTTATAGAATTGGTTGATCTTTTATGGATTTCTCCATGGCAGCCCTGATTTCTTTTTTTCCAACAGACAGATTTACGATTTCTTCGGCTCGAAATTTTTTCCATTTCTTTTTCAATAATCAGCAAGGTGTTCCATAGCTGAGGCAGGAGCTGGTGGTTTTACTGGGAAGGATGAAGGTCAACCGCGTAACTGAGAATTTCTGTTTTATTTTTGAATTTAATTTTATGTAGAGAAGAGTACGTTCCACAGTGACGTGTAAGACATATGTATATTTTATCATTTTGTAATAAATTTTGTAACTGACCCATCCGCCTTGGCCACGTCTTCTTCTTTCTTCTGACAACGAATATTGCTTGCTTCAGCATGGTATTTTACATTTATCTACAATTTACATCATTACGTTAGGGCATTTTATCAGTGTCGTCGAATTATTTATTTTGAAAGAAATACTTTGACTATTTTTAAATTCATTGTTATGCGTAGTTTATTTTTATATTCACCATGTCTGAAACGAGTCAACGACTGTATTCATCTATTTACATAACAAATGAACAGAGAAATGTTTTTTTTTCTTTTATTTAGTTACTACTTCTTGTATTTAACGTATTTGACACGTCGCAGTTTTCGTATCTTTCTCTTTCATTGCACGTCCACAATGAGAAATTAGAACATAAATGAGACCCTGAAATATGTACTGTTGATTTGGTACATCAATCTTATTCTGAAAGTATTACTTTCGAACAATAAAACGTGCACAAAAGATGTACGAAAAAAGCTGGTATCGATTCCCTTAATTTATAGCTTAATAAAAATATGGTAAAAAGAAAACTTCTGTTTGCCTTGTTGTCATTCCACAACTATTTTTCATGTTGCCACGAATACCGAGAATATTGCTAAATATAACTGACGCTGTTAAAAACTGATGCTGCTAAGCCCAGTCGATTCGATTTTATTGCCAAAAATTCAAAGTTTTCAAGAAAAGGTTGTTATATTTTATGTGTCGTCGTTATATCTCAAATCCATACTTTGTTTTACATTACGAGTATGATTATAGGAGTATTAAAACAAATCACCCTAAAATATGGTGCATGTACAAAAGCAATAGTTTTTACCTTTTACCTGTTCAGAGTAAATCTTTTTCTGAATTCTATGAGGACGCTAATTTAATCTGCTCAAGTTCTTGATGGTTTTCTTTTTTGTAAATACTCATCTCTTGCTTTAAATTGTATTTATCCGCTTTTTTCATTGACTTTTTTCTCCATTTTACCTCTTCTCACTTTAGTTGGTATTCATTTACTCTTCCTCTCTAAATTTGTCTTTGTTTTGGCAGGCTCCTTCAGTTATAATTTCAAACTCGTTGAGTAGTTGTAGGTTCCATTTCTACCTTTTTCAGATCCTTCTCGATTTCATACAAATTTGTTTAATACAAACTCTTTGTTACATTGTTACTGAATTACTTTCCCTCAAGAGACTATCGCGTTTCGCTTTTATCTTTGATTTTTATTTTCCTCCAAAATTTTTTTTCAGACAACTGTGTCAGTATTACTCACATTTCTCTTGTTCATTTCTTTCGCTCTCTTCACTTGCTGACTTACTTGTCCGTTGACATCTGATTTCATGCCCGTATTGTAAAGCGTACTATAAATATCGTCGTCACTGTCAGTTCTTTTCTTCCCTGACAATTTCTTTTCACTCTATTTAACTCCGTTCACACTATTGAATATATAGACGGGGAGAGTTTAGGAAACGTGTAACAGTTTATCTAAATTAAAATCTCCCCGAGGACGTCGTCATCCACTCCAACAGTTCAATTTTTGTCGTTCTGTCTTTTTTTTTAACATTTGCATTAAACCCAGCATTCGCAAACTTTTTCCTCTTCAAAGGGATTTTTACTTGTGGTAAATCGCTTTGTTTAATCGCATATACTTTCATGCTTCTTTAAAAATGACACAGGTCCGAAGTGGACGACTACAAGAGTGAAGACGACGACGAAGAAGAAGACCTTCAAAATGAGGATGAAGAAGGAGAGGAAACGAAATATCGCAGGATCTGCAGCAAAGGATTACCTTCCATCTTTGATATTGAAGAGTCCAACAGGACATCCTTTGGGCATGCTCTAAGCCCAATAAGGTGAGTCAATCAATTTATGAATAGAACAAAATGACTTAGAATAGGTCTAGTCCGGTCTAAGTGGAGCCACTGAAAACGGTCCAATATTCTCTGCCTTCTACGGAGGAAACCTTTTGAATTTGCTGGTTGAAAGTAGTTTTCCGGCTGAAATTCGGACGGTAATTTAAAATGTGAGCATTTCGTGTGTTCGTTTCGTTTCACCACTTCCATAATATCCGACTCCGAATTTGGGCGAAATTGCGAACTTTCCGCGGGTTTACCATTTCCCTCAAGGACATCCTCTCCATTTTTGTCCCCCGGCTCTGCGGAAAACTTTGTCCCAGGTTCTAAAATGGAACATTTACAGAGGAATTTAGTAAACTGACCGAACGTGCAAAGCCTTCCATTTTCCAATGACTTCATACGTTTTTTTGCACCACAATCAAATGAAAAAGCGAGCGATGGTCGAAGGTCCTTTTTTTCTGGGAATTTAAATTTCTCTTTCATCAAATTTTCAAATAAAAGTCCAATTGTTGTACATGAAAAGGTGTCATCCATCGTTGACATTCTTTCTCCGTTCTACTTTATTTTACGTTTGATTATTTTAACTTTCAGGCCCATCCCATCTCATCTCTTTTCTTCTCTGGCATTCCGTCATTTCTTTTTTGTAGTATTTGTCACCATCCCTTCTAAGAAACTAGGTTTTCTAGTTTTTTCAATGTTCTACCTCGGTACATTTTGTACCTCTTACTTTATTTTGACACTTTTAACGCAGTCATGCAAATATTTGTAAACTATTTTCATTACATTTGATAAATAAAGGAAGTACAATGTTTAGTATTATCATGTATGATCTTGTTCCAAGTCAGTCTTGACAAAGTCAGACACTGAGTAGTATTAGATTTTTGACAACTGCTATGATATACTAAATATTTTGCATTGCTCACCTGACGATATCCACGAGCAAAGGAAATTAAAATTTATACCTTAGGTATTTCCTCAATTCGTTCCTTTCTATATGTACAAAAGCAATTTGTTTTACTTTAAAAGAAATATATTTCTTAGAAGGTCTGTCAAGTAAAAATAGTCACCACCCGTTGTTTTTATGTTTAATTTGATAATTTTTGTTATTATTTTCGGAAGTACGCAACCTTGAACTTCAAAAATTAGTTTACTTTACTGAGGTGGAAGGAGAAAGAACTTGAGACACGTTGAGACGCAATTTTTAATCGTTTCGTAATTCAATTTCTAGGAAGTGAAATTTTTCGTTTTGCTTCCAACCAAAGTGTTACTAGTTGATTTGTAGGACAAAACAACAAACCCCATTTTTAATGTTCCTCTGTCTACCACCGTGGTTACAACCAGAAACCTGAGAACGGAAACCATCCGTTCTCCCAAAAAGGGAAATTTCATTTTGTTTTTTTCAATTTCCCCAAAGCGCTTCTTTCAGTTCGATTCGGTTCGGATCGGAAATAACCCAGAAGAATTCGGAGAAATCGAGAGATACGAAAAGAAGGACAACAGCAACAACGACGACGACGACGAGGATTGTCAAAACGGGCAAGACAAAGAAAGCAGAAATCGATTTCTGTCAAGGATTTGAAAAATTCGTATCAAAAATTGAGGAAGAAGCGGCCGGTAAAATATTAGAGATGATCCCCGAAAAAGGAATTCTAGAAACTGCCATCGAATCTCTAAGGAGCCTGGAAATTAGTCGGAGGAGAAATAATTTCCAAACAGGAAGAAAACAGAGTTGCTTCTTGCCAAAGAGTTCGACATATCAGCAGAAGGAGCCAAAACAATTTGTAGATTTTCTCTTCGGGAGGACACCAGCCTCGGAAGAGGTTGCAGTTGATCTTCCCAAAGATGATTTTCTGACTGGATACGAACTTATCGTCAGAAATAGTCAACCCCCTCTGGGAAATCAGTTCAAAATTGAAGACAGAAGTCCAGAAATTCGAGAACCAATGATCCCCGCCGATGCATCCGAAGATGCAAACCTCCTCGCAGGTTTTTTGGATTTGAGTCCCGCAAATGATCGAATCGACATTCTACCAGATATGACGACAATGGATTTTCAGACTTTTCACCTGGACAACGAGAGTCAGTTTCTGTCATCCAGTACATCAACATCTGATGCAGGTGCGAGTTCATGTTTGAGTCTACCCATTTAACAGTACTGTTGTGGTCGTTAATATAAAGGCAAAAATATTGTACATTGACGGTGATGTAAATATTCTTATCACATATAAAAAAAAAGAAAACCAGAATTTAAACAACTAGAAAATTATGTAATACAGTTTAGACTTTTACTACACCGTAATACCATCTAATAGGGCAAAAGATTATAAATTTTATTCCTTGCAGGCAATAAAGTGCTCGAGTTACTATTTGCCTCTGATAAACCAACACAAGGAGACTTGTCAAAAAAGTTTGGATTTAACACCCCTCCAATGCACTTTTACAGGAGAAACATGTTTTGAAAGAGAAACAATCATCAGCATCAGAATGTGATACATTAATTGTAAAAAAGGAACAACCGCAAGAGCTCAAGTAAAACAATTAGATTAAATAAATTTGTACTTCCAAATATTAATTAATGTACTTAACAGTTCATTGCATATAAATTTCAAATTTTATGTCCACGATTTCATCTTCTGCCATACGGATGACTTAATTGTGCTGAAGGTTTTTTATATGAGTTTACGTAAGATTAACTTAACAAAAAACAAAAAGTAACGTGAAAACGAATTTGTATAAACATGTTTTTTTCAAAGAAACTAATTCATTAAATTAATATTCAACTTTAAATATTGAAATATTAAAAATCAGTCAATATTTACTTTTAATGAATTAACGAGGCAATTAATGTACAAAAACAATCATCGACAATTAGATGTACACGTTAGACAAAGAACGGTTATTTGGATTTACTCACATTACTGCTCAACGTTTGCCGTTTAACCGAGATTTTGACCAGAGAATTTTGTCGCCACCTGAAAATTCCACCATATTTAAAATGGCAATGTTTTTTAATAGGGAGTCTCGGCTTATGATTATAATGACCCGAAAGGATTCGTGTCGGATTTTTTAAATTAAAAATTCACAGAGGATATAACAGTTGTGTTTGCTCTAGCCGGAAGAGTGATTTATTTAATTGATAAACAGAAAGTGGTCGTCAAAAATGGTAAGCTTATGCAAAATAATGATGTTTTTTCTTGGTAACGACACTTCAACTTAACACACACAGATCAATTGCAACTTGACTCCATTTAATTTTTTCGTTATTACATAATTACGTGGTGAACTAACACCGATGGCTAATACCCGCCTCTATTTTTAATCTCTGTAGTTTTCATTAATTACTTAGCCAATACGCTTTTATATTAATTGATTGCAAAATGCAAAAATTTTGTTAATTTTTATTTTGGCAAATTTATATACAGTAATAGGTCTTTCCCTGCAGCAAGACCTTAATAAAATTCATTGGTTTCAGAACTTTTTGGGATTCGGACAGAGCGCCGAGATTGAAATCAATTTGAATGGAATAGACACTCGGAAAACAGCGGAAATAAAAGCCGAGGACGGCAAAAAGGAAAAGCACTATTTATATTATGATGGAGAAACGGTGGCCGGAAACGTTAATGTCACTCTTAAAAAATCAGGCTCCAAGTTGGAGCACCAGGGAATTAAAATTGAGTTTATTGGACAGATTGAATTATACTATGACAGGGGCAATCATCATGAATTCACTAGCCTAGTGAAGGAGTTAGCCAGACCAGGAGAGCTCACACAGAATACTGTTTTCAGTTTTGAATTTCAAAATGTGGAGAAACCCTTCGAGAGTTATACGGGCTCAAATGTTAGGTTAAGGTGACTGCAAATCTAGTTACATAACCAAACCTTGTGTCTTGCAGCTTGTGCACAGCCTAATTTTTCTTTCCTTCTTCAGGTACTTCCTCAGGGTTACCATTGTCAGGAGACTATCTGACATAGTGAAAGAGTTGGAATTAGTTGTTCATACTCTATCCTCTTACCCTGAAATGAATAATTCTATCAAGATGGAGGTTGGAATAGAGGATTGCTTGCATATTGAATTTGAATATAATAAGTCAAAGTATCACTTAAAAGATGTTATTGTGGGCAAAATTTATTTCCTACTTGTTAGAATTAAAATTAAGCACATGGAAATAGCAATAATTAAGAGAGAAATTACAGGCTCAGGTAAATATTAAGATTTAGAGAAAATAAGACAACTAATTACTTCAATTAAACATGAAGGTATTATCCAATAATTTTGTGGTAGTTACACTTTGCCCAAGTGACAGGTTTCTTGAGAATCATTATTCCTCTTACTTTCAAAATTCTACGATTTTGAATGCTGTTTTCTCAAATTGTTTTTATTTATTTTTTTTCTAACAAAAAAGGTTGATATGTTTCAGCACCGCACACTTTCACTGAAAATGAGACCATAGCAAAGTATGAAATAATGGATGGGGCACCAGTGAGAGGAGAATCCATTCCTATCAGGGTTTTCTTGGCTGGCTACGACTTGACTCCAACTATGAGAGACATTAACAAAAAATTTTCTACAAGATACTACCTTAATTTAGTTCTAATGGATGAAGAGGAAAGGAGATACTTTAAGCAACAGGTACATTCATTTGATTCATTATGCTCCTCACTATGACTTGAACACCATTTCATCACCCTTATATTTCATTACATACAAAAAACTGCAAAGCAAGTGTTTTGGGCTATATTAATTTCGCTTTGTCTTATCATTCAGTTATTATACTCATGTTTTGCTTACACTTGTTTGAAGTAAGTACAAGTGTTAAACCCAAGTGTTTAAAAAGAAGTGCTTTTCAGAATGTTCTCCAACAACAACTAATTTCGAAAACCTTGGTGTGGAAAAATTCTTTTTTTCCATTTCACAAAAATATTTGTATTTCAATTCTTATTCTACCGTTATAACCGTTCCTCTGTTGGGTCAAATTAACAGTTGTATATGTAGTATCATTCTTTTTAGGAAATCACGTTGTGGCGCAAGGGAGAGAAAACTAGGAAGTTAATACAAGAGGCGAATTCGCCTAGCATGCCAACACATTTAGTATCTGGTGAAACGCGGAGGGACAAAAACTCACAGGTTGCCCAAAATTCAGGGGATCCTGCTGAGGGTCAGCCACCCTTGGAGGACATGATCCGGGAACCAAATCCGCCCTTGCAAAACAGCGAGTCATCCGACCTGAACGAGTCATCGCCCCAGTGAGCTTCAGTCCCTGCGACAGGTACTACGGAATTCCGTAAATTCCTTAAGGGTAGGTAGAACAGAATATGTGGTGTAGCGTAGCTGTACCCGAACTTACGGGAACCTGCCAAGAAATACACGCACTATATATACAAAATATATATATATATACTACATATTATATAAAAAATATATAATTATATAAATAGTATAAAAAAGAATGTGATGGAACACCAGACCGTCTCATTATATAATTATTAATATTAAATTTAATTAATAATTTAAAATTATAATATTATTGTTTTGGTAATGCCTTAGACGTCCGTTTCTGGGTCCGCATGAACAATTTATTTTTGTAAAGAAGTTTGTAAGTCGGACGTCGCGTATAGATGCTGCACACACCTGTCACTCTACTTTTTAAATTACGTAACTGAAAGTTATTTTTCAATTCAATTTACGAAACATTCTCAATGCCGTCTTCTCGCCACTCTGTACGAAATCCTTTCTGAAGTCTCAGCCTTAACTGCAAGAAGTTTTTCCCGTGGACTACAAAAAGAACTTCTACGTGCACGTTGCTAGCAACTGACCCAACCTTATTTTCTCTTTTATTTTATTTTCTTATTTATCTATTTATTTTCTCCAAGTACTACATCATTCCTTTAAGAAAATCAGTTTTCATTCAATATCCAGTGGTTCTGCTTCAGATGCTTTTTTCCTTTCGCCCTTCTTCATTTCAATTTGTGGATTGTAGACTCACATCAAATACGTTTACATTATTGTATAATAAACAACTATTAGAAGTTAGTTCTGATACTTCGTTTTTATGGTCAAAAAGAACTAATTCAACGCCAAGTTTTTTACACTTTCAGTTTTCCATACCCTTAATTCTTCAAATTTATTACATTTCCCTCACCGCTTACCTACGTTAATCATTTTTGTTTCTTCGTAATTCTCCTTCTTTTTACACATATTCAATAATTCTCGAGTTTTTTTTATGTTCCAACGCTCCTGGTTGAATCAGTTTAGATTTCCAGTTTTGAAGGAACAGAGAATTAACAAAACTGATTTATTTTTGCTACGAATTACGTTGAAAAAGTGGAATTTTTACAAAAATTGTGGCAGGCTTCCTCCCCGAATTTAAATAACCGTGGACGTCACTGTGGCGAGAACACGGGTTTTAGCATTTATTTATTAAATTTAAGTTAAAGAAAACTATTAAATGAAATTTAAATTGAAAATAAAAGTTTCCTGTATTTGTCCGTGACGATCTAACCACCCGTAAATGTTTGTTTTGTTTACGGGGTAAATCTGTTTTGTTGTTGTTATGGGACGTTTTTCCATTCTCAGAATAAAAATGATTTATATAATAATAGTATTTATTTATTTATTTATTTATTTATTTATTGCCGTTTGGATTTATATTTGTTGCTGTCCTCGGGAATCATTCGGTTGTTTTCGGAAGTGGAGAAGGCCCCGTGCTAAAGGCTGCCACGAAGACATTAACTATTGTTATAATGAAGACACCTACAACGATGTAATTGTTCATTCTGTTGGCATGCCGAAATTTTTCTTCCCCTTTCAGGTCCAGCCTACCTGAAAAATCAAATGTCTTGACAGGTTTGTGACTGACTTTTTTTTTTATCAGTGTACAATCGGTGCACCCAGTCTCTGGCTCTCTCTTTCCTCATTCGTACTTTCCCTTGGGCTGCTTGTTTTTTTGCCTCATTTCTCGTTTTCATTTTTTCCTCAATTTTTCCGCTTTGTTGTTTTTTTTAACACTTTGTGACCTACCATTCGCTTCTTCACTATTTCATTTATTTTTTGTTCTCTGCCTCCTTTTCTCATCATCTCATCTACCCCTACGCTCTCTTTGCTTAAATTCATTCCCTCTTCTGCTACCCTACACTAATTAATTGAAATTTTTATGATTTTATTCGTGCTGATCTGTGTACTGATCTGTGCTATGTGATTTTAATGAATAATGTATCGTTCCTTATTACCCTTGAATATGAGACATATTCCGACAATCACTTGAAGAACCAAACTCAATATTATGAGAGTGACAGCGAAGACATAAGTCGTCGACGTCTGGTTGTACTCGACAATGAAACGAAGTTGATTCGCATTGGCCGTTATCAACGCAACGTCCATCATGCCCTGTAAGAAATTTCTCATTGTGGGAACGTTGTTTTCAGAACATTATCATACCGCCCACTGTTCTGAGAATTATCGGATTATGCAATCCTTCTTACAGAGTAAAAAATTTTGTTGGCCGAAAAGTAACTAATCTTGTAATATTTAAAAAAGAGCTGTTTTTGATTACGATAATTCAAAGAAAGTTGCAAGACTCAAGTTATGTTATGAAACTTGTACGTGTTTGAGGAAATTGGAAGGAAAACATTTTAGTAATACTGTAGGTATCAGTATTTCATTATTCAATTAGCAAGAACTAAAGCATCACACTTTGTAAATTGAGAACGATCAAATCGTTAAGAGTTCAGAATTTCGCCTACCTGTGCAACGGTCTTTTTTGCCGCGTACAAATTAACTCCGACGAATTTTTCGCGCATTACAAAATCAGCTGTGGCATTTTCTGGCGTCGTTCCTGTTTCTTCCATTGCTCCTACAGCAACACTGGATAGTAGTGGAATTTCCTACATAACATTTTAAATGGGACAGAGGATGTGGCCAAACACTGCGGTTGACATCGTTTCTTTTCAAAACTGGGATTTTGAAATTGACGCCTAGCGGACGCGGTGATAACCAAATTTTGTCGCAACTTTACTGAACGTGTCGCCGTTTCAATTGAAATGGAACCTTAAGGGTAAGAGGCCGATACTTGAAATGTCTCTAATAAATGTATGCCGGTAAGTTTTCTACTTTGTTTATGACTAAAAAACATGAGTACAAAGCCCAGTCACTTTTGCATTGTTTAACACGGGTAAAATTCGGAGTGCTCTGGTTTTTGTAAACAATAACCAAGGAAACTTTAAGTGAAATGTTTTTATCAGTTGCAGGTCCTCTACCAGTGGCTTGTTAAGCAATGTATTTAGCAAAACCGTGTTTGGTCCACCCCCACGATGGATGTGCAATGACGCTTCAGACGGTTCCTGTACAAATGAAAAGCCGGTAACGAATGAAGTAAAGAAAATAGAAAAGAAGAGACGGACCGCAAAGAAAGATTTCTATGTTGTTCCTATAAACCATGAGGAGCATATGAAAGCAAAAAGTATATTACAAGATCTCATCAAAAGTGAAGTAGCAGACTTTCCAGATGACAATTCAAAAAAAAAGGTGGATGTGACAACAGCTGAGCCTAAGATGAATAGGAAGAAACAGAGTACTGATTTACACAAACTTCTATTAGATAAGCATTTGGTTGCTTCTGCTACAGATGTAGCTAAGGAATTTGGAGGAGATGTTGAAAAAACCAAGTCTGAAATTCTATCACTTCTGAAAGATGTTAATGTTTTTAAAGGTTTGTGAATGATACTTGAACCATTAGAAATTTAAATTTAGGTATTTGACATTTTTTAGTCTCTCATTTCCTATTTACTTTATTTTTAAGTATTTCCCCATCTTGTTTAAGATTTTGATTGATTTGAATGCTCAACATTATTAGGTAGGGTAATGTATGACCATTACTATGCTTTCTAATATTTTTGTTTTCATAAATAAATGGTTATAACATATTTTTGTAAAAATTAACAACCAGGTCACTTTGCTGGTAGAAGCAAAGGGTTGCAAATATGTTTTACATAATTTAGCTACAACTTTATTTCTATTCTTCAGGAAATCATGAAAATAAAAATGCTTTTTTGACATTTAACAAAGAAGAAAGAGAAGCAAACATGTTTAGGAGAACTAGAAGATTTGATTCGACATCACAACAAAAAAGCAGAGGATCTAAAAGGTGAGTTGGTCTTAAAAATGAAAACAAATTTTGGATACACTCAACACCAATACTCCTACAAACTCACCCAAATCCTGGGGCACAGTTGCCTGTCAAGCTACCTGCACCATCAAACTGTCCTCCCATCTCCCATATGTGCTGAATGTGATATGGGAGTTCCTCAAACCACTTTCCTCTTCCTTTTTGAGTGCTCCAGGTGGAAACTTGATCAGGTAAGATTTGAGAGGGGAAATAGCCTCTCTCGGAGATCTTAACTTGGCACCTCTGGACAACTTTGGTTCTGTCAAAAAACCTTATCAACAATGATTTCCCTTTCCTTGTACCTAACATCTGAACCACTGCCTTCTGGTACCTTTCTCAACATTTACCCCTGATTGAATTGCCTCTCAAACCCCCTTACAACACCAACTCCCCCATACCACCCTCCTCTGGGTCAGCAACTTTCCACCCAATCCTCCTAGAGCAGCAGCTCTTTTATAATATTTTACAATTTACACAGTTTACTTTTATGTACTACCTGTAACATAAATTTGTTTAACAATTTATGGTTATTTTACCATAGTCCCCCACTCTGTCTTAATTTACATGTAACAAAGTCAGAGTTGCACCATTGACAATGTTGCTATTTTTTTCATCATTGTCTACAATAAAACAACAAAATATTTTAATTTTTTTACTATTTCTGTCAATAAATTGAAACATCTTCATTTGCCATTTAGAAATTCTTATCAAGTTCCTGATACTCTTAATGAATTAGTTGTTTTTTTTTGGTTCTCAGTTTTTTCAGTTCTAGTGATGAAGTAGAGGAGTTAAACATATTCAACAAACTGCTCACTGATGGTGACAAGAAGCCAGCTGTAGAGCTGAAATTATGGGGGAAGCTGGTAAAAGCTGAGTTAGACTTTCTTGGTGAATCAGCACCCAAGAACTACTATGAAGAAATGATACATTGGACAAAACAGGGAAGGCTCTGGCATTTTCCAATTGACAATGAGCAAGGCATGGATGATGAAATGAAAGTCAGCTTTTCTGAACATGTCTTCTTGGAGGACCAGTTGGAGCCATGGTGTCCGAAAGGTGGCCCCATTAGACACTTCATGGAACTTGTTTTAGTTGGGCTTTCCAAAAATCCATACTTGAGGTATTCCCTGCCACTTGATTTTAATTTTTTAAATAGGACCTTTGAGGTAGGTAGTCTATTAATACTATTTTTTTTATTATAGTGTTGCAGATAAACATGAGCACATAAATTGGTACAAAAATTATTTTGAAGATAAGAGAAAGCTTCTGATGGAAATTGGTGCTTTGGGAACTCAGAAAAATATTTCTACTGGAGATCAACCAAAAAGCAGTAAGGAAGGAGAAGAACAACACTGACATTTGGCAAACTCTCTTGGTTCAATGGAATTAAAATTGTAGTTAGTTATATGTAATTTTAAATTATTTATTAGCACTTTGGAAAGACTTGTCTTTGTTGTTGGTTTGGGCTGTGATGCCGACATTGAAAACTTGGATTTTGAATCTACAAAAATTCATATTTCTGTTCATCCTTTAGTATTTCACCAGTAATGGTCCCTTGTTTTTGTTTATTTTACTATCACCTTTTCTGTATTTCTTTCTTTCTCTCTCTTTTTCTATTTCCTCCACACACACATTCCGAGGTTCCTGTAGTAATTATTCTTGCATTAATTAATTAAGTTAGCTTTTAAGCTCTCACTGCAATACAAATAATCAAATGCTTCTCCCTGTCTTCTCTTCTAAATGTTATTATTACATTCTTTACATAGAAAATATAGGAATTGTCTCATTCTACCTACCTCCTGTCACAGGTTATCTCATTTTTAATCCGTAAAACTCGTTTACTTCTTCATCTTCTCCCTTTCTCAATTCATCTTCATGGTATTTTAGCTTCTTTACTCTTCTCTGAGGATTATTCATCACGAATTTTATTCCGCTTTCATTTTTCATCATTGCCCAGTTGACGCGTTTTTTTATCATTTATTCTTTACTATGTTTCGTTTCCTTCAAATGCATCTGTTTAATTTTTTCTACATTCACCTCTTCCTTGCTTTGCATTATACCTTTTTCTTTTTTTCCATTTCGTGGTCACTTTCAACTTAAGTCTTCCGTTTTGTTCTTGTGATTTTTTTGGTACTTTTCAATTCCTTCTTTCTTGCGTTCACCTTCCACTCATTTCTTAATTTTCTGCTTTTCATTTTTTTCGTCATTTAGGAGACTGTATTCTTCATAGACTGAAACTAATCTAGTATTCATCAATAATCAGTTGAATAAATCAATGAAAATTAATCACATGTGATGGGAGTTTTAGAAATTAAGTGAATATGCTATTGACAACCATTCGTCTACTAGGGGGTTGTAGAAGAGGGAACCTGTGTACGATGGTTGACGGGTAGAAGTATCAACCTTTCATCATGCTTTGGGTATGTTGATACGTGCTCCTCTCATGCCAAACCCAAACCATGACAGAACCAGACGTTGCCAAAAATATACCAATGCCAAAAATACATCGTGCTTAGCTTTAAGCCTTAGGTCAAAGATAAGGCATTTTGTAATATGCCGAACCGATGGATTGTATTTTTTAAATCTAACTACTCTACCAACCTTTTTTTTCGGTGTCTGTGTAAAATCTCAAAAGATGACTCAATTAGGGTGGAAATCAAATAATTTGGGACTCCAATCCAGTTAGAAATACCGGGTCCAAAGGTTCAATGGGGAGAAAGTAGCGAATGACCCGAAGGTACTGTCATTTGCGGAACTTCTGCCAATCGAAGCCGACTCTAGTGCAGACGAAGATACGATACCCCAAAATCTTTGCACCTGTGCCTCTCTTGACACTTTAGTCGCCAGTTTGACATCCAGCGCCAGGGATGATCTCGCCCAGACGACCCCGTTGGGACGGAACTCGAATAGTGTGGGACTTGAACTCAGTTAAAAAACCTAGAGAGATCTCCTTCCTGTGTGGAGAAGCGGAACCACCAAGAGGTCAGATTCGCGACATCTCCAGGAAGTTGCCACATCCGAAGTCACTCGAAGGGACTAGGACAATTCTCGTGAACTCCGGCGCACATCCACATTTCCACGGAATTACATTCCATCGCCTTCCCCGAAGGGAAACCGCCGGATGAAGGCAGCAGCCGATCCCTGGCTCTGGTCCAAATAATCCGCAGGAATGCAAGGAAGATCCCCAACATCCGTGCAGCCCCCCTCCTCATCATTTGACGCATAAGTCGCCTTTTACGACACCTGGTGTCGGGGGGTGGGGGTGGTTGAATTCTAACCTCTCTTGTGCCTTTTTGGTCGCCTCTTAAGAAACCCAGTGCATAGGTTGATCCTATCCTACCCCTACAATTCCACGGGGAGATAACTTGTTTCACCCAGTCTGTCCTCTAATATCGGAAATCTGGGAATTGGATTACCATCTTCCCCCCCCCCCACCACAGTTTGGTCACATCAACTGTTAGCATAGTCGTAATAAAAGTTTTAAGATTTGGAGATTTCTTTGGATTCATTTGGAGATCATTGGAGACAGTCGATCCAATGAAGATGAAAGAAATGAGGAGGAATATTTCACTTTAAACCCGGGCAGGACTTCCTCAAATCTCGAAGAGCGAGTAAGCTACTGTCAAACAAATTTGTAAGAGATATTGTAGTTTGGTTTTCTCTACAACTACTCTACGATAAAAGAAGAGTCTCAGAAACGTAAAAAAAAAAAAAATTAATCCTGACATTTACTATAACTTGTTTGAAGAGATTTGCATACGCTTGGCAGTTCTGGGAGAAATTTCATCCACCTGGTGATGCTTTAACTTCCAAAATAATCCTCGTTCAGGGTCATGTCCAGGGGCCCTTGAGGTTCCTCGCCCGGTTTGGGTTGCAAAACCGAAAATTTGGAACTTCGAATTAATTTAAATTCTCTCCGTTTAATTCATGTAATTTGGGTCATAAATTTTCTGGCTTAAAATTTCATGCACCTGACCGAATTATCCGGAGGACTCTCATGAACTAAATTTTTCTCGTTCGATATATCGAAAAATTGATCTGGAGGATCGATTTTTGTCCTTTTTCTCTCCTCAGTCCGATGCCCACAGATTTGGTTTGCTTTCCTTTGGCACGTGTCCACTGGTTAAGAGCTGCTGATGTTCCCCTTGCTGTTGTTTCCGGTGGTTCTTCCTCTTCATCCCACAGCACACGATGAAAACTTAATTGAACCATCCTCGACTTAAACTTTCGCCATTATTGAGCCCGTTTTCGACTGGGAAATGAAAAGTTTCAAGGGGGTTTAAAAATAAAAAAGAACAGTAAGATTAATGAACTTATTAACGCGTTGCAAGGTCGCGAATTAATTAGCGAACGAAATTAACTTCACATCCCTCACAGGGGCAGGATTTTTTCTTAGTCTCGTTTTCTTTTTTCTGCGGAAATTTTTTAGTGTCAATTGGATAGCTACTCGACTGAAGTATCTATAAGTACTGAAAACCTACCTAGAAGTAGATTCGTTTCTCGTTAAGTCGTCGCAGAACGTCGTTTACTTAAATTTTTTACCTTTTTTCTTTCCATTGCCACTGATGGACGTGCAATGAACGGCTATGATCGCCTGAATGGTCCGACTATTTTACATTTCATCTGACCTTTCCCCTTTCCACTTTCTCTCATTGACTTTACAAGGCAAAATGAAACTTTTTCATTTCTTTGCCAGAAACAAGAAAAAGTTTTTAAATAAAATAAAAATTACATAGATGATTAATAATTTAGGGTCGCTTTATTAATTCTAGTTCCACGTCTACCAGAACTGTGAATCGGTGCGTAAAAAATTTCTAAATTAAAAATTTTTTTCCGTCGAATTCGCCCGTCGGCATTCGACTTGTGCTTTTCGTGAAAATTCCTAATATCTTGGACGTTTGCATGAACAATCTGTGCCAAACTTGCGGAAATGAATTTACACAGAGACCGGAAGTAGTTCCGAGTCTGAGTTCCTTCTATAAAAACGACGATGGATGGATGGATGGGTGGAATTACTGAACGACATAACGACTTTAACACTCTTTAGTATACTTATTTATTTATTTATTAAGAGGGAACGTAGAAGGAAAATGTAATGGCGTTAGGGAGGCAACACATGGCAGGTTGCTAAAAGCCGGAAATTCAGACATTCCGTTGATGCTTGTTTTTGAATTTGAAAAGAATGATTTGGAAAAGTATTCAGTTGATATGACAAAAGTCTTCTGCGTTCGCGCTGTTGGCGCCAGAATTGTGAGTCACATGAAGAATTTCGGGCGTTTTGTGTAAAAACAAATTGAACTTATGGGACAAGTCCAATTTTGCCTTATTATAAATTAGTAGATTTGTTTCTAACTAGAGGCATACCCGTTGCTGCCTCCTGCCTTCTTCTTTGTCAACCCCCGGGCATTCTCCTAACCAAAGTTTGGAAGTAACTTTATTCGAGAAAATAAATTCAGGTATTTCCTCGGGGTATTTCCCTCTTCTACTTCTAACTTCTTACTCTTTCGTCTTCTGCATCTTTGCCTTCCGATTTTATTTTGCCTGAAGGTCTTCAGCCACCTGCCGTTTAGGTATTTCCTATAGAATTTGACGATGCTTCACTTCGGTTGACTCTACTCGTTTGCTTATCGTTGCCCAAACCATTCGCAACGTCCTGGTCAGCGCTCTCTCTTTTGTAAAATAAATTCTTTTGCTTTAATGCTGTCGTAGCTGTCGTTTGTGGTTTCTGCGTGTTTCAAGTATTGTGTTTTTTTCCTTTTTTATTAATTTTATCCTTGGCCGTTTGGTTTCGACATTTACAAATACATGGACAAAACACTGGTGCTACTTATTCTATAGCTTATGTCGATTTGCTTTTGAAAATTGAACTTGGTTCCGTCAACTTATTCCTCACTCTCACCTGTTTAAACATACACAACTAAAATTTATATTTTTATATAAAGTATATATTTTACTTTTAGCCTTACATCCCAACGCTCGTCCATATTTATTAAAGTTTTTATTGTTATTTATTATTTTAATTTTTAAAGTTTTGTGTTCTTTTGGGCTTTGTTTACTGTAGAAACGAATGAAATATTGTTATTGTAATTCAATGTTCTTTCATTTTAAGGAAATGTTTTGCGCCGTATCTCGCAGTGTCGAGGCTCTAAAAATACGAAAGGAGCCATCATTAATGGTATCGTAACAATTGAGAGCATCTCGTCACAGGGAAGGACCGAGTCGTCTATAAAACAACTAAAGTTTTTGGGTTTTAGACCTACAAAGATGAAACATCCACTAATGGACTGCCTAAAAATATGGAAAAAAAATAAACAAACTTAATTTCTACTTTGAAGTTTACTTCTGACAGTTGTGAGTGCATTCGACTGTACCATGAAAAATAACTTAAAAACTGTTTCTCGTGCTCCATTTTTTGTTTTACAAAATGAAGTTTTTGGAGTGGAGCTTTGGGGCCCTAAAACTCGCCGGCTTTGCAAAGTCCATGAAAATCTGTTAATTCCCGTTCTAAAATTGCAAAACGAAACTTTTTCATTTCCTTCGTAATTTGCAAGAGTAGTTTTGAATAACAATTGAGTTCTGGACGATGCATGAGGTCAATGTTTGTTTTTATGTATTTATGCTTGCGTGTACGTGTGCATACACGTGGAAAAAACTCATAAGGGAGCAACCTCATTAAGAGTTTAAATTAATAAGGTCGTAATTTGAAAGGATAACGAGTTTTCCATAGCATGAAAATGGTAAAAATTGATGTGGAAAATGTTAGCGGGGTTGAAGGAAATTTTTCCCAATTTCTGCTGTTGTTTGACTTTGATATTTTCCTTTTTGGTCTGGAATCTTCTATGACAATTAGGAACGGAGAAAACTTTGATAGCGTCGCGCTCCCATTATAATTAATAAATTTTGGGTCACTTGGAATTAAATGGGGGTTTCCGCAACTTCTCCCACACTTCCTAAAGTCATAATAAGACGTGGATTCTGTATTCTGCGGATTGTAGGCAAGGTGAATGTTACTGCGGTGGAAAATAGAAAATACAAATAAATCATCATACCTAGAAATTCGTGTATAGATAAAACGATCTGAAGTGAAAATGCACAGATGGCAGAGTGATAATACGACACGAGGCTAAGCAACTTGGGCCGCAAAAAAGCAATAAAAAATTATAGCAAGAGCAGGGAGTGGAAGAGTTCAAAAGAAGAACAACCAGGACACATTGACACTTTTCTGTAGTGGGAAAAGGGAAGAGAAATTGAATGAGGAAAAGTGGAACACAGCCAAAGGAAGAGAAAATCCAAGGGAGTATCAGAGAATGGAAGAATGCCGCAATGGTCCAAAAGTGTTCAGTACGACGAGGAAATACGAAAGAATGCGGGCTAAAAGCAGATGATTACGAATAGTTAAAAAGCAAATAGATAAAATATAGAACTGATGGTGGTAGCTCTAATTCGTTTTTGTGGTTGTTTAAGAAGGAACGGCTAACGTGTGCTTGTGTAAATGCTCGAGTCACAAAAGAAATTGACCAAGTAGAAGTATTGAAAGAACTTTAGTTTTGCATTGAAATAAAAGCAATTACTTTACGGAATATTGTTAAACGACCAACTTCTACATTGTGACTGACTAATCATAGAATATTCAAAAAATACAACGTACGAAATGAAAGACCATTGCCACCTTTAACAATCAAATGAAATCGAACGACATTTGTCTCTAAACAAACAAAACACCACGGAGGCTGACCATTTTTTTATTACTAAAAATCATTTATCGATCTAAACCTTTCTCAATGAGAGAGGACATTCAAGATACACGTACTCTTAAAAAATGTCTTAATTAATGATTGTGGAGGTTAACAAGAAAATTCGACAAGTTGTTCTGAAAAATAGAAAATTCATTAGATGCATTTTATTAATTCTGACTTGAATTCAAACTGTCCACGTAGCAAAAATAGAATTGAGAGTCACTCTGGGCTAACAAGCCAAACTCAAAGTCAAAAAACATTCTCAGGAGGACACCTTTGCTTTCTGCTGGCAAACCACCTTCGTAGCTGTAGTTTGGCATCAGACAACAGCTATTTCTCTTTCTAAACCTTCCAGTAATAAATTCTGGTCAATTTCTGAGGCTCGCCAAGACGACTGCATTCCCAATACTACCAATACCTCCACCACAGCCAAAAATATTGTTTTATTAATTAAAATTTTCTGTTTTACTCAAAATTATCTAGGCCTAAATAAGTTGTCTTTTGATTTGAAGGTCGTACTGTCAGGCTCACCTGGGAAGGTAATCTACCTAGGGTCCTCTCCGGAACTTGATAGAACAATTTTAGATTGGTAAAGTAAAGGTTTTGGTGGTCTTCTGATTGCTTTTTATTGGACCTCGGCCTTCACTTCTGCTAAACATTACTTATCCTTATCGCTACTAATTACCATAACCAGTCCATTGTTTTATTTTTTTTATTTATCTAATAACCTTATCGGTAGTTACCTGCCGGAGAATACGATGAAAAAGAGGACAATTCATTTGTATGCATAAAAAGATAATTGAATTAATAATTTCACCGTAGAGTAAATAACTCCATCACGCTTTTCTGACTTCTTTTTCTTATTATTATTGTTATTAATTTTAGTAGTGCGTTTTTCGTCTTCTTTTTCCTCGCGAGGAAACTTAAATAATGGTTTAGAAAACCAACAGCCGGTAAAAATCCCTCCTGTTTCCATTTTCTAGAGTGTTGTATGCAGTTCCGACTTTTCGTTTTCATTTTCAGAAGAAATCCCATTGTATTTCTTTCCTCTCTCTCTCTCTCTCTCCTCTCGTTTAAGCCATGCGGCCATAATTTTTCACTCCTTTTTGCCATCAGAAGCCTTTTTTGTAGCTCTTCCTCTCTCTCTCTCTCTCTCTCTCCAAATTAGAACTATCCCCTAAATTTTCCTCAAGTTATTCTTTTTCTTATCTTATC
The DNA here is from genome assembly GCA_037055365.1 of Polyplax serrata. Lineage (NCBI taxonomy): Eukaryota > Metazoa > Arthropoda > Insecta > Psocodea > Polyplacidae > Polyplax > Polyplax serrata. Next base: position 12,220,762 of record JAWJWE010000003.1, read on the forward strand.
CATCCACTCTTCCAATTATTTTTTGAGAATTGTTTTCGTGGTCAATTCTTATTCTTCATTCGATTCACGATGGCATTGCATGCAACGAGAAAGAGAAGAACATTGTGAAGAACGAGAAAGGATTGACTGTTGAGATAAAAATCTAGAGAGCAGAGGAAGCCAGCAAAAAAATGGACAGACAAAAGAAAAAATGTTTATCCGACCTTTTTGGCATTTCCATTCAACGATGTCCTCCTTTTCTTCTTCTTCTTCTTCTTCCTCTCCTTGTTGTTTGACCAAAAAAAAATCACTCGGAAAGACCAAAATCGGATTAGAAGGAGACGCAGTCTCATCATGTCATATATCTAGTAATAGCAATAATCCCAAAATGTTTTTCTGCCTTTTCTTTTGCCATCCGATCATTTCTATTCCGTCCTATTGATTTTACAATCAAGGTCGATTTAATTTATTCTCTCTCTTTCTCTCTCTATACATTATTTAACGAAATCAAATTTTTACCAATCAGGCCCTCCTTCTCGACAGCGACTCTTCTGCCATCATTAATCAATCCTTTTGATTGGTTTTTTACTTCACTCCCACGTCCTCCATCTTTATATTATATAAGAATTACTAATAAAACTTTTACCATCTTTTGCTTCCGCGTGGGACACAGCAGGGAGAGAAACGTTGTGGGATTCTGAGAAGTGAATTCAAATAAAGGGTTGAAAATTCAAGAAATAGTGTTTTGCTAGGCCACATTAGGGCCACATTGCCAAAAGTCGGTAGCCGTTGGTAGTCCTCCAAAAATTCGCAACTAGAAGACATTTTCTTATTAAAAAAAAACCCTCCTAACCCTAAGAATTGCCGCAGAGGCAACTTGAGTGACGAGAGAAGTCGTGTCTTTTGTACCATGAAACGACCTTAATAAATTACATTTCGATGTTATTAACTTAAATGGAAGATATAAAATTAAAAGGGATCTCATATTTTGGCAAGTGGGCCACGACCGCCTAATTCCTCTACCTCGCTGTTGAATAAAACAAGCAGAGGAAGCAAACTTTCGACCCTTTCACACTTGCACATCTAAAGTTTTCATCTCTTTCACTCTCTCCTGGCCGGGTTTCTCCTCAAAATTCCATCACTTTTCATTCACTTCTTAAACTTTTCATTTATTTATTACCCTGCGTTGTTTTATATTCTACCTTACCTGCATCGTTCTTCTCCTGGAAACTAGATCTGCTCAAACATTAAAAGGATTTAACAAACGCCGTTGCATTTGGGTGTGGTCAGGTGGTCCCTCTTTTGGGGGAACAGGAAAAGTGCTTATGATAAATTCATTGTATATTAATGCAATAAGTTCTAATTATGCATCCCGAGTTTCCTAAGGATCCTGAGTCCTAGACCTCAGTCTTTGACTCTCTCTGAACGACTCAATCGTAACTCCTGTTTATAGAATATATGGTGACCTAAATTCCTAAATTCAGATTTTGTTGGAGTATTCGTGTTACTTACCTCTTTCTAAAACGAAGTTCTCCTTATGCGTCTTCGTCTAAAATTCTTCTTTGAAGATTCTATAGCGCTGTTCAAACAACCTCTTTGTTTGCAAAGCCTTTTGTGTCTGATGGTTGGGCTATGCCTCCTACAATTCAGATATTTTCCATTAACCGTGTTAAACTCGTTTTATGCTTGTGCATGCCCTCCATTGTGATTTTTACATTTACGAAAAGCAGGTACGAAAGGTGATTGTCTACGTCGTACCTTTCAGTTTTCGGTCTGGTTTCTGTAAAAGTCGGTAAGCCATGTGAATACGTTGGGGAGGTAAGTGGCAATTTAAAAAGAGACCAAGCAGTTATGAAACTTTCACGGCTTTTTAATTACTCCATCTTGGGTCGAGGAGTAACGTTAAACTCGTCTGCTTTCGGTGTAAAATTAAGTTTTTGATTATAACTAGAGTTCAAACAAAAAGAATGAGAAATAACTGAAGGATTGAACAGGAAAGGTGGAAGTTTGGAAGATAAATAAAAGTACTTCAATTCCAGGCGGATTGCTGTTACTTCATAATGATGAATTTCAGTTTTGACACGAAAAATGTGATTTTTCTCTTCGAACGACAGCAAATGCTCTGTTTAATATATATAACTGTAATTTCCGTAGGGTTGAGATATGAAACACCGGAACTGATGGAAATAAAAAAATGTGCGAAGTAAAAGCGTAAGGTAAAATCCATCGAGATGTGAGACCAATGATGAAAAGCATTTTCTCTTCTAGAACACAATGGAAACGGCAAAAATGGAGGTGGGAAATGAGCCGGATTTGAAGATGTGTAACCAATAGAAAGGGATGAAAACAAACGAAGCGGAAGAAAAATGATAAAGAAAAGATAATTGTCGATGTTAGAGAATGTCTCCGGTCGTATTGAGAAATACTCACACAATTCATTGAAAATAACATGAGAGAGAGAGAGAGAGAGAGAGAGAGAGAAGGAGAGTAAGCAAAGTACTGGGTTTGTGCAAGCCATTTGAGTGGATAAATAGAAATATTAGAAAAGCAACGGAAGTATGAAACCACCGAGGTCAAACCAACAGCCATGTTCCGAAGGAGGAAAAGTGTAAAAGAAAAAATGACACAGAGGGTGTACAGAGGGTGAAAGTTTTAGTGGAATGTATATTAATATAAATAAATATAAAAGAGGATGGACGTGAAAGAGAAATTGATTTTAAAGAAAGGTTCCGGGAGATTACGATGCAATTTAGTAAACGAGTGTTACGTGTCCGAAAGTTGGATGTAAAAAATGGCAAGTAGAACGGATAAATGAAAAAAGGATAAAGGAAAAGTAGTGAGAAGAGAAGAGGAAGAAGGAACAAGAATTAATAATATATGAAAGGAGGAATGAAACGAATGAGTTTAGATAACGGAGAGCAATCAAATTGAACAGTTTAAGACTCCTAAAAACGCGACTTACTTATTAATACATAACTAAATTATTTTTTCTCGCCATTCTACCGGCACCATCTTGAAACGGTTCGATCACCAGATGAAATATGTGTCTTTTTGCCTTTTATCTATTGCTTCTCACAGAAATGTTTCTTCTTCAGGAAAGAATGAAGGAGGAGTGTAGTTTAGAGGTAGTTCGTTAAATTCGTAAAAAATGTCCGTAATGATGGTTCTTTTAATTAAGAAACTTTGAATTACGAAGATGAAGAAGTAGTGAAAGGCCGACAGCAAGAAATTCTGCAACTTTTAAGCTAAAATTATTTTCTGTTTCCAAGTGTATAAGAGTAATTTTTGTTGTTTCAGTGGCCGACAGTAACCAATCTAAAAAATTCTACTTAAAAGAAAAGAGAGAAATCTTTCAGGACCGTACACGTACAAAAATGATTGACGGAAGCTTAAAAGATTTTCTGGAATGTAAAACTCTGAATTGAAAGAGTAGATGGCTTAAATACACGTACAATAAATGTAGAAATGAAAATTAAGGGAGATACTTACAGCAATTGTTGGATTAAAAAAAAACGATAATGAAAATAAAGGAAAATAAAATCCATCTTTTTTGTTAATATAATTATCGGTAGAAGTTTAACGAGAATGAATTGTGAGGGTTTGTTGAGAGGATTGAAAAAACCACACAGTGTGTTCTGCACGAGGAGACAGACTCAGAGGCAGACAGACAGAGAAGAAGAAAGTGAGGCAATGAAAGGATCACCTCGTCGACAAAAACAAACTCGCAAATGGCGACAAATTCAAACGCTCCGACTTCTCCGACCGGTCGTAAAAACGTTAATTGCGAAATGTTTACGAGCATTAATAACAATAAACCAATAATTATAAATAATATAAATCATTACAGCCATTTTCTCGTTTTGCTTGTTCGCCCTGGTTTTGGGTCGTTTCCTGTGAGCAGACGACCAACACTTTTTTACATTTTCAAACTACAACCCTTAACGTTTGGGTAACTTGAAATATAAAGCAATAACAAGGCAGTTTATGTGTTGCGTCAGGTAAGTAAATTGGTTGAATGGACCATTCCTCTTGTTGGCCGGTTAGACAGTTAGTTAGTCCGTTCGTTCGTTCCCTTTTGTCTAATTTAACCGTGGTAATTGTTCATTCACACAGATTAAGTTCCAGTCCACCTAAGAAAACTAATTGCTTTGCTTAAGCAATAAGGAACATTTCTCAGTCAGAGGACTACCAGTATCTGTAGTAGTAAAATACAGTTGAGTCAATTGTTAGGTTCATGCAGGAAAGATGCGACAAAAAAACAATGAGAACAATGAAAAAATTAATGAATTTTAAAGTCAATGCGGTGAAAATATTTGACCACAAAATACGGGGATGGCCCGTAAGTAAATTTTCCAAATGAAACATAGGGAAAGTTAAAAATTGGAGATGAATAAAGAATTATTCGAAAAATGATTGAGAAAGGGGAAAACGATACAGAGCGAGAGAGAGAGAGATAAAAAAGAGTTTTTCATTACTCACAACTTGTGAGTCTACTGGTACGAGAAACTTTTTATACATAAAAATTCAAAAATCCATGAAATAAGAAAAGAATTTGAAGGATATTGAAAAAAGAGATAAAGAACGTCAAGTCAAGCTTTGCAGAATTACAAAAATGTACATAAGTTGAGGTGTGTCAGAACACCCTTGGTGATAGGCAGAGATCCACAAAAGATGTAGATCAGCAGCAGGGCGTCAAAGAAAAGCACAAAATTAAAAAAGTGCGGTTTACAGACGGAGTAGTAATGTGGAAATTCACAAGATAAAAGGCAATACCGTTTTAATGAGTAAAGAGGAATGGAAGCAGAACATGAAACCTCCAAAAATTCAACTCTGCGGGTTAAAAGCGTAGTAACCCTCAGAGGATTCAGAGCGAAACAAATCAAAAGTAGCAGGGAAAAGAAAGTGTCGGGGGAAAGACAAATGCATGGGGAAAGCAGAAGAAATTGAAAGGAATCCTGGGAAGGGGCAGAATAAAAGGAGTTAGAGCCGAGGTAAATTTGAATTGGCAGGCAACTAATTTGCGTCCGAGTGACAAGGACGGAAAGACAGAATGACAACAAAGGAGGCAGCGTCAGACGAGAAGATGAAAAAAAAAATTATGGAATAGAAGACAACAGAAAATGACGGTGTGTTACATTACAACCTACCACCAAAAAATAATACAAGAAAATTAAATAAAAAAACAAAATTAATAGAAATAGAATAATAAATATGGATTAATTAATAAAAACAACTGAAAATTAGTTATTTTTGTTCCAATAGTATAATACATAGTTACATAGGAAGAGAAGGATTTGAAGGAAATAAAAACAATAATTTTATATAAATCGTAAACAACAAATTATTAAAATTCAAATATAAATTTGATTTAGGAGTGAACATAAAACATTAGGCTTGATTTGAGGGTCAGTCGAATTTTTGTTGTAAACTTCGACAAAGTCCAGTTTCTTTGAAAAACTGTAGAAAAGTGTTACGTGGTGAAGCAGAGTAAAGTTTAATAATATAATTAACTATGTACTAATAATTGCTCTAGGGTGACACGTTAGGGTCAAATTCTGAATTTAAGAAAAATTGAATGAAATCAGAAATTTTTTTTCACACTTACGGCATATTTCTAAGAGTTGAAAAGCAGAACTTCAATAAATAAAATTTAATCTCACAATAGAAAGTTACACGAGTAAAAATTTTGAATTTTACTATTTGAATACATAAAAAATGTACGCCATTTAATTTCTAAACATTTGGTCTTGTTTTATTTGTTTCTGTTTTTATTTTATCAAACAATTCATGTTGACAGACATGGGCGAAATCAAGAGAACCATTTTAATTATTCTGAATTGAAGAGAATGACTGCCTGATGAATTGCAAAAATAACATTTATTTTTTATTTTTCAAAGTCAACCAGTAAGAAGGTAGTGGTAGTGACGGTGGGCTATTTTTCAGAGCCGGGAAAGTCATTTAAAGTATTTAATATTTTTCTAAAATTTAAACAGATAGTTTAGAAGTAATAAATAAATATGGAGCTGTGAAATTGAAAAACAAAATTTGAGAACATCCGGTTGAAAGAATTGAAAAATCAGGTGCGAGTCTTCCACCGTCCTCTGCTTTTTCATTTCATTTAAATCTTACCTTCGTCTAACGTTTCGCTAGTTTTTCTAGTTTGCATCTATTTTACTCCCGCATTCTTTTCATGACCAGAGAAATGACGGTCTTTTTGCGGGCACACAAGACCGAGTTCACTCCTCTCCGCCAGAAATGGTTTTCTTCACTGTTTCTACGTCTTTCTGTTCTTTCTGCACCATTCTGCTTATATTCTCTCTTTTCCATTTCTTATTTTATATTACTTATTGCATTTTTGTACGTTACCATTAAATACATATATACATATGTCAGAAACTCTCCTGTTGCGTCAGTTGGAAATTCCATGGTTAGGTCGTAGTAGTAAGATACAATATACAGTTAGCTTCAACAGTTATATTCTAACATTGGGTTCACACAGAATACACTTCCACTATAAGCAGAGTCCTGAGCAACACGTCCTTCCAATCGAACATTCTATTCTGTTCTCCTCTCCATAACCATGTCTGTACGTTGCCACCGCCTTCTGCTGTTCCGCTGTTTTAAAGCACATCAGCGAACTGTCTCCTCTAAGACCACCCTGTGGTTGTTCCTATCCGACATATATAAATTGTCAGTCAATTGACTAAATAAAATTCTATTGTTCATTGTCAGTCAGTAGTTTCCGTCTTCAGTAAATGTCACCACTGCATTTGAGTCTACTTAAAGAATTTATTTTCATTGAGTACTTTTGGGAAACTTTGCAATTTTAAAATTGTTCTGGTTATGTCGCCTTGAATTTATTTTTATCCATCCACACTCTGCCGTTTTCATATGAAAAATCAATTTTTTATTTTTGTGGTGTACGAGAGAGAAAATCAAAGATTTGGGGTGAGTTTCGTGACGTGGTAGGAGAAAGTTATCCCCTAACTAAAACCACGTCATTAGAGTTTGAAAAGCAAACGAAAATTCTGTCACTTGGCATTGATTGACTTTGAAACTGCGACTTCTCACCTTTTCAATTGCAAAATTTCTGCCTTTAAAAGCGACAGAAAATGTCTCAGGGTTTTTCTAGGAATACCTCAAACTAACCTAACACAAACATAACGTTATTCTTACAACGGTGTAGGACTAACGGAGGTTTTTTATTTTTATTTTTTTTTGGAGGCGTGGGGGAAGACAGTCGGGAAAATTCGGAAAGGATCGGAGTTTTGTCCAGGGTTTAGTGCAACGGTTTTACCCGGCCTCGTGCTCTACTGCCCTACTCCCAGGCAAAATAGAAAATGAAAAAGGATGGAATGAAAATGAAGCTTTCTGCGAACTCATCTAAAATTCAGAGTTTTTTCACGGATTCGTTGCAAAAGACGTGGGGAAAACGTTGAAAACGCCTGCGTAGCGACCTTTTTACGATTTTTCCCTCGATTTGGGGTTTTCTGACAGAAAGTCGTTTTAACCAAAAGCTTCCTTTCCTTCCCTGGACACGAGGATTTCTCTCCTTAAAAAAAATTGTAAATTTTGTCTCTTGCACATTGCACCATCAAGAAAAATTTAAATTTCATATGTGAGAAAATATCAAGCATGACATAAATAAAAAAGGTGGTAAAAAACAGGGAAATCGACCGCCAGAAACGTGCCAAATGGTGACCCTAAAGCAAGTCAGCCGTTGGAAAAAAATCAAAGAAGAATTCATTATAATCAAATATAAGCCTCAGTATTATTACAGACAATAAAAATATAAAAAAAAAACAAATAACTTCTTTGAAAGAAATCCTGTCTGATATTTCAGTAGTTGCCGTGCAAATGAAAACAACAGTAACAACAGAAAAAACGATGCCATTAAAGAAGCAGCAACAAAAATAAAAGACCAAATAATGAAAAATAATAAAAAACAAGACGAAGGCACACTACAATATTACAGCCTAAAAATACTAAAAATAACACTATTGACATCCTAAAGAAACAAATAAGCTCTGTAATAGTTAAAAAATTTAAACCTGAATAACGGAAAAACTTTAATAGAATGTAACACATCTACGGATGTTGAAAAATTTGTAAAACTTACAACGGAAAAATTCAAAAAAATAAAAGAAAAACAATTTCTTCGTCAATTAAAAATCCAGAACTTGCCCATCGACACAAAAAATGAAGATATTGATGAGGCTGTACTAAAAAGAACAGACTCTAAAAAGGAACTAAGGACTACAAAAATAAAACAGATGGTTCAATTCAATTTGTTTAATTTTGGTGTTGTAGTCATGAGAATTTGAATTTTACAAAAGAGCAACTACAATGTCAGACCCTCCAGTCATTGACTGTCATTGAGGAGTTATTTTGAGTGTTGTTTCTGAATGTATGACGAATTAATACAGTATCAGCGGCATTCATGTACAATTTGAGACGCATTTTATTAAAATTATGAATTTAGATCCTTTTACAAAATTAATTATTTATTTTATGTTTTTGTAACATTCTACAATACAAACTACTTTCTTTGCTGGGCTGATAGATCTACAATACATTATTAAATTTATTTTTAATTTCTGTGTTTTTTTGTTGATTTTCTGCCGTGGAGAATTCGTTTCGAAAGGCTTTCAGGATTCTTCTCAGGTTCTGTTGCACACGAAGGTCAGGATCTGCTTGTTCCTGTCACACTAAGACCTCGCACTACTCATTTCTTCTTACTTCTCCTTCTTCTTTTTCTGTTTCATCGGTTATCCGATTATTATCCTAATTGGCAGTCCAGTTTTTATATCTGTAGGACTACCTCCTGTAGTCTCTGTCCTCTTATCCTTACCTCTTCTCTGGCTTTTCATAGGAGTTCTCCCTACAGATATTCTGTTTACCTATATCTACGTACACGTTCTGGTTTTCGACATTACTCTTCCTGAGGAATAATCCTTCATTTTTTCCGCACGTCTGTTGGAACTACTTCTCAGGAAGCATTCAAATACGCTGGTGTTTGTAATTTTTGTACAGAGTGAAGGCTTTTGCTGTGCGCCAGTTCAGTTCAAACCCGTTGACTCTCTTATAGAACTAAATAGAATCACAAAAATGTAATATTTACCATCAAAGTAAAGCAGAATACTACAAATTTAATGGATGTGCTTACGTGTATTGTACTGTTGTTCCAAAGGCCGTACTTCATCGTGAACAAAGTTACCATGTACAGCATATCGAGACAGTGAAATTTGTCACTATTTTTACATTCACATATTTCTTTCGTTCTTTTTTCAAGTTCACCCAGTGTGACAGATCCACCTGAAATGAATTGTGTTGAAATAAGTAAGCAGGTAACAGTAGTTAAACAAAATGTTAGGAACAAAACTCATAGTGTGGGATTGTGCATTTACCTTTTGCCGCTACTAAATTGGACTTTTTAGCTAACGAAAAATAAGCGTAAAGAGCATAAAATTTTTCTTTTCTGAAATTCAAAGGCTTCTTTTCACGTTCGACGGCTTTTTCAACGACTTCCTTACACTCATTGTAATTTATGGTAGTTACACCCTTTCGTGACTTGTTGTAAAAACCTGAGTAAAACAGGGAACTTTATTTTTTTACCACAACACTTCATTTGCCATGCGCCATTAAAATTACCTTTCACAGTGTATGTCACTTTCGGATTGAAATTCCATGTGAAACTCTCAGAGGGTTTGACGCACACCGTCGTGATCATTCTACTGTCCATGTTGTTTTTTTCTTCGTACATCAGAATTTTTCTTCTGATTTCGTTTTTGCCTAAGCTTTGCCTGAGAAAAGGAAACAAATGTTCATTATCCATTCATTATGTTAAGTTGCTGTTCCTCAAAGGAATTTTATATCGGTTACCCTGCGATGTATATTTTGTAGGGCAATCCAAGGTCTATCAATGATTTGACATAATCTTTTTCATTTATGCTCTGCGGTAGAAACACCAGCTCTTGAATTTTACGAGTTAGAAACGCCGCTGCCAAGTTGTCTTGAACTGGCAGGTCACCTCCACCTAATTTTAATTAAAGTTTTATAAATTTACGTTCCCATTGGGTGTGTACAAACTAGCCGTACCAGTACAAGTTACCAAGGGCGTAATTTAAAGACAACCATCCCATTGCTGCTTTCTTCTCGTTATTTAGCAGAACAAAGGGATTCATGTTAGTAGGACTGAAGCCACTTTGTCCAAAAATGTCTTTCATTACATGCGTAACATTAACCAAATATCTAGTCAATTCGAAAACACATATGTTGGTGTACAGATATATCAGAGTGTGCGGCCATTCCGTTTCCTGTAGTATCTGACTGATATCGTTGATCAGACCTCCTAACATCGTCTTCAATAGCTGTACAATCAGATTTTGAAATTAAACTAAGGCAGTTTCACAGCAGCAACGGTAGAAATTCAACCTACCTGGACATCATTCTTTTGCGACAAGTAACATTTTACAATGGCAGCCGTCAGACTAAAGTCAGTTTTAATTTCAATTGATTTTTCTGCTTTCATCAAATTTTTGTAACCGTCGAAAAGCGCATCGTAGACGAAGACATTCGTTTCGTCACCTTCAAATTCCAAGAATAGTACTTTCTTTTTGTCTAGTATAAAGTTTTCCTTTGTTTGGTATAAAAGACCAGGACAAGAGGCAAAAACATGTGCCCAAAAAAAGATCACTAAAACAGAAACGGTGTGAGTGCGGCAGTTTTACAGCCACAACAGACAAATTCGACCATTTTTTTTATTATAAAAATATTTGAGTGAAGTTAGAAATTTACCTAGTGAAAATAGAAAGAGTTTGAACATGTCTAGTAAACTTTACTCTTTCATATTATTTTTAATTTCTAATGCACCGCACACAAAATAGTCAACTCACATTGGAACTCCTCTACAACTTCAATATTCCGAATTCTTTTTACAGAAATAATTCTAAATCATGCCTAGAAAAAAAAAAGTTTGTTTAAACAGTTGCGAATCCAACTTATACCAGTCCAAGTAAACTAATTGTTTATTTCACTTGGTTAACTCTTTGTCCCAGGGCAGCTCTATTTTTATAGAAATATTTCTAAATCATGACTAGAAAAAACAGTTTGTTTAAACAGTTGCCAGTTGCAAGTCCGCACTGTTTATTTCCCAAAATTAGCTGTCGGTCTCCAGCAGAAGCACTTTGTTATGTTTCGTGTGCGACAGGAAAGCCGGAAAAGAAACAACTGCTGCACCTGTCCCTGGCAGTGACACTCGGAGGTAGGAAACAGGACCCTCAGAGGGCCCCATGCCGTCGCTCACTCAATAATTTCTTATCATACGTAAATAATCGTACATTATCAATTGTGTAAACAAAATTTATAGTGTTCACAAATTTAAATAAAGTCTATGAATTAAATTCTTATTACTCATTCATCAGACAGTGTTTCCCTTCAGTTTTGAGTAAAAACTGTCTGACGTGGTTTGATTTCAATAAAAAAGGAATAAAAAAATAAGGCTAAATGTTTAGAGTTATATTAATTTTATTGTGTAACTATATATTCATTTCTTGTACATTTGTGGATTTTTTAAATGACTGTATAAAATTTAACTTTTTTAGCTACCGGTCGCACCTATCTATTTTATTTTTTACTTTAGTTGCACTTTTCTCGGTCTGCAAATGTAAATCTGACGATGATTTGACTATCACAAAATTCACTCGTCATGACCTCTTCTTAAATACAGATGAAAATAGAACTAAATGTGTGTACTACGAAATGCACTACAATAGAAATAATAGTTTGATTAAGGCAAAAATAATAAACCGCACATTTAGTGAGTTTGAATTTACTGACTGCATTTTCAACCATTTCTGGATAAAGAGAGATTCCAAGGTACGTGAAATTGTAATATTTGTACTTTGTTTTCTGTAAACATATGCTGACATAACTTTTTTTTGGCGGGGCGGTCGGTATCCACAGGGTGGAAAACTTTTGTTAAGGGTCTTAGCAAAGAATGCAAGTGCGATAGTACCCAAGAGCGAAATTAAATTAACACAAGTATATTCTTATGGCAACGCGTCTTTGTATATTGTGCCAAAGCCCATTTTGCATAATTTCATGAACACAATGTCGTCGGTTTTTTACCATCATAAATTCCAAATCAAAAACATAGAGCCTGTGCTTACCTTACATCCTAAGCTTAAAGTTTTGTTGACGTGGATGGCTCTCAATTTCGCACTTGGTACGTTGACATTTAAATAACTCAACAGTGTCAAATAAATAAATTGTAAATTATTAATTTAATTGATTGCAATTGAATTAGGTAAAGGTGAATTGACCCTTGAAAAAACGGTGGCAGCGGCAGTTTTTGATCCTGCAATGCAAGGCCTTATTTTCATACCATCAAATAAAACAAAGTGTGAAAAATTGACACATGTCGGGTTGCCCTTTAAATTTTACTTATACAGGTAAGAAATATTTTACATGACGTATTATCATCGTGTAAAACCCTCAGAAGAGTATTTAAGAGTATTCAGGGTGTTTTAGATCCGACCGCGGCCTACTGTACACTCGCCTTATACGTTAAACGGAAGATCAAATTACCACAAGGGTACTTATCCGACTAAGAGGTGTTGGTGGGAGGGGTGCTGCTTTTAAATGAAACAAAATTTGACCATTGAAAGTAAGACCAATTTTGACTAGAAAAATTTACATTCAATAAACCGCTCAAATTACTAGGCACAAAATCATAAAATGGCTGACGTTCAACGGGGGTTGGACCCTCAACGGACCCCATTTTTGTCGTCCATACTTACAGTACACATGTAAAGTTCAATTTCTAATCTCACCAATAGATTTAAAACTATAAAGAGTTAAATCATTGAAAGGTGTCTTTTATTAAATTAAAGCGTGCCTAATTTACCGTAGCCGAGTCTAAAGTTTTGTTGGAAGGACCGTCAAACGGCAGTGGTTGTTTTTTTTTGTAGTATTCTGTTAAGTAAAAATCAAACCAGGGGATCCATTTTTGGGAAAGAAAACAAAAAATATATAGAGAAAATGAGTCAAAATGAAAAAGAAATACACAAACTAAAAAGTGCTTGCATCAGACCCTTCTTGGAAATCAATATTACTATTAATGGGACACATTACGTCGTCGTAGGTACTTGACCCATTTTCTACTTTTCCAAAATTTCCTTTTAACACAAACTGCTCACTCGACTTCAATTTTAAGGGAAAAACTCATGGATGCATAAGGCCCATTTCAACATCACAATCATTGACTATCACGCCTGCAAAAGAACGGTGCAATCGTTCGTGGAACAATTAGAAAAACCTGAAAGTTTTAAAGGAAAGCCTTTTTACGCTGTACGAGACTACTTCACTTTAGCTTTGTCGACAGGTTTAGTTAGTAGGCCAGGTACGTTCTCGTGACATCAGTTTCCTTCTATTTTGTACGGTGAATAACTGCTAACTGCCCTGATTTCAGGTGGAAATGTCACCATGCAAAAAATTGAAAAGAAAGCCAGGGACGTCTGCCATGATAACACCCTGGAGCCATTTACGTGCATGGATATCATTTATATGCACTCTTTGTTCAAAAAAGTTTACGGCCTTAGAAAAAAGAGTATAATACATGTAAGATACTCAATGTCAAATTTATTATCTTATATTGATTCAAGTAATGTAATGCAATGTAATAATTTTATTTTTATTTAGTTCTGTGAGGAGGTTAATGGATTTGATGTAGATTGGCGGTTGGCAAAGGCTTTTAGTTTATACAAAGGTTACAACATAAGTTCAATTGATCCCGTGTGGCACCCTGATGTTTTATGTCCAGCTCTGAAAGCAAAAAATAGTACTACAGAATTAAATCCGACCACAACGAAGCCTCATCTCACCATAAAACATAAACAAATTAAACATTGATACAAGATTAAAATAAATTAAATATAAGAATAAAGAGTAAATAGGACAGCAAAAGAGCACAGTCATTACACTCAACGGAGCTTAGACATAATAAAGACAATAGATAGAGCATTAGACAGATAAGAGTGTACAGTAAGGAACATAAGACAATAACCTAACGGAATGCAAACTTGATAATAATACGTTATTAAAACGTAAAAGTAATAATTTAAGAAGAGACGGAGCACAGATATGAAACAAAATGCATCAAGAGACAGAGAGTTCTGACAAAGGGTGTAAGGGCAGTCAGAACTTCCTAACGGTACTCTCTGTAATAATCGTATAAAGAGAGTTCTGATAGCAACAGAACTAATCAGAACTCGACCTTCCTAACGAAACCAAAGAGTTCTGACAGAGGGCAGAACTTCTTACAGGCGAAAGAATAAGGACCTTCTTACTCTGGTGAGTGGGCTAATTCCAGTTTTGTTTATGTACAGAGGACATTGAATTCTAATGTTAGTTTTATATGAACTACCTCTTATCCCAATTAGTTTCTTAATTTTGACGTCAGGTAGGCAACCTGAGCGTTTACGAGCTTGTCGATTTGTTTTGCTGTATGCGGTTCTTTTTCTGTCCCATTCCTCTTAAGTCTTCAGTCAATTATGAAGGAATTTGGCACTATTAGGGGTTTTGGAGGTAGGAGTACTAGCTGCTGTAAAACGAATTCCTGTAGTTTTCTTGTGAGGAGTTACTATCGGGTTTTTGGTTAAAGTGCCAACAATCTTCTTGCACAATTGATTGCCAAAAGCTCATGTGGATGTTTCTCCTTCTGGTAGAGTGCTTTGGGAGTCTTAGGACTATTTCAACTCTCTTTTTTACTTTTTCCTGTTAATGGTAGAATTGGCTGAGTTCTGATAGTTGGGCTATCAATGTGAGGGAGCTGCTTAGCAGCAGCTCAGGCTCTTCTGAGGAGGGACATAAAAATTACTGTAGCTTTTGCTTCAATTTTAGGCGGAGATTAATTGTCAGGTTCCTATTCATTATTGTGACACCATGTAACAAGTGGTCTAAGTCACGAGGAGTTCTGGCCAGTAAAGGAAGTTTAAGAGGGCTACGGTCTCATAGGCTTTGAGCCGCAAATATGAGCCTCCCGCCTTTTGTGGGGTTTGTTGACGATGTTCTAGGTATGATTTGTCTAGGATCAATGTCCTTTATTCTCATTTTACCATTACTTCTATTCGTTATGATGAGATCAGCATACTCTTCTATTTTTGTAGTAGTGCTTTCTCTAGAAAAGCCTAGGAAGGTAAAGACGTTTAGAACAGTGAGAATAGGCTTAGTGTCACTGTTTCTGACTCTACCACCTTTAATTCTAACAATTAGAGTTTTAGCCCTACGTTAATGCTATTTTCTGCAAATAAGGCTATTCTGAGTCTTTTTTAAGAAGATTTTCTTTAGAAGGAAAATTCTTCATGGACATGATTTAAAAAATCAGTCTAAACAACCCCTCAAAGGTTGAGTCTCTGACTCCCTTGGGGGGGGGGAGAAAAAAGAAAATAAAGAGAGAAAGAAAAGGCAGAAGAAGAAGAAGAAAAGGAGTCACTTGGATCATTCCAAGTGTTGTAAAAAGGAAAAAAAACAAAGACTGAAAAAGAAAACAAAAATAAATTATTTCTAATAAAAAGAAAAGCAAAAATATGCGGAGTCAGAAAATGAAAAAAGTTTAGAATGTAGAGGAAAGTAAAAAAGGACAAAAATATTCAAACTGACATGCAAAATTAGGCGAAATTAAGGAGAGAAACTGCCAAGAAGAAAGTGAAAAATAGACGAAGGGAATAGACGGGAGAGAGCGAGGATGTGAAAAGCGAAAAATGGAAAATGGCGAAAAAGAAGAGTAAAATAAAATGGGAAAGAAACAAGTTGAGCGTTATAATTAAATGCTCGCGTTTCCTTGTCTTCAAACATTTTCATCCATCCATCTTGTCGGGCCGTGACCTCATCACATGACAAAGCAGAAGACGTCATCACTTCCTCTCTGTCTCAAAATCTGCTTTTTTCGGGGCCCGTCCGCTTGATTCTGTGAAAAAATTCCGACTGTCAACCTCCCCCGCCTCCACAAACCAACAGCAACCCTCCTGTCGTTCGCAGGATTTCAAAAAATATTTATGTTTCCAACCGTCTGTCTTTGAGAAGAGCCATCATTTCTTGCACCTCCGCGGTCATCCAAAGCAACCGTTCGGCCATTTTTGTCTTTTTCTCTGGGGTTCGTTGGTGAAATGAAGGCCCCGGCCCTAAGCTTTAAGACCGGAAACCGACCAAAAGTCCGCTTCTTTTTTTTTAAGAAATTAAGACGTTAAAATCAGGATTTCCGGTTTGGAAGAAGAGAAAGTGCCGATTGAGACGTTGGAGAATGTCACTTCCGTTTCCGGTTCCCCGTGGAAATTCCCCCTTTTTATTGCG
Organism: Polyplax serrata; assembly: GCA_037055365.1. Classification (NCBI taxonomy): domain Eukaryota; kingdom Metazoa; phylum Arthropoda; class Insecta; order Psocodea; family Polyplacidae; genus Polyplax; species Polyplax serrata. The sequence continues at coordinate 12,237,091 of JAWJWE010000003.1, forward strand.
TTTGAAAATCAACCGGAAAAGGAACTTTCAATCCTTTTTGTCTGGATCTTTCCTTTGACGACCTTTCTTTTCTTCTTATGCTTTTTCATCTCTTCTTTCTCTTTCATTTTCATTTCTCTTGCTTTTTCTTCTACAACTTTATTTCTGAATTATTTTCTAAAAGGTCCGTAATCCTTTCTTTTTCGTATCACATCAATGACCTAAGGAGTAGATAATAAATATCTGGAGAATGAGATGAGTGGCAAATTGTTACATGGACAGTGAGAAATTGTGTTGTGACTCATTGAGAGTGCAGGTAGGAACAGGTGAAAACTCGAATTTAGTTGGCACCGTCGAAATGAATGGGATGGTGCAATGGACGTGATGGTGTCAAGTGACGTGTCTCTGCGCCACAAGTTGGTACCTGTGCCCGCTGTGACCTTGTTGACCCACCGACCCACGACCTGTCGCTTCCCACAAAGCACTTTATCCTCCACATAAACATATTTATGTAATGCCCTGACTACTCTTTCGAACTCTGTTTCGTTTGGACTGCTTTTCTCTTTCATTTTTCTCTCAGTTTTACATAAACGTTTTAATTATGTTATTTTACTTAAGTAAACCTTTTCCCTTTGCTTATCCTCATAATTTCGTGTCTTATTTCTTGAAGGCATTTTTCTTTAATTCAAATTCGTTATATTAACTAAATAATAATAATAATAATAATAATTCGAGAACCAGTGGGAATCAAATGGAAGAACCTGAACTTCCAGAAGTGAGATTCATTGCTAACTAATGAAAAGTTTTTACAAGTTTTGCACAAAGATACCTGACAGCAGCTGTCTGTCGGCGAGACATATTTTGACTGCTGATTGTAACAAAAGAGAAAGAATGGCAGCAACGACGAAGGAACAAAAGCCAGATTGTCTGGGTCTTCTACCCACAGCCAAAGGCTCCCATCCACCTCCCTCTCTCATCGTCCACCGCGTTTTTGCTATCCTTCCCTTTGCTTTTCTGTGCCTTGTGACGTTTCCTTCCTGTTCCTGACCATCGCAGCAGGTCCTGTTCCAAGGTCTAGGAACTTGAAAGCGGAACTTCGTTTCGTTCGTCGGCTGGGGAAACGCGTTCAACTATTTTTGTCGAAAAACGCTTGCAACTATCGTGAAAAAGTGTTTTCCGCAAGATAAGCTCTGAGGAGAGTTTTCCTCGTTTTGGCTTTTGTTGAGGCTTTCAAGAAGATGCTGTTGGATGTCGTTCTGTTTGGCAGGATAATCTCAAGTTGGTGACGAGTAAAATACCTAACTTTGAGGTTTGAGGAAAGAGCGATGGGAATTTGATGGGAAACTCGCGACGGTGTGAATTTACTTCAACTTGTTTTTACCGTTTTCTTCCGTTTCCGCTTCTTCTGACTTTAATCTGACCCCCCCCCCCACTCTAGTGATTTTGCACCCTCGCCACCCTTTGAATGGCAAAAGTATTGTACCTATTATTGTTGATATTTGCTATCAGAAAGGAACCAAAAGGTGAATGCCATAAGTTCTTTTATCATTTCTTACATTTTATCAAGTGTCGTTTAATTTTTTAACTATTTTCTGATAATTTTTTGCCTGGGCTCCCATTCAAGTCGTTTTTTTAAAATTTTTCGTTCATGTTTTGACTGTTTCTTCTGAGTTTGAGTGCTTCCCATGGCCTTGGAAAGTCTGTCAACTTGTTTGGTGTAGCCAATAGTTTAAGTTTCTGTGTCCAGTAAGTGAGTTCCCCGCTGCGGCGCAGACTTTTCTGTCACTTCTCGTTTAATTAGTCATTTCATTCTTTCCAATTCAAGTTCTCATTTTCCATGTTGTGCTTCTTTTGCTTTCGAACTCGCACAGCACCACTAGAGACAACTCTGTTTATTGTCATCAGATGGGTTTCCCCGATCGCCTGAAAATAATACTACGTCATTGTGTTTTCCTTGGATTTTGTATTTCTCGCCTATTATATGTTTATTTTCTCTTTTATTTTTTGTCATGTTTTTCTCTTCCTTTTTTTAATTGTACCCGTAATTCGAAAAATCTTACCTCTGACAATTTCATTTTAATTAACGTCGGAGAATCTTTTTAGAGTTTTCTTCATTTTACCGTCATTCCTTCCTGTTTTACCTTTTACTTTAAATTGAGGTCACGTGGCAGAAATACATGTCATAGTTGTTTCATCAATATAATATGATTTAATTAAACTTTGTTAAAAATGTTCCAAATATTCAAAAGAGAAACAAAAATATTTGTTACTAAAGTTGACGCGAATAGTTTTTCAATTAAATTAATAAACGTTACTTTTCTTCTTTCGAATTCCTTCAAATTTTAGTTTCCTGCCTTATTTTAATGGCTGCCCTACTTCAGGTTCTGAGCTCAGCAACTTGCCGCTGTGGCACTGTCAACTGTGGAGATTTTCCCTGGAAAGAACATTAAAGGTGAACGGGGAAAGGCCCTTCTCTCTCTCTCTCTCTATCCCTGCTATTTACTCAGAAGAATTATTCGAAAATTTTGAGAAACGTTTTATCCACAAGCGCCATCATCATTTATTCACGCGGGCGTTACTATGCATATTTGAGATGTACGCGTTTAAGAAATTATAAGGCCACCTTTCCTGATGGAAGTGCTCGACCCATTTTTGCTATCCTCAACCTCTTTTTGCAAAAACTTTTTGAAAATTCTGTTTTTTGAACGTTGTAAATTGTACTCTTTCCATTTTGCCATCTGCGAATTATTTCTTTAACTTGTCAAACGTTCTTTTAGAAACGCGACTTGTTTTTCCTACTAAGCTTAAACTTAAAATGAAACTGAAGGGCCAGGATAATCCAATAAACAATTTCTTAAAAGTGCACTCACATTAACTTGAACACGAACATTATCGCTCAAATTAGTACCTCTAAAGAAACGTATTTCCAAAATTCTGTGAAGTTAACGTGGCGAATGCAAAACTAAATAAATTAAAAAAAAAACATAATAATGTAATAATAACAATAAAACTTATTAAAATAAAGAAAAATGCGACGAACGTCTATAGAAGAAAATGTTAAAAAAATAGACTTGGACCATCAAATGTCTTTGGTCGATCAAATGTCCTTGTCCAAATGTAAAAAATTTGTTTGAAAATCGTTACTAATAATATACATAAATTTGATACGTGAAGCAATATCGGTGAAAAGATTAAAGTTTTGCAGAAATAGCAAAGAAAAAAGAAAACGATAAGTTAAAATTAAAATAAAACGATTGAGAAGTACGTTAAATAGCACAAGTGGGAATTTCAACATTCAAACTTGGCACGGACGATAGCAGAAGATGCAAAATTTAAACTTTAAAACTTGGAATACAAACAGATTTGTCATTTTATTAGATAAATCCAATGGAACTGTACAGGAAGCTGTTGGATGGAATTTGTGTCTTAACCGGAAGTGGTTGCTGCAGGCAATGATTTTTAAAATGAGAAAGGTAAAATTCAAAAGTACTCGTTTTAACTTCCATAGAAGACACTTTTTATTGGTACCTTTTCAGTGCTCATGTCCTTTCAACTTTAAAGGACTTCATCTTAAAGTGGATATTTTGGTCAAATTTTCTGTGTCGGATAAATTTCTTGTTTCTTCTTTCCTTCGATTTTCTTTTCTTGTTCCCCGCTTATTCGGGGCACTTCGACCTTTCATTTCCGTTTCCGCTTGATTTTTCACAAGGCTTCCCTGACTCGAACGATTTCCATCGTTTGAAAAAATTGCAGCTTTCTCTGTCATTTATCTGCTCCTCGGTTGGAGTGAGAGGACTCCTTTTTTTTCAGCAATGTCGTTCTCCCGATTGCCACGTTCTCATACTTTCTCATTTTCCCTCTGCTTTTTCTTTATTCTTCTCCTTTTTTTGGTGGCAGCCAGCTTTAACACCGTTCACATCATTTGTCTCATTCCTGTCTAAAGCCTCGTCTAATCTCGCCTTTTATTTTATTCCTCTTATACAACTTCGCTCTATTTTACGTCAAATACTTTATAAATGTTCATGACAATGTCTATTTTTTTCTCTTCTTTCTTCAACTTCTCTACGTCTTTTCTCGTTCTCCTTTTTCAATTATCAAATTGCCTTTTCTCTTTTCTTCAAAATCTTTAGATAACTTTCCGAGACATGAACCGGACAAGTCTAAGAAACTTTTATATCTTCAATTTAGCAAAACATGTTGTTTGATTGTCACAATGTTGTCTCTTTTTCAAATATCAAATCACTTTATTTACTTATAAAAAACAATAATTTTTGTACTTTTTTACATTTAATGAAATTCTCTTCATTTACAAAAAACCGTTTTACAGAATTTGTTTGTAATTAATGACGGTCAGGTTTCTCAATTGTTCTCATCACTACAAACCTCTTGGTCTCTCCGCGTGTCATTTTAATCTCCCAAAATCTAATCTGTTAATTTTTCTTAGGAAGGATGTCAGGCTGGATGATTAGACATAGTAGAAAAGTTTTTCATTCGTTTTATTCCGGTGTAAAATCAAGAAGCACCCTCAACACACCCACCGTAGTAAATTCAAACTGTTCAATTTCAAATTGTAGTAATTCTGTGAGCAACAATTTCAACACCATCAACTGTTAAACTTCCTTCATTAAACAAATATTTTCGTTGCTTTCGTGAAATGCTTCATGTTCATGTTCAACATTGAATCCCCTGATTAACTAAATTGATTTCCTTGAATCCATCAAGACTAAATATCGAGTGTGTCACTACGAATAGAAAACTGACAAACAAATTTAACGGATGAAATTTGAGTGAGTCGAAATGGGTGTGCATCTTTGACAGAAGAAGAAGGCAAGAAGGAGGAGGAAAGCAAAAGAGATAAATGAAAAGTCAAAATTACAACAAGATCCGACAAATTTAAAATGAATCTTCCCATTCAATCAATCAATCAATCAGTCAGTCAATCGTTCAGTAGATGTATCTTGTGTTTCATTTGTTTCTCAGTCGTCCTTCTATTTTTATTTTTTTGTTTTCCTTTTCATTTTTTGTCAATTTATTTAAATGCAGCATATTATTTATATTTTTATGATTTAACTTTTTTCGGCAATTTGAAAATTTCAATTGTTAATAATAATAATAATAATAATAATGTAACAATTGATAATAAATAATTTAAATAAGAAGGCAATGCTAGAAAAAGCAAAGGCAGGGTCACATAGCAAAGAGTCAGTGTAAAGTCACTCTGAGATTTCAATTTATTTATTTTTCTGTGTAATATAAGTATTCTGTAGTAATTAATAGTCAAAAAGGAAATGGGTTGACAAGTAGTGCGTCAATCTGATGTGTCGATTGAAAACCACAAACCAGGAGTCCACAACTACAAAAAAAAACAACATCGGAAGGAACAAAAAGGAGTGATATCATACGAAGTGATTCGTGTCATTCCAATTATTAACAGTTCTCAACAACGGGAGAGAATTTTACATGAGAGTCAAACAACAAGGCAGTATCAGGAACCTTGACAAAAGACCAGAAAGTAAAAAATTATTTAGAGAAACACGGAGTCGTAAGAGAGAAAAGAGAAAAAGCTATAAAAACAGAATAATTAATAATTTGAAAAACTTGAAGAAGAAAGAAAAGAAGTAAACTGATGAAGGCAATGTGGACGAGTTGAGCGAGTGGGTGAGAATTTTAAAAAGCGGAAATAATGTGACTACATGACTAAAAAAAGCAATCGAACCGGAAATAAACAGTGAAAAGCTGAATGTGCAGAGAAAATCACAGGTTTGCGTTTGGTCTTCTGCCACGTTCGATTCGTTCGGTCCCAACCGGAAAGAGCCCGGAGCGGACGCAGCAATGGAAATTCCAAACAGGGAAACGAGTAAGCCGAAAATTACCAGAACCATTCGAATTTAATTTACGTCGAATTCGCATTTATAATGAAGAATAGGATGGAAGGCGTGCGCCATTTGCAGAAACGCAAGCGCAGACAAACAATACACACGGGGCATTTGCTTAAGGTGAACTCAGAGGTCAAAGGTTAACCGGATGTGCACCTTCGCCCTGGAAAATTTTCCTGCGATCCCATCCCCGTCTTCTTCTTCTTCTTCTTCTTACATCATTTCTTCCTTTCCTTCTTTGCCTTTCTCATAGTTTTCGTCAATTTTACTCATCTCGGTTCCTTTCCTCTCCTCTTACGACTCCGTACGGTCATTGCTCTTTTTCACATTTTTATTTCCATCTTTTCGTCTGGTTCTCCTGCTTTTTTTTCATCGACGGTCCTCCTTTTCTATTTTTAATATCTTCTAATGTGTTTCGGTTCCTACGAACATTTTGGTGTTGTTATTATCTTAATTGTTCTCATTTTGTCAGAAAAATCTTATAATTTTGTTGACAGTTTATTTCACTTTTTTATTATTTTTTTTTGTAAGTCCAGCCGGTCATTTTTCAATAGAACTTTGTAACATTCTTGTAATTCATGTGACGTCACGTCACATAGCTGCGTGAAGCATGGCTTTTACCTCTGCCTATTGGTTTTCTGTTTTTGGTCTTTCTGCAAACCTTTTTTTGAATCCGCAGTTTCCAATATATCCAGTTTCACATAGCCAATGCCACAATGCCACAAAGTCCAAAGTTTTCGTCGACCACTTCGGAGTTCGACTTTACTTTCCCTGAATTTTAATATTCAAAATGAACATTCTTTTTCTTCTTTTCTGCTCTTCCTTCTGTTAGGAAACATCTTTTTCATTCGCCTCTTTCACCTCATTCATCTGCATTTTCCCGCTTATCAATTCGTTTCATTTGTTTTCGCTTTTGTGCGCATGGCTGCCTTTGTTTGTAGTCGGTAACTTTATTAGGGGAGCCCCAACCATGAAGTCAGGGTGAACTGGAAGGAGAAAATGAGAGAGTGGTAGATGTGAGATCACCTCGAAGCACTAGGTCGAATTAAAATATCACTTTCTGTGTGTCTACTTATTAAAAAAAGTATTAAAGTAATGGAGCACAAGAGAAGAGTGAAAGAGTAATGGAGAAGTGTTATTAAGCGAGAGCTTTCCGAGTTTATTTTAATTAAAATTTTGAAAATGAAAGAGAGGCGCAATCGGAGCCTTTTTGAGTCAAACACTGGGGTAGACGAGCCTGGTTAACCACCTACAGAACTCACTAGAATAAAGAAGAATAAATTTTGAGCTTTCAGTATAATTTGGGAGGGACCTAAATTTGAAACTCGATATTTATGATTTTCACTGTTTTTCCATTTGAAAATGACAAATGGCGTCGAGCCAACCCGACCGGAAATGGTTGCCATCTCAGCCGCGAGTACCAATAAGTAGTCAATCAGAACTGGTCAAAGTATTTGATGGAATTTGGGGGGCACAGAAATAAGCGAGTTTGGGCTTAGTTTCCTTTGTACATGGTATACATCGTTGGTAGTCACTAGACTTCATTCCTTTCTCTTCGGTTTGTCCTTCATTTCAATCGAACACTTTCCTTAAAATTACAATATCTATTTTTGATTGAGTGCCAAAGCTCTACCTTAAAGGATTTCTTGGTGTGTCATTATACAAAAAATAAATTCTTAGATTTTAGATTCCCGTAGAAGTTTGTCAGAGGGTGAAACAGAGAGAGAGAGAGAGAGAGAGAAGGAGAGCTAAGAGCAATTAGAGAAAAAGTAGAAGAAGAAAAATAGCACTCAAGAATGTGAACATGTCGAACTGTAACATAATATAAAACAACACATTAAATTTTTATTTTTCAGACAGACAATAGGAATTTTCAAGGAAAATACAAATTGATAAAAAGAAAGAGAAAAAAGATTGAAAAGTAAACAGAAATAAATGAAAAATAAGCCAGAATGAAAGAAAAACCGATTTGGGTTTGACAATGAAGGGCAAAAGAGGAGGGCAGAAGAAAAATGAGAAATCATTTACAGAGAAAAATCCGGCAGGGGTTGAAAGGTGAAGGAGTCGGGCAGTGTGGGCCACCCAAATGATTTGGTCTAATAGAAAACAGCAAACCCAACAGGAATAAAACGTTTAATTATCGAATTAGACGTTGCAAAATCCAACATGGCGGAACGTGCAATAAATGTGCAAATGGAAGGTGGAACGAAAGGATCGGATGGCCGAAGGGTTTGATTTCAAACCAGAAATGCTGGTGGGTGGAGGTGGGAAACCGATGATTTTTGCTGTTTCACAACAGGAATGCCCTGGCTCCGAGAGTTATGAAACCGTGTTGACATTAACTAGATAAATCTAACTAATGATAAATGATGTTCTGGATATTCACAAACGACAGAATTTCCTTTAATTTCTCTCTCTCACGTCTACTTTCCTTCACGGTTTTCTTTTTCGCTCTTTACTTTCTGTATCCTGCGAGTTCCTGTGTAACTATGAATAAGATAAATTGAGATTATCTGTTTAAGTGAATAGAAAAACATTCAGAAAAAGGGGTAATGTTTCAAATATTGTAAATTAGTATACATTAATAATACGTGTATTTTGAGGTGCTCGAGGGGTGAACTTGTACGCTCAACAAGGAAACAATATACAATAAAATACACAAAAGGCATTTTTCATTACACATATTTTAATTTGTAATAAATGATCTGTATAATAAATATTAAGTGATCTGCATAGGATTCAGGCAACTGACAAGTATCCGCCAAGGCAACCCGTTGAAATTTTTCATTTTTCTGTGTTAAATTGATCGTTTGTTAACATAAATCCTGTCAGACATTTTTCTCACCCAAGAGACTGAGCCTGAGAACCCTGAGAAAAGACTCTCAATTTATGGTCTGTCCAATTTTATTTAAATTTAAAAATGGTGACCAACAGAACCTTCTAATTAAAATTGGGTTATCGAATTTAAATTTTCACGGGCCACACTATTTTTGAGTGGACACTCATCGTTATTTTTGTTCGTGTCCTGTTTTGACGTGTGACGGGGACAAAAGATGGTGCGGTTGTAGAAAATAATTGATTTAGGAAAAAAACGTAACCCCCGTCACCAAAACAGGAACGGTGCTATTCGACAAAAAAAATTGTCCTTCCCTCTTATTTGCGGTCAGATGCCTTGCATATCTCACGCTCATTTCTGCTGTGGTCAAAACAACGAAGAGAATCGCCTGTTAAACCACAACAAGGAGAAAGTAGAGGAGAACTTCATGGCATGATAAGAGTTGGAGGGACACACGGCAGAAACTTCAGGTATTGGTTGACTGCTATTATTTTGTTAAAAGAATGTATAGAAATGTGCAAGCAAGTCAACGCGACGGAGTGAAAATGGAAAAGCTGATGGAGAGAAGAAACGAACAGATAAATGTGAAACCATAAAATAGACAATGAGGTGGTGTCGAGAACAAGACAAACCGATAAGTAAAATCGAACGAGGGGACATGCAAAGAAGAAGTAGAAGACGGGCGTGGCAGCAGAAGCCAAGAAGAAGTTGAGGAAGAAAATAACCAAAAGAGATTTAATTCTTTTTTTAGAAAAAAAAAAGAAAGTATTCTGCCACGTTACTTCAACGCCAAGACAAATATTTGTTTCCGGTAAACACAAGAGTGTGGGGTGGTGGTGGTGGTGGGGAGCAGACGACAAAAACCGGAAGTTGCTGTTTTGAAAAGGTTGAAATCCTTCCGCAAAATTTTTAGCCTTCTCTGGTGGCATGCGGCCGCTCCGATGACAGCGACGATTGAAAAAAATAAAAAGGAATTTGTTTGTTTGTTGAAAAGAACAAGTTCCAGACGGGGGAGGAAGCGTTTCCTCGGGTCCCCCAAAATAATTACAATTAATAATTTATTTTACACGCCATCTTCCTTGTTTCTCTCTCTCTCTCTCTCATTTAATTCTTCCTCATCTCCTCGTTCGTCTTGTTATGGTCATCTTTCGTTTTTGTATTGACACTACATTTTTCTGTCGGACGTTAATTAAAGTGGTCGATGTCTTTTCATTCGCAATGATTTTCGTTCATTTACTTTTTTCTTGGTACCCACGTGGACCGTGAGCCTTTCCTTTGTCTGATTCCTTTTTCATCATTTATCTTCTTAATGACCCTTTTCCAAAAGGTTAAGACCTGACCGAAGGAAAACCTTGACGTATTTTTGCACTCTTGCCCTTGACATTCTCATTCTTAGTAACAAAAGAAGATTTCATTTAATCTAAAATTTACTTATTTTAAGTAATTTTACCTTTTTGACTAGTTCTTTTTACAATTTATGTAAAAACATAAAAAATTACATTATTTTTTTTTTTGGTGAAATTCTTTGATGTCGTGAGACAAAATCCTTGAGACATTTTAAATATGTAGGAATTTGAAACAATAAAAGTCATCCCTCCCTTTTATTTCCAGTTCACGCGTCTAAGTATTTTTCTAAAAAAGTCAACTTACATTTCCTGCTTCCTTCAATTAAATCCGACGTAATTTGAATTAATTGAAATTCTGACTGGATTATTTACACTTATTTAATTCATATGAAAATCATAATTCAACATTTTCCACAGTGGGCCTCATTCAAAAATTTAAATGACAATCAACTTAAATTTTGGTAAATTTCACTTAAAATTAAGAAAAAAACTCAACCTTTCGATTTAATTAATTTTTTTTTTCAAAGATGGAGACAGAAGTTCATTGAAAGTGTAAAATCAGAAGGAGCAGGAGCAGGAGAAAGAGGCGATTTTGAATTTAGTGAAAAGGAGTCTCTGTAAACGAGGCTCTGTACATAAGAAGCAGGTGCACGCAGCCAGAGCCAACAAGTGTGATTGATGTGCAAGATGTAACATGAAATGGAATTTATGGAAAGATTTATTAAAATAAGATGAAGCACAAAAAATGTATAACAACAAGAAAAGGGAGTTTGACTACAATTTCGTTGTAGATTTTTTTATTGCAATTGACTTGTAACACCCAAACGTTGCAAATAATAACTTAGTAAATAAATTAAACAGAATTAATTTGAATTTAAATTAATCGGTTCAAGTGGTTTGAGTTTTTTTTTGCTGTCGCCTCGCTGCCGCACACAGAGAAATTTAAATTTCAAATTTTCGTCTGCTTGAGGATTTTCTTCGTTGGTAAAATCAACTTAAATTTTCACTGTCTGCACGTCCAGCGTTTGCTTCGAAAGGTCTTTTGCTCGGTTCTGGTTTTCAGCTTTCTCTCCCGTCTAGAAAACAAACCGACAGGAGATGAAATCCAGTCGGGAAAGGATTCTGGACCAGTTTCGACCGTCGCAGCCTCCTCACCGGGCCCCGGGAAATTCGCCGCGCCGCAAAAATTCGTGCGCCGGAAACCCCGAAACCTAGGGGAAAACAAACAAATCGCCGAGTGAGTGAGCGAATGAATGAATGAATGAATGAAAGAATGAATGAGTGAATTGTCAAATTGTTATTTGTCAAATGTCAAAGGAAAAAGGAATTTGTGCGCGATCGGAAGTGATGGAATAAAAGAAAAGGAAGTGAAAGAAAAAATAAATGAAAGTGAGCTCTGAGCGAAATGTGAAAGTTGTGAAAATTCAAGTGGAAAAAAATAAATGGAAAATGGAATTGTCAAATCCCATGCAGGTTTGTTTTATTATTACAAATAATAGTAATTTGTCTATTACTATTTCATAGAACTTTCCTCGTTTCTCACGGAAAATCCACTTGGCATTTATTAATCCCTGTAATTATTTGATTCATTGAATTTTCCAGCTTTCCGTGGAAAATTCGCCACTCTCTCACACCTCTCCCTTCCCTCCAATTCAACTAATCAATTTATGTCCATCTGAAACCGCGTAATCCGCCAAAATAACTTTTCATCTAATTATTATATATATTCTGCTTATTCTGCTACCCTCTCTTGACTCAATTCAATTCAACTATTTTTGTCACCCCCGATGGTCAACTCTATCGACCTACTTATGCACCCTGTTCTATTTACATAATGTGAATGTTGTTATTTCACACGTACAGTTTCTTCATACTCTGGGAATTGACCTTTTTCAACTCAATTTTTATTCCCCCAACTATCCTCCAACTCCAACTGACCATTTCGATTTTCATTTTATTTGTTTTATTTCTCAACTAAAACTAAAATTTTCCCCTTTGCTTGGCAATTGTCGCATTCATCACTCGTTTCTTTGTTTGCACGCCTTTTTTTTGTATTTCAATTCTCGTTCGCCAGTGTGAGGTTTCTCTTTATTTTTGTAAAAAACAAAATAGAAATTCATTTGAGTTTCTGTGAAATAATACATGGCTCAGTGATACATGACACACATCTATTTAGTGCTGTACGGAAACCTAACTAATATTTAATCGCATTTCAACTATTACGAACAAGAAACTACTGGGTGGCATTGTAATTGACTATATTTCTTTTTTGAATGTAGAAACTCTATTATGTTTTCTATTAAACTTATTAAATTGATTTCATTAACTTTTGGGGTCAACCCTTGGTACCAAACGGGGTCGAATAAAAATGTTCAGACATAATTTCGTTTGTGCTCAGTGTGTACTCTTCTTTCAGTGTGACTAATCTCTTTGTATAACAAGAACATCAAATGATTTGGTAGTGGAAAAGTAAAGGGAAACTTGACTTTTTACCAATTTCATGAGTTAACGTCTTATGGAAGGTCAGGGAAGGTTAACTTAGGTCAACGTGGCGGCTAACTTAATTATTTCACCCTTTTAGTCCGATTCATTCCAATTTCGTGTCGGCAAAATTGGTATTTTAATTTGTACTACAATTCAAAACTATTAGTTTTTACTTTTACAATTTATTTCTATTAAAATGGATTTCATTCAGTCGGTGGCGGGTGCCCCTCCGTAGAGTCACGCAACAGTAACCGGATAATTAAATTAAACTTTAAATAATAAAGTATTAATACTGTAAGGAATTTTTAAAACTATAACTGTTTAGAACTAATTAAATCAGAATAATAATTAAGGAATAATCTCAAGTATTTCTTCAAAGAAACTTTGTTATAAATTTCTTAAATCTATTTAATTATAACTTGATTTTTGATAACCTGCGTGACAAATTGCATGAAGAATGTTGAAAATTCAACATTCTCCTTGAATTTATTACTTTGACTGATGTCTTATTAATTTTATTAATGAAACTTTCACGGTGCATTGCAGTGGAATTTGTAGAACCATCTCTCTTACCATTAATAAACTAATAAACTATTATCATTTCCAGTACTTACCTATTTTTACTTATTCACAAATCACAGGAATTGATTCGTGTACAACTTGTGGTGAATTATGAAAACTGTATATTTTCCCTAAAACTATTCTTGACGTTCAGGTCAATTTCAGTCAGGTCAGTCAGGTGTAAATTTTATTTACACAGCTTTGAATATTTAATTACATTTTTGAATAATTAATAATTGAAATAATTAACAAGTTTCCTTGTTGTAACACTCACCTTGGAAATTAATAATACTACGATTTCAATTAGTAGTCATTGTAAATCATATAAAATAAAAAACTATTGATGTAAATCACTTTAAGTTAACTCGCTGGGACTCTTGTTAGTACAACCGTCTAGCGAATCACTACTACTATTATTTTTAATATTTACTAGTATAATTTACTATTAATTTTAATCTTCACATTATGTACTTGTATTAATCTGTAGAAAAACAAGTGTAACTATTTACAAATACATTGAAAAATAAAGATTTTAAATTAATTGAAAATATATAATGTTAATACATGAATCCATGCATGTTACTGTTACATGTAGTTGTGCGACTAAATCTCATAGTTGGATTTGTGTAATTATTTTTATTAAAGTTTTTTATGATTTATTTTCCGACATTTAAAACTATAAATTATACCTAAAACTACAAACTTATACCTTATTTCACACTATTAAATAATCTCGTAATTCTTATATAAACTAAAAGCTTTGGCCATCCTCCAACTGAGTGGAAATCCTTTAACTTCGTTAGAGAACTAAATAAAAACAAAGTTTTAGTGTACAATACGAGAGTAAAATGGAAGAGTAGAGAGTTGATGAACTTACATGTATTGTTGTGTTGCTTTTAAGACCGTAGCTTTCGTTAAACAAAGTGTACATGAAGACGAGGTCCATGCAGAGGAATGGTGCGCCACATCTGCTCGAACATACGCATTTGGCCCTTTTTTCTATTGCCTCTAGTGTGATATTCTTTGCTGTAACTATTTTCCCAGGTTCAGTGGAATCAGTCGATTCAGCAGACGAATGGCAGGTACGTTTAACTAATTAACACTTACCTTCTTTTTCAATTAAATTCGCTCTCACGGCTAACTCAAAATAAGCGTAGAGAGCGTAAAAATCTCTGCCTTCTAAACTTCGAGTTGGTTTCTGAAACTTGGACACTACTTCTCTAACTTCTCTCTTGCAGTCATTGTAATTTACACGATGGCTTTCACCTTTGTTGGAACCTGACAATGAAAAGGTGAGAAAATGCACAACTAACCTTTTCACCAAACAATTGAAAATTTGTGTACCAAAGAATATTGTTGTGTACCCATGAGAGTGTAGTTGTATGTTTCATTGTAAATCCAAGTGTACTTTTTGAATGGTCTAAAACAACTCGTCTCTAACAGATTGGAGATGTTTGTGCTTTTCAAAATTAATTTTCTTATGTCTCTTTCACCGAAAGAGCCACTAAAAAAAATAGAAAATGGTATGAAGAAGGCAATAAATTGTTTACAGAGCAGAAGCGTACAATTCTTGTATTTTGTTTCTCTCTCTAAGTACTTGCCTGTAAAAATAAAAATGAAATGGCAAACCCATGTCAAAGAAAGGTTCTCCTTGGGTGGGTGTTGTTGTATTTTGCGGCACAAATACCAAGGCATGAGCTGTCTGACTTAGAAGTGCTGCTGCCACGGTTTTATTTGCTATCAGTTCACCTCCGTCTGATTAAAAAAAAACACATGGAAGATCAATAATGAGAATGTGTGAAGATTCGGATTTTTATTTTCCCTTACTAAGAGCGTAGTTTAAGGCCATCCACCCCATAGCCAACTTATTCTGGACAGTATTCACAATGAAAGGATCGCCATGCTCCAATTCAAAGCCTTTTTGATTAAAAAAATTTTCCATGTCATCCAGGAATTCTTCCATCTTGTCTTGAGGCAGTTCGGCACACACTGAGTCTCCATATGGAAGTATTCGTGTGGAATTAAGTCTTTCTTTCGGTATTGTATGCGCGGTAAGTAGAACGAGTCCCTCAAGTGTTTCAAACAAAATCTGTCACATGTAAAACCACGTCACATTCGCTTATAGATAAAATATATATGTAATAATGTCACATGCAAACCTGCTTCTGACGCGTACAAACGGGACGGTTGATGTACGCAGGAAGACTGAAGGTACTGCGAAGGTACACCGATTTTCCCACACCGTTTAAATTCCCATCATTACCATAATAAAATGTGTTGATGAAGGCTCTTGTGTCATTCACCATAAAGTCTAAGAACAAGACGTCAACTGTGAGGATGGATTTTTCCTTAGAAAGATCGGATGCGCATTGTTGAGACAATAAAATCGTAACTGAAATTAGAAACCAACTCATATTTTCCATAACTACAACTGTATTATTATTTAGTTAGTAGCGAGAGGTAATTAGTCCATTTAAAGTACATAACTTGATGAGAAAATTGAATATTCACCTGCTGAAATTAACAAAATGAGAGACATGTTTACCTAGTCTACTTCCCTGATCAATTTATAAATAAATAACTTTTCATATTTTTCTCATAAAACGAATCAAGAGGAATAAAAAGCTAAAGGGCCACCTCAGGCTAACGAAAGTCAACTCGATTTTTAACCAGCAAATGTTTCTCAGTGCGATGAGCGAAAAAAACCTCAGTTTACACAGGTGAGAATGTTAGTTTAATAATTAATTAAGGATAATAAAATCAATACTGGCTCAATAGTTAGGATTTTATATTATTAAATGGACTTATGGACCGCAGTTTTTAATTTTCAATTGTAATTGTCGATTAAATTATTTTACATAATTAGAGTAATTAATAATTACATATGCAGTGGAACTAAAGACATTTGGAAAACACAAACCTATTAATTAATAATTTTCTGTTGTTCTTGTGAGTACTCTGTTTTCCTACAACAATTTTTGAGTTTTATAGTCTGTACTATTTAATGAATTGTAAATGATTCTTGTTAATTCAGCTTAAATCAAATGAATTGAGTTACTTACCTTTGGGCTTATTGAAAATGCATTGCTTTTTTAATTATAGAAACGGCAAACCATAAAAATACAACACCCTACTAAGTATTCAGTTATTCGATTTCATTCCTTCTTTCTATTTTTGTCGTTGTTTACAAGTGTCGTCACAGTTGCACCTTTCCAATTCCATGAAACCTTTGACACAGGAGGAATTTCACTTTTGATGAACAGTTTATTTATTTTATTTTTTTATTAATTTCACACCGTTGAAGTTTGAAAATGAAAGTCCGTAACCGAGGAGTCTGTGAAGTTGACTGCAAAACTGAGTAAAATGAGTTCACAAGTCGTCAGGCGATCCAACAATTATTTTTTCATCTCGTTCTTCTGCATTCGTTGTCGAGTTTCTTTTTTCCACGTGAGATGAGGTGTTTCTTCCAAAATTAAGGAGTCATGCCGTACACAAAGATGGAGTTGTAAAAGAAGGCGCTGGAGAAACGTCTTTTTAACAGAGAAAAAGTAGTAGAATAAAACTCGGTGAGGCCCACTAAATTAAATTGCCTTTACGGCCGTTTTGTAGGTCAGACTTTTTCCTTTTTAACTTTACAACATTAAGAGAAAATGTAAATTTCTTTTTCTTTTGACTAGGAGACCTTCTGGGGGTTTCTCTGGGAGACAATGCTTTTCACAATCAGAGCATTATGCAATGTGATTTTATAATAAGGAAAGAAAGACGTACAACTATTAAACTGATAGTTTTAATTTTTTCACAAGTTAATGAATTATACTTAATTACATTTTAGTGTTTTTATTTAATTAATTTCTGTTTGCTATACTTCAGTTATTTTGTGTTTTTTTTATTTTCGTAGATTAAGTGACACACGCGAATAGAAAAAACTTCCAGTTCGCTCGAACTATTTATTTATTACTCAGCGTAACTAAAATATTTTGTTCATTTCTCTCTGTAGGAGGTCAATCAATCAGAACGAATTACATCCACGACTACATTAATTTATATAAAATATAATGATTTGTGTCAACGGGACCACACACACAAACACTAAAATTAAAGGTACGGAAATTCCAAAAAATTATTTCAACTTGTAGGTGGTGTCTCCTTCTGTGTCATTTTATATATATAAAGGACCTGATTTACCATAAGCAACCTTTACCATCCGTTTGTGGCTTCTACTTTTTCACTTATCATGGGGATCAATTGTCTAGGAGACAGACTGCTGGCAAGTGACTGGACTTCCTCACTCCAACCAACGTCAAACATTGCACGACACCTCACTCATCGCGACACAGTCAAAAACCGATTTTAGGTTCCCCCGCTCTTACCTTTTGCCTGGTATTAAACACCTGAGACCACAAACTAATAGATAATGTTGCAATATAAATAGTCCAATTATTACGATTGGTTTTGTACTTTTAAAAAAGAAATTCCTCGAGTGAATTCAAACGAATCAAATGAATTCCTTCATTTCTTCATCGAACTTAATTAGTTTTTCTTTTTTTAAATTTTCTTCTTTTAATTTTGTTCATGACACACTCATAATTACTAAATTTTTCCTTTGTCAGTCCAACTATTTATCACTATTAATGATATTAGTTTCCACCACTGTAACATGATCAATTCATTCGAATAATTGAGAATTTTTATTCTTTTTTTTTAATTACTCCCGGGGAAAATTCTTTTCACTGAATCTTTTCATTGTTAATTTTCCTTTGTTTTTTTCTTGTCCACTTTGATTTTATCTTCCTCGTCTGTTTCTCATCTACTCATATAAAACTGAAGAAAAATAGAAATTTCTGCGGGGAAGTCTCAGTGTCCTCCCCGGTCTCAAGCAGACTCTTTAAACTTCTTTTATTTGCTTTTTACCATATAAAACTTATTTTTCTCATTTAATTCTATTCATTTTTTAAAGAAAAAACCGAAATAAAAAATGACTTTTTTACAAAACTAAAATAAACAAAGTTGGCGTGGTAGTAGTGATGAGGGGAAAACTAACACGAGAGAGTAAACCCGGTTATTTAAATTAGTTTTAGTTTGTACTGCAACTCACACGAGACGCGTCTTACGGGTAGTTGGAAAAAACACAACACTCCATTGTCTGTGACGAAAAAAACATCTAATAAAAGAATAAATAAATAATTTTCGACAAATGATTAATAACTCTGAGTTTTCTAATCGACTACTCGATCAATCTAATTACTTGGAAATAATTTAAAATAATTCGAATCACAGTCAATGATGTTATGATACATAACTTTCTTAATTGAGTTTAATTATCTGATAATAACTGCCCCGGTAATGAATTATCTGTATGAACAAATAAGTTTTTAAAATTTATTACTCTTTCTGTGTTGAACTTCCTATTATTCCTTTCTTCTTTATTACTTATTGTTTCCTGCACTTATTGTTTTTCCTATTAAAGCGAAAGAGTCGCTAATATATATTACGCCTTCCATGTTGAATTGTTGAATTCAACAACTGCTATCAATTATTTTCTAATCGCCTCTTCGTTTATCTTATTAAATCTATCACGTAACTCTTATTATGTAACAAAAGTATAAAATATATATCACAACTCATTGTGTGAGACCTAAAAACAAAGGAATTCAACTAAAACCAGCCGACTGCCGTTGCTGTTACGTACAGGAATATTTTCGCACATTTTATTTATTTCGCAAGACGTTCAACTTTAAGCAATATTATATTCTTTGTATAAACTGAACGCTTTCGCAATACGCCAGTTAAGTTCAAATCCGTTGACTTCTTTGTAAAACT
This sequence comes from Polyplax serrata, assembly GCA_037055365.1. Classification (NCBI taxonomy): domain Eukaryota; kingdom Metazoa; phylum Arthropoda; class Insecta; order Psocodea; family Polyplacidae; genus Polyplax; species Polyplax serrata. Next base: position 12,255,993 of record JAWJWE010000003.1, read on the forward strand.
AAACGAAAATAAAAATGTCTAATGTTAACTACAATTAGAATAGAACAAGTACGCGTCGTAGTGCGTAGTCGAATAGAATGAACTTACGTGAACTTCACATCTATCTTTAAGTCCGTAATTTTGCTTAAATAAAACATACATGTAAATCAAGTCCATACAGAGAAAGTCATCATCGTTGTTGTTCTCACAAATTTGTTTAGCTTTCTTTTCTATTTGGGCCAGGGGAACACTTCCTCCTGAAATAGAGAAAATTCAGCTGTTGTCTGTGTCTGTGATGCAGCCGTTGGAAATGCTCCCATTACCAAAACCCACCATTTTCACCTATTAGATTTGCCCTAATGGCAAATTCACAATAAGAGTAGAGAGCGTAAAATTTTCTTCCTTGAAAACTCATTGGTTTGTTGTAGTTCCTAACCAATGTTTCAATAGCATTCTTACACTTCTTGTAATCTATGGTCGGTTCCTTAGACAAGAACTCTACAATAAATAATTGTAAAATAAATGGTTTGCTTTTTTTATTTTGGAACTTCCATGTTCATGTTAAGAGTTACTGGTACCAAGTACCTGTTCTGTTACTGTAAACTTTCAAACTGAGGGGTCTCAAACAACTCGCTTTTGTTTCTTCGCATTCTTTCACGTCTGTTGAGGACAATACGATAGATCTTCTAATTTTATTTTTACCAATTGCATCACTAGAAATAATTAGCAAGTTTTTTTTTGCTTTTCACCACTTTTTCTTTGAATTGAGGGTACACCTAATATTGGGAAACGTTCTCTTTTTGTCTCAAGTCAGACTGACTCTGTCTTGTTCTATTTTCTCTTGACTACTACTCACTACTCACTAAGGCTCCATTCATTTCACTTTTGCTTTGCCTCTTACCTCAATGCATAGATTTTAAAAGGCAATCCGATGTCCATGAACGGACAGCCACATTCTTTTCCTGTCAGTTTTGGTGGCACAAATACCAAAGCCCGAGCCTTTTCCACAAGAAGCGCTGCTGCAACGGAGTTTTTAGCTTCCACTTCGCCTCTACCTGATTTATAAATAGATTTCTATAAACAAAAATGAATGTTTAAATGTTGAGTAATTTGTAAATGAACACACCAAGGGCGTAATTTAAAGCCAACCATCCCATGACGAGTTGACTTCTGATGTTTGTCGGTGCCAAAGGCCTAGTCCCCTCAACACAGAACCCTTTACAGTACAAGAATGTTGTCATGTAATTTGCTAAATCGCTCAGGTGTGATTTTGGTACAGTTGTGAAAACTTCTTCCGTATAAGACAGAACTCGTGTGTTGCACCACTCTTCTTCGGGCAGAACTTTCCCAATGTTGTCCATGAGTCCTTCCAACATTCCCTTTACTTCCTGAATGTTGATAGTAGCACAGGGTACTCATATTACTCATCTTTTGTAATCGTAGGAATGTCTCATACCTCGTCTTTTTTTTTCATCCAATACCATCCATAAATGCACTTTGTAAGAGTCAAATTGTTGGTTAAACGGTGCGACTCGGGTACAGAAACTAAATTTTTGCCAGAATTGTAAATTAATTTGTACAGAGAAGCTCTCGTTTCTGTTAACTTAAATTCTAAAAAGACAATGTTGTGTGTGAAGTTTCCTTTTTGTTCATTCGAACTGCACACGTGCTGTTGGATGCATAGAAATGTAACTATAAATATAAACAATTAACTGTAACACGTGCTGTTGAGAAACACGCATGTCTGTTGGAGTAACAAAAATATTCCACAAATATAAATAAATAATATTAATCAGACAAATTACACAATTACTGAAGATTTAAATAAAAGTTCATGTACCTAATGAAATTATATGAAACATGTTTTCGGTTGGTTTTCTTCTTTTTTCTTTAATTTTCTCAAACTCACATGGATTTCTTTATTCGTCTGTTTCTCTCGAAGTACCCAGAAGGCAGTCAGGCAGATTGAAGGCCTTCTGTGCCGAGTCTGAGTTGTTAATAAAAACTTTTTGTATTCCTTCCTTTCAACTTAATAACTTAATATATATACAATAATAACATAGAAAGTTAACAACAAAACAACTGGTTACGTACAGTCGACTTCATAACCCGATGTGTACTACTCGAAATACAGAATTTAACCGCATTTAAGAAAATTATTTTTTAACTAAAAAAATTTTGTTTACACAGTTGAGAATGTTGTTTTTTTTTCAACTTAATTAATTAATAAGAAAAGCAGTGTTGAAGCGTAGTGCCAATTATTAACGTAACAAGAAGCACTCGCGTTAATTTAATATTTAAGTCACCCCTGGCTACCCTTGAATTGGAATGATATAATTACTTTGAAATTACAAATTTTGAAATTTTGTTCTCATCATTTCAACTGTGTCATAAAATGCCACTCAAGGGACAGTAGACTTGTACAGGTATGGGTACAATATGAAGGAATCAACACTCAAAGGTTATTGAATATGAGCTAAAGAGAAAAAGTCTCACTGACGTGTGAAGGCTCTCCAAGAGGACTTGTATTAATGTGTGATAGAAATTAAACATAGTATTTATTGATTTTTATTGCTAACTTCCTCAACGATGGAACAAAGGAAAAATTTATTGTAACTTCACGATGTTAAAATTCCAATTGAACTTATTAAAAACAAAACAACTTTATTTAAATATACGGAATGCCTTGCCTGTTCGCCAATTTATTTCGAATCCCTTGACCTTTCTTTGGAACTAAATTAATAATAAAATATATCAGAATCGCAAATAATATGATAAAACAAAATAAATAGAATTTAGACTAGTCAAACTCACATGTACAAGTGTCTCATCCTGAATGTTGTACTTCCATTTAAATAAAGTGTACATATAAACCAGGTCCATACATAAAAATTGAGGATGGTCAGTGTCTCGCGCACAAACTTCAACCGCTTTCTTTTTCACATCACTGAGTTTTACACTTCCTCCTGATGTTTGATCACCAAAGAACACGCAATCAACACATCAATAGAAGGCTCACTACAACAGACACAAAAAAAGTACTTACCGTTTTCCGAAGTTATCAGGTTGGCGGCTTTAGCTATTTTCTCGTAGCCTAACAGAGCGAAAAATTCTTTTCCTTCTAAACACGGAGCCTTTAGAAATTTGTAAACGACAGCTTCTACAGCATTGCTGCAGTCCATGTAGACGACCTTTGACACAGCACCCTTGCACTGCGACACGGGAGCAGCACCTGAACGAGTTTCTGGAAATTATTGGAAATGAACTGAACGACATGTTATGGTCACTGAATACCATATTACCTCTAACTGTATATTTAGTTGATTTGTAGGTCCATTCAAATTGTGTGTTTGGACTTATACAGGACGTTTCTAGAATGTTCCCCCAGGTTCCTTCTAATTGTTTGAGAATTTTTTTTCTAATGTGAATTAAACCCAACGCATCACTGAGAAAAGCAACAAAATGACCAAAACGTGACACACGTCGCACGTAATGTCTCAACAATGAGAAGTCACTGAGAAAGTCTAAAACCTGCTCATGTAAATTGTGAAAGGTAAATTTCTAAGGATGATATTTTCCTTTGGTATTTCCTTTGGATCCTTTGGCACGAAGAGAAAACAGGATGCTTCTTTTGTAAGAAGCGCTGCTGCCACGGTGTTTTCCTTTGTTACTTCGCCTGTACCTGCTTTAAATTTCCCTTTTGCATTCAATTTGTCACTGTCACGAATTGTGTCAATGAAAGGCAGGTACCAAAATCAGGTACGCAGTACTGACGCTACTCACGTACCCAATGCAAAATTTAATGATTGCCACGTCGAAAAAAATTTATCCTCAACGTTAAGTAAATTAATGCGTTTGTATTCATCGTTCAAGCTGAAACATTTACTTGTGAAGCTTCTTCTTGCCAAAAAATTCAGCCAACTTAAACTTTGAGGTCCGAGGACGCTGTACTTTTGATCCATGAACATTAAAGTTCGAGGAAAGTGTGATATTTCCTTTGGCAAAACATTTTTAATAGCAGTGGCCAAATCATCAAACAATGTCGGTGGTTTCATTTCCTAAATTCATTAAAATTCATTTCAGGGGAAAGTAACACAATTAAATTCTAGGTATTTATATATGTATTATACAGGCCTTGCATTGACTGTCAGTCATGTACTTCATGAGACTCGAATTTATTTGCACTTGACATGAATCTTCCAAAGTCAAAAGTGTGCCATCCTCCTGGTACGTTGCTGCGTAACTGTATCCCTTAGTGATGCCTTCCTTGAAGTAGACAAAAACCAAGGGAAACGTGACGTCCTTTTTCTTTTTGTTGAACCAACTTGAAGTAGTTTGACAAACAAGGATTGCTGTAGGTGAAAGGTAAATACCAATGTCAGTTCTTCTTCTTAACATTTTCCTAAAACTTTATTTATTCTTCCTCTGACACAAAAGCCTACTGACACGGACAAGTCCCAAAGTTGAATTTTCTTGAATTGAACATCCGCAAATTGTTGCTGTTAATGAACCTTTTTTGTGTGGACTACCCGGGTGGAGGAGGAGGAGAAGAAGGAAAAATAAGAACTTGAAGGATTCCAAAATCTTAAGAAAAATCACATGAAAAAACTTAAAATTAAAAGAATGACTTTAATAAAATTTAAACAAATACTGTTTGCATACTGATTGTTATTTTTTGTTGTGTCGATTAGCACCGTGTCCTGTTTTGGTGACGGGGGTTACCCCCCTTTCCAAACGTTTTGTCAGCTTTCCCAGCTGCTGGCATCATCAGTGGTTAGATCCTTCTTTTAGAGATAGCAGTGTTATTCGACACAAAATAATAATAAGTATACATGTGTACGCCGTGAAAATTTAGATTCTATCAAATAGTTAGCATTTTGGACTTTAATGATATTAAAGAGAGACTACAGCCCATCGAGTCAGATCTTTAAAACTAATCACTACGTATAAACTAATAGTGGTAGACAAATAAATTGAATGTTATTCTGAATTTGAGTAACACAATCACTTAGATATGATTGCTACTCTCCAGAAATAAAAAAAAATTAAAATTCTCTCACGTAGGAAGACAAGTTTAGAGTAGAGAAATAAAAAACTTACTCAGTAAAATCAGTGGTATTTTGTACATTTCTTAGGTAATATTTTGTTCTCCTGTCGTGGTAACGACGCTTTCTTCATTTGAAACGACTACAACTGCAATAAAACCCACGATTTAATAAACTTAAAATAAATATTTATTAATTCATAAAATACTTTAAATATTACAAAACAAGTTGTTGATTGTTCACCTGCCTATTGTGTTTTACTAAGCAAAAGGACCTCTGTTTGTTGTTATTGTAGAAAAATATGGTACGCAAGTTGTTCGAACCTTAGTAAAATATTATTAAAGTCATTCCAAGACAACTTTTTAGGTGTCACAACAGTTAAATTGTGGTTAAACGTTGAACGCGAACCTGAAAGAATGTCAGAACGCTTTTTGTTTTAGTAGCACATTTTCCACATGAATAACAACTTACGTAGGAAACTATAAATTCTAATTGACTAAACTGAAATTCTTTCAATCGGGCAAAATAAAATTTCTATGAATAGGATATTTTAAGAACTCAAATGATGTTTGACGTGCTCCGGACCACCGACATTTTGTCTTGTATTTGACTTTATTTTATTTAGCGGACATGCCAGACAGAGAAAAAGTTTATTCTCCCTTCTTATATTTGTTGTTTTAGTAAAATATAAATAAAATAAAAAATAAACCTTTTCATAGGATTTTATATTCGATTTCTTAACTCCACTTTCATCAATGGAATATGAATTAAATTAAATTTACATAATATGCGTGAGAAAACAGGTTTACGGCTAAGCATGTTTAATGTAAATAATCTCCTGCTACGTGTCCACATAAACTATATAAATAAATTAACTTTGAAAAGTTCTCTTCTCTTCTCTCTCTACTCAAAGGTTGACACGTAGGATTTGCAACTCGACCAGTGGTCGGTCGGGGTGGTTTTTGAAAAAGGTCACAAAACTGCTGTATAATTGCTGAAGATGGTAAGAGGAGTGAAAGTAAATTAGCAAAAATTAAAAGTTGAAAATGTCTAAGTGTGTAGGAGTGTAGGAGTAAGCAAAATAGGCCGTTTTAGTTCGACCTGCACTTGCTAAACAAACAAGATGGAACGACAACGTTGTCAGCCTCGTAAGCAAACAAACAGTTTGTTTGCTTTCCTGTTTGTTCGTTTCGACAGGAAAATAAGCAAAATCAACCGTAACAGTTGAACAGTTCGCTCTTGTTGCAATGTTTTAATATAAAATTTGTCAGATTCTAATCCATCCGTTGTGTTTTCCTTCTCTTTGGATAATCGTTGATTCATTAAGTTGCTTCTCTTCAGTTCATTCACAAAAAGAGTTCTTCGTATTGCTCCTCTTCAGGACAGAACAAAACTCACAAAAGATTTATTTTTTTGAGAGGCTCCGTGAAAAACTTTTCCCGAAAGGAAAACTTTTCAACTCGATCCATTTTAAAATGCAAAGTAGGGATAAGAGGGAGTGAAGGAGGAAGGGAGAGAAAAGCAGTCAGAGGTGGGTAGAGCGTAATTAGAAAGCGGAAGTCGCATAGGTGCGAAGAAACCGTGAAAAAATGAGTTTCTTGTAGAGCCTGGCTTGAGATGAAGGGCAGGATGAGTTGCGTCGGATTAAAAAATTAAATGAAAACGGTTTTTTAATTATGCAAAACGAGAGTCTTTGTCAGACTTTTCCAGTTTCTTCTTCAACTATCAAACTATTTTGGCCACCGCAAAGCTGCGAGTACGCTGGCACGTCGTTTTTTCAACCGTCACCTCTCAGATTTCATATGTGGAAAGTGAAAGTAGAAAATTTAATAGGAAGTTGAGTAGAAGTACCACCCACCAGGTATATTTAATTTATCCTTTGTATACAAATTCTGTCATTGTGAACCTGTGAACCTCCCACGAATTTCCTTTTGTGGGTTCTCTGCATTCATTTCTAATCGCATTTTCGTCTATTTTCTCTCATCAAACGGGGTACCCCAGTTAATGCCCCATTTTCGTTCTTCCCTTTGGTTATTACATTTCTACCCCCGAGCAAGTACCATTCTTCGTTTCAACTTATTGGCAATCCTCTTATCGGGTTGGCCCTTGGCAACTCCAGCCCCATTTTCCTTTTCAGGCATTTTCTCTTTCATTTCAGGCGTTGCAATTTGCCCCTGCCGTAAATCTTCCCTGGCGAACCTTTGGTTAGTTTTATCTTGACTTTCTGTTCGTTTTTCTATCATCCTAGGCACCCGCAGGCCTACACTGCTCTCCAACAAACCTTTTTTTCACCTTTGACCTCTCATCTTTTATCATTTTGTATTTCACATTGGTTGAATCAAAACTGTGCAGGTGTAATTTTAAACGAGAAACACACTCGTGAATGTGTGCACTTTAAATGAACTTAAAAGTAACGGTTAACCGAAATCTCCTTAATTGTATTACAATTTCCTAATTACATTTTACACAGAAAACTCAAACTGGAAACGAGCACAATAGTTTTAAGTAGATTAGGTCGAAGCAGAAGAAAAATTAGATTATTGAAATTAGATCTTGGGAGGGAAGTAAAATTCGAGTTGGGTCTGACGAACAAAGTGCTAAGCAAACAATTAATTACTAGTAAAGAAATTATGAAATGCCACTACAATATTTATGAAAAAGTAAAAAGTGTGCCTCGTATGACGACTATTCTCAACAATTTCTAAAACAGAAGGATAAATTTCAATAATTTTAGATGTTTTAACTCAAAATAACAAAAGTTTTGGGCGTCGATAAGACTTGAAAGGGAAAGACCACAAATTAGAAAAATTAATGGTAGAAGGACTTTGGGGTGACAAAAAGGAGACATAATAAATTATTGAGTATTATTTTATTATTTTTAAGGACACTTTGTGTAAAAAATAAATAATAAAATAGTCGCATGTTGCAAAGTAAGGGTACGTTGTTGTGCCTAGTAGACAAAATAATCAAAATCAAAGCAAAGTCAAAGTTTATCTTTGAGTGCCGACTATCTGAAGTGAAAATTTTGCATTTCCAAATGGACAAGTCTCTGTCTTTTATTAACCTTTTTATTAATTAAACTATTAACTTACCCGGAACTTGTTAATTTCAAATCAAAACTAAAAATAATTTTAAAAGTAAAGTAAAATTTCCATGATGCAAGAAACCTCGAGGAATCGACGGAAAGTCCAATACGCGGTAGAAAAAGTGAAGATTTTTAAGAATGAATAAAAATAAAAGTCAAAGAAAGTAAGAAAAAGGTGAGAATCCCCGAAGGGAAAAGCAAAGTGAAAGAAGACGAAGAAGAAGAAGAAGGGGAGACTTCCCTCAAAGGAAAAAAATAAATGGAAATACGAAACGTAGCGACATTCGAACGTGAGGACCAAGAAGAGGGAAGAAAAAGGAAGGAAGTACGAAAGAAAGGAAGCGGATGTTCCAGCCAGGAAAGTCCAGAAATGGAGAAAGAGAAAAGGTTGCCGGTGGACCTTAATAATGTAGAACCGTTGTTAGAAAGTTATGTAAAAGAAATTAATTATTTAAGCGCCGTTGGCAACACTTTCTTCAAAATGGGCTAAATTCAAAATTATTTTTTAACCCATTTTCCGAGGCCTTTTGCTATGAGAAAACCTTTTCTAACCCTCTGAAACCTTTTGTCCCCCTTGCTGTCGTCGTCGTCGTCACCACCGATCCTTCCTTTTAAAACCTCAAAAATTAATTTCTGGGAAACCCGTAAAAAGGTCTATCAAACACGATAGCCTTTCCACCTGCTAAGAAGGCTCTCAACATTTCAGAGAAAAGGACGAAGGCGAAAGGTGAAAAAGTGAGAATGAATGTAAATAAAATTAAAGGCTTTCAGTAAACTAAAATGTTATGAGAAACCATGCAAAATTTGAATTCCTCTGAAATTAAAGCTAGGTAGTAGGAAACGCACGCGTAGAGGCAAATGAGGTGGAGTATTTGGATCCTCCTAACTAGAGGAGACGACTGATCTGAAGGAATAAAACGACCGACCGACAAGAGGACGGTCAGAAATTTAAAAAAACTTTTTAGTACACAGACTTCGTATACTTTGGGGCCTACTTGAGCCGCGAGGGCATTCGACTTTGAAGAAAACAAAAAAATGTACTCTCTTGAGTAATTTACGGTTGATTTATGATGAAAAATAAATTGTATAAACAACCACAGATTTCAGATCATGGGGTGGACAGATCTCTCCTCAACGTTGCCTGTTGAACGAGCCAGGGAACAGTTGAACCTTTCAATGGAAGAATAGAAATGGCACTGTTTCGAACCTGCCCCCTTCCTTTCTCAAAGAAGTAATTAATTTATAGAACACACTCTCCAAACTAACTAGAAAGTAAAATTTAATAGTCGAACCTCCCAGGGTTTCAAAACTACACCGAAACTTGGGCAGGAACATGTTCAGCTGGTTTCAGTTGCTTGAGTGAAAATATCGCTAACATCACTAAAGAAAGATTCTAGAAAATAGAAATAATGTTAGTTTAAGTTTAAGTAGTGACGTTTCATTCCCACTCCTACTCCTTCTCCTCTTTCTCTATTATCTCCCGTCTTTGAAACCAACAGGAAGGTTGACAGCCTTTACGTAATCAGTCAAGTAGCACTCACAACATCAAAACTTTATGATACCCTAATAATAATTAAGATGGCGATGGAAATGAGAACAGCAACGAAACGATCAATCACTTCTTGTCGACAAAATTTCAATCCTTTGGCAAAATCTGTCGCCACCTGAAAATGTTTTGCAAGGTTTTTGACCTCGGGGCGTCGCTTATCTATTGATAGCTGTTATCGTTAATAATAGACAAATAGTTGAAACTAAATAAAAATTTGCAGCATGCACCAGCCAACAGATGATGAGATGCCACTCTTGGAACCTTTTATTTTTGGGGGCCCTGTCTTTTGGGCCCTTCGTTTCTTCTTCCAATCCATCGTTTATTTCAATTGTTTTTACTTTCATTTTATTTGCTTTTGTAGTGTGACGACTTCCTCTTTGCACAGACCAACATCTAATTTTACTCTTCACCGACTCCTATTCTCCATTTTGAACTTAACTTTAGCCTTGTTAGTCTCACTTTTTTCTCGTACTTTACCTCTTAACCTTTTCAATTCTAATTTTCGAAATTTTAATATTTCATCAAGGGCTTCTTGAGTTTCCTCTACAAATTTTTGTGTATTTCTCCCCGGTCTCTTCTTCTATCGTAATTCTTAAGCGTTTCTTTTCTTCTTTGCTTGGCTTCTCCTCGTTGACTAACGTCTCTTTTTTATTGTCCTTTCCTCATCCTGTTCCATTCTTTCCATTTCAGCTTGTCGTGCTTCTCGCTCTCCCATTCCCCCTCTTCTTGCTGTCTTCTGTTCAACTTCCCTTGCCTGCTCCACCCCACTCAGTGCAATTTACTTATTAATACCTCGTTTAACAGCACTCAAGTTCCAAATCAGATTTTCATCTTCAGCTAATATCTACTCATTTCCCATTCCCGTTGTGCGTCTATTTTATTCACCTTGAACTCTCCTAGATGTTCTCCCACTGGCTTTTGCTCCGGTTCATTCGTTAAACCTTTTCCGCCATACTCTGCAATGGAAACGCGTGGAAACGTTAAATTTTTCAACGGGAAAGAGCCCTTTTCAGATGGAAATCGAATTACTTTCCTTTTTTCCTTTGACTCTTACCAATAATTCTTCATTTTTGTGTTTTTTCCTTTTCTTTTGTTCGTTTCTTTTTATGCCTTTTCTTCGTTTTTTTTTTAAATATCGAATATTTGTTTGCAATCTTATCTTCCCCTTTTCTCATTTTCCTTGGCGATTTTATCAGATTCGTTAAAAAGTATGCCCCTTCTACGACGTGCCACTCATGAAATCCTCAAACTTCCATAATTGCTTCTCCTTCTCGCCCTTTAAACCATGTTTCTCCTATTTTCGGCAACTTTAACTTGCATAAGTAAAGTCAGTCAGAGAATTGAATACTTTTGTTAGCTATTGTAATTCTCTCGTTCTCTATTAGTGACTTTCGTTTTCTCACAATTGCGCCCCAAAGCTACAATATGACCCTCTAAACTTGCCTCTCTGTATTTAATACAAGAAATGGTGGTGGAAAATAAAAAGCAGCACTAATGCTAAATCTGAATACTTGCAGGTCGAACACCGAAGTTAACTACAATTATTATTAAAGGTTAACTGTAACTGAATACACCAATTAAGATTTAACATTTAACTTTTCTGAATTTTAGTTTAGAGAAATGATTTTTCTACCTGCAATGATTCTGATGATACAGAACGAGATTATCAGCAGGTTAAGGAAACATATTTTGATTTATATAAAAAAAGAAAATTATTACTTTTTTGTTATTCGACCCTCTTAATTATATCCATATATAAAATTGTAATTATAATATTAAAACAAAAATAAGAAATCAACCTGTTTAATTTATATAGGTATATATCGGAAGTTCAACAGTAGCTTTAGCCGAGAATTTCATGGTTGAGTTAAGATCGCATAAATCGTAGGTCGTACAGTAAAAAGAGTAAGATCGCAAGGAAAAATTCGGTGATTACACGATTATATTGAACACTGGATACACACAAGAGAATACAAATATTACAGATGATATCTCCAACAACACGTCTCTTCCGTTCGATGCCCTCGCTTTTTCACCGCCTTCCGGTACTCTGCCGTAGAGCACGTCAACGAGCTGTCTTTTCTCAGCCACCCTTTGTACACTCCGTGGTCACTCCGATCGACACATATGTATATATTAGCGGGAGAAAGAAATAAAAAAAGTTGTTGCACTTATTTGTATAATTTATAATTAATTAAATAAAAAAATATCGCTGTCGGAACCCCATAAACATACAACATCCTTCCGCATTTATGTAAATTATGTGAACTCTGCAGACCTCTAGGCAGTGCACTCGTGGTAGAGAAAATCTTCCAACAAAAATTTACAAATGTAAGCATGAAGCGTCTCCATTTCCGTTTTGTGCGCAGACCGGAAATAATTTTAATTTCGATCACTTCGGGTGTCCCGGCAACATCTGCTCCGGACGACAAAAACTTTATTTTTACATTAATAAATAAAAAAATGTGCTGTTTTTGTATAAAAAAAGAAATGTTTTACGTAATTAATTTCGGCCGGATTTTCTGTAACCGGAAACGGAAGCAGCAAGGCCCCGATAAAAGTGCAAACGCATCGAGAATGACCATTTTAATGGGGGGGCCCTTTGAAAAGTCCGCCTGAAGGACGAAAGCTGCTTTTCTACCCTGCCACCCCCCAAATTCCATCGATTTAACTGGGATTTGTTCAGGAGTAGACCGGGCCATCTGCCCCTCCATCAACTGGAACAATCCATGGAACATCACTTTTGTTCCATGGATTCAACTGGCTGTGCTCCCTCAAGTTCGACTGGAAATGTAAAAATTTTTTTTTATTCTTCATTTTCGGGGCCTTTTCATCTTTGCGTTTCTTCTTCGTCTTCTTCTGTTGCAGAAAATATATGTAAATGAATTCAATAAAGAGTCTATACAATTTTCTTATCGAGCTTGTCCACTTTTTGTCTCTTTTGTCGTTCATTGTCGCTTTTCTCGCTTTTTTCTTTCGTCACTTTCCTGCTAGATCCCTGCATCCATTCACTTCAATTTTATCCATTTATGTTGTCGCTACACGTTCGCGACAAAATTATTCTTTTTTAATTCTAAAACTCTCACACAAAAGGAACGGTATTATTTGAAACTTTGATTTCCGACTTTCCATCCTTTTCGTATTTGCCTTTACTGCCAACAAGTGAGACGAAGCGAAGTTTTCTATCTCTTCTGGTCATTTTGTTTTATTTGTTGTTTTTTTTTTGAAAGACCTGACCTTTTAACTTCTGGTTAACGAACTGTAGTGACAACGTATGAAATAAACATCACGTTGTATTTAACGTGTTCTGAATTTCAATATCTTTTGTTACTTTGATGCACCGTAAACCAAAAACAAGGCTACCATATTGATTATTTTTGTACTAATAAGTGTGATCTATTCATTTATATTTGACTGAAAGCTGTTTGAAGCACTACAATATTGGGTGAAAGAGAACAGAAATTTAGATAAAATAGTTGAATACAAAATAAATGTAGGAAGTTAGGGTAGGGAATGTAGGAAGGAACTGAAGAATAATTGCAAAAATCAAATCACTGAAAAAGAGGAGGAAAGCAAAAGATGAGACAAAGAGGAAAAAAGATTAATGCAAAAGGTAAGGAGGAAAATGGCATTCTAATTACTGAAACGCAAGTAAGTCAAAGTAATCGCTAGAAGCACCAGAAATACAAAGATGAAAAGCATTAGAATGAGAACCTCACAAAGAAAGGCAAAATTAAAGGAGGAGACATAGAAAAGAAAGAGAAAAGAAACAACTGACAATTTTGTTGTTAGCGCTTCTGTAGGTGTGCAAAACACAAACCCAACTAGGAGGAAGAAAAAACTTGAGGACAAGGAAATCAACTTATTAGGACACAGCAGACTTTGAAGGTGCAATTTAATGTCAATGAGAAATTTAATTTAATAATTTTTTTCTTTTTAAATTAAATAGAAGTAAGCAACTGAAAAGTCGTTAAAGTTTGTTTACTCTGAGTAGAGAAAAACCAAGGGAGCAGGTACCTGGTTGAAACAGGTACGTCCCTCAGATTTGACTCCTGCATAATTTAAAGAATTTTAGATGTTCGAAGGTGACATTTCAACCGGAAGTCATCAGCTACGTCCGTCGTATTCAAGTTCAATTCCACTTCCGGTTTTGCGGTTTTACGGCTTGTCAAGTTTCATTGAAAATTGAAAAATGGTCGTTTCCCTCATGTTCCACAAAAGGTATCCTTTTACCTAAAATTGTTCTTGTTCTAAAATTTTATTAATATATTGAAGTTGTAAAATTCAGAATTTTGATTGACAAATTGAAAAAATGCCGAAATTAATAGTAATTAATACTCCTCGGGTGGGCTTTTGGTGGCGGCAATCGGTTGAGACATCCCGTATTTCTCCCTCTTAGCTCTAGTTCTAAAACTGCTACTCAAATTTGTTTCAGAGTCTAGCCAAATGAATTGCCACTTGGTCAACCTTTTAGCTTGACCTTCTGTTGGATCTCCCCACCAGGACCGTCTCACCCGGTTGCATTTTCTAATTTTCTCTTCTTTGGACACTCAAATTCTTCTTTTGTCTTGTGAAGTTAAACGATTCACGGCTGACCGCAATTTGTTGTCTTTTCTAAAAGTTTGTTTAGCGCTCGTGACGAAAGCTTTAGTTGATTTACAAGACAAATTCTAGTTCACATCCGTTGAACAAATTTATCTACCTACTCCATAAACAAAATAAGATTGACCACGCGAATTATTTGACATTTTTTTGTCTCGGGGAGGAGAGCCATTGAAAGAATGATGGGAAGAATTTGAATACAGAAAAGTTTCAATATTGTCGCCTCCCATAGAGCCTCCTAGCACAGACTTTATTAAATTCCATATAAGCAACCCTTGGAGAAGTGCCCTTTTGATTGAACCATCCTCTCATTGATTTTGATTTAACTTGGCAAAAGTAATTATTGAGCCGATGAGAGTGCTCCAATTTAACGGATGAATAATTTTTAAAATGGCAATCAAAATCGGCATTATAATGACTTCCATTGAGAAATTCCTTTTAGCCTTTCATTCTGACTCTGCACTTAAAGGCCAATCTGCTTCTTCTCTCGCACCCTCAAAGTAAGTTTCATGAAAACAAAACTAATAGTTCAGTCAAGGTGCAACTTTGAGTCTTAGAGGTCAGGCGTAGGGTGAGGGGACTCTGGTGAACGACAAAAAAAATTGGTGACGAAGGACGACTCCCTGGCCTCTACCTGTTTGTTCCCTCAAGTTGAACTGACCTTTTAACCTTCACGTCGTGTCACGACCGTCGCAAAAAAAGTGGAATTGTCCAAACAAGGTGTTACACTCTAACAGGTTTTTTAATGTGGTAATAAAATGTCACACTGTTACAGGCTTGTTTTTTTGGATCTTTCAAAGGGGTATTCTATCTCCTCAGAAAAAAGTAAAAAACGAAGAAATTGCAGAAAAGTGCGAAAAAAAGAAGGACCAAAAGAAACGTTCAAAAAGAAGAAGAAAAGAAGAAAAGCAAGTGGGGGTGAAAGTCAAAAAATAAAAAATTTTTTTCTCGGAGGTTGGCAAAAGTGCCGTGACTAACCAACGGAGCAGAGGGAGGGGGTGGTAAAGGCAAGACCTTTGTTTCATTCGTTTTAGGGGGTTGAAGGTTTGAGGTTTGGGGGTTGGAAATTGCCTTCCGGGAATTTCAGTTCTCCTGGGTTGGTACCGCATTTAAATTATTGTTTATTCTATTCATATGATAAAATTTTAGGATGGGGAACCTGAGTCTGATGCCACGACAACTGCTGACACGGTCGCTGACATGAATTTTTAGATTTTCCTTCTCTTCCTCTAATTTTCTTCCGTCAACTTGCCAAAGTTTGTTTCCGGCGGATTTCATTCAAACCCTGTAACCGGCACGTGGGTTTCTTCTTTTTTCAAACCTTTTATTATTCCTTATTCGTCTTGTTGTTTTTTTTTTCTCCCGTTTTCATCCGACAAAATACAGAGAAAATCAACTTTGTAGATCAATTACAATTCATTTTAATTAATCCTCGGATACGAAAGTGTTTCAAAACCTTATTTTTCCACTCCTTCTTATGCCGTAAAAGTCGTTTTTATTTTTTTATTTGAGCTGGAAAATTTTAAAATGGTTTACAGGAACCAATTGAAGTGTAGAGAAAAGAAAAACATCGTTTCCAGTAATGTTCATTTAACCCTCATCTCTATCTATCTTTCTATCTGTCTATCTAACTCTCCTTTACAATCTCTCTGCACACGCTTTTTCTGTTTCTTCTCTTTTTCCTCCATTGATCCTCGAACGTTTTAACTGCCTTGCCTGCATTTATGTTTCTTTCTGTCATTCATTCAATTATTTCCTACTCCATGACTTTTGTTTCCATACGTTTCTTTCTTTCTTTCTTCTCATTCTCGATGTAGAATTTTTCACCCTTAATGTACTTGTTTGAGTGAATAGGAATTATGTCTCAACTGAGCGCTCAACGATAGTCACTCCCATAAATCTTGTGAAAACTAGTTTTAGTTCACATCAAAGAACCAGTCATTCTTTGTGTTTGTCTCTATGTGTAGTTTTCCTTGCAAATGGAATGTTTCACTTACATTTCAGAATGTTTGTTGCTGTCACTTTTTTAAGTGTTTGTATGCGCTAAATTTTATCATTTTGTGTAACAAATTGCAAAGTGACCATTTCTGTTTACCAAGTTTCGTTGAGTTCAGAAAGTAATCGTTCCAAAATCGGTGATTTGATATTCCACTACTATTCAATTTCTCTGTTGCCCTCTCTTGTGTTTTTGTGTTCTTTTGCTGTTGCTCTTTTATTTTCCTTTTTTTGATATTTTCTTATAAATACGTACCTGATTAAAAATCTATTTCTCTCTCACTCTTTAATTTTCCAGAGTTTATTGGTTACACGTGTAACATAATCTTATTGGAAAATAAAATCAAGGTACCGGAAATTAATTCTTCTTGGGAAATGTTTTCCCCGGTGAAAAGCGGATGTCTCGTCCGTCAATTCCCGCCGACGAGAATTTTCCGTTAAAGAGTTCTGTCCTGCTGCCGTCTTGTCAGACTTTATCTTTAAACATTTACCTTATTTTCTGAGTCGTTTATTGACTCATTTCTAATTATAAGAAATGGAAGCCAAATAAGGAATGAGAGAAGGCAGGAGCTCATCCGTTCCGTACTCTGATGATTTGTAATTATTTTAGATGAAGAGTGTCCGTCGCCTGCTGACGGGTTGGATTTACTTCAAATATTAAATAGAAAGAAATAAAAGGATTGAAAAAACCTTCAGAAAGAAGTTTCGCGACTCCATAAGAACCTGAAAGGGCAGATAGCCAAGGGACTCCTGCAGACATTTGTACCTGTACGGGTGCTGTCGGTTCTCCAGTTTTGTTTATTGGTCAGATAAAATTTGAGGGAAATAATCCTAGACGCAAGAGAGTG
The DNA here is from genome assembly GCA_037055365.1 of Polyplax serrata. Classification (NCBI taxonomy): domain Eukaryota; kingdom Metazoa; phylum Arthropoda; class Insecta; order Psocodea; family Polyplacidae; genus Polyplax; species Polyplax serrata. Next base: position 12,273,096 of record JAWJWE010000003.1, read on the forward strand.
CATCAACCAGCTAATTAATTTTGCTTTTGACGCCTGATAAATGAGATTAGCCGAGACAGCGTTTCTCCCTTATATTTTCTGCAACCTCCACGGGGGGACTTTGAACATCCAAAACAAAACCCGGATCGATTAGTTCGGAGAAGGATGGGAGACGGTTAAGCGAAAGGTAAAACCCACAGAAACGGAAGTGCCGCGTGTGAAAGTTATAATTAGATAAGAGAAAGTAAACAATGAGGAAATGAAAGTGAGAGGCAGGAGAAGAGGAAGGATTGGAAAGATTTAATCCAAAATACCAGAAAAGGATGTTAAAAATAAATAATACATAATGTGCATTATTGTGTGAAGTCCAGAGGGTGGGGCTTTTTATTGTTTACTTCCGGAAATTTCAAATATTTTGCCAACTTCAACGGACAAATTGAAAGGCCTGAAAATCATCAAAGACCTTCCATTGTTACATTTGACTTTAGCCGGATGTTGGCATTTTCATTTTAGTAGTCAAATGTACAGGAATATGATACCTAACATTCAATCATGTTTTAGAATATCATAATAATAATAATAAATAAGTAAAACGCAACTTGAACAAGAGCAAGTGCAATATCATTCTTATTATTCAGCAATACTGAATCTGTGTGAAATTAAACTAGATTTATTTTTAATTTTTTTTAAAAAAACATTATAATTTTTTTAATTCCTCTATTGTATTTATCAGGTACAATAATTAACAACAATTAAGCGCTCACAAACAAATAATATTTCAAAATTTTTACTTTTGTAGATTTTAATTATTCGACTAGGGCATTTCTTAGACCAGAGTAAAATTAGTTTACTCCGGTTCTGAAAATTGTCTGTAGCAATACAATTATGTGCTCTGTATTGTCCAGGTGGCCACTGAACTCGAAATACACATCTCTACTTTAATGGTAGAAGAGTCTCTAAATTGTACTGAGATAATTACAATTTCATTATATGAATAATTTTTTCAACTTCAAAAATTAAAAATATATTGTATAAATTCATTACTCCGTCAACGTAAGACAGACTGAGAATTGTTACTATGGATTGTAGAAGACCGTTCTGACAATCTAAAGCTCCAATGTCTTGGAAGAAAACTTTTCTATCAGCTAGCAGTCGCTTTCATTTTTAAAAATTAAATACTTGTACATGTTGTTCATGAGTTACAGCTGAGTTTCAGACCATAGAATGGATTTTCATAATCTTCATAAACTTCATTGTCTGGTGACTCTGTGCAAAAATTGTAAAATTCCTTTGGTTGTGCTGCAGCATTTTTCTTTTTTTTTCTTCGCCTCCTAGATTTCTTGACCTCTGCTACACTTGCAAAACTTTTTACAGTCTCAGTCAGATGTAAATATATTGCTTTGATATTTGGAGCTTCGTTTAAAAGCTTGTTGCAAAACTGTTCAGGTGAAAGTGCCTTATTTATCTGAACATACATATTGTACAATAATATCCCTGAGTAAAAGTCTGATATTTTACACTTCTTTAAAGGATAATTAAATATTACATTAACTTGTATGATATGAAACAAACAGCTTTGAAATGTGTTGAATAAATGGACTGTGGAAATTTTATTATTGTCTTTGCTGTTGGGTTGCCTCATTGGTATCAATTGTTTTTGAACCAAGATGCACTCAATTTGTGAAACCCTCTTAAGCATTTCACCAAAATCATTTATTTCTTTTACATGCAAACTGTCCACCGGTTTTTTATCAGTGTTTAAATAATCTCTATATTTTTTATTGAATTTGTTTATACATGTAAAATATCCAACTGATTTTTGCACAACTTGAATCGCAACAGCTGTTAGTAACAAGGCAGATACATGGTTAAATGTAATTGAATCTTTTGCAGATTTTATCCAATAGAGGCATGCTGTGAAATACAGTGACCAAGCATCTCCAAGCAATAAAATCATTTGAACAATCCTTTCATCAAAGCCAATTGTATCAAAGAAAAGCTTAACTCTCATATCATGTGACATTTTGACAATTTCACAAAATTTTATCCTCTCAACAGGTGTTAAATTCTCAACCGTCACACTCTGATATTTATGTTTATGTATAATGTAACACTTTAAAATGTCTTTTGCACAAAAATCGTGAACCACAGACTTTATAATTTTTATGAGTGGTATTGAAAGAATGTGAGTTGAACACATTGACAGATCCTCTACTTGAATACCTGTAAAGTACATCCCAAGAGATATAAAATCCATGACAAAGGGATGAATTTCTCCCTCATTAAACAATCTTCTCATTTCTAAAGGCAAATTTATTTCAGATTTTTTTTTACTGAGAGGATAACAACTTTTTTTTATGTCAGTTAAAATTTTATTAAGAAGTTCATAAGTTTGTTGTGACACTGACACTTCATTGTAATTCTTAATATTACTATTAATGAGAGCAGAAACCATGGGCCTGGATGATTTCTTAACATGATTCAGTATACCTTGAACAGCAGAGTGAAAGCTTTCTTTTTTTATCCAATTTAAGAGACCCAAGACTCTCCTGTGAGAAATTAATAAATTTTTGTTTTTGGAGATTATAACATGCTTAAAAAAATTTTTGAAAATATTGTTGTCAATATAATCATTTCCCATTAATGTGGCTATAATGGGAAAGTGAGATTTTTCCAATCCACTGAATTGCCTTAACAAATTACTCATTTTATACATAGAACATTGAATGAAAAATCTGTTTTTGTGAGCTGAAGTCTTTCTCACCATGGGTTTGGAATTAAGTGACCAAATCGGTACTAACAAAACGTCATAAATGAAAAAATCCGAGTCATTGCTGAGTACAGGGCAATTGAGGGCTTTGGCTATTGCTGCAATTTCTTCGTCGGCTTCAAAGTCTGCTTGAATATGAACACAATTTAAGTCTTTGATAACATTTAAGAATACATTGCTTGCGAATAGTGGAAATACGCCTTTAACGGCCTTGCCCTGGTTAATTGCCTCTATTATTGTTATCTTAGTTGACGCCCTTCTAAATATGGTTCTTAGTTTTTTCTTCTCCCTGCCTCCGTCAAAGACAACGATTGGGGTAACATTACACCTTTGCAACGACAAGAAGAAGTCTCTTATTAAGTAACAGTACTTATCATATTCACCTCCATATACTACATGACTTTCAGAAGCAAATAATTGACAATATAAAGAATTACCATCGATGACCAAATAAGAGTCAGATAACTCGAATGGATCCATGTACAAGTCAGAATTTTCAGTAATAAACGTCATTAAACCACGTACACCCATACTGATAAAATGCTTGAAAACTTGCAATTTGAAGAGTTAGAGTTAATCATAACGCGGCTTGTTTTGAGGAAGCCATTTTTATGTCGCCATGTTAATTTTGTAAACACAGCGGAAAATACCTGTGAGGCGCTAAACGCTTTAGTCTGATTATGTTGGCATAAATGTAATTGACAACGGACATGTTCGGTTGTTATTTTATCTTTTTCTGGCCAAAGTCTCCATTGTAAGCGGGTTTTTATTTGATTCATTTTCTTTTTCTGATGTTCTTTCGTTTTATTCATAATTTTAAGTAATAAATTAAATTTATTTGAGACTAAAAAAAATCCGTGTAATTCTGACTAATCCACATTGTCCATATAGCCATAAAATTTTTAATGACTGAAGTTTCACGTCAAAAAATTACGTACAGGAGAAAATCCAGAGCCGTAGAGGCGAGTTATGATACGTGGTTTTAACTTAATAACTTTTCCCCACTTTATTTTCATTTCGGTTTTTCAGGAAAAAATTATGTTTTGCATATGTTTTCAAACTGTTGAATGTTTATGGCAGCCATCGAAGGAATGGATGCCACTTGATGTGTAACTTTGTAACGTATGGGCTTGTTTTTTTAGAGAATCGGTCGATTTTCTCCTTAAATAAGTCTACTTAATCTTAATTGGCTTATTACCAAATTGATATTGGAATATTATACAAGATATTTCTTACACTTTAAGTTACTTACATATACTGAGCACACTAAATGATTAGTTTTAAGGAGTCCCAACAACTGACCAAAAACTTCTCTATGACTACTTTGTAGTGACTACCTTGTTTCAACATACCTAAACATTTGGGTGGTTGGAGCTCAAAGTTGATGTCACTGACTGGGCTGCAAACTATTATTGCACATGTGAAGAAGCTTAATCAGTGGTAGTAACTCTTCTTAAACACACCACACCACAAGATGTTCGCAGGAATCTTATAATATCTTCATCAACATATTCATTACGAAAGTACCAATTTCAGGCTTTCCTTATTTCAAGTCTAGAAGGAATTAGATTAAGAAAGTACAAAACATAATTGGCAAGACACATTAATTTTTGTATGGTAAAATCAGGTAATGTTAAATGGGTGATAAGAGAAGCAAGGTATTTGCCCTATCATTGTCCCTGATTGCGATATTTAAATCCCTGAATAATTGTGATTTAGTATTTAGCAAAATTTTGATTTTACCTTGAAGCTTCTCCATCCTCCCTTGTTGTTTGTTACAGGTATTCTTTTTCCTTTCACAACTATTAATGTCTTACATTAACTTTCATTGGTTTTCACTGCTGCACCTTGTCAGGAACAAATTGTCAATTTTGAACAAATATGATTCGTAACCTACAGTCATAAAGAATTGCAATGAAAGCCATGTCCGATGTAACCGAAAAAAAAAAACGAACAACCTGGTCACGCAGTGGGAGCCACTTACGACTATTAAATTTGTGTACATTAATTAACAACCATTTTGCTAACGTTTCAATATTTATTTTTTATTATTTACACATTTTTAACGCGAGCTCGCATTATCGCCATTGTAATTAAATTATAATATATAATAGAGAATATAGAGAAAGCGATACAGCAGACAAATTACAAGATCGAGTTTGGGTAAAAAGCTTTTTAATGTATTCACAAAAGGATTATCTAAATTTACCGCGATTACTCTAATGGCGTTGTATATTTCGCCTTTATCTACGCATTCGCTTCCGTTTCCGTTTCCGCTTTCGCTCTTTCTACCATTCATTCGGTTATTCTTTCGTTTTATCAAGAGCCGTCGATTCCGGATTTTCATTTGCTCTCTGCCTCTCATTTTTTCTTCTTCTTCTTCCTCTTCATCTCCTCAATTCCTATTCCTTTCATGTTCACTTTCTGACTGCTTTGATTGTTCGTCCGTTGTTGCTCTTGCTTGTCATATTTCCTGTTCTCCTGTTGTTTGCATTCAAACAGCGAACGCCCAAATTGTCCGACTGTCTTCCAGGGATTTGTAGTTGTTCGTCTCATTTGCTAAATTTCCTTTTTTTTATATAGAATTTCACCAAAACGAGTTTTCGTCATGTTTCATCATGTGCTTTCCCGTCGGTCGTTTCACTCATTGTTTCATTTGCATTTTGTTCATTTTCATTATGATTTTTTCTATTTCTTATTCTTCATTGTTTCAAATGTGACAAAGGCAAGTATCTTTGAATTTCGTTACTTCCTTTCTACGTGTTCAAGTCTTTTCACGTAACCATTGTTTACTTCATTTGGCCAACTTTAACTATATGTTTGATATTTCAATTTGTTACAGGTAAGATCAATTGGGAGTAGTCGAAGTAACGTCACACATTATGTTGCTTCACGTTGTATACCACCCTCACTACAATTACAAAACTTCATATTGAACAGAAATTTCAACTTTATCAAGGACTTGTTGTCTACTGTAGCATTTCACCCCCTGTGGCCTGATGGCAGTGTAACTCAAATTTGGGTCTTTCCTTTCAGTGGGGTAAGTAGAAATTACTAAATTCCCAGAGGCTGTTTTCAAATCATTTTTGCATTTGTATTTACCCTACTGTTCTACTTTTGATGTCGTCGTGTCTACTTGCTTTCTGCACTTACAAGACCGTTAGTTGCCTCTCTCAGCGGATTTTCTTTGATTAATCACTCAAACAGTTTCAAATGTGTCAACTTGAATCGCCTTCTCCGCCTGCATCATGTCTTTCCCAAAGTTCACTCCTTCTTGTCGTTTGACGTCTTCAATTTTGCCAACCTAACCGTCCTCTATTAATTATCACAGACATGGATCCACCTCTGAGGGAAAAGAGGCAAAGGGTAGCAGACGAAGTTCACTGAAACGGCTAACTTAATTAAAGAGAAGACAAATTGAAACTCGTCGGGTATTCAATGGACCGGAACTCTCCGTCGATGAATTACCCGGCCGTGTTGCACCCGCCGGACGTGGTCGCCTCAAACATTCCCGCTCATTTTTTATTATTTCCGCCGTAGGATTACCCGTGACCGCTCCTAGAACGGCCAAAATTCCGCCATTATAGAGCAATTCCATTAATCCCCTGGGACTCTGCAGCTTCTCATCTTTTCTGTCGTGTAGAACAACGTTTGCGACGGCCACGTACGAGAAGAAAGTCTCCCCAATTCCATGCCGGTTTTTCTCTCCTCAGACGTATTCATCATCTCTAAAAACGTTCATCCTCTAAAGGTACCGGAACCGGAAGTGGAATAACCCATCGTATAAAACGCAGGAAAACCAATTTTATGCAGCACAATTAATATTCTACTTAGTTGGAGAACCTTCGAAATCTGTGGGTAATTTGTTGCGTACCTTTTTTTATATTTTGGCTAGGCCACAGGGAAAAACAAAGAGTATTTCCGACCATATTGGATACAAATAAAAAAATACCATAGTGGGTGCAAAGAGAGAGCTTATGTAACTGGAAATTTCACCAGGAATTTTCTAGCAACTCCATAAATCAGCTTTTCTACCTCACCTTTTATATATTTCTTACGGCTTTTACTCCTTTCCTATGCTTTCATTTAATTTGTTACACTCTCGCTACACAATACACATATACATATGTGCTGTTCATTTTCATCTACGTATATTTTCTGAGTTCCCGTTTTCTGGCTTAATTCTCGATTTTTGAAGCGTTCAATAGGTTCAAGGAAACCTTTCCTCCCCACGCGGAACTTTCCCATTTAAGGTCTGCTAAGCCTCGCTCTTTATTTACGGCTGGTTTTTCGTTGCAAACGAAGAACCAGAAGGTAAATAGTAAAGGCGACAAAGAAAATGGAGTAGAAAAAAAGAAGTGGGTAACAATGCGAACTTTTAAAAGATGGTAGGTGTGTTTCGGCTGCATTTACTGTGAATCCCCTCAGGAATATTAAGGAAGCTTCAAGGAAAAAAGAAAAAAATTAGAAATCTCGCCAAGGAAATTTAAATTCAAATTTTTTTAAATTCCTGGCAAACTTTAGGCTTCCGTAAATGTCGCATGATGTTGGATTTATACTTCTAACTACGAGTACTCGGGCTTCTTCATGCTTTAAATAACGATTTTTCATTTTAAACTAATTTTAGTAGCCATTTTGGTGATTTTATAGTCACTTGCAGTAAAGGTTTTTTAAGTGCGGCCTGAAATATGTAGATGTACTGAACTTCAATTAAAAAATTACAAGTAAACTGATAGTAGTAAATTATTATACACTATTATTTATTAATATTACATTAATGTTTATTAATGTAGTTTTGCCCTGATTCCATGCATCGTTATTTGTGGGCAAAACATCTTCTTGTTACGTGACATTGAGGTAAACTATTAAAAACAAGTTTTCTAGTAGACATTAACGGTTACTTTCAAAGAATTTAAATTGTGACCGATGCATAGAAAGATAGGTGTAGTTTTAAATTATTTAAGGGTCTTTCTCAAGTGAAGCGAATTGAAATTTAACGTTTGACATTTAATAAAACAATAGGAAGAGAAAAATTCCAAGCTCTTGAATGCTCTCAAAAGACTCAGCAAATAAGAAAAACAGTAAGATATTTCAACTATCGAGCAGAGATAAGCAAGCAAAGATGAAAAATAAATAAGACGTGTAAAACAAACACCCGACCGTGTGAAAGATCTCTCTCTCTCTCTCTCTCTCTTACAAACTACTTCCGGAGAAAATTTTGGAAAATCCGATTTGGAAAATTGGAAAACCGAGGCATTTAATTTTATAAACGATGATTACGGTTCAGCGATCGTTATCTATTGCCACGCTTTTTTTATATTAAAAATGCGATTTCAATTGAAGTTTCCCCCGGATGTGTGTTATGTATGTTTGGAAAGAGAGGGATGCGGGGTGGCACATTTTCAGGGCCCTAACTCAACCCTTAAGGTCCATCATCCCTGACTTTTAGTGTGCGCAGAAGCTGATCCGAAATTCCGCCTGAAAATCCTTCGAATCACATCCGCTGCAGGTTCATTCGATCACAGAAATACGCCAATTAAACCGGAAACAAATAAATGAACGTGTCACCGGAACTTCTGGAATTTTCCGGCCTCACTTGGAGCCAAAAAATAATTAATGGCGTTCATCACAAGGAGAAGGGAAATTCCCGGTGTCTTCGTTGGAAAAGCTCGTTGAATAAACGACAAATCCGTCAGGGCAGAATTTGAGGCTTTCCCATGCGGAGGAAATTGGTCGAACCGACAAAATAATTGCGTCAGCGTGATGCACAAGGGGATATAATATTGTAGATAAAACATAAAAGAGGTGCGATACTGAACGATATATTAAAGTGTATTCATAATTCAAAATTCAAGACAATGGAGAGAGGAAAAATCGGGCAAAATCTTTATTTTTTTCTGTTCCTACAGCTACCATTTTCTTTTCTTCCGCCACGTAAAAATTCTCACACGTAACTGTGCAGTTGCTTTTGATGGATTTTGCTCTATTGATTTCATAATATGTTCTTGTTACAGATTATATTCTGCACCTTTTTCAAACTTCCTCAATATTTTATTACTTTTATCATAGTTTTTTTTTTAATTTTATACCAATTTTTATCTTGTCTTTTTGACTGAGTCTAAAACTTCTTACCCCAGAAGTTGCACACCCTTTTCACACCTAAGAATGAGTCTATAGTCTCAGCTAATATTCACCGTGCTATATGCATATATTTAAATAGTGAAGGACATATGGTATAGCTCTCCAGATGTTTTTTATTGTAGTTGTCCTTCTTTTTTAATTTTTTGCAGTCTTCCCGTCTCTTGAAGATGAACGGCATTTCTCTCTCTCTCTCTCTCTCTCTCTCTCTCTCTCTCTCTCTCTCTCTCTCCCTCTCTCTCTCAGCTAATCCTCTCCTTTCTCCTTTACCATTTTGCAGTCTTTTCTTTCGCGGAAACCTCTATATTTCCATTTTACGCAGTCTTCGGCCGTGTCCTTTTTTAATTTTTAATTTTTCCTTTTCCCACCATGTTATTTTCTGTTAACCGTCAAGACACGTCCGAGCAAATGTGGTGATTGTTTGTTTGTGTTTTGCTCTTTGTTCTTTGTCATCCTATTATTTTTATTTTTCCCCATTTCCTCATTTTAGTGTCTGTTTTTTATTGTGGCTCATTGAGTTGTCTTGTTCCTCATTTTTCTGAGAGTAGTCTGGTAAATTCCCGACTTGCTCACTCTCATTCTTTTTCACTCTTCTCTGTTTCATAATAACTTTCCTTCTTATTGATTTCGTTCTGCTCCAATTTAGTCCTTATGTTTTAACTTTAATTTTAACACAATTATTGTTTTTATTTAAATTGTTTTAAAATTCGGGGTACCAAAAATCTTACATTTCAACTTAAAAGCAGATGCACACGAACATCCCGAGAGACCAATAATGCAGAATAGTTGTAACGAAATCGGGGGATCGTATGCAGTGGAACTCGATACCGAATCGGGAATTGACGATAGAAAACGATGTAGCGCTATACATATAAAATAAAGCACGAGGGATTTGCTACCTCTCACCCTTATTTCTCTCTACCTCTGTGTTTCTCCGCAAAAGCAAAATACATAAAATATGCACGTGTTGGTTTTTTGTGTGATTTATCGATTAACAGCCTATTAATCTTTCACTGTGATAAATTACCAGGTTTCTCGTACTCTTCCCTTCCTCCTTTACGTGCCCATGTGCTCGTGTGCAGGCAACTCAGTTATTGAACTTTCAGAACCAAAGAGAAAAGACCGAACACTAACATTTTGGGTCATTTTGACTTGGCCCACCTGCTCTTCTCTTTTTACACCTCAATCTCTATTTACTGATGAATGGAACTGCCCAGGAGTAGGTTTTTCTGTTGTTAGCGCAACACTTTCCTACATCTGCTTTGTTCCATGTCATCTCCTTCTACTGAAGGTCAACTCTTTCAAATTGTTTAGCATCCACTACCATGAGCATTTGTAGGTGTTTAATTTTAAAACTGAAAAAGACTCTCACTCTAGAACAAGCGCTTCAAATTCAAGTTGAACTATTAAACTAAAATGAACAATGTCACCTTGGGTACCAAGGTGGGTGGGTAAAAGGCATTATGGCGGTTTGGAGTGCAGAAAATAGGTTTAAAAGCGAATTTTTGGTCTGTCGCCTTTTCTTCTTTCCCATCATCAACTTTATCCTCTGGCATTTCAACCCGGCCATTGTCATTCCAATCAGACCTAATTCGACTGTTGTAAAGACATAGTAGACCAATGTAAAAAGCGAAGATACCCCGAAGTAAAACACTCGTCATTATTCAAAACTTTGAAAACTATCTCTACGCCCAATATCTGCTGTAGGCTGTCGCCAGTGTTTCATAACTTTCTTTCCTCCCTAAGACTACCATTCACCTCCACGGGTTTCTTAACCTTTGAACCCCAGAAACGAGGAACGAGCGAGAGAAAATAGTTTGAAGACAAAGAGAGGAAAATTCATTAAAAGTCTTAGGTGAAAGTCTTTTCCAGTGCACGTGGACCAAACCGTTAAGTTGCGACAAAGTGACGCAGTTTTCTATAGAAAATGAGTCCATCGTCTGGGGTGCCGTATTTGGTTCCTTTGTAAGGCACATCGAGTGCTTCCATCACTTCCTTTAGAAGAACTTTAATATCTCTCCATTAAGAACACTGAGACATTTTACTATGTTAGTAAGAAAATATTAAATTTTCCTGGGCGTCACGCAAAGACTGCGAATTAGTTTCATCCACTTTCAATAGTTTTTGAATCAAATCAAAGTTCTGTTGGTTCTCAGCTCCGAGTCAGTTACGGTTCTAAACATTTTATTTAGAATTCAAAGTTTATGGAGTAGAAATGTGAGAAATTTAAAAGTTCGAAAAAGTTAAAAAAGAAAGTCGCCATAAAGGCAAGTCTTGATAGAATTAAATGTCATAAAATCAGAGAGACGGAGAGAAACAGACAAAAATGTTGAAAAGCAAGAAAAAAATGTCAACAGAATTTGCGTTGCGTCTGTGGCATGAGCAAGTGGCAAAATTTGGACACCCAAAAATTTCCTGGGTCAATTCACTTGACCGTTTCTCTCCTGAAAAAAACAAACCATTTTTATCTGCTACCTTATTTCACCGTAATGAAACAAAACATTTATGCTCTGTTTGACCGCAGAATTGCAGAATTTTGTTGTACAGAAGACACATAGCTGGCAAAAAACAAAAATAAAACGATCTTCAGCGGAAGCAAAACTTAAACAAACCTCTCAGTGCCTTTTATCATCTCTTCTAAGCCTGTCTAGTCTAGTAGTCTGTGCCTAGTAATCGAAGTCTCCAGACAAGTGAAATATAAAATAACCTTTTATTGATTTGAATAAGAAGATCTTTTGATAAAGAATAAAAAGTAATAAAGTTAGAATTTACAAAAATAGTACAAGTGAAAGAGTGTAAATAATATACAACGCTAAGGCACATTACTCAAATATAAAATAATAAGCAGAATAATAAGTAACAGAACAGAATTGTATTATTCTCAAAAAGTCTCAAAAAAGATCCATCGAGGGATTTTACGAATAGCAAGGCGGACCATTTGACGTATTTTCTATAATTAATAAATTAAGAATGGTATAAACAAGATGAGAATATAAAGATATAATAATCTTATTCTTTAAATTATCAAGCGTCTAATAATTACATTATAATTACTAAAATAACAACTATTAACTTGTTAAACTGTTTAAAAAATTTTAAGTTGTAAAGAACAGTACTTTTTTTCGCGGCAATTTTCTAGAAGTTTTCTCGTTAAATATTAATAATATTGAAATTGTATCACAATAATAAACGAAACCTTACTTTGAGTATTTATTGGCGATTTGAAATATCTTCTCACACGAAAGAGTATATTTTCATTTTCTCATGATTATTAGTAGTTTTTATTTTACACGACACCCATCAATCGAGAACCATTCAGTGTAGCAAAATCATTACTTTAGACTTGTCCGTTTTGAATATTTAGAGAACACAATAAGTCGTCCCATGAATGGGCAGATAAATAATAGAAAAGAAAGAAAAAGTAAGTTTGAAATATATGCTTCTGCGATGAAAGAGTTTAATAGTGATAATTCAACTTGTTCAATAATCAGTTCAATTATATTTTCATTAAATACAAAGTAAAATAATGTAAGAAAAATAGAGGAGCAACAATTCATATTTGAATTGAAGAACTTTAAAATTCAATTAAATTTAATTAGATTCATCTAAGATTGTAGAGTAAATCAAAATAATTTGGAAATGAAATTGAATAAAATAGGTAATTTAATAACAAAATTAAATAGAATTATTTTGCAGAGAAAATTAAGTTATTAAATAGAAACCGGTTCGACTTAAATGAGTTAAAATGGGGGTCGGTATGTGCCACAATAGCCGCCTATTCGGGTTTTAAAATAAATAGTTATTCACCGGTGTTATTATTATCTCACCGGGTGGAGGGATTCCCTCCCTCACCTTTGTTCTTTAAGTGTTAAGTGAAGTGAAGTTCTTAAAGTGAAGTAGTAAGTTGACTGAAAGACGCTTTAGGGAGGGCAATTAGTAACCAGAAAACTTTTGTCAGATGCATAAATTTTTCCGAGTCCCATCAAATAAGGTGTCAGAAACCCCTGAGCAGAAGATAAGACCAGGCAATGCTGTGGCGACATAAATAAGTAGAAAGAAAGTGGAAATAATAAAAATACATATTTCTCTAAGACGTTTGTTAGTCCAAGACAGTCAGTGAAATTCAAAGGAAACATGTTCAATTTGGTTCAAAGATGGCCCTCAGCGCCATTAGAGTGAAGATTTAAGAAGTCTGGCGCCACGGTATTTCTAGAGACACAATGAGGAATTTGGCAGCATCGGACCGGACCCCTGACGACGGGGCATTAGATAAATATCTGGACTTGTGGGTGGCTCCTGCAGGGGGAGGGCTGTTGACTGTTCAATCGCCTAAATCTTCGATTGAGTCCTACAGCCTAACGACGTGGCTTTCTCTTCGAGTCAAGTATATGGCAATTTATTAAGGGCTTCATAATGCCGGGCATTTCGAAATGGCCAAATCCAATTATTAAAACAAATCGGAGTAGTCAAAAGTTCAAGGACGCATGAAAAAAAGGTTGTGAAAGACAGTGGGAATTTGCCAAAGATCGTGCGATAAATCTGGAAAAGACCAACGATAAAACGATAAAAGAAGAAAAGACCAACGAAGAAATGGTAACATGATTTTGGAGAAGAATTGAATTTAAGATTTGCGTGTTCCTTAATTCGTGTCGACTTTGTCTTCTTGTTTGAATTTCATCATTCTCCTTTGGTCATTGTTCCATTCCACCTTTTCTTTTATTTATTCTTAACGTCTAAACCGCCCCATCGTTCCATCACCTGAATCCAATTGAAATTCCATACCTGACTCTACTAATTCAATGGAAAGTCGAGCCTTTTTCGGTCTATTTCACGTGGAGTACCATTCTATCTATAAATCTATTTAATTTTCTCACAGAGCAGGAGAGGTTTGAGAAAAATAAAATTTGTTTTCCTTTCTCCCCAAGTTGAGATTGCTGAATTGTTCCTTTTCCCGAGTAATTTCTACATAATTCTGCGGAAGAATGAAAAATGGACGAATTTTCAGTTCCGCCTTTTCTCGCACCTAAACGTTCTAACCCCGTAACCTCCGACCCTTAAAAGCTGTCCCAAATGGGCCCTATTAACTTATGTGACACTTCGTTCCACCTTCTTCCTCCTACCCTTCTTCCCCAAGCTCTGGGTACTTTCTATTTGGATATAAAAAAAGTTTTCCACGAGATTTATTGCTTGAACAATTCAAGATGTAGATAAAAAGTAACGAGATGTGGCATGGGGTAGAGATTTCGCACGAAAAGGGAGATAAAAAGCGGACAAGTGAAAAAGAAGGACAAAATTCGGAACAGCGAGAAAAAAAATAAAAAGAAATAGAAAGAGAGTTTCTTTTGTTTCCTTTGCTTTGCCCTTCTTTCTCTTTGTTTCACTTTGTTTTCGTATGTTTTTTTGGAGTTTTCCTTCTTCCTTTATTTCCATTCTTTTATTTTTTATTTAATTCCTAATTTCCCGCTTTCCCTTTGTGCTTCTGATCTTTATTATAATTCACTTATAATTATTCAAACAATTGATTGAACTTTCTTTTATGTCATCATCTGTACTTATTTTACATTCTTTCATAACCTCATTCTTATTGTATACTCTACAAATTTCTTGTCATTCCTTGATTTATTTTTAAAATTTTTAAGAAAAACCTTTTAAGTACTTAAAAAATAGATGGAAAAACTAGAAAGGAAATTTTTTACTTACTTTAATTATGAGAAGTTAGAGGAACTCACTTTCTGTTGATTTGTGATTGTCCCATAAAATCCTCGTCAATTTCAACTAAAAATGTTTTTCTGTTTCCTTCAACAATTTTCTTATTTCTATACCTTTATAATTCTGTTCATGCTTTCATTTTTCAGAGTTGAATTTCTTTTGATGGGTTAAAATTAAATACAATCCACTGAAGTAGCCAGTAATTTGTAAAATAGGGAACCCTCTGAATTTTAACAGACAATGGTGCAATCACAACACGTTTTAAAAAATAATAATAATTCAACTCGGGGGTAAATGTGGTTTTAAACAAGACAGAACAATTTTGAAAAGTTGACAGAGACAATTCAAGTTCACTAAAATTGAGACAACCATCGACTTCTTCTTTTTCTATGATTAATTTCATGTAGTTAAGGTTAGTTCTCGATGGAGAACTCGAGCATTTATGGTTTGTCAGTGTTGATTTGACTGTTTCAATCCTTAGGTGATGGCAGAACGTCAACTACTGACAAAATAAAAGAAAAAGTTGAAAATGTGTCGAGACTCTGCTAAGAATTAGAGTAAACGATAAAAGGTGAAAAGATTTTAATTTAATTTTAATCTTCCTTTCAAGACTAACCGTCAATTACTAATTAAAAATCAGTAACTTAATAATTAAAACAATAAGATTAAACACTCAATATGGTGGATGGAAATGAAGAAAAAGAAAAGAAAGGAAATGAAAGAAATTGAGGGCCCTGAGGATAAGTGATAGTGTGAGGTCAGGGAGGAGGGAGTGGACTTAATCAAAGGCCCCGAAAACCCTCCCGTGTGGGGAACCCGGAGAATGGGAGGCTACTGATGAATTAATAAAGGTTTTAATAAATAATTAATTGGACGAATTAATAATTGCAGTTAATTAATACGGAATAATAAAAAAGCGAAGTTAATTAATTAAAATTCACTTATATAAAGTATGCATGTTGTAGGCAAAGAGAGGGAGAAAGAGGGCTCCAAGAAGGCTTATTAATTTTATTTTATTTTTTCAAAAATTGCAGGAAGTAATTAATGAGGAACCGCTAAAAGGCTATGACCGGAAACTGTGATTAATACCCGAAATTTTTAATACATTCATATTATTTAATTGCTACTATACGTAAAAGATCTATCATTTTATGACAAATTAAGGCACAATTTATTAAAAGTCTTTCTTCTCCCTCTCCTTCACACACACACACACACATGCGTGGACAAGAATGTGGTTTCCGGGGCCATAATTGAAATCAATCGATCTCGTTAGACCGGAAGTGCATGAGAAAAACGAGCCAAACATTAATAACTAGTTATTAAGTTGAGTAAATATGGAATTGCTTTTTGTAATGTACATAGGACGGATTTTTCTCTTGACTTTGTCGTTTTACCAATAGAAAATGTCAGAGGTCAAAGATAGATGAGAAATCTATCCAAAATTATTCTCTTAGGTTAGGTTTCTACCAAAACTGAATGTTCGTTTCCAGTTACCTTATAATGAAGGACAGAGGTATATTTTAATAAAACACCTAAATCAAACTCTTGAATAAATAAAAACAATGTGGGTGTCACAGTCCGTCTGCCGTCCTCCTGTTGTCTCTTCACCTTCCGTGGTCATCAAAGTTGTGTGGTCTCTCTCTCTCTCTCTCTTTGTGTGTCTGACCAACGACTCTCGGCATCTTCAGGACTCCTCGACCCGGAACACACTACTTTCATGTTTAAGAGTTTCCAGCTTAATTTATTTCCAGCTGGCGGACAGCTGGAACCCAAAAAGTTCCGAGTTGACTTTTTCTGTGGGCGGGTGAAAAGAGACTGGATGAAAGTTTTTAGAAAAGTTTTTAGACATCTTGCGGGATTAGTTTAGGGCTTCCAACGGGGGAGTCACCGTTTCAAAAGAAGACGGATTTAAACCTTTTTTTCTCTACTTTTTCTGTCCTTCTTTCTTTCATTGCATTTCCTTATTTTCCTTCTTCAATCGACTTTTTCCTGTGCTCTGCCTTTTATGTCTATTTTTTTAATTTCTCTTGCTTGCTACTGCATAAAAATTTATCTTTTTTTCTTTCTCTCCCCCCACCATTAATCACCTTCTTCATTCCACGTCCTGTCGTGTCGTGAAATCCTCGCTTTCCTCTTTATATATTTTTCTTCTTTGGAATGCTTCGTCCATCTTTTCAGTGTAACACCAGACATAATTTTCAACTCTCCTCTTTATTATTCTTCATTCACGTTTTGATTAAATCGATTTCAAACATTTTTATACGGTCCGCTTTCTCACTAATTTAATTCTAATTCAAAATTCTTGAATATCATTAAATGATTTTTAAGAACCATCATGGTTATGGGTGAAGAAGACAACTTTTCCTCATGTGCGTCTTCTTAAAAATTTCCTCTAATGGGGCAATGAAACCACCACATAATGAAACATGATGCTGAGTAATGTTGCATTACATCTCATTATAGTACAATATTAAAGTATGAACTATCAAGTTGGTAGGAAGGAAAATATATTAATAAAAACCTTCCAGCTGCTCGAGCAATTTTTATCCTCATCTCCTGCTCAACATCACTTGTTGGCTACTTCATGTTTTTCTTCCATATTGTCCTTGTAAGGTAGGTCAAAGGCACTGAAAGTGTTGTCAGGTACCTGCTCCAGATTTCCTTGTTCAGACGAAAACCTTGTTTTCTAATTCTTCCTTTTTTCTTCTCAACATTTTATATCTCTCGTCTCATACCCTTTATTTTCCCTTTTCTTGTAATTGTTTTACAAATTTTTTGTTCTCTATCTTTCATGTGTAACATTGTTTTTCTTTATTCTCATCCTAATGCCTCCCACTCTGTTTCTTTTGCAATCATTTTTATCCCTTCAGCATCTCTCCTGATTCGAGTTTCCGTCTGAATCTCGCTTTATTAAAGCTTTTTTGCGGTTTCAAAGCATAAAAAAAGGTTTTTCCATTTTTAAATTGTGTCGCAGAGAAGATGACTCCTTGATGTAAATCAAGTTTGATTAATGGTGTGTCATATTGAACCAAGTATACCGTAGTCCTTTTATCAGACCTCTCCCCCCCCCCCCGACAGTTATACCTCCCATCCTCAGACTCCTAGCCCTGAACCTAAGCAACTTTTAAATTTATTTTTTTACATTTTTGGAAATAACTTTTTACATCTCAGTGTTCCTCTATTGGATCTCGCCATTAACTTTTTTAGAATCGTCAAAATCACGTCTCATTTTTCTCTCACGTTTCTTTCTTTCTTTCTTTCTCTCTCTCTCTTTCTATGTATGCATCCATTTATCTCTCTAACTCTACATCTCAACACTTTCACGCACTTCTTTAAAATTTTATATATTGCAATTTACAAGGAGAGCTTGATTCCTTATTTCTCTCATTTATATGAGCTGGTCTTCTCCAACGAGGCAACTTTTCAAGTCAACTTATTTAATTATAACAAGTAATTTATTTAATAAATCGTGCCTGGCAGAGCAGAGACTTTCCTTTACATTTTTTGGCTTTAATTTTAATTTCCAATCAATTTGATTTTCCTTTTCTTTTCTTTCCGCACTTCATTTGAGTTGAAAAGGCTTTAATAGAACTTGGCTTTATTTTTTTCGCTCCCTCAGCTGGTTCAGTGAATTTTACACCCTTTTACAAAAAAACCAAAAAAGTCGTATGAAACAACTTAGGCGACATGCAAGTAGAATTATCCTGCTTGTTCCTCACGGACCACTGTAATGTTAACCGCGAAATTCTATCTAAACTTCCACTCTGAATAAAATAAAGTGTAAATTTGTAGAACTTACTTAGTAAAAGACCATAATGTGAGGAACCGGAACCAAAAGACCACAAAAATTCAACGTATTCTTTAAGGGTTCGTCCTGTGACACAAAAATTAAAATTCACAATATATAAAAATTCATTTTATGATTTCTGTAATTCCGACCGCGCATACTGAATAATATAAAATAGTATCATGAAATAGAGCAGCGGAGTGAATTATTATTTTTGAAAGACGTAAAATGGAATATAATGAACAAAATGAAAAGTAAAAGGTGAAGTTAATTTCGAAGAAGAAAAAAAATCACCGGAAACGGCAGACCTGATAAAATCTGACTTCCTGTTTCATAAAAGAAAAAGAAGAAGAAGAAGGAGAATTCAACTTCTATTTTCGCACGTCCGCCATCTCAAGAGACTCCTTAAAATGGCGGATGAAACCGAGCGCGATTTTCTTTGGTTGCAAAACGGAAATGATACCGGGATTTACCGGAAATACAAGTCATAACTTTCCGTGGATCGTCAAAGAAAAGTCGTTACACGAAGGCAGACTTTTTTTGGATGTATGGGGGGGAGGCACACCCTGCTCCACGCTGTTTTACTTTTATTATATATGAATAAATAGGAAGCATAAAAATTTAGGCGATTTTCCAAAATCTTGGCTCCACCGGCGTACGTGAGACTTTGCTGTAGGATCCCACACTCCTAAAAGTGGAGGCAGGGCTAGGCCAAGGCCTCACGGTGTACGAAAATGAAAAAAATAACCGGAGAAAGAAGAAGTGGCAGAAGAAGCCAAGACTGGATCTGTTTTATATTTAAATATTTTATGAGAAAATGTTGAAAACGACAAAAACTTGCTGCGCTCCCAGGGAGATTTTTCCTTTCAGGGATGCTTTGGATGCTGTCGCGAGTGGCGGGTGGTGGGTGGCGGTAAATTGCACGAAACCAGGTCTTTCAACTTTGTTATACTTTCATATAAAGTCAGCAACATAAAACTGATGGATTTGGTATCTGGGAGGATAATGACGAACGGATTTGTTTGTTTCCTTTTGCTTGTCTTCTGTTTCTTCTCGTTGGAAGCAAACAGGTAACTTATTGATTCAATTGATTGTACTTATTAAATAAAATTATAAACCATGTTTTAACTGATTTTCTATACAATAAAATGGTGGAAGTCGAAAGGACAATTGAAGTAGACAAAATTTTTTGTTCATCAAAAGTAAATAATTCGACGCATTGAACCAAACAATAAAGAAATACGAGAAAGGAAACTGTCAAAAAAGGGAAAGGTGAAGAAAACCTTCCATAAACGGGAAGAAGAATTTAAAGGGAAGAAGTGGAAGAATAGTAAATAAATAGAATTTGATAAAAACGAAGAAATAGACGGGCGAAAATAAATAGTGAAAGAGGCAAGTGTCGAATGAGACTGAGAAATATAACGTGCTTATATTTATTGTTACTTTTTTTGTGTCGATTAGCACCATGTCCTGTTTTGGTGACGGGGGCTACCCTCCTTCCAAAACGTTTCGCCAGCTTTCCCAACTGCTGACATCATCAGTGGTAAAATAAGTTTTTCAAGCGATAATTTCTAGTCACAAATAACAACTAAAATTGAAATGCGACATTTTTCTGTAGGATGGCGACAGTTCGCGGTTCCTCGCTTTTACATATCTACTTTCTCTTGTTTTCGTTTCTTCTTTTCATCAAAACCTCAATGCATCTCACTTAATCTGCCGTTCTCTTTTCTTTTGTTCTTTAATATTTCGTTTGTTTTACTTTATAAATTCTTCCTCCAGTTGTGCATTATAATGTACATCCTTTTAATCCTTATTGCGTCGTCTGTTCCATCATCTCACTTTCCACCGCTTACCATCTTTTTACCATAAAATAATACAATCATCGACTTCTGTTTACTTTTAATTTTCCATTTCGCTTCTTTCTTTATGAGGTTTCTATCCTCCTACTCCTTTTCCTCTTCCTCCTCTTTGTCTTTAAAGTCAAACTTCTGATTTTATTTCTCTTGGAAGTTATATTCTCTTCCTAACAACTTTCGCTGACTTTTTCCGTTGCTCTGTTTCTCTCTCTACCTTTCTAACTTCACACATCTAATTTCACTTTATTGAATGTTACTTACCTGTTTCCTTTATTTATTTGTCTTTCATTCTTTAATTTCTGAGATGTGACTGTCTATTTATCTTAAATTCCGTTTCATATTCTCGATTTATTCAATTATATCTTTCTCTTTTGATGTTTCATCGATATTAGTATTGCAACTAAACTTGACTGAAAAGGTCAAGGGTAACACCATAAGCGTCAACGTCTGAAAACTCAAAGAAGTGAGGCAAAATGAAAATTTCCAAGAGAGAAACCAACGTGACAGACGACAAATTTCCTTTGGCGAGAAATATTTGAATTCCATTGGTCTGTTTTCTTTTTGAGCTTCCAAAAGAAAATCGTTTCACTTCGTACCAAAGGAAGGAAAAAACCGACCGCCTCAAGATTTAATTTACTGAAATGTAATATTTCCATTGTCTGTTTCAGGCTGGCCACATATCCTTCGACACGTTTGATGAAATTAAAAGCAGACAGCGATCAGCTGACGCAATGGATAGATCGTAGCAAATAGTCGGACGGGAGAGTCAGGGAGATAGAAGAAGACGAACGCACAAATACAAGGGGAAAGTTGCCGGGGAAAGGAGAAAAAGTCCAGGACGGGAGGGGAATAAGGGCATGAAAGAGAGGGATCAAAACTAAATAAATAGATAAAATAGATAAATAAATAATTATTTACATAGATTAAATAGTTACGACGACGGATGGGGAAATAAATGTTAGAGAGAACAAAAAGCGGTTATAAATGCGAAAGAGTTATCACTATATATATAAATATTTAATCCTATATATTGTTCTTTCGTTCATAGATAATAAATATTTTATTAACTGTCAAAAGATTAGAAACAAAATGAAATTCTACGAGGAAATGTCCAACGAGGTGCTCTGCCCAAATGGGGCTATCGGGGCACCCAGGGCGGGGGGCGGGGGAGGTAGCGGGGGCCGCGGAAACGTCACCGATTTGTCAACGTCACCGCCGACGTCATCACCGGCGACCACGTCATCGATACACTGCAACTACACTGCCTTACCACAGAAATCTGAGTCGAACGAAGACAAGCACCCACGTGAGTAGATTTTTATTGAACCTGTAGGTACGCGACTACCAACAAACACCTGTCGGGCACCTCCACTCACCACAAAAAGTTTTTCTACTGAAACTCGGCCACATTCGGCCGAACGAACACAAAATCACCTCATAAAATACGTCAATTATTCTAATAATACATAAATTATATTTATATTATTACATAAAATTGAAGTTTTCCTCTGAATTCTAAGGAGGAAAGTTAAATAAATTGATGAACAAATTTAAAAGTTTTTGAGAATGAACGTAACTTCATTGATCGAATAACAAAAATTCTAATTTATAAATTTCAGAGAATTTGCATTGCTTAAATCTAACAAAAAATAACTTACATAATGTAAGATATACATATTGTTGGTGTTACTTTTTATTCTTTGTCAGGCAAATAAATTCTGAAATTTTGAATTTTGAAGTTTAATTTTCTAACAAATTAAACTAAATTCAAAATAAATTTTATAAATGTTGGACAGACTAACATACTTTATTAATTTATTTAATTAGAAAATACGTTTAATCACTCCGTTCTAAATTATTCCTTGTAATATATTTATAATTAACGAATTCATAATTTGAAGTTTCGTTTACTCAATTTGAAAGTATAACAATCTTAAAATAAGGCAAATGTAAATAAATAAAATTATAAATTAACACTAATGAAACTTAATTCTAAAAATATACCGTACAATAAACGTCTAAAACAGATTGTTTAATCTAATCAAATAAAAACTGCGGTTAAACAATGTAGAAACAAAGTATAGTTAAACAAACAAAAAACTTTGTGATAACTTTGTGTGAAGTGAAGTTTTGATAAATCTGGTGCCTATCAAGTGATCTGAATTTTTAATGTGACCTGATCGATCGAAAGATCTAAAAAAATTCATGCAAAATCGAATTTAGCCAAAACGGCGGCAGTTTCCTCACGACAAACCAGTCTTTTTCGATTTTGCCGTCGTCACGAGTTACCTGCCCTTTCGTCCATCTTTCTTTTTCCATTTCCTAACCCGGAAATTGAACTCCGTCAGGTACACTTCCGGAAAATTATGAACTGCAGATGGTGCCAGAGAAAATCAATAGATCTTTATCCATTTCTGATATTTTCCGACTTTTGATTTTGACGGGTCATTAACCTCGGACACAAATTTTATTTATTTTTCCTTCGAGTACCTGCAGGTACGCAATGGTCAATTTTATTCAGATTCTGCTTTTTTTTTCTTTCTGCTTTACTGCATTTTTTATTTGTCTGCTTTTTACCTGTAAACAATTACTCTATTTCTGGCATGACTATGCTTCTCTTTCTTTCTCCTCTTTACGTTTGTTCTTTCTTTCTACTTATGTTTATTTCCTTAACCCTCTTCTCCCTCGTGTGTTATTTTAATGTATCACCTACTTCCCTTTCCTGTTGGTTTACTTAGTTTCTTCGGATGTATGTTTTCCTACTTTTACTTACTTCCGCAAATCTTTCCTTGAAATAGTCACAACTACTTGACACTATTTTTGTTACAATTCACCCTGGCTCTGTCCGTCTCGTCCATTCTTTTCCACCTTTCTTTCCGCTTGTTACCTGCTTCTCTCCCTTTTTTCGTCAACGTTTGTTTGTCCCTGCCTGCTTTTTACGTTTTAGGTTACATTGTCGTTCTCATTAGAAAAGTCATCCTCAATTTTTCTTCAGGTTTTGACTGTCTTCTACTCCATTCCAGTTTACTTTAACTTGTGCCAAAATGTCTTCTTTTACAATTTATCACTCTCTTCCGTTTGCCTTTTATTCTCGCATCGACTTCACTTCAATTTCCTTTTCTGGTTTCCTGCTGTTTTATTTCTGCTCTTCGTCCGGGTTTGCCTTGGGGAGCAACCCACGCCCCTGTCTATCTCTTGCCTATTTTGGTCACGTTACATTCTGTGAATTCTATTTACTTTATTCTTTCGTAATAAACCCATTTATTATTTTTATTTCGTCTCAGTTTTCACTGTCATTTTTATTATTCCTCAACGTGCGAGAAATTTTTTCTTTTCCTCTTTGTGTGTTCCTCTTTTCTCCGATGCATCCAAGTTTTTCTATTTTTATGTCACTTTTATTGAAGCTTCTCTTCTCATCCTGAACGAATTACTCTTTGTATATTTCTTCTGTCACTTCTCTTTCAATCTCTGTCCTGTATGCTTTTTGATTTTAGGTTTGGTTGCTTGTCAAACACAGGACGTATCCCTACGTATCTTTATTACTTTAAGTCTTCATTCTTAATTATTGGGTTGTTCAACACTTTGTTAATGTGAGTTTTTCGTCTTCGGGTTTCCTTTCTATCAATTGCATTATTATTTCTTTATTTTTGAATACTCTTTTCTTGAACTTTTCCTTCGGTTTCATCTTGTAAAACTGATTAAGTTACTTCTCTTTGTGTTTATTCCACAAAGTTTTTTTTTATGTCTTGCAGAACTCAAACTCGGATTACCGGTAGGTTTCCTACGAGTTTGAATTCCTTGTTCATCCGTAACCCTTTCTCCTTCTTTTCTTTCGAATTCGTGCCATTTGGCTCCGGATTGGATAATTCCCCGTATAATATTGTCTAGGTCTAAGTCTCCTACTTCCTTTGTCAATTGTCTTTAAACAGGTAGCTGTTGAAAGGTCCATGACCCGTCAGTACTTGGGTCATGTATTGCGTCAGTTCACCCTGTTTACTGTTCGTCCAGAGTTTTAGGTGTTTGGCGAGTGCCCTTTGTAGTGCGCTTGGTTTTTTTTTTGTTCGTCATATGTCTTTGCCATTCCCTATTCCACAATGAAGCCTCTTTATTACTGTCCCTGAAATATTTTTAGCATTTTTATCTCAAGCCACTTCTTCTCCATCAAATGAATTTGACAGCTTTGTGAACCCAAGTGAATGAATGCATTAAAGAAAGAGGAGGAAAAAGAAGAAAAGATGCCGCTTTCTTCTTCCACATTTTTGCTCTTCCTTTTCATTTTTTTTTCTGCGACGTTGGGTAAGAAGTTGGGCAAAACTTGAGTAGCAAAAACGAAGTACAATGGAGTTAGGGGTCTGTTGCTTTGAGATTGGTAACAGAAATCCCCCCCCCACAGGGGTTCAAGTCTGTGGCTGGAAGTGAAGCACTGAAATTTTTTGGCTTCGTAAAAAATCACGATTTTTCAAGGGGAGGCCCCACAGAAAGATTTCGACATTCCTCAATATTTTGTCTGCTGCTCCTTCTTCTGATTTCATTCTCCGTCTTTCTCTCTTTTCTCTCTCTCTCTCTCTCTCTCTCTCTCTCTCCTGTCTTAATGGCTTGTCAGACTTTATTGTAAAATAAATTTTTTGTCATTATTTTTTCATTTTTCTAGAACAAATACTCGGTCGAGGACTTTTACTTGCTTTTTTGAACTCATCTTACATATTGAACCTTCTCTTAACAATTTTTTGATTTTTAAAATTTTTGCACCTTTCCATTTTTGCCTTGGGAGAAAGGAAAAATTGAAGATAACTTGATATAATTTTTTTTGTAAAAATGGAAGAAGCAGTTGTAGATTTCTCCTTACAACTTAATTTCTTCTTTCAGTTTCTACCTTTTATTTTGTTCTTCCTTCTTCTCTTTTATTCAAACAATGCATTCTTCTTGTTGTTGTTTTGGTCAATCTGCGTATTTTTTGTTTTCCTTTAAATCCCCTCTAATGATGTTTCTTCAATGTTTATTGCATTCCTTTCTTGTCTTATTCGTCTTTTCAACTGATTTTTCTACTATTTTGTGGTGGCTTTTTTTTCTAACTTTTCTAAGTCAATTATTTCATCAAATACTTTTCGGTATTTGAGTCTCTGTTTTCTGGTGTAGCCGCAAAGATAGAATCTGCTAATTTTTGTCATTTTTCTTTGTTTTTCTCTCACTTTCCTTCTGCGTTTGCTTCACCTGGAAATCTTTCACCATCCGAAGACATTTTTCACTGCCTCATTTCTTTTGTTCTTCTACTCTCATCCATTCCTTCTAAATTTTCCCCGAATCTTTCCCAAATCAATTACCCTAGTTTGTGCTACAATGTTTCCTTCCTTTCCTTTTTCTTCGGTTTTTATTCTCTTTCTTTTACCATCCATAAACCTGGGTTTGCGATTTCACTCTATAAGGAGCGCCACATCGCCAGTAGTGTCTGTTTCGTGGAAATAAGGTAGTAGTGGGAAAATCGATTTTTACCTCTGACTGGATTTAGAAAAGTGTGAGACGGCCAAAAGCAAATTGTGAAAAATTAATGGCCTGATCCGTTTCTCTTAGATTGGTCCTTTTATTTCTTTTTTTTTTTTAATTTGAGCTTCAGGTTGCATTTACAGTTGGTATATCGTATCTCTACAGTCCATTTTACCTGGAACAAGTGGAATTGTGAAGAAAAGGTGAAAGAAAATGATAGGAAAAAGAGAAAAAGAAAAACGGACGACCGAGTTAATCGACCGGATCTTCCCTAACGGGCCGTCAGGCACTACGCTCCAATTAAACGATCTCACTCGTATGGAATTTATTACGGTTTGGGTGGTAGAAATGTCCTAAAAAGTCCGAAAAGAAACGGAAGGTTGGAAGAATTCAAAAAGATTGAAAAACAATAAATCGACCGTTTTTTAATTGATCGGAATTGAAAATAGAGAGGAGAAAAAGGCTCAGTCTTTCATTTGAGTTCCAACGGACACCTTACAAATTAGAACGTCTGTTGAAATTAGAACGTCAGGAACCAAAAATAAAAGAATGTAGGACATTGCTTGTTATTAATATAAGCAAGTAAATGATTCAAAGACTTGATATAAAGTATGATGAGGATGGGCAATGCACACAGGCAAAAAATGCAGAAAGGCTTATGATAGCGGACAGGAAGGAGGCGAAGGAGAGCAAAAAAAGAAAGAAAGAAGAAAGATGGCAAATTAAACAGGCCTGTGCTGGAAGAGATGAGAAATGAAAGATGAGAAGACGAGAAGATGGAAAGACGGGCAAGGCAGACAGACAGAGAAATATGAGAAAACAAGAAATGAGCGGAAGGAAGATGACAAACAGAATTGAAATTTCAGTTGCAGATTCCAAAGTCATTAAGAAAATTCCTTTTCCGCCTCTCACGCCCCATAATTTTACGTCATTGAAACCAATTTTTTTTCCTTTGTTCCTTTGACCTGCAAAAGAGGAGGGAGAAAAAGGAAAATTTTGAAATTGAACTATATTTTCCCCAAAGGTTTTGCCGTAAAAATGAAATTTGAATGTCTTTCCTTTGAATTGTTGCCATTTCCTCATCTCTGCCACGTCGCATGATCTGATTTTTCAATTTTTTTTCTTTTGCCCCATACTTTTTCACTCATTTATTACCTTTGAATCATTTCCTTCATTTGAATTTGTTTAATTAATTACTCGTAATTATTCTACTACTCTTCACTTTCTTTCTCATTTATTGTTTCCCCACGTCTTCTCTTTCATTGTCTCATCCACGTTTTATCTAAAATTTACGCTGGTCTATTTCTTCGCTTTTCCACTTTCTCCAGTTCTTCTTATCTTGTTTTGCGCAAAATTTTTTCACTTCAGCGTCAGTACAACGTAACTACTTAGTATTTTTTTTTTATTTTAAAATTTCTTACTCTGTCAAATTTATCACTTCGAGTATTCTTTCAAATAGTAAACAAATATTTATTGGAACGTCGCGATTCACGTTGCTATCTTTCTTTCTCCAAGTGTTTCTTTTTCTCCTTGCACCATCCTTTGGTATTTCTGTACTCTTTTACTGACCCTAAGCTCTGCTCATTTGATCGGACTTTACTCCCACGTTATTCTGTTGCATTCGTCCGTTTTAAGTTTGTTTCGTTCTGATCGATCCTTGTCTTTTCGTTCCTCCTATTACAAAATTAATTCACCGTTTCCTTTTCCATTTCCGGCTCTCTTCTTTGTTCTCCCAGTTTCTTTTTCAGAATTAATTTGTTCTTTCATTTATTGCTCCTTTTTTATTTTCTTTTGTAGCTTTGTTGTAACATTTTTCAGCATCATTGTCTTTACCTGGTTGCCGTTTTCTCTGTCAGAATTCTTTCTTTTCTTCTTTCTAATTTGTCCCTTCGTGTCCTCAGGAACTTCTTTTCTGTTTACCATTTTTCTGTTATCAGTTGCAGTTATCGCTTTTTTGCTTTTGTCTTTTGTCGCGATACCGCTGCAGCTGTTTGTGCTTTACCTCTTTGTACCTGCCCCCACTTATCAACATTTTTCTCCGTCACTGGTGTCAGCAACAACCGATAATACTTTTCTTTCTTCCTTCCGCGTTCTGCTTTCTTTGCCCCTGGGTTCTCTCAGCTTCAGATTGCTTTAAGATGTTTTGGTGTCTTTGCTCTTTCTTTCTATCCATTTCTTAATTCAACTATATCTCATACCCTCAAGTCGTATTTAGAAATTATACAATTTAATATTCCAGCATTAGTAACGTTATTAATAATTTAAAGTTTATTATTATTCTTTTTAGAAATAATTTATTTACTTTAAATACCATTTTGAACATTTCATCTGTGTACCTCTTTACCTTTCTAGCAACACTTTCAAGTATAATTCACTTGCAGCCAAGTCTGCATTAGTAAAATAGGCCGAAGTTTTTAATTTTTGATTTGCTTTTACTTCTACTTCCCACCATTCTTTCCAATTGTATCGTTTATTTTTCTTTTTCTCTCTCATCTTTTCCTTTTATGAGTTTAATTCACTTTAAATGTTGTCTGAGGTTTTTGCACAATGAAAACTACAGTCCGAGGAATATCAATACTTGACAATGTTACAATGACAAACTTTTAAAGTGTTTGCTTCTTACTCAGATAAAAACAAACACATTAAATGCAGTAAAACTTTCAAGAACAATGCTGTCTTTATGGGACTCAGACCCTAGGCAAAGCGACAGACTCTTGGGAGACAGTGAAAGAAAGGAAAAAGTCAGAAATCACAAAAACAAAACAAAGCGTAAAATCACGTGATCGATCACAAATAAACCGAAACTCAAATTATTGACCTGATCTGGAAGAATTTAATTTAAATCCATTTAATGTTATTTCACTACCTAATTAATACAATTTTGTCCTCTCTAAACGTTAACTTTGTCAATGTTAGAAGTTGCAGCAGATGGAACCTTAAAATGACCTTTTAACGGTCACCGAATATAATGACTGTCCATTTTACAAAGCAGTAAATATTACTTTAGCAAATCTCTTAAACTAAACCTTTTATTATTTTCTTTTGCTGCAAGTGATCGCTGTCACTCACTTCATGTCTTTTCATTCGCTTTATGGTTTTTTCTTTTTATTGCTTGACTTATTTATTTATTTTTTTTCATGTTCTTCTCGCCATTACCTTACTCATGTTATTCGAAGTGAAGGTTAAATATCTATCAATTTAAAAAAGTCAAATTGCATTGGATAGGATTAAGCTTGAGCAAACGAATTACAATTATTCCGTGAAATTTACACCTCTCATTGATCCCATTGATTTGATGGCCTAATTTAAATGAACCCAATTTAATTAGGTTCAATTTAATCACCAAACCAACAATTAAATTTGCATATAAAACCCATTTCAACCAAATCTAATTTAAATAGGTTAACATTTTAACTGAGTTTTAATCAATTCAGGTTCAAGTTAATGAGATCTATTAATTTGAACGAATTAGATCGCATTTTCTCTGATCAAAACCAACATTAACGGGTCACCAACTGCTTTCTTTCAGATGGAGTGACATGCTACACTTGTGTCAACGTCTCCGATAACCACGTCTGCAATAAATACGCCATAGACAAACCCTGTAAAGCTGGTGAGTTTCACGTTTGCTGTTTAAAAAAAAAGGCACATTCGTCGTGCCTATCCCTCCCCCACAGGATGGCCTGCTGCAGTTCACCTCATGTGTAAATCACATTGCGAAACGCGTGAACCATTCGAAAAAGAAATACATTGTTCGATAAAATGAAACAAAGAGAAATGAGGCAGTTGCAACCCCCGTCACCACCCGATTTAACCGAAACACCCAAACCCACCCCCATTGAACGTTGCTTTATACAAATTGTCGACACTGACAAATTAATACATCAATAAAGGATGAAACCGTTGCTGCAGGGTCTACAGGGGTGGGGGGGAATAAATAATTTAGAAGTAGCATTTGAAGGAAGCAATAGGAATAACTAACAGGAAAGCCTTGAAGGAAGGAAGGGAGGGAGAGAGGGAATAAGGGAGGAATAGATGGAGAATAAAGTGTTCAAATTACAAAAGTTTCCAAGGACGTGGAAGTCGTAGAAAAAGACAGAAATCAAGAATTCGAAGGACAGTAGAACGAAGTTAGATGTAGGAAAATAGAAAAAGGGAGACGGTCATGGATAATGTAGAAGAGGTAGGGCAAACCAGAAAAAAGCAAAGTATAGAAAAGCCTCGAGAAGCCAAGAAACGTCAATTTCGACCTTTTGACCTTTGCACAACTGCAGCAATGCCACCCCTAAGGGAGTGCGGTTGGGAGGGGGACGGAGCCGTTGGGGTTAGAGGGAGGTCAAATTTGCCGCGTCACAGATGGCGCCAAATTTGATTTTCTGCAGAAGATTTGGAAGAAAAAGACAGAAATCTTTGCTGTAGTTGAGTGACACTTAAAAAGGTCAAATTTTCTACTTTTTGTCTAGTGTGACCGTTCTGTCTACATCCATTATCCATTCTTACCCTAGTTTTATCTATCTTTGTCTACTTTTCAGTCAACTTCACGTTGTCTTATTTGATTCTTGAATCTTTTGCTTCCACTAAGCGAAGGCTTGTACACTGTTTTGTTTGACAGTCTAATCTGTAGCGGTGACATCATGTGGTGTCCACGAGCCCAACAAAAGAGCAACCCCTCCAAGAAATCCCCTGAGCGTCGTTAAATGAAGACATTAATAGAAAACTAAGTGCTGCGGCACGTACCCGTCAAAAAAAAAGAAAATATCAAGCTTGAGTGGATTGAAACAACCGAGAGACTTTGGGCGTCCCCACCGTCCCAGAAGGAGAGTTAGGCAACCCCCGCCAAATTTTCCGAATGTAAATTCACAAGAGGTTTTTACTGCTTCTCTCAAAGGTTCCCCATTTTTTTACGGCCGTCTGCCGCGACGTACAAAATTTATTTTTATTTGTTTGAATTTATATATCGTCATCAAACGTGTACGACGGTTATTTAGAAAGAAATAAACCGGAAGTGCAAGATATTGCAGGGCGACTTCAAAACTCCTCTTCCTCATGTTGCCACCGCCGCTGCCGTTGCTGCTGCTGCTCCTGTTGTTGTTGCCTTTGTCGTTTTCGTTGTTCTCATTACACACGTTTCCTTCTGCAATAACAGCTCTACCGGATTGTAAAACTCATCTGATATCGTGCAAATAGAAATATAAAACTTGTTGAACGAATGCTGTTGTTGAGAAGAAAATAATTTTATTTCCGTTTCTAGTTGGAACACTGCGGGGCCTTTCTTGTCGTCTTTCCATTTTTTTCTGAACCGTTTCTCTTCCAGAAGGTGGTCCGGCTGTCTTAAAGTTCCACCCTTGAACCTTTTTTGCTTTGTTTGTCCGTTCATGTAAACGAGCTAATTGTTTGAGAACCTTTAGGAACTTTCTTCTAACACATCAGACGCCTGCCACCATTTTTTCTTTTATTTCTGACTACCACGTTTGGCATATTTCAATGATTATTGTTTGTTTTATTCTACCCGTGCTGCAGTCCAAACGAATCACTGGTCATTCGTCTTTTTTATTTTTCAATGAATTTTCCAAACCTTTCGTCTGTATTGTCCAACTCTTTGACAGCACCCATATTTTTTGTACGAAATAAAGTAGTTGACTTATTATATTTATTACATATATTCTTTTCATTGTTGAATCTGAAGCAGTGGTACCCTATAATTTTGATGATGCCGAAGCTTCATTAACCGAATCCTGAAATGCTTCTTTTGTAGTTTGCCATAGAACATGCTTTCCGGTTCTTGTATTTTCGTTCTCTAGCCATGTTTTCAAAGTAGCGAAATAGTTTAGGAGGACAGTAATGTCCATTTTCCTTTGATTCGTCAGAACTTTCTTTGCATCGGGTCAGGGCTTGGATGATCCAAGCATTTTTTGAGCAGTACTCCCGCTTCTTTGGTTCGGTCTATGTCACAGTGGTGTAAAGGTTTCAGAGTCGGATTCTCTGGATCGTATTCTTTGCCTCCACTCAACAGGGACCTGTAGAACGGGAACCGCTAGACGAAACTGACAAAGTACCTCATGATGGTATGGTACTCGGCACCGAGATCGCACTTTTCTCTCAATTGGCACCACTTGCAGTTGTATTCTTATTCTGTTGTCTTTCTCTCGTAGACGCTCTATCTAAACTGGTCCATCAGGTAGCCGAGAGGTAGGAAAGCTATTTTATGGAGGTTAATGTGCTTGTATTAAGGTGTATATATAACTTAATATTTCTATTAAGAAATGCTTCATCTATTTGAAACCAACATTGACATTCAAGGATATTTCTTTAAATGGTACCTTTTGGGGGTTATTTTCTTACATTTTTTGATGATTCACAATCTCACACAATGTGTCCTCCTCACAACATAATTCGTACATTATACGAGACAAGGGTTGGAAAGGGTCTGCCCCTGTAGGCATTCATGTCAGGCTGAAAAGACTGCAAAAGAGAGCTACAGAGACGATCGCATCGCGATCCCCAGACAGACGTAAGACAGATTATCTTTGATAATCCGCTGGAAGATCGAGGTTCGCATAGAATTTTAAGGATTTCCGGTGAGACACATAATATGGGATGAAAAAAAGATGAAACCCATGGGTTTGCCGAAGAGAAAAGAAGAAGATCTGGGTGGGAGAGTGCCGTTTGCCTTTTGGGCGGTGGGGGCGGAATTTGCACGCAAAACGCTAAAAGCCAGAAGAAAAATTGTCACTTTATTCGTTTTCTCTTTTAGGTAACGATTTCTGTCACACGCTCCACATAATGGATCCCAAAGGAAAAAGCATTTTAGTCAACAAGAAGTGTGCAAATGAAACGGAGTGCACGCCACACTCGATCGGTTGCTATCACATAGACAATCAAAAAGTAAGTACCCCTTCTTCGCAGGTACTCGTTGGCAGTACCAAACGTCAAATTGCGATAGAAAAGTGTCGAAAGGTCTCAGTCAGGTCCCATTGTTCATCTCACATTTCTTTTTCTTCTTCTCTCTTTCATCTCATTCACTACATTTATTTTTCACGATTTGCCACGACGCCTTGGGATTTTCTGTGGGATTTAAACGATTAGCAGCTTTCCAGGGAAGGTTTAATAAAGAAATACAAGACGCCCATGAGACGAAGAGATGAAAGGTGAGAGTCAGGTGTAGACGGGTAGACGGGAAAAACTCTTCACCAAGTGCCACGGCCGATCCAAAAGAAGATTTCTAAAAATGTTCGGCAGGGCAGAGGTGAGGGAAATTGTCCTTTTGTTTAATTTCACTTACCTGTGTGTTGATTTCAACAAGCCAAACGATTTCTGACAAATTCCATCTGCTTATATGGGGGCAGCCATTTTGGGCATTTTAGTTAATTTTCTTTTCATTTTCATTATAAGATTCTTTTGTTCAACCTTAGAAAGTGTCTTGTGAGTGCCCTCGCATTCACTGAAATTTTAATTCCGAAGGTTTCCAACCTTTTATTGTTGTTGGAACTCTCTTGTTTGTCTCAGTCGGAATGAAGAAATTTCTCAGGGCCTTCACGAGTTAACCAGGCGACCAACCTTTTCAACCTGATCATTTGTTTTTTTTCTTCAGTTGTTCTTTCGAATTCCTCATGAGTACAACAATGTTTACATTTAGCTGCATTGTGGTTTTTGTCCAGAAGTATCAGGATTTACACATTTTGAGACGAGAAACCGGTTTCTTTCTGACCATTAAAATTGAATCTTTCCGCTCAGACTGCTTAACTTAATCAAATTTTCTTCCTTTAATATTCCTCCTAGTCCATGTATTTATTTATTCCTTACCATTTTGTGTTTTCACCAATTTCTGAATTGTTTTTATTTCACCGCGAACATTAAAGAGTGCATTTAGTGCCCCTCTCAACCCTTTTTATCAAGCTGGTTAGTTAAACTTCCTCTTTGGTGAACACTTTTGGTCTTTCACATTCCCTTTACGTTCTTCTCTTTTATTTCGTTTCATTTCTTGTTCATTGAATTTTTTCATCCGAATTCATTTTATACTTGAAATTACAAAAAAATAAAATAAATTTTCCATCCGGTAC
The DNA here is from genome assembly GCA_037055365.1 of Polyplax serrata. NCBI lineage: Eukaryota > Metazoa > Arthropoda > Insecta > Psocodea > Polyplacidae > Polyplax > Polyplax serrata. The sequence continues at coordinate 12,306,879 of JAWJWE010000003.1, forward strand.
AACTCAAGTGGATATCCCCGAGGCAGAGCCTTTTATCTCCGTTTCCTTCCCCAATGGAAAATTTCCCGTTGACAATTTTCTCCGTTCGCACACGAAAATTTCCATTTTTCCATTTGTTTTTTTTTCAACAGTTTTCCGGCACTTTCTTCTCAGCTCGGGCGTTGCTTTGCTCCGGTTAAACTCTTTATTATTAACTCCGTAACTTCTTCCATCTGAGGCAGGCAAAATTGGTGAAGAAAGATGTGACGGAAACCGGAAAATTTTCATCTTGAATGAATTAATTCTTATTAAATTCTTGACTCTAGTAAAAGTCTTGTCTAGGTGTCTAGTCTAGTCAGAGTTGAAGAGGAAAAAGTACGGCACGAACGGCAGTTAGTCAACTTAGTTAGTCATCAGCATGGTTTCCTTCCTCATTAATCTAATTTATCTTCTTCTGATTAAGTATAAAATTTTATAAATCGAATTATAACTTGTATAAATTACGCAAAACTTTAAAAAATTTTAAACAAAGCAAATGAGAGATTTTAAAGATGGAAAGTCACGGAGTTTGTGCTTCTAACAAAGCAAAAAAATTCTAATTAACGAAGGGAAGTTTTTTTAGTCGGAGGACTTTCCCCGATCAATCATTGATTGTACGAGTATAAGAGTAATAAAATATATACAAGAACAAGGGAAAATAATTTTAAAACTCTGAGTATCCTTCTTGATTGTTAGAGATGAGGGTGGGGGAATGCGAGGTGATGTGAAGTCTCAACCATTCCAGCAAGAAATAAATCGAGTGAAACTTCAACAAAGGTAACGAAAAAAGAGTTACATGTTGATGTTCGCAGAAAGAAAAATTCCTCAAAGGAATTTGTCTTTCTTGTAAGACATTAAAACTGCATTAATTGCGTTTCTTTTGCTCCACATCGGGGCCTATCGTTTTACCAGTTAGAAACTTCTTTCTAACATTAACTAATTAGCCGCTCATGTTTTATAATTAAAGTCGGTAATTAAAGATTTTTGTCCTTTTGGGGGCTCAGGCAGTTGTTTCTGCACCCACTCCAAACCACACCAACAGGAAAACTCGCTGCTGTTGATGATGATAAGAAGATGTGGGTGCAGACAAGAGAAGACACCCTCTGACATGTTCAATGTGTCAGCTGTCTCCGGCAACTTTTCTTCTCAACCAGCTGGAGACGGATGTGTGTGTGTCGTACAATAATGATTGTTGTAGATAAAAAAGATGTTCTTTGTGATGAAAGTTAGGAGTGATGATCAACCCCAGTAGTGGAGTACCAAACTACTAAATTATAAGTACTTTTAATGCGAAAGAGGACAAGTGAAAGTATAAAACATGGGCGAGGGTCCCCCGCACGTTTCATCCTTCCTTGGGATCTCAACAACCCGCACTCACAACTTGCATAGGTTTTCCTTTGACGTATCCTTTGACACTTTCCTTTTGGCGGAGCCTTCTCCGTCAAATCTGGCTCTCCGCATTAAAACTTCTTTTCCCTTTCAGGTCTTTCTCTTTTCTTGAACTTTTCAAAGTTAACGCCCGTGACTTTTTAGTGTCATGATTTCCTTTTAGTTTTTTTTCTTTTTCCAACTCCAACTCTTGCAGAGTTTAATCGAGTTTTCAGCGGGTCTGCCTCGCCATCCACCACGGCACATTCGCAGACGACAACTTTTGACCGATGATAAAATTCTTCTTTTCCTTTTTCTGACACGGCTGTCTTTGGGATTTTCTTTCCTTCCATTTAAGTTGATTCCTCAAAAACATTTTTCCTTTGATGGTTTTAGATGACGCCCGACTTCTTCCTTGTCTGTCACCGTTGGGTTTTACCTTCTCAAAATTATTCCATTCAATGTAACTTTAAGCCTGTGGCACAGTTTTATGTTCAAAGTTATGCCCACGACTGGGCCATTGAGCGAGGAGTACGGTGAGGGGATTCAACCATGAAAAAGGTTTTCAAAGGATCGGAAAATTTAATTTTTGCCTTCTGACAGACTTCAGCTTACTTCGGAGAAATCCTTCCTCACTGCTTCCTAATTCCCTAATTGGCATTTTATGACACCTGTCTTTTTCTCCTCATTATTTTCCCTTCATCTTCTTCTTTTCATCATCTACGGAAGAATTTTGCATGTCCTGGAAGGTTTTCTTTGTTCAACCAGAAATTTCTGACTTTAGGCATTTTCTGTTTCTCCATATGACAGCCCTCCGCTCTTACCTCCCTTACAACAAAGTTATTCTGCAACAATACAATTGAGTACGACAAAACAAACAGTGGAGCAAACCATTGTAGTAAACATTATTTTCCCGGGGTAAAACGACAAAGAACATTCCCCCCCCCCACGTTCAATTCATTCAACACAAATAATTAAGTTTTCTGCCAACAGTTCTAATTACACGGTAAGCTCACGTGGTCGTCCATCATCCCCTGAAGGTACCTCACCAGGTTTATTCTTTCAATTCTGGCAGTTTACCAATGGCTCACCTCTTTGACTTTATTTTTCACTCTGTTTAAATTCAATATTTCTGGAAAGTTGCACGGAAGTCCCCTGGAAGCCCCTCGGAAGTCATGTTTGATTTTCACATGGCTTTGTTAAATATTAATTTCGTGAGTCTTGACAAACATGAAATTTTTTTACGGCCAATTACCTTATTCATTACTCGTCATTATTGCACCTTCTTATCTTGTAAAAGAAACGAATTGAAATTTGAAGTAGAAAACAAAATGAGAGAGAATTGTTTGAGCAAACCTGATCAAAACTTGAATTTTAAATGGATAAAATACTGCAGGTGCAATCGATGGATAAAAACGGGCCAGAAAAATGAAAATATTCAATGGAAAGAAAGTGAAAATATTTGGTTCAGTGGCACTAGAAATATTTTTTTATATTTGGGATCCATTAGTTTTCAGTCGTATCCTTCCCCTCAACCCCTTCAATACACTTTCTCACCCTTACACCTAATAAAGTCTCAATGGAAAAAATTCAAAGGAAATTCCTAACGTAATTCTCTCGTTTCTTCAAACTTCCACTGAAAATGTTCCATCCTAATCTTTTTGCTCCATTTTCTTTTCGTTCTTTTTTTCCTTCTTTCATTTGTTTCTTTTCTTCTTCTTCTTCTTCTTGCCGTTACACGTCTTTCTTGTTCTACACATCATTGTCATCTTATTTGCTTAATTTTAATCTCATAGTTTTTACTTTGTTTTCTGGCTTGGTTATGTCGTACTCTGGTCAGCGTCCTTTGAGCCATTCAAACCGATTAAGTCAAATAATTCGGATGATTCGGAAATATCGGCAAGAAAAATTTTCTTTTTCTCGGTCAGGTGGGAGGACGCAAATTTCTTTCTCTTAGGGATAAATCCATAAATTTCAATTTTTTTCTCTCTTTTCTCTTCCATTCCATTCCTTTTAAGGTTTCGTAAGGATTTGCTTTCTAAAAGAATTATCCACCATTCTGTCCAATTTGAAAATTTTAACTTTTTGGTTCGATTTTTTCTTGAATGCAAAATTCTTCTTTCTGTGGTTCCCCCAAAACCAACCGTAACCCGCAGGACTTTGGAATTTTTAGTTTGTTCTTCGTCGATGTAGGAAAAGTTTTTTTTCTTTAGTGGAAGAACAAGGAAAAGAAGAATTGTCCTTCTAAACGTGAAATGTCAAAGAAAGACAGACCAAGTGTGACTGCTTCTAAATGTTGTACAGTTAAAATTAATACTCAAGTGGATAAAGAAATTAATTTCAATTAGGTGACATACTTTTGATATTTCCTTTGAATTTTCCCTTTGAGGATTCTGCACGTAAAATAAAGACAGGTAATTTACATTTAAATTAAGTTTTATTACGCGAATCATTTTATTTATATCTAAAACTAACTTAACCGACTCTGTTGGTCATAATTTTCTTATTAGTATTATCTTGCAATCAACTTCATTTTCTTTTTCCCTTTTCTAATTGACCCAAAATTCTCCATTTAGAAGGAAAAAATCCACTTCCGATTTGGGTTCCGGATTTTCGAATTCGAAGTTCTTTGATGCGGTCTGCTTATTTCCTTTTCCGGTTCAATTACCTTTGTCTCAAAGGATCCTTTTGGGCGGTATCGAAAAGAAAGAATTTTCATCCTCGAGAAGAGAGAATAAAATTTCTTCTTTTTTGCTCTCATCTTCATTTTAATTTCTTGCAGACTTCAGGTGGCATCCTCCATCTTTTTATCTTCCGCAATAAAAGTAATTTGGCTGGAATAACACTGATCGTCTGATCACAGGATAGACTTAATTGATTTTTATGTAATAAAAGGGCCACCGAAGCGAGGAAAATCCTCTTGGATGCTCAGGGCGTTAAAATTTCTCATTGGCCGCAGATTAATTTGAACAAAAAACCTGAGCTGAAAGGATAAACCTTTGACGATCTGGTCGAACTTTATTTATCAAATCTGACATTATCTTTAATGACCCCCCCCCATCTGGGTGTAGTAGAACGCCATACACAGACCGACTTTTGAGAAAAATAACAACTGAAGATTTGTATGAATGTGAAGAGAAAAAAATGAGCCACAAGAAAATCGAACCAGCAAACTTCAACCGGAGAAAAAGCATAAGAAAATTGCCTAAAAAGTCCGATAGTCTCGAAAACTGGATAAGCTTAAAATGAGGAATACCAATAAAGAAAAATGTTAAAGAATTTGAAAAAAAAAGCAGCATAGAAGATAATTTGAATTAATAGACTTAAATGGTTTTCCAATTAGAAAAAGAAAGTCGGTTATAAAGGAAAGTTGTAAAGTGAAAGGACGAAGGGTGTACAACAAGGGGAAAGGGGTAGGCAGAGCAATGGGCAAAAGCCTGGTGGGAAACCCAGCAGAAGACAGAAGAGTTTGGTTATCGGCCGGTTTCCGGTTTAAATCCGCGGATTTAAACTCATCCATCAAGTGGATTCAAACCGATAAAGCCCACCTGCTCAGATTCAACAGATGTGTCTTCTACAACGATCGATTGCATTTCTGCAGATTTGTGAGTTTTGCGCAGGTTTGTCATTTTCATGCCAAGAAAAACAAACAATTTTTGGGAAGGAGAACACTCTACGACATGACTTGTCTGTCTGTCGACCATCGTACCACTTTATTCTGTGCGCAAAACCTCCAGCGCTCGCACGGGACTGCTATGTGTGCAAAAAATTTGTTCCCAAAATGTCAACGGGAGTTACTCGGAAAACGTCGCACCTCCAGCGGACAGACGACAGGAAGAAAGTTACAAATTACATTTAAATTAAATTTCTCTTCCTTTGCAACAAACACATTAACATTCTTGTTCTCCTGTCTGTGCTCTTCTCAGAAGCCTCTGCTTATCAGAAAGTTTCTGGTTTACACCTTGGATGTGGAATTACTGCCATGTAAAAGAAATAACAGAACTCGAGTGAAACAACTTAATTACACATTAAATTGTATATTTGAAAATAACACTTGAATGAACATGGAGGACTCGGTAATAGAGTGGCGTGATGAAGGGAAAGAAATATTCAGCAAAGCATGTAGAGAGTGTGGTCAACAATTTGGAACACCAAATTCAGTTAAAGAGAATTTATTTACGGAGCGAGGAGTTTCAAACGAATGGAAAGTAAAACCAACAAAAACAGTGCACATTAAACAGAATTAAATATATGTGTAGAACATAGTGGGCCCCGACAAACAGCATGTTAAGACAAGTCAAGAGGACGCCAACAAGAAACAGAGGTCTGAATTGACAGAGAAATGCCGCTGTGAATAGACACTTCAAACTAGAAGCGGGTCAGAAAAAACTATTAAAATAATCCAATGGGACAGACAAAAGCAATGAAAAAAGAATTAGAGCAAAGGACATGCGGTTGAGGCACCGAGTGGATGACAAAATGACGGACAAGATGGCGGTTGTAATTTTTTCTTTATTTGACTCTGGTGGCATCAGATTTCCACTTGAGCTTTTCAATTGAGCCGTTGGCCCAGTACCAGCCCCGTCCCACTCTACTCGCCTGTGCATCCAACTAATTTTTCCATTGAATTTTACCTTTGGGAAGAGAGAAAAAGGAAACAACTATAACCTTTTACGAGAGTAATTTTCCATTGCCGATTTTAATCTTTTTCTCATTTTGAAATTTCCTTTTGAGTTTTTTTTTCAGGCGAGAATGTTGCCGGAGACCTTTGGACTCTCCCAATGGTTTTCCTTTGACTTCAATTTCTACTTATTTACTTCGCGTACCGAAATCTTCTTGTCGGTTTTTTTTGACTTTTTAAGACAAGATTTTCCTTTTTTGGATGAAATAATTTATCAGATTTAAAATGAAAATGCAATTTTCTGGAATTGTCTTTTTCTTCTCAACTTCATGGTCTCAATGGCGGATGAAAAAAAAATGAATTCTTTTCTTTACATTGAATCGACTCGAATGAATAATATAAGGAATTGATGCGACGTGACAACTTGCAGGTTGTTTAAGACCTCGAGCATGAAGGGAAAAATGAGTGAAGAAAGGTGTAAAAAGAATGAACAGAAAGGTAGCCAGCCATCCCAGATGAGAGTGTAAAAACAATAAAAAACAAAATGTCTTTGAGAGTCTTAACAAAACCAGGGTAGAATAAATAGAGGAGAGAAATAAAAAGAACAGAATATGAAATTCAACGCCAGAAGGACACTTGAATTTAGTGAAAATTGACGAAAGGTGGAAGCAGAAGTAGATAATTGGATGATGAGTCCTCGGAGAAAAGAAAGAAATGACCGTAACAAAAATAATGAATCAAGTTAAGTAGACGAATGATTGGTTTAAAAGCTTTCTAAACCTAAATTTTCAGAGTGAAACTAAAACTGAAGTTAAAGTGAAAACGAAGGAGGTAAAAACATGGCGAAAATAGAGCAGCAAAAAAATTTAAATGAGAGGGATTTTTAAAGACCACTAAGCTGCATTTAACGTAGTTTTACGTACAAGGGAAATGGAATCCTAAGCAGGGAAAACAAATTGTGACACGGAATAAAGAATCTAAATAATCAAGAGTAACTATACTGATAATTATTAGTCTCCACAATAATAGAACTAGTTTAATTTCCACAAGTTCGGTACCGCAATGCTACTCTCATAAGCTGCCACTCACATTTCTCCAACTGTTGACAAGCAAGTTCCATAAAGTAATTGTAAATTGTACTTTGGTTTTATACCTACAAATCCATCAAGCTACCCTTGTTTTTTTGCGTCATCAGACAAAAGTATTTTACATTTAATTTTATCTTTCCAATGGACAGAAAATATTGGTTGATCCATAGAGGTTTTTTACGAAAAAGCAAGCAGATAGAAATTGGTGATTTTGAACACACACCGAACCAACTGATTAACTAGAACAAATATTAAAAAGGGCAAAGACGTGATTGTGTTTTACCACCGCAGCAGTTTCTGGGTGAATATAAACCAGCTGGTAAATAAAACAACGGCAAAGTAAAGCAGATAGACAGGACGCTGTCGACTGGTGGATTCCTACAAAGGAACATCTCTAATTAAAAGACGAGACAAATGAGAATCACGCGGCGATTCGATTACTTGTACTCTGTCTCCTCTGAAAATACAAACTATAGAGAATAATTATTATGAAGAGTAAACTATAAAGTCGTTGGAAAAAGGGCAAAACAGTGGCATGCATCAATAACTAACAAATAATCAGACAAAACTAACAAACAAAGAATAAAACGACAAAAGAAGAGAAAGAAATGTAACAAGCGTACCATTGCTAATGAAAATATGACCAGTAGCAACAATACAAGTACAGAAAGCAACAAATGTTTACTTTGCACAAGTACAACTCGTTACAATGTGACACATAGACGAACATAAAACAATAAATTACTGACCTGTAATTTTATGTGAAGTTTCTAATTGAGCACAATTCTGAAATCCACACAAGCTTGCTGCAAAATTGGCAAAATGGCGACAAATGTCGCATTCGCCAAGATGCTGGTTGTAGGACCTAGACGACAATAAAGAGACAAGAGGGTTGGGCATCTTCCACCATCTGCTTTTCTTTTCCGTCCTTTGCATCCTTCTCGCCCCCAATGGACCCCATCATCTTCGAGCTGTTGAATATCTGGACGATCAGAGGCCTGTTCTCTTCTGCCAGCAAAGTAAAATATTTCTGTTGTACAGCTTTCTTTCTATTTCTTTTTCAGATTTGCATTTCCTGCTGTGACGAGGACTACTGCAACAGGAAGGTGCCGACGCAAACGTCTAATGCGACGTTCAAGAACTCGCGAACTCTCAGGCAGAAGCCGACAAAATCGCAGGCTGGCAAAACGGCCGAAACAAATTCGATCGGGGAAGAAGCGAGCGGAGCCGAAAAGCTTCATGGGATCAGACTGCCCCACCTTATCAACGCAATTTTTTGTCACATACTTCGTTTTATACTGATAAAACAATGAGGAAAGTCGGACGCAAAATTGCAAAACAAACGTAGACGGAATGAAAATCAATCAAAAACACACATAAACACACACAAAATTTGCTCAAATCCAATAGACGTGGAAGTAAGAGACGAGGAAAGAGTAAAACAAGTTAAAAAAGGTGAAGAAGAAGAAGAAGAAGAAGAAGATAAAGCTGATGAAAAATGAGAAGGGACTTCTGCATTTCCACATGGAACCGACACGGTAAGATCTTTAATATTTTCTATTGATACGAAGATGTTTATTTGAAACTGCGAGGGGGGGGGGGAGAGGGTAGTTATGTCGCTCGTATGCTACGAAGGGAGCGCACTGCCTTCGCAAATTAGCGTCGAATGATTGAATAAAACTGAAACGTGTCACCCAAAAATGATGGATGTTGGGTGAGAGGTAATGAACCGTGTGTTGAAGTGGACTCAAGTTATTCACCAAGACACGCGGTCGAAACTTGTCTAACTCGCCTGACACCCAAAAACTTGTTCAGTAGAGCTTATGTCACAGTGAGAAATGGGAAGGGGGGGGGGGCCTATCCCAGATCCAGAGTAGTCGTATGTAAAGCCCTGTCGAATGTCGTGGACATTCCACAGTGACAACAGTGACATGGTTTTCAGTGTTGGTCGAAGAACAAGAAACAATCGTAAAGATAAATAAGAAAATGTCGTAAAAACGTACCAAAGCCTAATAGTCAATTTGAGCCGGTGGCCATGAAGATTCTGCCTTTTCTGGTTAAATTCGATCAATACCTGGATCGAGCCAAAAATGAAGGTCACAGATGCCGTCTACTCAAATATTGCAAAGCAGACAATTGCAGTGTAAAAAATGTAAGAGATGTGAAAGTCACCGCCAGAATAAACACGAACCAATGAATCGATGAAAAATGTGAGTTTTGAAGGAAAAATTGAGAGGACAGGCAAAAGGACAACCTTTTAGGCAGCGACACCAGCAGAAATGGAAAGGGCAAATGGAACCTTACAAATTTGCAAAACAGAAAATCTGATTTTGGCAGCCGTTCAGACAGCGTCATCTAAATCATCTGATTTGACAAGTGAAATGTCATTTCTACTCTGACAAAGAGCATCGAAAAGAATAGAAGGAAAAACATTTATGGAAAAAGATAAAAATTTGTTTAAAAAAGAAATTGATGAAGTTAATTTTAAGTAAATGTTAAAATAAAAAAAGCATTTTAAATGCTGAACTGGAGATAGAAAAATGAGAGGTGCGCAATGGACGAACGCCTCAGATACACACAAAAATAAGGAACAAATAAAATGTAAAAGACCAGCAAACAGATTAAATAGAGTAAAAAAACTAAAGGTAAGAGAAAATAAAAGTAAAAGGAGATAAATAAATAAATAAAGAGAAGTCAAGTTAGAGGAAAAATCAAACAAATATTATAATTCAGGTTGCGGGGTGGAAATAAATGACATAAGACCGAGAGATTAATGAAGAAAACGGGAAATAAAAGAAGAACGGTGGCAGAGGTTAAATCATAACGAAAAGGAAAAGAAGGTTGATGGGCAAATGGCAACCGAACGACAGGAAAGAAGTCGATGTGTAAATGAGTAGTTTGAGGAGTAAACAACTTTGACGATTCGGATTGAGACTGACGATCGACATTGGCTGCAGGAACGGAGGAAAGCAAAAATGTAAGAAAGTACGCGTAAAATACAACATGTTAATAATACAAAAATAAATTTAAGAAAAAGTAATAAATAATAACAAGAAGGAAGAAAATTAAAGTCTGGGAGGATCCCGGGAGATTTGCTTGGCACAATCAGAGCAACCAGAAGTAAAAGAAAAAGGAAACGAGTTTAGTTAACAACGCAAAAAAAGGCAAAATCAAGTCGGTTACAGGAAATTGATGTCTCGTGGTGGGAAGGGACTTGGATGAAGGGAAAATGAAAAACCCAAGTGCCCTCCCGGACTACAGCAAAACAAATATTTACAAAATTCAGAATTTGAGCACCTGCTTTTGCTTATAAGGTGAAATAAAAAAGTAAAAAACAAATGAAAGTCTAGTCATAAAAATGAGGAAAAAGAAAGTGATTGTAAAAACACGACAACAGGAGGAGGAGGAGGAGGAGGGAAGGAGGGAAGAAGGAAACGAGATGAAACCAATGAAATAGGCAAACATAAGGAGAGAGAGAGAGAGAGAGAGAGAGAGAGAGAGAGAGACGGACGAATAGCCAGGTATTTTGCCAAATGAAAATGGCCCCTAGCAAAAAAATGATTTTTAAAGAAAAGTTTCGAAACAATTTGCCACAAATAAGTGGTGCCGTCTCACCGGGCAAACCAAACCATCAGCAGCGACCAAATGAAACGATAAGAAATGACGGGTTTTGAAACTTTTTTCATTTTCCAGTGTACGCCGGGAAAGAGCAATCCTCCGCGCAAATAGTTTGAAAGGCACGACCCGCCGCGGCAAAAGAACCGACGTTTCGAAACAAATTTATCGTTTCTAAACGGTTTCTAAGGAGGTGTGGAGCCCACACGCACCTCTTCTATTTGGGAAGTGGAGGAAAAAGTGAAATTGGAAAAATTCATTCCTTCACGAAGTCGCCACGTGAATGTTAAAATGTTTTCAAACTTTCCGTTTGATTTCGAACAAAATCAAAGGTGTTCGATGAGGCAGGGGGACACGAAGACTTCGTTGACCTGCGTCTGCCGGGGGGGCAACTTTAAAACAAATTTTTAGTGTTTCTTAACCAGGTTTTGCCAACTCGAACGGTTTCTCATTAGCAAAATTAGCATTTTAAAACATTTTTGGGAGGGGGACCTGCGCGCCCTACGGGGAAATCACAAAAATTAGAATTAATTAATTAGTTTTGAATGAATTAAAGTTAAATTTCAAAGTTTTTTATCCCAAGCGCTTTAATATTCGTTCGCCATTATTGTTGTTTGTTTTATTCCGCCATTTTTATCCTCTTCATTTTCACCTGAAGTCTTTTTATATTTTGTCCCTTTTTCCCATTTTCATCCAGTCCTTGTCATTTTCCTCCTTTTATTCCTTCCTTTTGACATTGTTTTTCTATTCTTTCTCATTAGGCTGTGTCTTGTTCCTTTTTGTGTTACAACAGTTTCTTCTTAATCTCACATTTTTTGTCTTCTTCGTTACATGTCCTGTTCTTTCTGTTCGTTGCTTCTATTCTTTACTTTTTCTTCATCTTTATTTTACTGCTTCCATCTATCTCTTGTTCATTTTTCTCTTCAAAATTTGCTATAGTTCAACATGACTTTATAATTTAACTTTTCAATTGTCGCAACTTCTGTTTCTTCTTCGAATGGGTTCCTTTTTTTCACATTCTTCTCTTTCGTTTCTTTTTTGTTCTTGTCCGCTTTGACGTTCCCATAAAATGGCACCGTGCGATTCAAATGAATAGAAAAAACAGGGAAATAAAAAGAGAAAATTTAAGAGGATTCGTCGCGTCCAAACCTTTTTTTCAACCTTAATCCATCATCAATCCTTTCGCCCACCTCCATCCCCCTTCCGAGCTTTGTAGAGTTTCCGTTTCCGGTCTCCTCCTCCGTTGCTGTTTCCATTTTGCAGCATTCTTTTACTGTGCTATATTCTTCCTGTCCTGGCAGAACCCGACAGCCCGTTTCGACCACGTTTAGAACATGTTCCTAAATTTACTTTTTCGTGTTGCCTTTCCGCTCGAACAAAAATCAGAGATTAACGTCATTTAACGCAATTTTAAATTAACGGCCCGCCATTTTGTTTCCATTCTTCTTTGTAGTTTTTTTTCTGTATCGTACTTTTCAGCTGATAATTCTTGTCCGTATGGAGTACTCAAAAGTGGACTTTTCTTTCTGCATTGGGACTTGTGTCGGGTTTACTCCTAACGCCATTATGCGCTTAATTGCCATTATTTTTACTTTAATTACATAAAATTGCCAGAAGGGTTATGATATACTACGTAATTATGTAACTTTACTCATTTCACGTTTTACACTCATTTCTCAAGCGTTCTTTTCGTATTCCTTTTATACAAACATATGCAATTTTAAACTCATCGGATTAATAAACCATGTTGCATTTGCAGTGTATTATGCCCGACTGAGTGCTGAACTTTTTTCTACTTGTCGCTTATTTACTCGTTGCCGTTTTATTTAGAACTCTTTCGGCTTAGGTGCCGTCACTGTCCCGCCTTTTACAATCTTAATTTCCTTTCTGCTTTGCCTTCTTGTTGCCCTGGATGAACCAACCAACCAACCCAACCTGCATTTTGAATTTTACCCTCAACCTACAGACCGAGCTCTGCTTTCTCGTCGAATTACTCCAATAAAAGGTTACTGTCGTGTCATTGATCCTAACCTCCTTAACATTCTCACTCTAAAAATTTTATACCAATTATAAAAGTTCAATTCTCTTAAGAGTAATAATCACAGAACAATGGGAAATTTAATAATATTATTAATACTAATAATAGTAGTAATAATATTCGTGGAACGGTTCCCGCTCACACTTTGACCATTCCAACTATAAAACTAAATAAATAAATTTTGTTTCTGGTCTCTGCGTTGCTTTTCATTTTGAGCAACCAGGAATAACATAAAAACAATTTTACGGCTCAAGTGGCAGGTACCAAGAGAGAAATTTGAAGTCAACAACAAAAAGAGTCCTTATATTAACATTTCGCCTATGATTTAGACGAACACCAACCAGTTGACTCTATTTGTTTGTTTTTTTTTTATCTTCAAAATCCGTTTTTTTTTGTTGGTCTGTCTGTCTGCCTGCCTGCCTCCCTGATATGAATCTTTTGTAAAACATAATTTCAGTTCAAATAGGTCAAACAATGTTAAGTATCTTATTTATTTGCATTTGCAAGAGTCAAAAATAGCAAATGGCACGTATCAAATTAATAATTAAATTACTGTTCAGTGAAAAGAAAGAGAAAGCTCTTGTTTCAAATCATTCGAATAATAAGAAATTTTCAAGGGTCGCTTGTAATTTTCAAAATTTACGAAGGAACGTTTCGCCAGGCGCCATTTTAATTAAATAGAAATTTATTTATCATTCCGGCAATAACCGGCCTGAAAAAGGAGAGCAAGTGACAAAAAGAAGGAGTTTCAAGGATGAAAGGTCGACAGACCAAGGAAAGGTTTTGATCGTGGAAGCATAAAGTGGAAAACTGTTTAGGGGTTGAGGGTTGCAAGTTACCGCTGACAGCACGACATTTCCCCCAAAAAGAATTCCAAAGAGTAAAAAAGTGGTCAACTACCCATCTAACGTGCCGCTCCTAAAAATTCTGTATATTTAAATAAGTACTTGTGGTTTGTTTGAACGCTACCCCGTAGCCGTGTAAGATTAAGTTTGTATTGCACCCTTTCCAAAACACAGAGAGCAAAGTAAGTTTTGTACCAGCGTACATTATTTGCAAAACACAAGTTCACATGTATTAATATGATTACCAAAGCGTTAAACCGGAAATTAATTTCGTTTCATTTCCTCTCCTTTTGATGTTTTAGTGATATTAATCCCGACGTTAGCCGGAAAAAGTAAAAAATAAAAAGCGTTCATTCATTTTTGTCTGTTTTTTTGCGCAACTTGGTCGTGGCCCGTGTCGGCCGTTTTTTTGCGGTTCCTACGATTTGCACTCGTCGCAAACAAACCTGGGATTCCCCTAAATAAAGAGAACCGTCTCACGCTAACATCTCAAATGAAAACAACTTTTGTAGGGTCGTGTCCTCATCGATATCATCTGTTTTCAGCTATTTCGTTTGAGGAAATCCAGGTGATCTGACACAAAGGAAAAAGTTAAATCAGAGTGACTCGGTTGCAAAGGAAGTTCGGTCAAACTGTGGGGCAATTCAGTCGGAAAGTTGGGACCAACGGAAAACCACAGAAAAGGTAACCATCGAGAGAAAGCCGATTGATGTTTACCTTGCCATCCGAGTACCTATCTGTGGAAATTAGATCAGCTTAAAAATGGATAATCTGAAATTGATCTGTGAGATCCTTTGCTGACTGGCGGAACGGCAAACACAGCACCATTTTTATTTTCATCGATTTGCATTTCGCTCTTAGTCGTGACTCTGCTGATGACCGCGGAGAATTCAACTAAACGACGGAAAAACCAGGATCAAGTTAACACTGCAAGTGGCAGAGTCGAAAAGGAAGAAGAGCACGCGGAAAAAGAATATTGGACACCGTAAAATAACTGTGAAAAATTGCGACTGGAAAAAATAAACGACAGCAAAAACTGAAGTCGTAATAACAGAAATTAAACGGGCGAAAAGAGAAAATGGAAAGAAAAATGAGAGAAACATTAGAGACAAAAAAAGGACAAGGTCCCCAGAGGGGGTCCAAAAACAAGATGTCACCCAACTGAACATCTAATTAGTAAGGGTGAACAAGGGGTTTTTAAAAATGTTTTTCAAATTAAAAGACGAAAATTTAAAAGGCCGAAAGCCCTCAATTAAACAAAAAAGAGATTCCCTTTTTTGAGAGGACCAGAAGGGGACATAGAAAAGACAAAAAAGGGTATTTCCGCCGAAAACCGGAACGAAACTGGGCCCTGAAAAGAGAGGACTTTGAGTTTTTTTTTCAGAAGAAGACGAGAAAAAAGAGCAGACAGACAAAATTAGTTAAATCAGTTAAAGGGTGAATGGAAAAGTCCAATGCGCCATGGCGCACCCCCTCGGCAGGGCCCACGATCAAAATTATCAGGGCCCTCTTGACTGAATATTCTCGGCACGAACCCCTGCAGACTTTGAATATTCACAATTAGAAGGTCTGAGCTTTTCATTGTTTCCAATTCGGTTTTCCAGAATGTTGCATAATTAGATTAAAACGAGAAGAGCAAATTTTAACTTTTTTTCCATTCGCCGCCGTCAAAATGGCGTGGTCGAGTGAAGGCCCTGCGTTGTTTGGGGCCACCACACAGACTCCCGCCTTACTCTTCCCCATTTCCCAGTAATTTAATTGTCTATTACCCTTTGCTTTCCCATAATCACAACGCTATTGTCTAGCATCATGTTCTAGCAGCATATTCCTTCTCTCTCTCTCTCTCTCTCCCAAACGGTTTACATTGAATCAATCACAATTAGTAATGTAAATAATTAATTATCTTTCGTCAAAATTGAATTTTCAACACAAGTTTCACCAGGTTTTACGGACAGACGTGAAAAGATGAGATGCCATTGGAAAGTGAGACGCAGAGGCCCTTTAGAAAGGATGTAGAAGTAAAGGAAATGAGGACCGAAAGAGAAATTAGTAAAACGATCCACATAATTTTACATGCTTAAAAAGGTTAACCATGTGCGACTAGACTTAATAAAAGGAATGAATTTCAATTGTTTTTTATGTCATTTGAATGAAATACGTGGACAAGTGAACGGAAGATTTTACAAGCATGATAATAAGGCCGTTAAATCCTTTTCAAAAGTATACGGCCCAGAATGCAGGATGGAAGGGACCCTCCGAGTTGGTCCTCGGGTGGCCAACAGTCGAGGACCACCTGGAACCAAATCAGAGTACCCAAAATACCACAATTTTTCTAGAAAACTCTATAGCTAGACGAACCGAAGAGGAAGTAAAATTGGTCAAACTCACCGAGTCTTTTCCCAAGCCAATAAATCGAAAGCAATAAAATAGGAGAAAATATGGCGAAAGGAATCAGAAGCGATAAGAAGTAATAATAAAGAAAAATGGCGGATGAAACAAGAGTTCCATAGAGTACATAAACTACTTTTACGATTACAAAATGGCCGCCCAGGTAACGGAAGAAGTCTCATTCGAATTCGATCGGGTTTCCTTTGGCCTCAAAGGACTCATTTTCAGGGGTTGGCAGGGGGTGAATGTTCGTTTCGATTTGTGAACCATCGCTGGTTGATCAAAAAAATTTTGTCACAATTTTCTTCGAAGAAACGACGAAGCGACGTACCTGAATGGTCGATCGATTGAATTTGCCTGTTTGTTTAAGTCAACCTGATTAAATGTCTTCTTACTGTTTGTCTGTGTCTGTTTGAGTATTCTTTCTTTAAAATCCCAAAAAGAAATTATTCTTTTCATTTCTCACATCATAGCCGACCCGACAGGACAGAGTTTTTACGTTTCTTTATTTGTTTGTTTGTTTCTGTCAATTCGTTGACTCGCATTTTTCCTCCAACTTGCATTTTCAATCGTCTCTCCTCCCTCGCCAAAACTCATCGACATCAGATCTTCTTAATTTTTGTTTCTTCTCTTCTTTCCTATGAATTTTAACTTTCTTTTCTGCACTCTTCCACTGCTTTCCTCTGTCTTTAATCATAAAACTTTTCTGTCCTCCGAGTGACCATCTTTTAAATTATCTTGTTATCTCTTGTTTCAGAATCTGCCAATTCCAATGCACCGGAAGTAGAACGGCCCGTGCCAAAGGCGTCACATTCTACTCCTGCTGGTGCTGCTGTTGCTGCAGCCGTGGCTCTTGCACAACAAAGACAATTAATCTTCTTCATCTTCGCTTTTTTTTGACTCTTCCATCGTCCCTTGCATAATCTTCTGCCCTTTGTCCCAAAAGTAGGAAATTCTCCCATCTTTTTTTCATTTTTTTAGAATTTTAATAAACTCACAGGAAAGGACGGGTAGCTGAAAAAGGATGAGAAAGGTTTGGATCTGTGGAAACGAAATTCAAAAAATGAAGGAGAACGGGTGTCCGGGTGAAGACGACCCCTTTGCTCACGTAGTTTCATCTACTGAAGTTTTCTAGGAGACATTTGCCTATTGAAAATTTACTGTTAATCTGTTCTTTGTCATCGTTGGTGATTTCCTTTGACTCTTCCTTTGCCACCTCAGGGAAGGAGGTTCGTCCGCGCAGACGAATTGTGTCTGCTTCTTTTCTGCAACTTGTCTACCTATTCTTTCTCTGTAAAATTGACATTCTCCAAGGAAATGTCCACACTCTCTTCCCCTCTTTTCCCTGGAATAAAATATAAAAGATTGATGAAATCCTCTCTCTTGTCCCACTCTAAGGTCATCGCCTTAATTACAGGGTGAATTCCAATGAGAAACCTTTCTGTATCGTCGATGGTTTCTCGGCCTTTTTCTCTCTGAAACCTTCATCTCTTTCCTTACAAAGAGTCAATCTTTTTTGTCGACTTCCCCTTTTTTCTCTAATTATTTCTTCTTGATTCAACCAAGACTTTTCACCGATTAGGTAGCCTTCCGCTCTTTTTCCCTTCCATCCTCACCCAGACTCCTCAATTAGGGAAGGTTCTTGCACATTATCAGTCTATTAATTATATGAATTACACGATTGGTTATACATAACATATTGAGATGCACACTAATTTAAATTGTTTTTTATTTAATAAAACATAATTTTTTTCTAATTACAACGTTTACTTTTACATTCATTGCGTTCCCTTTCCATTGACTTCCGAACTTCCGGTTCCGGTTCCTTCAACTTTCCAGGTCCAGAAGCATTTTTTTCAAGAGCGCATGTTTAATTAAAAATTAGACGGAAACGGACACGACCGGAAACCGACTTTCCCTTGCATAATTTCGCATCTTATGCTTCTCTGCTCCTCCATCTGATTTTCAATTCCGATTTTTAATTTATTTATTTGTTTTAATAATTCAATTGAATTTTGGGTGCCTTGTGGAGTGAAATCGCCCGAGTTTAATTCACCGAAGTGTACTCTCTCTCACCTTCCCTCCAGAGCTTTCCCTTTTTTCGTCCACGTCTCAGCCTTTTTCCTTGTGACCCCTTCACATTCTTCTTTTTCTTTCACTTTTACCCTCTGTTCTATACTTCCTATTCTCTCTACTCTAACACTTTCTTCCATCATTAATTAATTCTTTTCCATTAACTTCTTGAATAATCTTCTTCCCACGTTAAGACAATTTTGTCATTCAACCTTAAGCTGAGTGTTTCCGACGTTCTTCCTCCACCTCTTTCTGCTTTCCGTGCAAACGACATTAAACCGTTCCATTGGGACGCCACCGCGGTTTGAGGTGGAACTCTCCGGCTGCCGAACTTGTTCATCTTCCTTGTACGTCATTAAAAAAAAATTCCTACAGTAAACTCATTACGCCGACTGTCAATAATTAATTTCTCATTTACCGGAAACCGTTTTTTTTTTCAAAAAATTATGATTTCTGACAAATTTCCCTTCCAGAAATATTCTCTCAATTCAGGATGGAAATTATTCTAACTAAATTCATCCTTCTCTAAGTTTCTGACCATTAAAGGTGCACGTTTCTCTTGTTTTTCTTCCTTTCTTTATTTCTTTGCTTGCCACTGCTGCTGTTCTGCAGTTCTTGTCAAATGCCTCCCTCCTAAGCATTCTGAATGCTTCTCTCTATATATAAATAAATCTCTGAAATTTTTTTGAAGTGTTGTGCGAAAAAGTATTTGTTAGCTATTGCAAGACCTAACTATTTAAATGTGAGTTGTATTTCTGTATTGATGTTTCCTATTTGAATTGTTTTACTGTCTACTATTTTTTCTTTGGATGGAATGCTGTGGATTCTGGATGCTGGTGTTTTCACCATTGGCCCGAGTTCAGTATCATTTAGTTCAATGCTCTTTGTGTTTTTCATATTGTTGCCCCCATTTCTTACCTTTGTGTTATAATGAGGGTATAGTCTGCGTTGCAGATAACAGTTGTTTCAGATGGTAGCGATGTACTTCATTAGTTCACGGTTAATCTTTGTACCTTTTGGTTCTCCCGTGCTCTTTTATTCATTTTCTCTTATCTGGTTTTCTGTTTCAAACTTGGGAATATTGCACAAGTACCGGCACTTTAGTCTTCGTTCAATTGTACTGTTGTCCTCTGTGTCCTTGCAACAAAGGGGGCAGTCAGCAATTCTCGATTTTCACATCAAACTCGAGACTGTCACCCCACAGGAAGTGCATTTTCACTGTGGCAATGTATTTGGAACGTTTTCTGCTATAAGTGGAGTTGATGTTTTTTTTTTAATTTCTTTTGGCTTCATGTCTGATTTCATTTCAAAATAATATACTACACGTAGCATTTTATAGGATTTCCGTTTCCGGATTGATCTACTACTACTATTACTACTACTATTCTGGTCAAAGGAAACAGACCCTTGCTCCATGGTACCTGTGCCTCAGGTGGGAAGCGTTTTCATTTATTTCAAATGGCACATTGTAACACATGTTCCATTTTTAACAGTCGCCATTCGGCTCCTATTTTACTTCAACTTGTTAAGCGAAAACGAATAACCAAGTAAAACTTTTGTATTTCAAATTTTTTTCCAAGAATTCAATATGCAAAAGGAAAAATCGTTAAAACTTGTAGAACGCGCCAGAAATGACTGGACGGCCAAAATCGGAACCACAGCTGGTTTGTTGTTTCTTTTTTCAGGCACAAGATGCCGCTGCAGGGTTCCAATGGAAAGCCATTTAATTTGGTTTTTGTGTCGTTTCAGTCACCACAGAATGTCGAAAGTAATTTTTAATTTTTTTTTTAATTCAGACGAAGTTCTTAATTTGCCGCAACTTTTGATTTCCCTGCGCAAACGTTTTCTTTCTACATCCTATAGAAAACATTCGTTTATAAAAAACAGAAATGAGCTACAACAAGTTCAGATAAGCCAAAACATTTTTAGAATTCAAGTACTTTCTTAGAATTTCGGAAATTTCTAAAATTAAATGTTGATAAATAGAGCAAAAGAAATATAAAAATGGAATAATTAACTAAAACAGAAGATTAAAAGTAAACAAATGATTAAGGTAAACAATCTAAATCGGTAATAAACGATAGAATATAACCAGAATGGAAAGTACAAGGAAAGGAAAAAATTGACAAAGCAATATAAACGTACGCCAGGAATACCCAGAAAGGTGAGTAGACGAGTAGGCAGACAGGTAGGAACAAACAGAAGACTACTCAATTTAATTAGAAATTAATGTTAATCAATCAAAAACCGAACGGACAGAAAAAGAGACGAACAAAAAGATGAATTAAATTACAGAAATGAAGAAGTGGAAGCGCAGACAAATGTCCTGTCAAAAGACAATGAGATGCTCCAACGATGAATTTGTTTCTCTTTCTCATTTTATTACTTCAATACAAAAACAATTATTATTTATGAGAGTGAAATAGCACTCAATCTCAAGCGAAATGGCATCCACATAACGAAATAAGACCACATTAAGCCCATGCTAATTCTAATAAAGGAAACAAAAGGAATATTTTTAAGAAAATATAAAGTGTTGATCTGAGCAAAGTGATAGAATTTCAAAGTAAGAAAAAGTGTTAGAAGAACCAAAAAGTTCCACAAAGGAGATGAGAGACCTGCGACACGGGGAAAATAACAGAAAACATGACATTCATTCAAAGAATAGAAAGTTTTAATGAAGAAGTCAAACTAAGAAAGGAAATAGGAAATAGCCTTCTATAGAAATAGTATGCCATGTAATTCAGACAACACTTAACTGCACTATGAGACTTTAAAAACTTTTTATTTAAATTAATTGTGATTAGAAACATACTGGAACGAAGTCAGCAAATGTCGCAATGTAAAAGACAACCACAAATAAAATAGTTTAAATCTATTAAAAAAAAAACCCACAGACATAGGAAAAAATGAATGGAAATTCAGAATAAAGTTTACAGGGTGCAGGAAATTAAAAAAACAAGTGAGAAAAAAATAACACCGCAGAAGGTAAATAAATAGTTACAAACAGAAAATGAGAAATCAAAAGAAAGGGTAAAAGGCAGAAAAATAAAGGAAGAAAAACTGCGAAAGGATAAAAATAAATGAGAAAAGACAATTAAAGGATAATAAAACGCAAGTTGGTCAAGTAAAACGCATGCAAAAACGCGTGACGACGAAGTCGTAATTTATCTGATAGACAAAATACGCCGGCGAACTTTGAAGCGATCTGTTGAAGAAGACCTTCCCATCATCAGCGTAAATGGCGATCCTTTCAATGGAAAAATTGTTAAATTTCATACGGTAAGGGATGGCCATATTACCCCAGGGGTGAGGAAAATTCAGGAGACATGAAGAACTTGGAGAGACCAGTCTAATGGCTGAATGAAGGAAATTTGCCGCAAGAAGATCTTCGGTCGTATAAACAGAATAAGATAAAGAGTAATACACAGACCAATGTTACGACTACCACAGTGGAACCTAACCATTTGGCCACCACTAGAAAGAACAGAGAAAAGTAGAAAGAAAGAAATTAAAGTAGAGAAAGAGAGTGAGAGAGAGAGAGGAAAGGACAGGTCGCCACATTGTGAAAGATGACAGACAAAATTTGTTCTTCATGAGTCGGCTTCTTTTTTTTCAGACCAGTGTTCACCTTATAGACAGTTTTGTTGTTCCGCTGCCATTTTGTCACATTAATCATTCATCGGAAAGAGTCGTGGGAAACAAACAGACCAGATGAAATTGCACTGGAGCCCGAAAACACCGTGAAAACCAAAGAGCATCCTCAACGGCCAGTTTGAAAACAAAATGGGAGATCTTTACATTTGCTCGTCTAAAAAGGATCCCAGTTGTCCGATATTTGTAGAGATTGGTGTTTCCACCAAGGTAAGGTTCGTTCGGTGAGTTGAGGTAGTTCGGACAACTGCAGGAACCTTGAGGCAAGCAATGCTTACCATTAACCTAAAACAAGAACTATTAGAAGAGGTTATAAATTATATTGATTAACTCGAATGCGTGTAAATGATAAAAAAAAACAAAGCTGGACAACAACAGAATTCTTATGAGTGCTACTCACTACCGATTTCTTTCTTTGGGTACCAAATGAATGGACAGCGTGACAGCACAAATTTCACCAACAATGGTGGGTAAGGAAGAGAGAAAGAGATTAAAAAAAATCGATTAACGCCTCGATAATTATCAGACCGTGCAGCGGGAAAACCGCAAAAACAATGTCGAGGAGTAGGTACTATCTGTGGATAGTAAGAGGGAGGTAGGGTGCCCACTACCTGTGAGCAAAGGGACACACATCATTAACCGTTTTTCTAATTCCTCGCCCCAAAGCGAGATAGAAAGACAAGAGGAGAAATATAGAAAATTAATTACCAGAAACAAAAACGGTTCATTGAGCGGGTAGGTGCCCAGGTAACAAAAAGGTACCGCTTCTCGGTGGGGGTGTTCTAGAAGTACACCAAAGAGGCAC
The DNA here is from genome assembly GCA_037055365.1 of Polyplax serrata. Taxonomy (NCBI): domain Eukaryota; kingdom Metazoa; phylum Arthropoda; class Insecta; order Psocodea; family Polyplacidae; genus Polyplax; species Polyplax serrata. Next base: position 12,329,392 of record JAWJWE010000003.1, read on the forward strand.
AGTCCCGGTTGAGCTTGTGTGCTGGTGCCCGAGGCTCGCTCGACAGGACCTCCGACAGGTCTCTGACATTAAAAGGCGGAAATTAGGTACCCGTCAGGGTACCACCCCCTAGCAACCGCCACCCGTTTGGCAGCAGTCGGGTGACGGGTGGCCTGACCATGGCGGTGTTGAAAATACCATTTATTTTACGAATGAGTGATTGCTTCTGTGAAATTTTATGCAGATGAAAAAGTTCCCTGATATTTGATGGGGTTCTTCTACCGGACGTGAAGCTTTCAGGATGAAACTGAATATTCTCATAACTCCAAGTTCATGTTACAAAACATTTAAGAATTTTTCATATTTTATTTTGTCAAATTCTTTTGGTGGTGTTCCTTGCTCGGTTAGATCAAAAAGGAAACAACACCGAGAACTGGAGGAACAAAATCGGAAAACGCAACAGACTTCTTAATTTCCTTACTTTCCAGCAAATAATTTATCCCATCAATCCCATTCAAACTGTGTGGAAATTAAAATATGAAGACCACACGACGGCTATGTTGTTTGATTTCGCTTGGAATGACAAAATTGTGTCCTCCTGGCAGCTAATTATTGATCCTGTCTTCAAATAGATCTTCAATTATATTATTTTTACTGTTTCTTGTCAATTTGATTGCATCTTACCTAGAACAGCAACTGAACGCAAAAGATTTCGGTCAAATGAGACGGTCTCGTACATAAAAAATATGCAATTCATTTTAAAATAATTTAATAATGTTAATAGGTTATACCGTGGGAAAAAGCAACTTCTCAAGTAAAACAGAAAATGTTTTGTAATTCGATTATTGTCGGCACGGAGCAGGAGATCTCCTCATACTACGACACCTGAGAAGTCATTAAAATGGGCCAAGAAGTCATAAATCGGATTTGCAAGGTAAATAATTGACGGACTGGAAGCCGAAGTGGAATAATCGAAACGTGCAAATGCGGATACCCGTGACAGAAGACCCCAAGGCTAAGAAAGGATAATAAAAAAGGAATTCGATTTTACGTGTCGGAAGAAGTGACTGAGGGAACAGGAGGGAGGAAGAACTCCGTGAAATTGCAACGTCTGAGAACACAATCTGAGGTATCGAGAGAAAGTCGATTGACAATTGATTTTGCGTGTGTGTGGAAAGAGACAAAAAAGACCAAGAGTAAACAGAAGAAGAAGAAAAAAAGAGATGTACATCCGGTACAACCAAAATATGAATGTTCCATATCCAAGGTAATATTAACTACTTAAAAGAGAAAAGAAAAGAAAGAACAAGGAAAAAAGGAGAACGAAGGAAGTAAGAAAGAGAGAGAGAGAGAGAAAGTGACGTAAGATTTGTGACACGGGAAGAAATCGTAGAGCGGCGCACAGGTACAGTTAGGTAGGGCAAAAGGGAAAATAGCAAAAACAAAAAATAATGATAATTATCATTAATATTAATCAGTAAATCTGATTAACGCGCCAAATTGCCATTAACGCCATTAATTTTTAAATCACTGACGTAATTAGCGTCAACATTAAATCGTGGCAATTCCACCTGTCAGACGACCTGAGTACCCACGTACCTGGTACCTGAACTGTCCACGCCGACGTCACTCTCATTGTGCCATCTCCTCTGTTTCTTTCTATTTTTTCTCTTCTTACCATTCATGTCCCTCTCTGTTCCCTGTTTTTTTATCATCTTTCACCTATCCTCTTTTCTCCTTTCCTCCTTGTTTCATATTTTCCTTTCCAATCTTTTTTCTTTACGTTAGTGGAATCGATCCATCAGAGGAAATGTCGTGTTTTCGTAGGTACCGTAAGGTGTCTTCAGGTCTGGGAGAATGAAAAGAAATGTTATTTTGGCCTTGGGAAAATATCTCTTGTTCGTCCTCCCGAGACGTGACATTCCAGGTCTGCGATCGACGTACCCGCTGTCAGTTGAAATGAGAAAAAAGGCAAAACAAAGGGCCCCAAAAAAATTTTAATTTTCTTTTTCGGGGACCCTCGGCCATTCCCTTCGAATTGACAGGTCCTATGGTGCGTGACGTCAGCGATTTTATTTTTTATTTTGTAATTTTCTTTTAATTTCTTACCTCATTTTACAGGTAATAAATAGTATGGGTACCTGTCCCCTCGGATCCGACCTACCGGTTGTCTAATAAGCAGAGGATGATAGTTTCTTTCAATAACTCTTTTATAATTTAAAAGGTTTCGGGTGCGAGTGGACAGAAGCTCAACTCATTTCTCACCTTTGCCTCTCATCTCTCATGACTTTTCTATTGGCCTGTTTCCTATGAATCTGACCTTCTTCGTCTCTTACCGACTGGTTATCCATTTGTCTCTCTCTTTTTCTTTGTTTTACATCACCTATTTAATACTTTTAAAGCTTTTTGTGCTTTCCTTCATTTTTTTCCTGTGATAATATTTTCCTGTTTGTATTTCACTGTCGTATAATATTTGAATTTGTTTAAATTCACAGTATTTTTTTTTATTGTGCGCTTCGTAATATTTCAAACACTGCGTATTCTTTCACAAAAAGGGTGAAAGGTTAAACTTGTGTTTCCGCTTCCGCTCGTCACTTAAAAGCTCAAAGGGAAGTGTGAATTTAACTGTTTTTTATTCTGGCAATACAAAGGTTAAACAAAGTTAAGATGTGGCGGCGGGGTTTTTTTTGGAAAGCAATACAAATAGACCTTCAGTTTTTTTTAAGGGAAATATTAAATGAAACCCCTAACACCCTTGGATAAACCCTTCACTATAGGACCTACAAAGTCCTAACAGCAAATGGAGCAGCGAGGGTAGAAGAAAAGATGAGAATTCAAAAGAAGCCGCAGGTTGGGTCTTGTGGAATAGCAAAAAACCGCACAACGACCTTTGAGGGCAGCCACAAATCGACATCTGCCACATATCAACCATCCCGACATATGCAAGCACAAACATATACCCACACAGGTCCTCTCATGGTGTTTCTCCTCTAGCTTTAACCCAAAGTCAGTCAAAGAACTTCAATGGTACCGCCGTCTTCCCAGAAGAACCCGTTACGACTCCTCTGACCCCGGTCGACATTTCTACAGTTGACAAATCAACTTCGGTTCGCTTTGACGGTCTGCAGGTGGCTGCAACGGAGAGGAGAGTAAAGCAATTTCTAAAAATTGCAAAGAAGGAGAGCAAAAGAGAGAGAAGGAAAACTTTCCAATTAATATCTTCTGCTATTAACGGCCCTGACAACTGACAGACCGTTAAGGAAGGAAAAAAAATTGGCGTTGTAAAGTAGAAACATTATGTGGACAAAGAGACGTCCAACGACAGAACGTTGAGCCTTCGATGTGCGAATTTTTTCTAAGTCTGACCTTCACCCCAGTCCAAATCGGTGTATTTTGGAAGACCCTCACCTAAGCTGGTCAGGAGGAAGGCGAATAACGGACGAAGAATTTCCATGACACTCCTCAACAATAAAAGTCAGCACGAATTCAATGAATAATGTGTTGAAAAACATAGAACACGGAAAGTGTAAAGTAGTAAAGTACGAAAATGGAAGAAGAGTAAAGCAAACAAAGAATAGAGAATAAGTAGAAGAAAGAGAGTTGCTTAGAGGGCGGGTGAAATAATAAAAATGATGAGACTCGGTAAAAAAAAATAAGAATAAATAACAAGAGGAAGAAGAAAAAGAGGATGATGAAGATGATGAATGATGAATATCACGAACACCTGTTGGCCTCCGAGATTACTTTTTTCTCTTTCTCTCAGCCTCTCGTCCTCCTGCAAAGTATTAACTTAGAAAACGGTAGCAATTTAATCAAACCGTGGAGCAAATAACTTCAATCTATTAAAAATATTCTTTTATATAATACGAGCCGACTTTTTACACGGCTTCATTCCAAAACAAATATGGCAGTGTCAGTCACAGCAGACGCCGTGGGCAGCTCGAGGCCAAATGGTCCGCAATGCCCAAAATGGAAAAATTATTTTATTGGAATTTTTTGAAGGGATACGTTTGTGTTCCCAGACACAGCCGGAAATTCCCTTAAGAACGAAAAAAATTGAAAGCCAGGTGGGGCCCCGAGGCCCCGAAAACCACCCTCGAGCCAAACATTCGATTAATCTACTGCCACGACAGCGACCGGAAGCGACGACCTCCTCGTACCGTTCGGAAGCCTCGTAAACGTCATTTTTCAATTTAATTCAATTCAATTTGATTTTTGAAAGGCTCATTTGGGCGTTCGGGGCCTTCTGTTGGGCTTGAGATGACCCCGTGGTGAAACCCAGGTGTTCCTGGCTAATAAACCGACTCTCGCGAACCTTCTGTTACATTCAAGTCTCATTCTACTGCAAATGCTACCAGATATTTATTATTGTTTTAACATTTAAAAGTAGTCATTTTCTAAATTTCCAAATAAATTGTAAATTCAACTTATTAGAATTAATACCTTTAGCCGCAATGTTAGAGATTAAATTATTGGTGACATTAGTTCTGTGACAAAAATGTTATTTTTATATGATGATTTATATTATATTATGACATTTTTTGTTGTTCAACACCTAGGAGTATCAGTATGGTTTTACCGTCTCGTAACATGATTTTTTACATACATGTATATGTATAGATAGTACAGATGCGTAACATTTATCAAAATGTATGGACAATTAAAATATTGTATTCTGATTTTTACAATAAGACAAATTCTGCACTCTTTGTCGTACAGAATAAAATATGAATACTTTTTATGTGTCCATCACAATATCGTTGGGATTATGTCATATTATCTATACGATTCCTTGCAGATTAATGTGACTAATTACTTTTATGATTGAATTGTCAATTCTTTTTAATTTCCTTTTTGCCATCTGAGCCGTTTCTTTGAATTTAGTTGTCTTCCGAGTAACACTTTTATGCTTAAAATTTAAGAAAAACGTAGAAAGATTAAGAAGGCATTGCAGTAAGTAATAAAATTTCAGGCTGTTTTTTAGGTTTGTAGTGAAATTGAAATACTAATAGTAAATATGTATAAATGTGTACACATGTTATGTCAGGTATCTGTGAACTGAGAAGGAGGCGAAGCATTCGCACTCACAGTGGGTACCCTAGACCCTGAAGGCGACGGCTGAGAGCAAGTACCTGCTACTCGTCTCCTGGCAAATTTGTCTTTCTTCCTCTGTCATCGAGGTTGGTTTCAGTACTGAGACAAAGGGGGGCCCTGGGCCCATGCGGACCACCCATGGAATGTCATAGAACATTTCTTTAATAAATATCTCTCATTTAACGGGTGGTTAATTATGTCAGGAGGGGCAACTGCGTCTTCGGGTTATTAATTACTCAGCCGCAATTAGCCCGGGTTCTTCTGTCTTGACTTTCAGCTTTTTGACGCTTCGTTACAGTCCTCCCTTCCCTCCGTCTTCCTCTGGTGTAAGGCCTCCGCCGATTGAAATACCTAGCTTCCTTCGTAGACCCACCGGCGGGCCTCATCATCTGTGAACTCTTTCTCTGTTTCTCCGACTTATTCAGTAAGCTTACAATACCATTATTGTTAAAAGGCCACCCAATATACTTCTTCTCCTTTTTACCGCGTTACAACTCTCATTTTCTGCACCATCCGTGTTCTGTTATCCCAAGTTAGTAATCTTCAGTGGAAAGGTGTTGGCAAATCGAGTCGTACGCCAAATCGTAGTACTCGGGTCAGGGTTACTTTTACATAATGAGACTTCTTTGACGGGATGCCGAAAGTGTACCTCAGGTAACACTGGGTTGAGACCGTGAATTACAGCTAATTACAAATGATGTAAAAGGTTATAAAATTAATAAAAATTAGAACTATAATAGAATTAGTTGAAGAACAGTATAATTTATACTTAATTTTAAATGTTGCAAAAGAGTAAAATACAAAGAAAGGCATTTCAACAACAGAACAATAAAGGAAAACAGAAAAGATAATTTTCACCAAAATAAAGAGCAGACGTAAGTGGAAGGTAGAAGATGGTAAACCAGCCCTCGTAGGTTTTTTCAGGGCCCTTGTCTGCCCCTGGGCCCCAATATATAATTTTACGGGTGAGACGGGCTCTCATTTGGACTTCGATTCGCATCGTTTCCGTTTCTTTCTTCCGTGAAAATGTTTGCTTTTGCGGCGAATTTTATTTCTCCCCCCCCCCATACTTGGATCTGTAATTCTTGGATATTTGGATAACTACCGTGGGGGCTGCCCTGAAGGGGTGGCTTTCATGTCTTTTCAGTTTCTCATGGGGTTAATTTTGGCCCTTCATGTGTTCCACCAACCTTTTTTACCTTATTTGTTTAGCACTAGCGATCCATTTCTTATCTCTTTTTCGTCTTGTTTATTTTCCTCTACCACCGATGTTTTCCATTTTTCAGTTTTCCCTTAATCATATTTTTGTTCATTTCTTTTCCAAGACCATTGACACTTTAATTTAATTGACATTGAATTCCTGTCCAAGTTAAAGGGTCTGAAGTAAATCTTCTGAAGACCGCTTAGAGCAGCTTCCCGCCTCCTAGATTATTCTTAGAAAATAAGTCTAGTCTACGTAAAAAGTTAATTTGGGAGGACGTCCAGCTCTAAAAATGGATAATTCTTTTTGTTAAAGTCGCCATCTGACCTTTTCATCCCTTAAAATGAGGGTTAGTTGCCTCTTACGACCTCTTGAAAATTGAACTCGACGTTTCTCACATTTTTCTAATTTTCTATTTCTTTTATTTGTTGTTTATTCGGTTGCTTTTTTATAGTTTATTGAATGAAATCTTATTTTAATTTATTTATAGATTTTCTTGTAGACTCCTTGAAAAATAAGATGAGTGAGAAGACGAGGGAAAGACCTGATGGCCACACCTACGGCTCTTCCCATTGGCTTTCTTTCAGCCAATTCGACTTCGTCTCTTTCTCAATATTTTTAACTTTCCTTTTACTTTTCCTTTATCTTCCATTTCATTTTTCTCCAATCTACTTCACACTTTTTCCGTATTGTTCCTTTCCTAAGATTATCCCACTCCATTTTGGCTCATTCGTACCATTTATACCACTTTGTCACCACCTGAATTGTTGGTGTAGTACTTCTTCAACGTTCTCTTACCTTTTTTCCATTTCATTCCTTTGTTATATTTACCATTCTATTTATGTGTTTTCTCCCACTCTTCCTTTATTTGCATTGCACGGCCTTGCTTCTAGGAATATGAATGTCATTTTGCTTTATTCTGTCATCTATGGTTACCCAAGTTAAAAACATTTTTCAGGAGCATTACCTTTTTCGTTTTTTCCTTCCCTTTTATCCCACTTTACCTGGTGCTTCTTCATTTTCAATTCAAGCTGATTGTGAACGTCGTGACTTTTGGTCTCCTTTGTGTTTTTGGACTCCACAAATATTGTTGCCGAACTTCGACGACAAAGAAGACGTGATCCTACTGTCTATCTATCGTACTGTTCCCATTTACCCTTTGTCCTCACAGAAGTTTTTTAAACCATTACATGGACGACAATGGAAATTATTTAAATTTTCGGAACCTTCGCATTGTTTTTATTATGATGAACTAGCACTGAGGAATGCATGGATTCTCACTACAGACTTAGTTGCAGCAGTTAATTTTTCCGTACATTTCCGTAACAATTTCTTCTGTGTCTTGAATTATTCGAAAGTTACAGTTCTGCATACGGAAAGGCTGACCGAAAGATTAATGGCAGAAAAAAATGTTTTTTCTCGTGTCGTAAACAAAAATAGCGGAAGCTAGAAACATTCAAAAATTAGAAATAGATTCATCAGTTTTTTCTCTAGAGAGGAGAATTCAGTGGCAGACGTCATGTCCCCGGTGGGGGCGGAGTCTTAGAGGGCCCAGTCGTCGTTGGGTCTGAACGTCGAGCGGATGCCCCCTTGAGGTGATCAGGCGAGAAATGACACCCGAAAAAAACAAAACCTGAAACAGAAATTGGTAAGAATAAGTGTCGGGTATCCTTAGTTGTCGAGGCCTGTAGAAGGTACGTAGTTTATGTCAAACTACTTCCACGTTCAGTTGAATTGGTTTTTTGCAAAAAGTATCTTTATTTTTTAATTTTGTGTTTGACTGTTCAAATGTCTAATTGTCAAGTACCGTTGTTATTTATTAGAAATTACGTGAATTCATGTTTTCAAGAAAAGAGGGTAGAGGTAGGGGTCAGATGAAAGCAGGTCAGCGATGGATACCTGACATTCAAGTGACCTGACGAAGAGTCCCTCTGAAGCAGCACTCGCAGTATAAGAAATTTGTGTTTGAGATGAAGGTCCCATTCTCAGGGAATTAGATATAGGGCGAAGGGACTCTTATATTGGGGCCCAAACAGGTGGGGGCCTTAGAGGTGTGTGTCTAGGAAGCAATTGGGGGGAATCACAACCCGGGCCCCCACTTGGCGTTCCGGAACGCTCAATTTTCCATGGTGACTGATGTTTTTCACAGTAAAATTCAGTGTTAGCGACGCGGCGAGTCGGTGAAGGCTGAGTAATAGTCAAATAGGCAAAAATAGAAATAGAAAAAAACTCACCGTCGGATAGTTGTTGTGGAGCCGGCAACGAATTTTTGTGATTTATGTGAGAGTCCATCCTCACCGTATGGGCGGTGTCGTACAAAAACATTTCGTTACTAATCTGGGTGTTTATTAATATTTTATTATTTATTTAAATGAATAAAGTGTTAGTACAGTGCTATTAGTTGTAAGTGAACAGTTATTAAGTCTTACTTTTACCACTTCACATCAGTCTGCTTGAAAATTGTCAAAGGTAAGAACTTTGCCTTTTTAATTTGACTCGATGACTCCGACATAATCATTTAAAACATTATTAATAATTGTTACAATTATTTGATCAGCGAAACATAAAATTAAATAAGCAAATAATACAATTAGAGATTAGAGAAAAGGTGCATACGATGTGATTTATTAATTTGAGCAAGATATCCGATCAATTTCAACATCATTACAAGTTTTCGCAGTTCAAAAAATTACAAAACAAGAAAGTGCACCGAAAATGCGAACTACACATTAAGTGCAGACTATGAAACTTTATATTTTTTTAAGCTGTGCGTCCCAATATATTGAAAAAAACAATATAGGGAGTCACAGAAGCATTCTTCACCAACAAATTGTGAGATCAAACCAAAAAGATACAGTTGATATTGAAGCCTAAATACAGTACAATACAGGAGCACACATCCATCTACTACACACCTCTGGGGACTTTAACAACAACTTAACATGTCCCCAGGTTCTCGAACACTCCGGGTGCAATTGGAACATGACATCCTGCGGTAAATAACCTGAACAGATGATCCACACGATCAGTGACTACAATGATGAGGAATCATCTCTAAGAGTAGAAATGTGGAAAAATATAAATGGATTGCAGAAGACAACGGTAGAAAACATTTTGGCGAGTAGAAGCATTGAGAAAGAAAGTAGAATTTAATGAAAATAGTAAGGTAGAGTAAAAAGGTCACAGAAAGAATTTTTAATCGAATAAAAATAACATAGATTCTCTGCTATTCTCGCAAATAGAAATGCATAAATTAGTTAACAGTCGAATAGAATGGTCACAATGGGAGAGACTGCAATGAAAGGACGTTGGTGAATTTCCACAGAAAGACAGGATTCCCCGCCCAGGGAAAAGAAAGACCAAGAAGTAGAAGAGAGGAAGGTGAACCTGACGAAAAGGACAGAAGTTGAAAAAGAAATGAAAAATTAACTCAAGAAGAAAATCTCAATGAGGTGCTCCACGGAAGGTTTCCTCACGGCTTCCGGTACCTGGTGGGCGAGTACCTCGGGAAGGTACCTTAAGGCTCTCTCTTGGGGAGCTGGGGGGGGGGGGGGGAATGCTGGTGTGTGGCTCAGTGGTGTTACCTTAAATTAAAATGATTTTTTTGTTTTTGGCTCGGGGGCAATAGCATTAATCTTCGTCACCGTGTCAGGTCACTCAAGTGGTACCCGTCGCGAGTCTTTGGGCCGATTTGAAATTTCATTTTTCGCCTACCTAACGGAGGCACTCGTTTTGACGCTTCTGCTCTTTCTTTCCATCCATCCGTCGGCAGGTGATGTCTGCGATTGAAAATTATTTTTCTGTATGCCGCCAGATGAGTACCCGGAGAAATGAATTTTGGTACCTGTCACTTGTTTCTCTACGAATTAGTTTCTTTGTTCCTTTTGTACTTCACATTGTGCTTCATCATTTTCCCATCTTCTTCTTTTTCTTCTTCAATTACTTTTTCACATTTGGTACTGGTCCTTCTGCTGCTGTTGATGAATTTTCTCTCTTTTTCATCTTACCTTTCATTATTTCTCTGCTTCTTTATTTCCCATCCCTTGCTGTCACTTAGTTAACGTTGAGGCTTTTCATTTCACTTCCGCTAATTTTTTTCTTTAATTTTTTACAGCCCATTTACCCACACTATCTACCTTGTTGGTGTTGCAACTTCTGAGACTTCTCTTATATTTGACTTATTGATGCCTCAATTTTATTTTCCTTCTTATTATTCTTGTCATATATTTTCCGTTAATTCGGTTTTCTCTTTCTTCACCTGTCACGTGTCAATACTTTTCCCACAGGACGATATGAATCCGAGTTGATTCTGCGACTACCAACAGATTCAACACTTCTTTCTCCAAAAGTAAGTTTGTATGGAACAAAAGCAAATGCATCGTTTAGAAGAAAAAGAACTCGACGGAACTAAAATTATTTCACTTCCTGTCACGTTTCTATTTTTCTCTTAAAAGAAATATTTGACAGAAACCAATTTGATAGACGAAAAAAGGGAATTCGTGACTTTTAACTCGAATCCCCAAAATCCAATAAATTTGAAAGATGGTCAACAGATATGGGTAGTACTCGTCTGTCGTACTGTCTAATAAGATTTGGCACTAATAGGACCGAAAAATTAGGTGACGCGAATTAAATTTCTCGGTTTCGACAGGTACCAACCATGAGGTGTTCAGGTTCAGGTGTTCGTCCGACACCCATCTTCTGTCTACATGTCCTCTCCTTCTGTTAACTTGGTATTTTATTTTCCTATTTATTTTTCTTCTTCTCGACGTTTAACTTGTTTAATAACTTTCTTACTTAAGTAATGTTATTATCTTAACTATTATTTTACTGCAACATTTCGTTCGTTCAACGCCCTTTTTTTGCTGCTTCATTTGATATTTTCCGCAGAAAGCAAAATAAAGGAATTAACTAATAATTGAATTGAACATTCAATTTGTTTCTTTGTTGGTATTTTATTGTTTCCAGCATTCATTTCATTCACTAATTTTATTTCGTTTGACCCCATTCTTATTGTACGGCATGGAAGAGAAACCTTATGAATAAAAAACATTGATGGTTTTCAAAGAGTTTTTCATCGCCAAAAAGAAAACATCAGATCAAAAATTTTTATCAATATTTTGAAATCACTAAAAATAGTGAAAATATTGATGTCGTACAGAACAATTAAAGCTACTAGAGAAAATGAAGTAGCCACCTTTGTTTAAGTAGCTTCCAAGCCACCGGCGTTCCGAGAAGAAGTTGATGTGACAGAGAAACTAACGAAAGTCAATGAAATGGCATTTAAAAGAGACAACTGTGGGAGAGGGAAAATTTTGTCTAAAAAAATAAGCAGGGTGGAAGAAAGGCAAAGGAAGAAATACTAGAAACTTCTAGAAGAACTAGGATCCTAGACGCAAACCGACCAGGTCAACTCATCTCTTGAGCACTCAAGTCGCTCTCAGGGCATTTCACCGTAAAGAACTTGAAGTGCAGGTAAAGTTCGGAAAGATGTTGCAGACGGAAGAAAGGGTTTAGTTAGCCAGAAAAATCAGTTATGAAAGTATTAAATAGAAGAAAGAGATAGAAAAAAAGGAGATAGAAGGAAAAAACAAAATAGGAAATTAAAAATTTTAAAGGAACATATTTTTATAGTTCCGTGAGTATTTTCCTACAGAAGGAATAATTTACAGTTTTAACTACAATAAAGAAAAACATAAAGTTCGAGCTTTGAAAAAAGTTATGTTTTCCGCTCAGGAAATGCCAAAGGAAGAGAATAATTTTGCAATAAATAATTTCCTCAAAATTATGTACTTATTTATTTATAAATATTTTCTAATTTAGTTTTACGCCTGTAATTTTCTTAAAATTATATTTTTTCGAAAAAAAAACAGAAGTGAAAGATACTGAGAACTTATTTCCTTTGACATAATACAAAACTCAAAGGAACCGCTTGTTAAGGTATTCGGGAGTGAATGAATATGCGGTAACTCTTTATTTTTATGTAATTCTCTTCATTTTCGGGTTATTTTTATTTTTCATCTTTTTCCATTGTTTTCTTAAAGCAAAGTTGCTTGTTTTCCTTTCATTTCACCCTTCCATCAGTGGTGGTTTCCCTGTGGTTTCCCATCTTGTTCATTACATTCTTGACCAATTACGACAATGGTTGGGTTTCTTACTGTTTAATTTGAGAATATTTACTTTGAATGCCTTACGTTTCCTTTTTCCGAGTTTCCTAACATTCTTAATATTTGGTTACTTCCTTACGATTTCACATTATCTTCTTATCATTTTTGCGGGTTTTCATTCTCCACTTTTATTCGTTTTCCTTTGTCCTCATCTGATCCAAACCCAACAAATTGTGTTCCTCTTAATTAGTTTGTGTGCGGTTTAAGACCTGCCACGTTGTCAGTTTCAAAAGAAACCACCGTTTCCTGATAACTCTCCTTCCTGCTTTTTTCATCTCTTCTCCGTAGCATCCCTCGAACCTGAACCATCCTAGAAAATGATTTCATTGCGATAGATTGAGACAACTTCCTTTTCTGTCCCTTGCCTCGCTCGTTAACGTAACAAATTCTCTTGTTTATTTACCGTCTTTCGTAGTTTATCGGTCCGGTAAATAAGGTAAAGGAAAAACGGATCCTCCCATTATTCAGAGAATCATTCTGACCGTTTCTTTACTTTAATTTTTATTATCAGAAATATTCAATTCAATTAATTACATTAATTAGCTTACGTTTACATTTTAATGTACTGCATTGAATTGAAAATTTCCATCCTCCGTCGCCGTCTGTTTAAGTCCGTAGTTTTCACCGTAGATTGCTTTTTCCACCTTCCATCTTGATTCTTCCTGTTGATAACCCTATAATATCAATCACTTCCGGTTTGTCAGTGTCAAGACTGAGTTTCTCCGTCCTCTTAACACAGTAAAACGAATAATACAAATAATTAATAAAAAATAAGATTAATAAATAGTAAAGCAAATCAGAGCGCAATCGTGTGATGAACGACGGATTGACTGACTGGCCGTTCCTCTTTTGCCTTCTTTTTATTTAAATTTTTCTTCTTCTGTTGTCCATCCTTTTCCCGGTTAATAAATTTTCAAATTATTTATTTCAGGAACAATTTTTCGGATATTTTCCTTATTTTCTCCTTCCTGTTATTTTCGTTCATGTATGACACCTGACACTTTCTTCCGTTATCATCTTCTAGAAATTTATTTTTGAATTATTTATTTATTGTATAATGTTATATTACACGTGTTTTTAGGATAAAAAAAAGGCATTGAGAACCTTTGTATTATTCCCTGTTGTGACCCTTGCAGTGATTATTTTTTATATTTTCTTCTTAAAATTTCTTTTAAATTTTAGGTTTTATGTGTTGAGTACTTTTATCAACCTGCACGGGAGCATTCTCCTTTCCTCCACAAAAAAGGATTTTTCCTGTTGAAACAAGGGAAGGTCGTCTTTGGAAGATGACAGTGACCACTTTGGAGTGTGAAATGATGCAGCCGTCATGTTTTACTGGTTATCCATTTCAAGGTAAACGTGTTGAAGTTAATAGGCGTAGGCCAGTAGCACAGGTCAACTCTTCGGCAGAGTTCAGTTATGTAAAAAGGTTTGCGTTTCTTCTGCAGGACAAGGCCGTGTTAATCAGCTCGGAGGAGTCTTCATCAATGGACGTCCTCTTCCTAATCAAACTCGCCTGAAGATCGTAGAAATGGCAGCAGCCGGAATACGGCCCTGCGTCATATCCCGAAAACTGAGAGTCTCCCATGGCTGTGTGTCCAAAATCCTCAACAGGTACCAGGTAGGTGATTGACTTGAATTCCCCTTACACCTCCGTCTTGTCTTCTTTTTCTTTTTTGCAATCTTTCCTTCCTTCTTTTCTTATTTTACTTCACCTTTTTTGTTTTGGAAATCCACTGCACTTTTTATTTATTGTCTTCTTCTCCTTACCGGAATTGCCGGGTCTTTTCTAGTCTTTTTACTTCCTTCTTATTTTCAAAATTCTTTTTGGTTCTCCTCTGATACATTTGTTAATTCTCTGCACTCCTTAGCAATAAAACACTTCTTCTTATTTCTTCTAGGAGACAGGGAGTATTAGGCCAGGAGTAATCGGGGGTTCCAAACCAAGAGTAGCCACACCAGAAGTGGAGAAAAGAATTGAAGACTACCGAAGAGAAAATACTGGAATTTTTTCTTGGGAAATTCGAGAGAGGTAAACTATGAGATACCTTCACAACTAGATTTCTCTAACAGATGAAGAAGAATGACCGATAAGTTTGTTTTATCTTTTTCGACAGGTTGATCAAAGAAGGAGTCTGCGACAGGAGCTCAGTGCCCTCCATCAGTGCAATTTCCCGTCTTCTGAGAGGATCCGACGCAGACGAAGATCGCAAATTGAACGACGGTAAATAAATTGTTCAAATTACCTTTCTTGTAGAATACTCTTACCTGAACGATTCTTTTCCGGTCATTCGATGAGAACGCGCTGTTCCCTGCAGTTGTAGGTTGCGGACATCAACTTTTAGACTTTTTTTTGTATTTCTACGTATGTAATGCTTTCATCTTTCCGGACAATCCACATTTTCTTAGAAAAGGTTGTACTCTTATTGTGTGAGACTTTTATGGATAATTATTTAATTAATCCTTTGAGCAGACAATTAAATTATTTGTAATAAGAGAGCAACAAAATTAATCTTCTTTCACTTCAAACTACATCTTTCTACCAGTTGTATTCTTTCACCGTGTTTTTCATCCTATCTATCTATCTATCTAACTACCTATTTGAAATCTATTAAGAAATCCTCTAGTTGTAGTGATCTGCTGGTGGTTGCCACCACCCCTTTAGACTTTTTGGAATATTACATTTTTCTTGCTCCTCTACGCAGGCTCTTACGTCAAACTCATCTTTTTCTTCTCCTGGACTTACTTTAAAATTCTTAGTTTTGGTTGTCAATCACTTGAGAAGACATTGACTGTGTCTCCAGACTATAAAACTCCAAAATGGTAGTCACCCTTTGTTACGGTTCATGTTACAAACCACTTCTACTTGCTCGCTACTGGAGTGTCTTTTACTGACTTTCTCATTCATTTTTTTATCCTTCTGTTTACCACTGTTGCACTGCCTCCTAACCACGACGACGGATTTATTTCCTGAATTGTAAATCTCTAAATTCCGCGATCTTCGATTGGTCGAGGGAACACCGACAAATCGTTCAAGTAAAACATTTTCTAGTGATATAATATCGCAATCGGTTACAAATTGATTTAATGATTGAAGGAAGAGAAGTAAAAAGGGCCAAGAGTTGGTCGGACTGGGAGAGGAGATGGAGAAACGTGAGACCATGCTATGGTATTGCACGTGCACATATGAGTAACATGGATGGAGATAAAAGTTGAAAGACTTCTCGAAAAAATGAAAAAGAAAACAAAGCGGGGAAAAAGCTATTTAGACAACAAAGGAGAAAGAAACTACATAAAATGGTCGTAAAAAGCAAGCCACAAAGTCGGTTGACTCCTTTGTGGCAAAAGGAGGAAGTTGAAATGCCGCTTGCTTCACGTTTAGAGCAATTCTACCTGACATGGTCTACCTACTCTCTTTTTAATTTTAATTGAGAAAAAGGCAGAATGCAAGCAAACAAGAAGAAAAGGATCAGAATGAAATGAAAGCTGTGTAACAGAGACGTAGACATGAAAGAGACAAATAGAAAACCGATGGAGGACAGGTAGGACCAGGAGTTCTACCCGTCGTTTTTTAGTTAAAGAAAAAAATAAGTTAAACATTGAAAGGCAGTAAAATAGAAATGGGAAATGGAGGATTTCAACCTGAGATTTTCATATTTGTAATGTCGCAATGCTTTTCAGTTATAAATCATACAGAAAGACACTTCGGTTCAACAGACGCATAAAAGCTGTAAGATGGCATGATAAAGAAGGGTAAATCCAGCCTGGTTTACATAAATTGGTTAACACTGAAAGGTTTAAACAGTCGGAATTAAAGTGATGTGGCAGGAATAGGGTAAAAATTGTAGCGGGGAATGGGTACGAAGGTGAATGTAAAATTTGGTGAATTTATTATTATGCTTTGTGTTATTACGACTTTTATTCTTTTTTCGGTCAAAGTTAAACGCTAATTGGGAAATTTATCGAGTGTCAATGAAAAAAAAATTGCCTTAATCAACCTGAAAACCCAAAGGAAAGTTGAAGTTTCTCTCCTCGTGTTCCTGCCAAAAGTGGAAAGCCTGAGGAGCAAAAAAAGAGAGAAATGGCAAAGGCCACCGATCGTAAAGGCCAGAGGAATTCAAAATTAAATTAAAATCCGGTTAAAAATAACAGGGCGTGGATTAAAGAAAGAAAAACCATGGAGAAGGTGACGATGAAAAAGAAGATGAAGAAAAGTTGAATTCGGCCCTCGGTCGCACGGCCTTCCCTGAACTTCCATTTCCAACGTCCGACGTCCCAAAGACAAAGAAAAAAAACGCAAAAAGAAAATTAAAAATCGTTTTTAAGATTTGCAAAAAAGCGCGGCAGCAAGATGAAATCCATTTTTAATGTTTTCTTTTGTGCTTTGCCGCACGTCCATCGAATTAAACGGCTGCCGCCGGTTCTCCCGCCCATTTGCTTCCCCTCCTGTGATCACCGCCTGTTCCCCCTTCGTCCTGCAAAATATCTTCTGCTGCTGAAGAAGGCCCCGAAAAGAGAGAGGAAACAAAATGGCGTCTCCGCCGTCGTTTTGTCTCCCATCCTTTTCCGCCCCTGCTACCCGAGCGGGTACTTCCTGAAAGGCACTCACCTAATTCATCTGCTTCCGCTTTTCTTTTCTGCCTGGCCTTCCGGTTACTGACTTTGTTTTTCTTTCTTTTATTGGTTTTTTTTTAATTACCCAGGTGATATTTTGTTTCCTCATCTCCTGTTACTCACCAATTAAAATTGAACGACTCCGGAACGGAACGAAATCAAATTGATCGTTTCGTTCAGGGAAGGCCGCTGGTCCTCTTCAAATGCATTTTGTGTTTAACAAACAAAAGAACAGGACGAGAGGACGAGAGTTGAGAGAAGATGAGAGGAGGACCGGCCACAATACGGCACAATTGACGTCTAATTTGTCATTTTCACCTGACAACTGCCAGATCCGGTTGGACTTCATTTACAAAACTATTTTTCTATTTCTTCTTTCCTACTCATCCCTTTATTTTTTTAATTTCCATTGTTTATTTTTTTGAGCCTTGGTAGCACTCATCTCATTCTTTCTCTTACTTTTCGCCTTGTTTTCATCCCGTTCCCTCTTCTCCTCAACGTTCGCTGATTAACGGAAATCCGTCTTCGGCTTTTCAGGTTGCAAAAACTCGGACAACTCAGACTGCGAGTCCGAGCCGGGTATTCCCCTCAAAAGAAAACAAAGGCGTTCTCGGACGACCTTCACGGCCCTGCAGTTGGATGAATTGGAGAAAGCGTTTGAAAGGACCCAATACCCTGACATTTACACAAGAGAGGAACTTGCGCAAAGAACAAAACTAACAGAGGCCAGGATTCAGGTGTGAAGTAAATCCCTTGCTTTGTACCCTCACCATTGAATGCGTCAATAGTTGCAATGCTTGTTTTCTGCTTCAGGTCTGGTTTAGCAACAGGAGAGCGAGGCTGCGGAAACAACTGTCGAGTTCCTCCAACTCGTACGGATCAGTTGGTTTAGGAATGGGCTACTCAACCACTCCCGCAAGTTCCTACATCCTGCCGGACTCCAATTTCCCAGTTACATCCCAGGGTACGTCTTTCTTTTATTTTTTATATTCCTTAGAGCAATTAGTAATAATACTTGTTTTTGCAGAGCCTGCTCACACGGTCACCATGTACAAAGATTCCAACTACCAGGGATTGATGATAGAGGGACACAACGGAACCGGAAACCCATACTACTCCGGTCTGATATCATCTGTTCATCACAATTCGCCCAGCTACCCCACGAGTGCTGCCACAATCACAGCGCAGACAGGTATCACATTTATGATTCGTGTCTTATATCAATCGATAGAGGAGGAACATCGGCTGATCAACGTAAAAATTTCAGGTATGAGTTCCGGTTCTAGTAGCGAGATTCACTCGGCACAGAATCCACAGACCATTGACATGAGCCTGTCCAACAGCTGCCACGGCACCCACGTCTGGTCCCCGGGGCTTCCATCGGCCATCAGAAACGCCTCACCCCCTGGCAGCCACCAGCACGTCAATCAAATGCCAACGGGCAACGTCCTCACCACAGCCACTTCGAGTCTCAATCAACCGGTTCTGCATTCCGGGGGTGGATTTCCACATTATCAGCCTTTTCATTCATGGTACTAGAGCATGACCTGCATATGGAAAAATATAAGTTTAATTTCTATAGTTAATATAAATCTGATTATTTAATTATAATATTATATTTTCACCAAAATAATTAATGCATTACTTTTTACATAACTCTTCAGTTTTTTCTGTTTTCCTCTGCGCAAAATTGGCGGGTACTTTCAAGTTCAAGCCACGGGACTTCCCTTCCAAGTGGAAGGTTTTAGTATCTGTCCGTAAGAAATGGGTAACGATCCCTAACTGACCAAAATCTACGGACAATTCCGAAGAATCTCATCATACCACGGTCTTCCACTTTGAACTGAACACTCTCGACTGTACTTTTTTCATTTCCGGTCAAAAAACCCAGTCTTTTACTTCCTAATTTCCTTTAATCTTACCCTTACCTTTTCGCGCGTTGACCTTTGAACTTTTTTTGCGTGTAACGTATCTTTTCTCCCTTCTTTCTTACAATTTCCAATCAATCCTTTGACTGCCAGTTGAAGAGAAGAATTGCGAATTAAAACAACGATATACAAATTATTTAATTATTATTATTATTATTATTATTATTATTATCACTATTAATACTCGCATTTGTACAGTAATAACTGCCTAACCGAGCGATAATAAAACTCTCGCGAATCAAAAAGAAATAACAAAAAGGCAGAATCCAAATAGGAAACGTGAAAAAACCTGTCAATTCCGGTCATCGTCAAGTCAAAGACCGTCGTCCCCGTGTGAAACTCTTGGAAAGGAATTTAAAAATAGAAAAACAATCAATCAAATAAACAAATTCAAAAACAAGACGAGCGAACCTTTGCTGTCAACCAGCGATCCCCTCTGTCCGCAGAAAGAGGTTGCAGGTGCAGGTACCGGTAACAGGTACGAGGTGAGGGCTAAAATTTTTTATTGCAAATCGGCAAACTCTTGGTTTTGTCTCGCACCCATCGGACAAGATCATTGGAGCATGAGCAATAGAAATGCGTATGGTCGTGATCAGACGTAGTGAACGTTAGCCAAGAGATTGAGGCAAATAAGACAAACCCAGAACTTAGCGAGTACCCTTCAGGTAGTAATCAAAACGAGGAAGTCATGACTCAGGACTAATGCAGATAAAGAAGGGGTAGTACAGGGAAAACGGAGCTAATATCCGTGACAATCTTTCTATACCAAAAGGTAAACATTTACAGAAAAATATGTTTCTGACAAACACCAGATAGAACTGTCTGAAATTACTGGAAAACCAACTTTTAAACCAGCCAAACTATTTGCTGGAAGAAAATATTCACTCACATTAAAAGTACAATACTTGAGGAAAGAAAAGAAAGACTCTCGCCAACTTTACAGCAGAATCTGGTTGGCAAAGTAAAGCTCTGAAGTACACAAAAATATAGAGAACGTGAGAGTAAGGGATCCTTCCAGAATTAAAATTACTCCAACAGAATTTCAGAAAAGGCACAAAAAAAGGCAGTTCAAAAATATGCGGATTTCTGAAAGGCAAACGGCAGAAAAGTTAAGTTGTACTCCTCCGTTAGTAAATGTATTATTTTTATTTTAACTGATGATCTAAAAAGTTATGTTGTTCGATGGTCTTTGTTGTTCCCAGAAGGGAAAAAGTCGACGGCCTTGGACGAAATGTCAAAACTCGGAACGGGCGAAACCTCGACAATTCGGCAAGGCCCTTCGACAGAATTCTAATTTGTGTTCATTGTGCTTTGGCCTGTATATATATATTTTATTACATCCCGAAAAATTCCATCTTTTTTTTCCATTTTCGTGTTACCGTTTTTCATTTTATTTGAGAAATCACAAAAGTCTGAGGAAGAAAGACACAGACGCAGACAAGGCAAGGACTCCCTAATGTTCAGACTTATATATGTGTAAAAACTTGTATAAGTATAAATTTTGATCATTAGATTTTTGGAAGAAAAAAAAGGATATATCGATAAATATAATAAAACTATCGGTCCTTTTATAAAGTGTATAAATAGTATAAATATAAATTCAATAGGAAAATATTTCTCTATGTCTACCTCTCTGAGGGGGTGCTGAGGGAAGCAGCGAGGGGTCTTGGTCCATAAGTTCCTCTTAACAACACGTCCCATCTCTAGAATTTGTCTAACAATCAAAATATTCTAACTGTTTCCGGCGGAGAAAAAATTCGAGGGGTTTTGGCCGGTTCAAGATGTGTAAAAAATTTGGGCCTTAATAGTAGGTCTCCCTTTCGAGCCAACCTCCTGGGTTCCTCCTTAGGTAGAACCGTCTCGCCTCGTCGTAGATGAATATGGTGAACATGAATGGCAAAGCGGGGAACCACCAGACGAATTTGAGCGGGAACATCCTCAAGCCCTTGTCCATACCCGGAGTGTAGCTGAGGAAGCAAGCAAGGGCTGTCTCGAAGACCAGACCGAAGTTGAGCGCCCAGTTCCTCATACCCTGGTGGATGATGGAATTTCGGCGGGTCTTGCAAATGATCAAATCGGCCCACTGGACGACGACAATTGACACGAAGAAGGCTGTGTGACAAGTGTACTCGAGCACCTTACGGTCTCTGTAGGTCCACTCTTGGCCATATGAGTCCGTCAAGTCATTAACTGCCTTTGAGTCCCACTGCTTTCTGATGCCGAACAGATGCATAGGCAGAAAACCGTTCTCGGCCATGATGACGAAGTAGACGAAGAAACCAGCTGCCGCCTGGATCATTCCGATCTGGCCGTAAGCCATGGAGATGAGACGCTCATTGACGAGTTTGTCCGTGAACGGGTTTCTCGGGGGTCGTTTCATTATGTCCGATTCGGCTTCTTCGTATGCGAGGGAAATGGCTGGAACCATGTCTGTACCCAAATCAATGCAGAGGATGGTGACGGTGCCCAAAGGAAGTGGTATATCAAGAAGAATAAAAGCCAGGAAAGGTGAGATCTCGGGGATGTTCGACGTCAGCGTGTACGCAATAGACTTTTTCAAGTTGTCGAAGATGAGACGACCCTCCTCCACACCCGTGACGATGGAAGCGAAGTTGTCATCCAACAGAATCATATCGGCTGCTTGTTTGCTCACGTCGCTTCCAGCGATACCCATAGCGACTCCAATATCAGCCTTCTTCAAAGCAGGCGAATCGTTGACACCATCTCCGGTGACAGCCACAATGGCACCCATTCTTTGGCAACCTTCGACAATGATCAGCTTCTGCTGGGGAGATGTTCTTGCAAAGACAATCTCTGTGTGATACTTCAAGATCTCGTCCAGCTGATCGGCTGTGAGGTCGCGTAGCTCTCCACCGTGAACGACGGCCGCTTTTGCCTCTCTTGGGTTGATATCGTTAACAGGGACGTTTAGTCTCTGGGCGATGTCTTCAATCGTTTCGTTACCCTCAGAAATAATACCCACGGATTTGGCAATAGCTTTGGCTGTGATTGGGTGATCGCCGGTAACCATGATAACCTTGATACCAGCGGAACGACATTTGGCAACGGCGTCAGGTACGGCAGCACGAGGAGGATCAATCATGCTCATAAGACCAACGAATCTGAGGCCAGTGAGAGGGTAGTTGGGTTCGTCGGCGTCAAAATGGAAGCCTTGAGGATATTTGTCACTGGGTAGCATCAAATCACAAAAGCCCAAAACACGCTCTCCGAGACCACCGAGTTCCAGGTAGGCGTTGTTGAAGGCTTCCTTCATCTCCTCGTCGAGAACCTTCTCTTTCCCACCAATGAAAATGGTCGAACAACGATCTAAAATTCTTTCTGGAGCTCCTTTCATCACCATCAGGTGCCTGGGATCGCTGGCGTCTTCCGTCTCATGAATAGAAACCTGATACTTGTTGGTGGAGTTAAACGGAATTTCACACACCTGCAAATAGTTGACCCTCGTAAGAATTTCTGTTCTGATCGCAAGAAAACAAGACCCTCGGACCAAACATACCTTTTTGTTCTTCTTACGGATGGTCATGACATCGCCAAGAGCAAGTTCCATACATTTCAGCAAAGCAGCCTCGGAAGCATCACCGTTGACTTCCTTCTTCAGGATGGGAATGCCCTCCTGGCCACCTTTAAACTCGGCTCTGTTACACAGTGTGGCTATGCGAGCTAGGGCCTTAAATCCAGGACTAGTTCTGTCATACTGGACACCTGTCACAATAAAACATCTCACCGCTGGTACCAGAACAAACAAAGCTGTCATAATTTTCTAAAAACGTACCTGACTGGTCTTCAGTTGTGTCTGCTTCAATTATCTGATTATCGAACCACATGTGAGCAACGGTCATACGGTTTTGTGTCAGAGTTCCAGTTTTATCAGAGCAAATGGTAGAGGTACTACCCAAAGTTTCAACGGCCTCCAAGTTTTTGACAAGACAATTCTTGCTGGCCATACGTTTGGCCGTGAGAGTCAAGCAGACGGTGACAGTAGCGAGTAAACCTAAAGGTGAAGTATTTGTTAAAACAAGGACAGAGCAATGATGGTAATCCCAATGTCCTGGACACTTACCTTCAGGTACATTAGCTACGATGATACCGATGAGGAAAATGACGGCGTCTAACCAGTGATAACCCAATATAAAAGCAATAATGAAGAAAGACACTCCGAGGAAAACGGCGACACCAGTAATGAGTTGAATGAAGTGGTGAATTTCCTTGGCAATGGGTGTCTCACCGGTATCCAAACCTGAAGCGAGACCAGCTATTCTGCCCATGACCGTGTTGTCACCACAGGAGATGACGACACCTTTGGCAGTTCCTTCCACGGCGTTGGTTGAAAAGAAGGCCAGATTCTTAGTTTCCAATGGGTTCTCATGAGTAAATTCGATTCCTCTGGACTGGGGCTCAGACTCTCCTGTCAGGGATGAGTTGTCTACTTTGAAGCCCCGCGACTCAAATATACGAATATCCGCTGGTATTCGGTCACCGAATTTGACGTCGACGACATCACCGACTACCAAATCCTCGGCACGGACGGTCAATTTCTGACCATCTCTGAAAGCAGAAAGGAAACTCGTCAAAATCGGGGTCTTTGCAAAGAATTTGTAAAGGTGTGGGTTCATACCTTACAACGGTTGCAAATTGAGGTACCATATTTTTGAAACTTTCCATGATCCTTGATGATTTGCTTTCTTGATAGTACGAAAATATACCGGTGACGATAACGACAGCTGCCAATACTATACCAAGGTATAAGTTATCATCAGCAGGTTCTTCAACAGTAGAGGCCTGTAAACGAGTAAACGGGGTCTAAGTAATTTAGGGTTTTAGGAAGTTTCATAAAAAATCCAAATTTTTTCACAAAAAAATCTCTTTTGGTAACCAAAACTCACATCCCATTAGTAGGACTGAAGATGGCATTAGACATTGAAATATTTTGAGTTTTAAGAGCAGGGATAGTCAGCACACATTTTGACAGCAAATGTAGGTATATCAAATAAGTACCCAAGGTCCTGAATGAAGAAGCCTCAACCCAGCGGTTCATGCCAACGGTAAACCTAATCAATACCCAATTTGAGTTCCGAGTGTCTTCGTTTACGGACTGCTTGGTTAAGTATTTTGCGAGGGAGTACTGGAGGGTGAACCGGAACCCACAGAAAAAATTAACAAGACAAAAGAACTGAAATGGGCCATAGTAAACAGATTGTAGGTGAGAGTTGTGGATGTTGAGTTAAGAGTAATGGGTCCAATTCAAGTAGTAGGCATGGTGTGAGGCCTTCGAACCTGAATGGGGATCAGAGAAAGATTCACAATCCCAGAGATGGGTGGCACGTGACTCCCGCCATATTTGTTTAATCATGAGATGGCGTGAAAAGCAGAAGACAAAGGCTAAACTAAAGCACAAGAAGAAAATTTTCTGAAGGCCACAGAACATTTTCATTCAACGATTTCGGTCTTGATTGTCCTAATCCACGGGTGTAGGTAACAGCCGCTCAATTAACTGATAAGAGCAGGAGTGACACGTTGACTTCGGTGCCAGACTCGAAATGCCTGAATATACCTTTTAAACAAGGTACAGACATATTCTTTCAACTGCACAATGAGGACAATAACTGAAACAACCATTTAAAGTTTTGATAATCTGGTGATTGCAATGATCAAGGTGATCCATCTTTCCTTCCTATTGCACCTCCCATCTACCAATAATCTTTGTGCCAGCGTCAATTTTCCTTAAAATGTCAAGAGACACTTGTACATTTTTTGTGCAAACGTAAATATTGAATTATGCGATTAAGTGATAATTTCGGAAGGAAAATGACCGGGTTTGAGATAGCATGACGGAGCCGTGAGCATAAAAATATAGAAAACCCGATAAAAAAAGATATAAATGGGGAAAAAGAAATGAAAAAGAAAAAAGAATGAAAAAAAATTGGAGTTGAATCAACAATGAATAAGAAATGTGGAAGGATACGAAAGGAAGTTGAAAACGAGTACTATGTGTAAGACAAAAACCAGAAACATAATAGAAGCACATCCAAAGAAGGTGAACGCAATGCAGAATAAAAACTATCTAAGTAGTTTTGAAGGAAGGGGAACCAAACAAGAACACAGAAGGGAAGGCACGAGCACGGCTGAAGAAACATAAAATGAGAAAAAAAATTCAGACTTATGTGCAGACTGCTATCTGAGAAGATAAGTCAGAGGTAAGTCGGTCAATTTTTCACAGGTCACGTTCTTTGTCCAGGTACTCCCAGACGAATCCAAAAACTGTCCTGTTCTTTCGACCTGTCCCATCTCCTCGCCCGAGTCACACCTGCAGGCGACACGGCTTTTCATTCCGGCCTAGGGGCGTCAGTGAAGGCCGATTTTTTGTCGTCACTTTGTCAAGGCCTCTCATTTAATTATCAGAAAAAGCCAGGGCGTCCAAAGTTACGCTAAGGGGATCCCAGTCTTTGATGGACGACCCATTGAATTTTTATGGAGGCTCCAACAAGACCTGCTAGTTCCATTCAGGTTTGGGCACTTCGATATTCTCAACACGAATCGGGTTGAACCGACTGGTAATTGACTTCTATTCATGCGAGTAGTATCGAGTATCGAGGGTACTAGCCTCGAATCGCACTGCTTTCGTTCAAATGAAATCGGTGAAAGCTCCCGACTCGGGCAGAGAAATCCAAAGGACTCACCAGAATACCGTACGCGATGAAGCAGAGAATAGACCCAATCCAGAGGAGCAGAGCAAACCCGCCGAACAGTTGCTTGCAAAACTTAACCCATTCGGGAGTCGTTTTGGGTGGTGTTAGGGCGTTCGGACCATCCCGTTCGAGGACCTCTCTGGCCTTGGCTGACGTCAACCCGGTGTTAGGGTTTGTACAGAATCTGAAAAGCAGTCAGGTATCGTAGTCATAAGTTTTCACCAAAGATGGTCAAGTTGGAATAACTTATTGTACCCGTATGGTATAACCCGACGTACCTTTGGTATAATTCATCTAGTGTGATCTTGTGATGATCAATGTCCAATTCCTGCTTCAGATCATCCAGATTTCCTTCTTTCTTACCAACCTTCCGCTTCGTTTTTGTCTTACCATCGGCGGTTTTGTTGTCATCCTCCAGATTCGTGACGGTTGCAACCCTGTACGAATCGGAACGACCGTGTTTGTCGTCCGCCATTTCTTACTCCGGTTCACCTGTGGATAAAATGTACACGAGTTAGGCCTACTTAAAGGCTTGATGATTTCCCATTCCCACCGTGTCTCAATATTCTTTAGGGGTCTTTAGGGGTGCTTTCAATTATTAAACCTACATTATTCTTCGACTCTCTATTTCTACAGCTACTTAAGCTTAACTATTAATTAAATAATTCATTAATTTATTCTATGTGCTTCTAAACGTCTTTTGTCGCGTGCCAGTCAGGTTTCTTTCTATCATTCTGCTCCACCTACCCCTCTACATGTAACCCTATTCATTTTTGCGGTATATTAAGTTCTATTCATCTGGAGTACCAAAACGTCTACACCTCAATTTCTTCACTTAGTTCTCCATTCCCCTCATTCTTTGTTCCTCTTTCTTCTTCGCTGGGCACGTAGACAAGCCAAAAGAAAGAGGAATTTGAAGATTTTCATCAGGGTCACTTAACAAATTATGCACAAAACGAGGCTCTCATTTGATTGTATAATAAACCGTAAACGGTCTCATAACTCATTCTATATTTCCCTTGATTTTCTTGCCGTGTCAGCAGAAAATGGTCTCTTGTCTCCTTCATTTTCCGAACAAACAGCTACCTCGAGGTCTTACTTTCTAAAGCTAATGACTAAATTGTCTAAAATCTCAGTGTCAATTCTCTGTGTAAGAACTCCCATGCCTGAGAGTTGAGCCCGATTTGGTCGTCCCGAACAATACGGTGGTCACAAGATAATTTCCCATGGCCTTGGATACGACAACGGCAACTGGCCAACATAATAAACCGAAACAGGTCAAAAAGCTCTGTCGGGTTTGACAACTGAGGGAAGTCGGACTTTACGAATGCGCACGCGTAGACTCTGACCAAATCTACGAGCAATTTTATTATCCACATATTATCTTTATGTCCGTCCAATGTACGATGGGATGTATGAGAATAGTTAGGAAGTTGCAGAAATTGAAAGCTTCGACACGGCTTTCTTTGGCGAGAGTCGTCAAACGAGGTCCCCACATCATTGGCTCTTAACAACTAAAGTAGAAAAGTATTGTTATGGAATGGACAGTTATTTGAGGGCAGAAACACCTTCATGACAATGCAAAACCACACTAACTACCTGAAATATTTTCACGGTTCTCGTCTGCTGAAACGGAAAGAAATATGGCTCCTACCACAGGCAAATGAAAAATTATAAGGCACTGGGGGTACCTGTGGGAAATCGCTATTTGAACGGTTCGGGTATCAAACCTTGGTGTTAATTGATATGATGAATTGCGCAAATTCCATACAACTTTTGTGTTGCGCACCTTGAAATTTTCAATTTAAATGAAAAAACTTACAAATTGCAAAGGTAATCAAAAAACTTTTAATTTGACGTGAACAACAAACCAGAGTGAGTCGCCAAAGTTCATCAAACATGGAATACAACGGAAAAGAAAAAACTAATATCATAGAACCTGTTCAGCAGTCTAATGAAAACTTGCAAGAAAGCACAGTAACACGGCACAGAAAATTGCACAATGGTACATATTTATCTAACAAGGTGAGCTTGTGAATACAGAACGTACTAAACCGTGACTCGAAGATTTCAGGTATGCACCTGATGTGTTTAATCAACCAGCTTCCTGTGGTATGCGGTTCTCTGCCACCACCAAACCACAGAATTCTCATAAAAAGAAGGAAAGTTATAATGTGCGCACACGTATATTTTGCCAGTCATAAGGTCCGTACAGGTACGTAACCCAAATATCTACGGAGTACACAGTACTAAGTGCACAACTTCACAGGGGGATTTGTCTAGGGGTGGAAAGAATGTGCAACAGCGACAAAATCTCAATTCGGTCTGTTCATGCAAAACAGATATTCCATCAATAGAATAAGACACGAAGGAGACCAAGGACCGTATTCATCAAAACATCACACCAGGCGTGAAGATAGAAATCTTTTCGTCTTGTCTGCCTACCAGTCATAGATCTTTAAAGGCATTTTTAAGAAACAAACTTTGGAGCGACCGTAAAACCAATTCGAGCAACAAGGACGAGGTACCTTGCGGGCAGCAAAAACCTTGGTGGGAAAAATCAAGGAAATCAAACGCCAGAAAAAACTATAGTAGATGATGGTGCGAAGATGTAGCCCGACGCTATGCCAATGTACCAGGTCTAGCATTCTTAAGAACCTTCAATGTACAGTGTATGTCAGTAGATGTACCTGGCCACTCGATTGTTTGTAAAATCAACAAATTCCTCTTGCCTTACGCAGCACCCAAAACGATCCAACATTTGTTGCCTCTTTCTCCGAGCATACAGACATTATTCGGAAAATTTCTAGTTTTTTCCTTTTGTCTTGCCATATCCGAGGGCTTCATTGACACTCATCAAAACTCCCTGAAAGTGGCGATTAAAGCAATCGCAGCAGAAGAGCCCTGATCGGAATATATATGTGACAAGTTAACGAGGACTCCTTCTTGACTCATAACACATTGTTATGGTGTTACCCGAGCCAAGGTCACAGGAAAGTAAATTTTAATGGCAATTGTTGAGAGTCCGATTTATCCGTCCGCTTATTCACTCTCTACTACACATCGAACGTACCAAAATTAGTGTTCTGCCTTCTGCCGATACGACCAACACAAAATCACTTTGCCATGGCAAGGATGCTGACTGGGAGCATTGGTCCAATGACCCTAACCAATGTCTGACCTCTCAGTGACGAACCCATCCGTCAGTTCACATATCAATGTCGTTAAATATTGAGAACCAACATGGCCCGCATTCCTTTGGATTTGCCACCATCAATGTCGACCATTATTTGTAAATTAGCCTACAAACCAAAAAAAAGTACTCCAAACACTCTGACTACCACAGTACAATAGAATATTTCAAGCAATTTTTGTCACAGTCACCTTTTTCTTTTTAATTTTTATGGCACCACTCAATTCTAATAATTCTTTATCCACTGAATGAGGTCAAGCAAGTAAAATACCTCACTTGAGATAAAGTCACTCTAAAACCACTACCCTCTTAGCTGACACACATGACTGAAAATGTTATTTTTTTCTGAAAGTTGTAATAAAATTAAATGTTGTACAATGGTTATAAATATATTTTAAAGTGAAGTCATCTGTAATTTTTTACATGTCTCTGATCGCCAGTTTTCAGTAAATTCAGTAGTTCTACAGCATAAGTAGTCAGTTTACGTTTTTAGTGTAAATAAGGCTCAAGCTTATGGTAAAATATAAATATGTGTAACATAAATCAAGTGAAATAATTTTTATATTATTACATGTAAAGTTGGTGGAGTTTGTAAAGCACAAGAAAGTAATTTGGCCGATTCATTAATTCAAATAAAATGCGACAATAATTGAAATTTCACTAAAGAAATTTACAAACATAAAAGTATTATGAAACATTTCCATTCAAAATACTTCAACCGACGCCGATATTTGTAATTAAATTACTTTTTTATTGCGTTTTAATGGCGTCCAAATAAGTTTTGAAATTCGAACGGTTCTTTAATTCGATATTTCAGCAACGAAATTATTTATAATCATCTGCTCCGCAGAGCTCTTTCACCTTTCTCCGCGACTGTGCACTAGGACAACATTGCAAAATTTGCGAAAGAAGAAGCAGTCGATATGGAAGGAAAACAGAAAACAAACCAGTTTCACTAATTTATAATACAGTAATAATATCTTATAAATATTAATAAGGTTCAAGTGGAACAACCACACCAGAGCCCTAAACCCGTCTTTAAACGTCCTTACTTTTAGCAAAAAAAAACCAATCAATGCTTTCCTATTGAACTTTGAGATTTCTGCGCTCCGAAAAAAGCAAAGAGCAAAAATTTGGCACGCGCAAATAAAAGTACATATGTAAAATATATTAATATCAAACATGGGGGAAGCTCTTCCACTGAGATGACGCAAAAAATTTGTGTGTCCCAGAGTGTCCGCTGGTAAAATACAAAAATAAATTTACAAGGGGGGTTGCGGGGGGTGGTGGATGGACCTATGCCAAAAGCTGTAGAATGGAACAGCTGTTGACCCGCCGGTTTCAGAAAACTATAAAAAGACAGAAAAAGCAATAATTTAAAACCTTGTCGTGCCGTGAACCAACGGACACAACGACACCTGATCGTAACGAGTGGTGCACTTTGGGTTAGGTCAGACCATGCCGCCGCCACCCTGAGCTGTACCATCACATCTTGAGTGATAACCCGTCCGAGTAGAACTGTGAAAACACTGTTTTGCAATTAGTAACGGGGAGCGGATTTCAGGAGCGCAGTCAGGTCGGTGTACATATACTGGCGCCGCAAATAAAAACAGTTCTTGTTTATTCGTGTGGAACCCGGAGCTCAGACAACCGCTGCACAAGAATCAGTTCTGCATTGGTGATTGATAGCCACCGCATGGGTCCCTTTTCAAGGTAAACCAAACCGCGGAGGCCCTCCTCTAGCCGTGACAGAATACGAGCGTCCTCACAAATGCCAATGGATAGCACGGTGGCCTGGATGGCCTTACACAGGGGCCAACCCCTTCACCAAAGGACAGTCACAAGCTTCACACTCAATTTCTTTAAAAAGAACTTACCTTAAAAACAACAACTACTTTATTACATAAAGTATGCGTTATTTTTGCCTTGTGAAACACATCTGAATATCACACCGATCAGTCACAGATTAGCTAACCCTAAAAGTCGAAATATAGATATTTCTAACAAAAAAACTTGCTACAACAAGGAAACATATTTTCTGTTTCGACTGAAATTAATTTTTTTGAATATAATTCAACAGGACAAAGTAGAACTGACAAAAGGGCTACTACAATGAAGAGAAATTGTTTATCTATTTAAACAAACTGTTTTGTTAACTACAAACACTAAATCCAGTGGTAATTGTAATAAAAGGAGTGGTACTGTGGATACTTAACTCCAAAATGAACAAACGTTAAAAGAGGCAGAAAATATAGATGCACATAAACTAAATTTGAAGAGTAAGACAATGACCCAAGCAATTGCCTAAATTACTCAGATTGAGAGTCAGAGAGAATGAGAGGAGGTGGAATTTCAGATCCAATTATGAACAAATTGTTTTCAACTGATTTTTCTGTGCGATCTAACAGCTTATTAACTCTAGCAAATGAAGAATTGTCAAAACAAACTACGTATAATTCCTAGAAGTAAGACTACACATAATCGCGACACGTCAATATGTGACCGATAATTTAACAATAGGTGGAATAAAAAAGACTATTCCCTCAGGGCTCCGACCACCCAGCATTGTTAATTTCCAAACAACAATTTTGCATTTTTGGAAAAACAAAAAAGTTGTTGTTAAACGCAAAATTAAAGTAAGGAGCCCACTTGCGAGAGAACCCTGAGGATGACAATTGAAATGGACAAAGTAGTTTAAGTTTAAGTAGACGTAAATGTGGGACGAAAAGGAATTAATCAAACGGACCGTTTAGCAGCAGCGAAAGTAATTGTGTCTCTACTACTTACACAGAAGACCGCAAAGTGGCATTAACTTTCAACAAAACAAACGACTTCCGGGAAACCAAACGTGGTCCACCTTTAAAATTTCCACGTGTTGAAAGTAAAAAAATCTGTTTGGATAATTTGGCCAAGGTTAAATTTTCCGGTCAGATCAAAACACATACTATGACCCTGTTACTCGTTCTTCTCTCCCAATATTTCATACTCATTTTCATGAGAATCAAATAAGCGCAATAGTCCAATCGTTAAATGACCTAACTCCTCTTCAGTGACCTACTTCCGACAGATAACCATCGAGTTCGATAAGGCAAATATTCCCGGCCCACTTTGAAAGTACTTCAGTGAAAAAATTGTGATTTGTATGTTGATGGTGGGCAAGTTTAGTGGCTTCACTATTGATAGGCGGTAAGAGCAAAAGAGATTATATTAGATGTTCTAACGAGTAGCATAAGAAACCGCTCAACATGCGCAAGACTCAGTCACAGAACAACAGGACCAAATACGACACGCCTAGATATAGTGAATTGGAATATTCTTAAAAAGTGCAATTTACCTTGGAGTCATGTCAGTGCGAGGTCCCAGACCATCAATTAACATCCATATCCATTTTTCAAAAATGACACGAATTCAACCAACAAAACATCAAAGATTAAAAACTAAGTCTGGAGCCTGAAAGGTTTCAATGCCTTCGGATGGGCTGCCATGCTCCAATTCAATTAATTAGTTTGTCTTCACCAATTCAATTGCAATTCGTAGCGTCAGTGCGCAAATCGGATGTGTGCCCATAACACGTCCCTGCCCTGGGTCCCTACCTGACATCAACCGACCCAAACCACAGGGAGACGGAAACCTGGCAGCCCGTCGCGGCGTTGCCAGGCCAAATAGTTGGAATTGAATTTGCCTTCGTCGGTTAAAATCGTAAACGACATGTGAAATTGGAGTCGAGTCGTGGCCGAAAGCAAAATTTCAAGAAATTATTTTTTTGCACAAACCTTTAGAATGTTGACTTAATAGAAACAAACACCTTAAAAAGAAAAAGAATATCATCAGAGATGTTGCAGTAAGAACTCGCAAACCGAAAGCCATGACACAGATAAACCAAACAAGTTGATTGAGCAGTTCGAAGATGTGTGATCTTGGAAGAAACCAATCCCTGTGGGACACCCGAATACAGTCTACGAACCGTGAGGGAAGCTTTGCAGTGCCACAGATGTGGAGACTGTCTTCCCTCAGCAACTGATGTCTTCCTCGAAATCAATATCAGCGTTTGAATATCAACAAAGTCCAAGGACACGTCGCCGGTAGCGAGATTGTACAGCCCTAAGATACCGGTTAACAATCATGGGCTCAATGGTATTGTTAGCGCTAAGAAAAATACGTTCCAACCGTGAAGGAATGCGTGGCACTCCCAGACAGAGCTGCCAGGGTGTCAGAAATTGTACGGTGTACCACGAAGGCCGATGACACACCTGTAGACGGCGCCGTCGCGTGACTGGGGATGAATACGTACAAAAGAACAGCCCCGAGAGGAACAATAACCCCAGGGTCTGGAACAATACCCTAAAACCTTCTTGGGTTCACGACACCTTGCGATCTGCTGCGCCGGTTATGACACCTGTAACGTCAGGCCCAAGAGATTGTTTGTTCGTAAGGTGATACCACATTTCCTGACACTGTTTGGCCTACGAAAGAGTCACGTATCAGTTGGACTCAACCGTTGGATTGATTTATGGTTTTCTCTACTAGCTGAAAATAATTGTGATCTCTAACGGGCGTCATCTTTCTGTCGGTCGCCATTCCTGCTAAATTACCGAGACGACAAGTCGAACCAATCGGGCTAGCTTATCCCTAAGTATAATTAGTCACACGGGTTGGCAATTCCCCCAGGGAGTAAAAGCTCCACGGTAACGTGCTAACGACCTACGTGAGACCATGTTTTCAACCCCCAGTGCTGACTTGTGTTCCTAGGAAATTCATAAGTTTCAGGGATCTCATTGGTTTCTTTTAAAATAGTTTGCGATAACCTCTGAAGCGAAAGTATAACATAATAAATAATAATTCATTTATGAAGGAATACGATTCTCGAGCTAATGACTGACACGATGGTGGAAAACTAATAGCTGAAGTGCTACGTGCTAAAATTTCCATTGGAATTAGCTAAGCAGAAAGAGGAAACATTAAGTCAGTGTATTAAAAGCTAGGGGGTGTATTATTAGAGTTGAAGTGCAAGAATTGCAATTAAAATAAATAATAATAATAGATTTACAGGTAGGAATAACAAGTTTTTAGCGTCACTAACACTAGTTATTAACATCAGTCTGGTACATAATTAATAATATAATAAAGCATAGCTAAATGTACAGCTACATAATGATCAGCTGTATAGGTTCAATAACTCTTAGTGTGGATTGTAATTGAAGTGGTGATAACAAATCTACAAAAGTCAATAACAATTCATTACCTCAACAATTTACAAAGTCACTTTTAAAAGGAGAAGACAACCATAAATAAGTTCGCCACAAAAACTTCAAAAAAATGCAGAGAATAATTCTCACAATGATATGCTCAAGCAGATTAACTAATCAGTAGTATTAACTAATCAACTTGTCTATCATAATAAGTTATGTGTGTTGTCATGTAACATATTCAAAACTTTAATTCACTGATATGTACTCCATAATGTCTACTCCTGGTGGATAGTTTATTCAAAAATAAATAAATAAAGATGAATCACAATCTTTGATACACAACTACAAACAGGATGGACAGAAAATTGACTTAAACAACACTACAGAGCTCTGACTATTAAAGTATTAGGTTAAGGTTAATTAAAATGGCCTTACGCTGCACTTTAATGATCAATCATTATTATGCAGCCTACAATTTTAACTATTAAATGATTTTACAAGATGGTTAGACATTTTATACTTATAAAAAGCAATTGAAAATTGAACACATTAAATCTGAAATAGTTCAGAACAAAATGAAAACAGAAACAAAGCAATTTTTTTCTACATAACTATTCAGATAATAGATTAAGACTAATGAAATTCTCACAAACCAATATTTGATTTTTATCAAAGTCAAAAAAGTAATTTCAACTTCAAAACAGCTTCCCTACATTATCAGCTCAGATATCTTATCAAGTGAGATTCACCAAACTATAAAAATATTTAAAAACTGTTAACCAATTGAATTCAAAATTCAAATTTTCTAGTAGTTTATAAGAGTACAAGTATAGTCCTATCATCAACCTAGAAAAACAACTCAGATTACGTGATTCAACAGAATAAAACTGAAAACAATTTTTATCAGGCACATTAAATGATTCAGTTTAAACTTTAGAATGGGATATGATCTATCGACATATGAGGGAGTAGGGAATAATTTGAATGAGAGACATGGCAAAATTGCTATTTAAAAGAGACAGTAGTGTCACTCCCTCACATCTTGTGTAGCAATAGCAATAGCAGTAGCAATAGAAAGAGGGAGACATAATGACTTATTCTATGATACTAAATTCTTTAATATAACTTTAAACCTACAACAAAGACCCCCAATTTCTTGTGCCTCTTACTTGTTTGTGCAATGCTCTTCTTCAACCAAACAGTGTCACCAAGTAGAATTATTATTAATAACTACTGTTCAAAAATTAACACTATTGTAACTTTTCTCTTACACCTCTTTTGATATCATACCTGATATACAAAACCAATCCCTAATATTTGTGCACATTACTTCACTTGCACTAACCCTTGAACAACTAAATATTTTTCTACATTCTCTTACATTCTACATTCTTCAGCATAGTGTGTCCTGCACTTTCCAGAAAATTGTTGTCTAACATTCCCAGACAAACGGTAAGCTAACAAAAACACGTTGCCAATTTTCAACAGAAGGCAACTTCTTTTCTTCAATCTACCGACTATGGAGTTAACACATTTGTTAAATTCACGGTCACACACATTCTCAAGACAAACCTTTTTGACTCGTTTCTTTAACGCTAAAACACTTGGGCGTGGACGGTTGTTCAATGAAAGCTATACACACTACAACCTTTTGGAACCTTATATTTCCGTCAAACTAGAGTGGTGTCGAATCGACATCAAATAAATCCAATGTGTCTAGTACAAAAAATACAAAAAAAAAGTACGAATAGGTGATTTCCTCTCGCCGTCATACTTTTGACGCATCCATATTTCAGGCCAAGGTCTGTCTCTCGACTATCAAGAAAAAAATATAAATAAAAGTTGGCTTGGACAATATGAGCATAGAAAAATAGTCAAATGAAAAATAAAAAGAGGCAACAAGAAGAAACATAAATTAAGAAATTCCAAGCTGAGAGTTTGTATGTTGCGTGTGTTGCGTTAGTATCTTGCCGTGTTTTCGTTCGTTTTTTGGACCTCATACCCGTTCGCGATAGACCAGACTACATAAGAAGAGAAAAAAACATATTCCACGACACGGTGGATTTATTAGTATTAATAAAAATAAAACCTAATCGGTGAAATATGTCTATGAGAGAAAGAGCGCAACTGTGCGTTTCTCTTTCTGTTTGTGTATGTGTGTGTGAAGAGAGAGACAGAGAGAGAGAGAGAAAATCCCGTTCATGTTAACGACCGATTACAAAACCTTATTTTTTTCCTTCACTCTTCCCCGCCCCAATCTCCCTTTGGTTCTTAATTTGTTTTGAAACAGTATTATTCGAAAACCTGTCCGAATATAATAATAATAATAATAAAAGTGACGATAATTCCTGCTTGTACTATAATAAAAAGAACGAGAATTAGGTAAAGGTAAAATGGTCGATGGCCATTTAGATTTGCTTCCCCCCGCAACACAAGTGGAATATCGATCGATCGATCGATCGATCCATCGAATCGAATATAATAAAAACACACACATACAAACACAAATCCATACACTCACACAATCCGTACATGTTTAAGGTGTCAAAAAGAAAACAATAAAATTAACATAAGTAAGCTTTTGGAACTTACGACCTCGTTTCCCGAGGGGAAATTAACCGACACTTTCTTCCTATTTAATCCCAGGCTTATTTCCTTTTTTCTTTTCACCGTTTATTTAACTTCTCGCAGTTTTCCGAGCTCCGAACGTTGCGAATCAACCGAAAAAAAAATTAAAATAAGGAAGAAACAAATGAAAAAACAACGGCGACCGTATCCAAGTGTAAAGTGTAAGCAGAGAGCGAGGGAGAGAAAGAGGATGGACAAAAACGGATTTTCCCGCGTGAAGATTAAACAATGCGAAAACAACGAGGAAAAACTCGACTTTTAAAATTAAAGAGGAGACACACTTGGAGAATTAGAAAGAATGAGACTCGGTGAAAAATGCGCTAAAACTGTAAAAAAAAATTAAATGTTAAAAATAAAAATTCCCCTCACTTGTCCACTGTAAACCTCACCCAGAAAAGCAGACGAACAGCAATGGACTGAATCGTTTCAATTTTACCAGTCAGTGACGTCAGGGACGTGGATTTGCTCCTGAGGAAAAGAACGACCTCAAAGTCATTGGGTCGCTCGCCGAGTAGACCCGTTTTCCATTCAATGGTCGTGACCATGATGCGTTTCATGAAAAATCCGTTTTTCTTGGCCACTCTGCGACAAATAGATGATCGCGCGACCAATTTACGACAGTTTTCTCCTTTCAGTTGAGACTTTCTATCCTTAACTTTAATAGGAAATTTTCAATCAAATTAAATGTCTACCAATCTTGCCTCTCGCAGTTATTGAGTTTAGCTTTAACTTTAAAATCAGCGATGCACACTGCATTCCCAATTTGAATGTCTCAGTAGCAACAGAAAGGCCTGATCGTGAGCTGGCATTCACTTAAATTTTATTATTAAGACACGACCTCCACTTGAGGTACCTGTTTTTATCAGGTAGCCATATGCAACTCGTCTCTTTTATTGCAAAATTTTGCCATGAAAAATTCTCGACTAATTACAAAGTCCTGTTTGTCACGTGTGAAAGACGCAAAAAAGAAGTTTGATTACGTGACAGCTTTATTATTACCTGTTTGCAATAAAAAAACAAAATTTCATGCCAATGCAAATGTCATTTCTCGGGAAAAATTGTTAAGAAATAAAAACGGGCTTCGTTAATTCTACCAAATGAACGTGGAAATCGAGGCAGATCAAACCGTGTTAAAACACGGTACATAGAAAAAAAGAAGTGCAAGGAAGCGTGTGACAATCGAAAAGACCTAAACAATGAAGAAAATTGGAATATAATGGATGAAGCAGTAAAAATGATAAAATGTTACACAGTGTATTAAAAGTATTTAGGTAATACTAGGAGAAGAATATGTCGAGCTGGATACAAAGCAATAGATGCAATATAATCTAGAGGCAGGGAAGGCAAATGTATTTTAACCGAAGAAGTTACGAATTTTAAGAAAAAGGAAGCAAAAGAAACCTTACGAATAGTTTTAGCAATAGATCGGCTAAACAGTAAGCAGATCCATGAGGGATATTAAAATACCGTGAGTGGTAGTAATATGGCAGTAGAATACAATAACTAGAATGAAGTCATGTGAATGTTAAGATGAGAGCAGAGGGTAAAATATTCTTCTTTTTCATCCTTCTTAGACCTATTTATGAAAACAACATTTTATATAATATCGATAGATATTTGTTAGAAGATAAGACGAACAAAAAAATGCTAGAAACAAGAACGTAACGTAAAAATGTGTTAAACATTTTCGACATTAAATATTATGTATTAAACAATATTGTGCATGTCGTGGTTTTACAAACGAACAAAAAAGATGATAAACTAATTTACGCACGAAATGAACGCAAAGAATGTGTATTAAATTAAATACAACTGAGAAATAGGAGCAAAATAGATATTGAACCACATTAACAACAATTTTCTTGAATAAGTTGGCCCATTAAATCGTACGAAGATACATTATACCGTACGGAGAAACAAAACATGACAGAAACATTTAACACCACAAGGTTTGGTGATGCAATTAAGTAAATTATGACAAATGTGAACACAAATGAGCTAAGAGTAGATTCAGTCAGGTGTTGATGCAGTGACCATCCAACAAAAGTTTAAGTGTACAACATTAAATTATATAAGTAAGAATGTTGAAATAACAAGGAAAGAGACTGAGTAAAGGACTAGAAGAAAAAATATAAAATTAGATAGAAATGTAAGACTACATAAAGGCAGGTAAACCTTACTCAAAAGCAGTTTATCTAACAATTATTAAGCATGCCTGGAAATGAATGAGGAATACAAAGAAAGTATCAGATAATCAGAAAAATGAAAGCAGCTGTCACTTATGAACACCCTTACAAGTGTAGTGATCACACAACTTACTTCAAGAGTTAAACTTTCTGTTGAAAAGATAATTATGAAAACTGCATAAAATTCAGCAGTAGAATTGTTATGGTCACATAACATGTTTAATAAGTTATTTGTATTAAATAATGCACTACATGTTGACATACATTACATGCATAAACTGTTATATTTTAATATTTAAAAAAAATTATAGCAGAGCATTTAGTTCAACCGCAACACAAAACAAACAAGTAAGTTTTTCAACAAAATTATATTAAATTTCGGAACTTAATCTTTGGCAATTCTTACTAAAGATTACAATTTGGCAAGATCTGTTATCGATGCGGGCATTCGATTTGCTTGTTTCGTGTACAGTTAAACACAACTTCACAAAACGAGAATTACTATAGTTACCTGTCAAAATGTCATATTTGGAATCACGTCGGAAGTGTTCAAATTAACGGAAAAAGTCAAATCTAACATTGTGAAAATATCCCCAACATTGCACTCGTCTTCCGATACAATTAATATGGTTACGTTATTTTAAAAAAACAATTAAACTGATGGAATGTAATTTATTTTGTCCGTTACGTGGTAAATGAAAACAGGTCGGACATGTTCGCCTCGAAGAATATCCGCGTTCAGATGTGTCGCTACTGTGAAATTTTTGTCGCCAATTTGACGTTTGTGTGTGTTCGACACGATAAGTGAATCATGGCTTCCAAAGAGAGGAAAACATGTATAATATTTGTTAATTTAATACTTTACTAGGGTAACACCCACTGTTTCTCCTTCCGTGGCGGTGTTTTAATCGCCAGAACGACTCGTTCTAATCCTTCCAAATTGATTACTGTACAATGGAAAGGAAATTAAAAATTGATGAAATTAAGGCGAAAGTTTTGAATTTTGTTAAGAAACAGGTGAATTTATACGAATGTTACCTTGCACACATTCAGAGTCACGTCACAGTGACTGAAGTTTCTACAATGGTTTTACTACTGTACCCTTTAAGATCCGTTATCTTTTTTATTATGAACAGAGTGTCGACGTGTTGGACTCTGTACATTCGGATGGAGAACGACCTACAGAGGAGGAGGATGATGATGAAAACGAGTTGAGGAATACCACCGCGTCCAGGCATGAACCAGAAGTTGAAGAGGACATCGTCGAAGACGAAGAAGTGCTGAAAAACATTGCAGACGATTATTTTACCTGTGATGAAAGTTTCGATCCGCAACATTACCAGTTGAAGGTAATCCTATTACTGTGGTCTGACAGTAACACCTGTCACAAGCTGGTGCCAGCTGTTCTCTATCTGTTATCAATTATTTTTTTAAATTCAGAAATTACCTGATGGACTGGTCTGTGTTGAGATTAAAAATACACTGAAGGGCCTTTATAGACAACATGGTGTTGTTTCAAAGAAAATGCTGCAGCTAATTTTGGAGAAAGAATCACAGTGCAAAGAAGAACTTTTGAGAATTAATCAAATCATTAAAGATATTGGAACAGCTTTGGTGATCTGCAGGGAAAGCAGAGGACATTTGAACTCTGCCAAACAACAATTTACTACTGCAAGTCTAGGTATTTTAGCCAATTACAAAAG
The DNA here is from genome assembly GCA_037055365.1 of Polyplax serrata. Taxonomy (NCBI): domain Eukaryota; kingdom Metazoa; phylum Arthropoda; class Insecta; order Psocodea; family Polyplacidae; genus Polyplax; species Polyplax serrata. The sequence continues at coordinate 12,369,981 of JAWJWE010000003.1, forward strand.
AAAACAAATTATTTATCAACTGTTAAAGAATCTCCAAACAATTAAAACACTAGTGAGTATAAATCTAAAACTGTTATGTCTGATTTGTGTTGCTGCATATACATAACTAATCACTTAATAATTGCAGCAAAGAACTGATGAAAGACTGCAAGAATTACTCCTGGAGGAAAATTATCCAGGTGCCATTAATCTGTTACTTGAATGTCAAATTGTTGCATCCAATTTCAATCACTTTAAATGTGTTGCCCAACTTAGTTGTAAGCTACAGGATACCCTGTACATGACAGAGGAACAGTTAGACACAGCTTTAAATAAGGTAATTTTTTCTCTAATTTTTAATATTAAATAATAAATTGTATTTCATTGAGCATTTTATCATGCCTCTGAAATATTTTTATTGTTAACATTGTTTAATTTAATAACATCAAATGAATTTAGTGTGAATGCAATTTTTGTAATTTATTTTAGATATGCAGAAAGTTTAATTTAAGCATTTACAGTAAGCTACAGGAAGCTTATGCCCTATTGGATAAGACTCAAACTGTCATGGACCAGTTACTTATGCACTTTGCATCAGAAATTCACAGTGTAATGTTTAATGTAGTTCATAAGTTTGCTGAAACTAATGGGAGTTCTAAAAAACAGTTTGAACAGTTATGCAAGGTAAATAACTGAAACAAAAGTACCTATATTGGATTTGTTTTCACTGTACTATTATATCTAGAACTCTTCAGAGTGCTGTGTAGTGCAGTCTGTAGTGATGTACATTTATGTCCTTGAATGTCTGATCATGTGCCTGATACAAAGATATCAATAAACTTCAAATGTCAATTGAGAGGCTTCACTGTTTAGTTTACCTGGTGGTTAACACTGAAATATTTTACGATGCATTTGATTTGGCAAATAGAACTTTTGTTTATTTATGTATTTACAGTTAGTTCCGTTGGTTCATTACATTCCCTGCCTGCAGTTACTCTGTCAGAACCTCTGGCACATAGTAAATTCATACTACCAGGTTGTTCAGTGGCATCACTCACAAGATAAGGAACATATCAATACAGGTATTAAGATCAAATCTGACAGAAATATATATAGTTTATTTTGATGAACACCCCCTCTCTCTCTCTCTCTCTCTTCCTCTCCAGGTATTCCATCCAAAGATGTTGAAATGACCCTGAACAAGCAATATGTCAAGCAGAAACTGGAAAATGGATTAAAGAGACTGTGGAATGACATACAAGGCAAACTTTCAGTATTTCTGACTGCTCAAGATTTTGCTGATTACAAGTTTGAGGAGCTGCTGGTCATATTAGGTTTGGTTCACAGGTTTGTGTTTTGAGTCAATGTAAGAAAGATATGTTTTCAATTTCTTTCAAACATTTTCACTTTATTATGCTGCTCTTTTTTTTTGCTTCTTCTTTTTTGTTTGTGTCTATTTTCTGACATAAGAATTTCAGCATTCAAGCTGTGTTTTATCTTAAATATACTTTTTTAACAGCATCTTACTAATTTAGCTAAAAAATATTAACAATTTTCATTGTGACAAAACCTTTCCAGGATGATCGAAATAGGCGATGAGTTTTGTGGATCTGACAGCGTCGAATTGGAAAATTCCGTCAGGAAACTGACAATCAAATATTTCAAAAATTACCATGCTAGCAAACTAGAAGAAATTAGAATATTTTTAGAGAATGAGTCTTGGACACAATGCCCGGTGCGATCTCGTTTTAATTTAACGCATTTACAGGTGAGAATAACACACTTCAGGTACATTTTTTGCACTAATCCAATTGTAATGGTATAAAACATGGTTTATTCCACTAGGGCTGAGGGGTTTGAAACGAACTAAATTAAGGGAATAAGTCAACAGATTCTTTTCTTCTGTCGCAGGAGTTCAAAAATCTGAGAAACACAATTGAATACCACCGGAAATCAAAATTTTCTAAATCTGATAAAGTGGAAAGCGAGTTATTGAACTCTTCATCTAACCTGTCGACGGATGGAAGCAGCTACCAAAACTCCAATTACTTCGCCAGGTTTCAAGACGGCTCGGAGACTCCGTTCGATTCAAACCTGGATGACAGCTTCGAGGAGGATATTTTGAATCCTCTAGGAGTTAGTGTACTTTCTTTGAATACCTGATGATCTTTATTATCTTCTACGATACTTTTTATACTGTTTCAGGAACCTCCACTTGAGTCCGCATCGGACACATCCGAGGACTCCGAGAACGAAGAACTCAAAATGGACTTTGTCGAAGAGAATCTACCCCAAGAACCAGGTAAGTGTGCTCCTAGGCTCATATTCTAATAGTATACTTTATAAATGTTACTCCTCGACCACCTATACATTTAGGTACAAAAAAATCGAAGAAACCAGAGGTGAACAAACTAAAGAAGAGTGTACCCATCGTGGCCAATACTACTCTAACCGTTCTTAGGTTATGTGGCAAATATTTGCAAATGGGTAGGCTCCTCAAGCCTATCGCTCTGGATGTTATTCTGTCTATGTGCCAGCTGTTTGATTACTACCTGTACAACGTTTACCATTTCTTTACCAAAGATTTGGTGAGTCATTTGTTTTATTTTCCGAGTAGTGCTTCGTGACACTCGTCCAATACAGGAAAGTTGTAATTTTTTCTTTCAGCTCGTTCAAAGTGCCACGATGGTCAGTTTCAAACTACAGACGACTCTCAAGCGACTTGAAGAGTTAATAGGAACGGGTCCGACGGACCCAATGCAGGAGGATAATAAAACAAAGGTATTAGACTCTAATTAATTAAAATGTCTCTTGCAGTCGTCCTTCCTTTTGCTTTCATTTTATATTCCTTACCTGTACCACCAAACTTTTGAATTCCTCAAACAGGGCTTCCCCATACCTATTATTTCAGAACCATATAACACATTTCATGGTTTTTACCAATCTACCAAACCGTTTGATCTTTCATTCAGTCACTTTTCCCTTTCGTCTCCAAATCCAAAAGTTTGATTTACGCTGTGACATAATTTATTGTCGTAGATTGTGCCTTCAAGAATCTCAGAAATGGTTGATTTATCTGGACGAGAGACTTTGTTCGGTCTCACCGAGAGGATCGTCGCCGTCGAAAGCCTAGCGTTTTTGGGCTCGCAATTCGAGTACATTCAGCCATACGTGATGCACCTGGTTCCTGATGAAAAAAAACACCTGTTGCAACATTTCTACCTACAGGTGGGTACTCTAGAGTGTCCGGTAAACGAAAAAGTGCTGTGCTTTAACACCTAAACGTCAACCTCTCCTTTCAACAAATAATTTTTTCTTCAGACTGTTGATTGCGTTTCTGGCGTGCGTCGACCAGCATACATGTGCGTCTCCGGCCGAATCATAGACATGCAACAAGTACTTAAAGAAATGTCCAAAGTGAATTTCGAGGTGAAAGAGGTCATGAGTCAACACAGTCCATATATAGACAAAATAGTTAGGGTGAGTCCCAATTAATCTATGTTTCTCTTTTCGTTAGGCTCATTTTATTTATTGAACTCATGGATTTCTTTATTCACTCTACTTCATTTTCTTATTGTTTGTTTTTCTCAATTATTCTTAATAAATTTTATTCATTTAATTATTACTTCCCAGGACCTACAAATATTTGCTATGCAATTAGAAAGTATAGATATAAACATTCCAAAAGAGGCGTACAACGTTCTATGGGAGAATGTGGTTCATATTGTTAACAATGTTCTTGTCGAAGGGTGAGTTCTTATCTTTTCTCTCATCGATTTCCTTTGTCTCGTATTTTAACCTCGGCTTTTTTGCAGGTTTTCAAATGTAAAAAAATGCTCCAACGGAGGCAGAGCTCTCATGCAGCTCGACTACACGCAGTTTATTTGTAAGTTGGAGAAATTGACCACTTTAAGACCGATTCCTAAGAAAGAATTCGTCGACCTTTACGTCAAAGCCTATTACCTCCAAGAAAATAACTTAGAAGATTGGATCAAACAATACAGTAGGGTGTGTTTTCTCGATTAGAGAATTCTAGAAAATTTTTCTTCTTTTTTTTCTTACATTTATTTTAACCATTTTCTATGTAGGACTACACGACGAAGCAATTGGAAGCTCTCATCCACTGTGCATGTCAGAGCAGTCGTAAAACTAAACAGAAACTGCTACAGAGTTTGGAGGGAGAAAAATGAAAAATCCACGTCTGACATGCAAAAAACAGAGTGCCTGCTTAAACTTCAACAAAACAAAATTCCTCTCATATAATTCAGCAAGTGCTGGGTTTACTTGAAAAGTACAACCAAGCGTATTACTTTTTTGAGTTCAAGATTCAAAGGAGAATCCAAAGTTCGAACACATCAAAGCAAAGGGGACAAAAAAAATTTCGAGGTAAAGTCAGAAGGCGACGACGATGAAACGGAGTAATAAGAGTGTAATAATTTAAGAAAAATTGATGAGTAGTAAGGAATGTAATGACGAAATAAATTCTAGCTGAACGTAAAAATTCGAATGTTTAAGAAACCGTAAAATCCAAAGTATGAAACCTGAAGATGTATAGCTGAAGAAATAAACTCACAGTACAACACAATCAATTGAGGTACAAAGGAATGCATGAAATTAACGAATTTTCTTTCACCATGGAATGTCCGTTCTCTAGAAAGATTCATAGTCACCACCACCTGGTCGCGAATAAAACAATAAACAAGCCCACTTGTAATTAATGTATAAATTATAATATAAATATTAAGTAACAATTATAAAAGTAAATCACAAATTTAAACTTTACATTCTATTGTGTCTTTTAAACGATAATCATTCGGCAACCGATAAAAATAAATTTTATCCTAACTTCGTATTACACTTTACCTGCTTTCTTGGGTACCACGAGGGTGACCGCGCTATTTTGAAAAAGATATGAAGTGTCTTCTGCCGTTTTTACGTCTTAGATGGCACTCAGTTTCTATCCTGAGAGAAATCCTTAGAGATCGGTCGTTTGGGGTGGAAGGGTAAGAGTTTGAATTCTTTTGGCGTTGCACGACTTGCAGAGGACGTGGTCGTCCAACGGGTAGCAGCCTCTTCCTTGAGCTTCGCTGGAAAGCACCAAGCCGCAGTCCTAAAAAAGGTCAGAACAAACTTTCAGATCAGCGAAGACTTTCTTCTTAGTTACCGTGCTTTACCTAGTTACGGTAGTTACGGTGCGTTACCTCACACTTGTAGCAGGACACGTGAAAGCTTCTGTCTAACGCCACGACTCGGACCGTCTCCTGTTCTCCTTGTTCCGGCATTATAGGCAACTTACATACGCAGCACCTCGGGGCGAATTTCCTGAAAAAAATGCATTTCTTTATTTATTTACTTTGCTTCAACTCGACAATATTATCTAATACAGATCTCATTGAACTCTACATATTCCTTCCCACACATCGTCACTTTTCATATTTTCATCTTCATTTTCCGATAGATGAAATTCTCTAACCACTCTTACCGATTACCGTTACTTACTTGTGAAAATCCGTTATGCAATGAATTTGATTGACGGCATCGACTGTGAAAGGAATTCCGTCAAGACTACGACCGCAGACGACACACGTGAAGCATTGTGGATGGTAAGGTTTGCCAGTGGCTCTCAAAATCCTATCCAAAATTGGCTTTAAACAAACCGAGCACTTCTCCAGAGTATTCTGAAACGGAGCGATGAATATAGAATCCAGACCAAATAGGATAATGGTATACACTGTATACCATAGTAAATAAATGCAATATTTAGGTAAATAGGGTACTACCAGGTAGTCTTGTTCGCAGTAGGGTTTTCCCTCGAGGGCGAAGAAAGGTTTACCCTGCAACTGTGTCTTGCACTGATGGCAGGTAAAGCAAGTTATGTGGTAGACCTTTTCCATAGCAACGCAACCACTGCCCTCGTTGACGACATACTCTTTACACTTTTCACACACTCCTGAAAAACAAGGAATATCTTAAAAATAATATGACCGCTGGCTCAAACTTTACAACTTAAGCTTCGACTACTTCAAATAAGAATTAATATTTCGCCCTACCAACGTCTCCTACCTAAAATATCTTCATCGGGCGAACCGTCCATGCTCTGAACGAGAAGATCAGTCAAAGCGTTCACCTGCTTCTCCTTGCTGGCCTGACTCCCCGACACGTATGGAGCGTATAGGGAGTAATTCGAAGCCTGGGAAGGAGATCTTGGACAGATGGGCTCATATATGGATTCGTAGGTCGAACTCTACGTGGTACAAATGAGAGAAAAATTAAGTTACATAACAAGGTCGTAAAAATACATGCCAATACAGGTATGACGGTTGGTACCTGTGAACTGGTCCCATAGACTCCATAATCAGCGTTATAGTTGGAATGATTGGGTGGATTTGTCTGGTAGGTAGCTCTCCTTAGCTCACTGTAACTAGATGAGACCGGTGAGGGTGGTGGTGGGAAATCCCCCGGAATGTTTGAGTATTCGGCAGGTTCCGGTGGAGGTGGTGGCAAGTCGTCAATGCCAACTGAAACAGAAACAAGTCAACTATTAAATGACATAAAATTCAGGTTTGCCCAGAATACAAAAATTGGTCTTATCGCGCCCATTTCCTGTTTGCGGTTATTTGCCAGGTTAATCGTATTACTCACCATTGCTGTATGTTTGTATATTGCTATAAATTGAAGTTGAGCTGTTCGGAAATGGCGGAACATTACTGTAGATGACAGGCTTTGTCGGCTGACTCAGATTGGAGTATATTACGTTAGACGTATTGCCCTTTAAAGTGGAACCTGGAACATTATTATTACAAAGTATTATTACTTGGAGGATGTGGTGCTTCACAAATTATCTATAAATTTTGTTAAGTATTTAAGATGATTAACTGACACTTAGGTGTCTGCCTGCCTGTCTGCCAATTGCCAAGTCCCTCATATTGCCTAACTGAAACTTTTCTATGATTTTTTGAAACTGATTTTATTGTAACAAAGCAGACTTACTTACTATCAAGGTGGGGTTAATAAGACAAGCAGAAAGGGTCACAGTCCAGGCTCAGATATTGAAGACCTGAAGGATATGCAATTTTGCAAATTATAAAACTATAATGAAAAATTGTCAATTGATAACAAGGGAAACTTATAATTATGCAGTACATATATTAAAAAATAAAATCAGAATAATCTTAAAAAATGAAGTCCCAATTATACATATAATAATCTAAACATACAATAAGAAAAAATGCAATGATACTTGGTGTAGTTAGAAGTATAATTGAAAGAAAGTAAATTACTAACACAAGTGACTTCAATTATTGCAAACAAATAAATAAATTTTTTAAAGAAAAGGTACATATAATTATTAAATTAATTGATGGAGCACAGTTAGGCATTTAAGTATTATAAATAAACATTGTAAAAAGATTACAGCATTGCCTTTAAAAAAAGGAAGAGGGCCTTAACATGTTTTATGTGCACCAAAAGCAGAAATGACATGTTGTCTTGTTATTAACAATAAGCAAGGAAACAAATCATCGTGTCAGAAAGTTAAAATTTAATTTTTTTACGTGCAGAACAAGCAAACAATAAAAAACTTACCTATATCCTGAGGCAGATTTGAATAAACCTGAGTATTTTTATCACTATTTGAGATTAGCAGTGGTGAACTATAGCTGGGTACACTTGGCCCATCCACTGAATAAGACTTGGGCACCGCAGGTGTTTTCTTGGGCTTAGGAGGCACAGCAGGTCCTGCTTTTTTATCCCCGCAGCTGAGCTTCAACTTTGCCAGCTCCTCTAGCTGTTCGTCCAATTCCTTTAGCGAACTACTGGCCATATTTATCCTGTACTAATGAAGAACAAAAAATGTTGGGATTCGGTCTAGAAATTGGGTGATAACGAACTGCTTCTGCGTGATAGTCCCCAAATGGAATTTATCAGAAGAGAAAAGAGGAGGGATCTGAATTAAGCATAAAACAATAGCCCTTAGGCCTGAAAATAAAGCACATTTCGATAAAGGGAACTACCGTTCACAAGAAAACATTAACAACCAAAAAAAATTCGACCAGACGGTCGTAAACCTGAGTTTTACGATTATTAACGAAGGCCGTTCTAACGTCATAGTTCCGACCACTAACGATTGCTCCCTTTGTTTTTGTGTTTCACCGGGACATTTTATGATTTAATTTCCGCAACGCTTGCGAATTCCTACGGCTTTTTGCAACTCTCAACACATTGCTTATTAGCAGAGTTACCGCATCTCCTTACGTTTTTCGTACCGACATATACATTCACTAAAATAACGAACTCACTCTTTGATTTCGACAAAACAGTCACGATCGACGTATTCAAAATGTCATACTGACGACAACGATGGTTTCCTCTTTAAAAAAAAGTCAGTTTTCTTTCACTTTGTCGTCAACGTCTTCTCCTTCTTCACGTTCTTACTCACACTTCACGATGAAGTCACACCTGACTCGACCTCGGAAATCCACTCACTGCAAATTCCTCGGGATTTTGTTGGTTACTCAGTGAGTCGAGAGAGCGCGCGCTATTTCTTAAATATGGCTGTGTTTCAAACATCGAACTTTTCTGAACGAGCTCTCATGTCACTTTAAAAAATACTTTGCCTTCTCCAATTTAAGTGACGTGTCCTGCACCTGTCAAAAGTCGATCAGCATATTCAGTAGGAGAATTAGAAATGGATTTTGTAAAGGCGATTCCAACACACATGGTATTTGTTCCCAATATCTTATTTGATCATGTATTTGGGTGTTTTTTTAATAAAAGAATCGGCTTAGTATTAACGAGGTTTGGTTATGTTAAAAAAAGTATGAAACGTCGGAAATAATTGTTAAATTTTTCTTAATATGAATCTTAGTGCCGGTGTGTTTTTTGTGTTATAAGTTAAACGTTATGACTTTACTGTTGCTATTATGATAACCACATTTTAAGTTTCTTTGTTCAAAATTATTATTCAGATTATTTGGGATAGGTTTGTTTGTGACAAATGAAGAACTCCCTAGACATTATTTGTGCAACATGTAATCAGGTATACCAGGGACAATATGAGACCTAGAAGAAAATTATGAATTTTTTTTCCATTACACACATTGCAAACATCCTAACCAAGTATAAAACGGTATCAATTTTTTGATGGTGATTAAATATCATTTCAATTTTTCAGGATTATGACGGCCAAGGAAGGGCTGAGAAATACTCAAAATTTATAATCACACTTTTTGGTGTTGTTGGCTTGGTTTGGGGCTACATAATTCAACAATTTTCACAAACTGTGTACATATTAGGAGCTGGTTTTGTTTTAGCAGCATTGGTAATACTTTCTTACTGAAATCCATATTTCATTTTGGTATTAAGTTGTACTCAGATCTAATTGCACATAATTTGTTTCAGATCACTGTGCCACCTTGGCCAATGTACAGGCGCAAGCCTCTTCAGTGGCAAAAACCTAGACCTGACTCAGATTTCCATAATGAACCAACTGGAAAATCAAAGAAAAAGAAATAAATAAGACTGCTAGTTAACTCTATTTTTATTATTCTTATTTATTTTCACACCTGAGTAACTGATAAGAGAAAAGCAACAAAGATCTAAAATTTTCCGCCTCAGTATATCAGTCACATTCCTTACAATATTTGGTTGCACTTCATCATTATTTTGAAAGGACTATTAATTACGTAAATAAAGTGTTGTGGTGCCTAGTAATTTTTAGTGTCATATTTTTTTGTTACTCCAGTAACATATTCATAAATTTCAATGTCCTTTAAACCATTAAAAACAATAAATTCCTTATAAATAGAAAACTTGAATCTTCTTTATCTTGGGAAATTATTCATTAAAAAGTTAATTAACCAGGGCCAGATTTATTAGGTCTTGTCCACTGTGGTTGACATACTAATATTCATAAGTTCTATTTTTAGAATATACCTATTAAGATGTATTGACTCTTTACTTTTTACCACATTTAGAAGGTTCCCTGTAATCCAAACAAAACATTCATTTTTTAGTAGATAAAATATTGAAGACAAATCATACATTTTCATGTAATGGACATTCAAATTGTTTATTTTGCGCTCTAAAATGTTTAACTGCTAACTGTCAAAATTGGACCTGGAATATTCAGTTGCTTAACAAGTGAATGTATTTATGCTGTTTTGTCATTAATACAATTACTAATAATTAATGGAAAAAATGAATGAGCAGAAAAAGCAATGTGCTGTCACTCCTTCATATCAAATAATTGTCTTCTACAGGTTCTCCATTTATAAAAATGATTTTTTTCTCCAGGCTATAGACTATGTCTTCCTCTCTTTGTTTCTATGTTCTTGCAATTTATTTTGTTTCCCCTTCTACTCTCATTCTCATTCATTCTAACAGATCGTTAATTTCATTTAATATTTTTGTAATTGAATAATAATTGAATTTAATTGTAATATGTAATTGAAAGTGTAATTTTTAAATTTTAACTACCTGTAAAGTGGAAGTGAAATTAACAAATGATGAATTTCTGTTTTTTTTGTCTGTTTTTTAAAGAAAAGCAAAATTATAACTTGAAAATGCTTTTCGTATTCTTATAATTCAAAGTCTCATTCTTTCAGCAAATGAATTGTTATTCTAGTTTTGTTTCATTTATGTTTTATTGCTTTTTCAATTTCAATTATTTCTGTGCAATTTACATTGTTGAGACATGCAAATTTCTCCTTTTAAAATTTCTATAGAAAGAACACCTTTAATAAACTAAAACTTATGGAATGTGTCACATAACCTCACTATCCGTTAATTCCGGACTTTTGTCCATTGATTTTATTGATTTTTATTAAAAAGAACCTGGCTTTTAACCGTGAGAAATACTAAATGGAGAAATACAATCTCTGCAGAATTTATTTTTTTGAAAAAATTCATAACTGACACATTCATAATGGGTTGGAAAGAAATTATTAAAAAAATAGGAAATTGTGTAATTACATATAAATTCTTCCGAGATAAGAAAACTAGGCTTAGGTGTAAAAAGTCAGAAGTGGACAACTTCTAGCCCAAATTCTAAGGGGTCGTGGAAAGTTGAACCGTTACCTGACCCACTTCAAAATTTTCAGCAGTAAAGTCTGTTCCTTGTGCCAAGACCAAGAAGTTGATGATGTTGATGGTGCAAATCAAACAAAGGCAATACATAAATCACAACATTTACAAAAATATTAGTGAAGAAGTTTACCTTTTAAAGAATTTTTATCAATCGAAATTGATCGACCGAAACGAACCAAAAAATACTCTTATCCTTAAATAAATGGGTACTATACTGCTGAGACAAGGTTTATGCCCAGTTTGAATTTGTACTCAATTTATATTAACAATTATTGTAAATGTATGTAACTTAAACGTGCAGTCAAACCTTAAAATCAAAAATCACATGAAGAGTGAAGGAGACGTCAGTTCAGTTGTTTCATTGTTGAGCATCGGATGCCTCGGCTCTCTTGAACAATTTCAACGGAATTTTGGTTTTAGATTGGTGTACGCTTTTTTATGGTAAATTAGTTTTTAATTAGTTAATCACATTATTATAAATTAAATTAAATTTTTGATTTTAAAATAGGAAAACTCCTTAAATTGATTGTCCGGAATTTTTTCCGTCTTACATATATATTTTTCTTTAAAAAAATGAACAAGTACTGTCCAAATATTCCCTTCTATATGTATTATAATTTTTGTAGGCACAAGAAATATTTTTCAAGATTTCTGAATCCATTGCGATTCCAAGCTCCAAGCTTAATCAAATAGTTAAGATAGAAAACGGCGACGGAAATGGCATCGATTAATTGTCTGTTTTAATTTAAATGAGGGTCAATCAGTCAGCTATTAATTTAATTTTTTTCTTATATCTTTTCCCACTACTTTTACTAATTCATAATTCGGCTCCCTTTTGTTACTCTTCGCAGACAACGTTTTCTCTTTTCTTTGCATTTGTGCCGTTTAAATTTTTCTTTTTTAAGTTTTTTTCTTTCATTTCCTTTTGGTGGTTTTTTAATTTGACTTGTGTTCTCCGATGTCCCTATCTTTCCTGAATTTTGAATATTTCTAAACCCTTTTGTCATCCAATCTATTAGTTTTCCATTTCTTTCACTATTCTCTCGCTACTATCAGGTAACTCAGAAAATGGATCATTTGTTCTTGTAATGATCAAAATGATTTATTGAAACGATAGCGAGCTGTATGTTAACCCCGTAGATTACTAGAAATAAAATAAAAACCACCACTTTTTATTCTCAGATGTTTGGTAGTGCAGGGAAAAAGAAGGAACGAAAAAGAAGTAGAAATTGCAAATGCCAAAAATATAAAGTCATAATATTTAATGACCATTTCAATTTAGTCACCGTGAAATGGCGCGTTTTAACGCAGCATGGCGTCCCTCCGTCACTCGAATGAGTCATCTGACGGGTACTGTAGAAAGACTGCGCCGGTCACGTGATTAAAAGGAAAAATCGATTCTTCCCTACCTACAGATGTCTCTGAGTGCGCTCAGATTTTCCAACATGGCGAATCGATTTTGTGTTGGAGACTCGCTGGAGCAACAGTTGGCCTCTTTTTTGCACTTTTCCGTCTTGTTTTCTCTCTCGGCCTTTCTCATTTGTTCCTTTCACTCCTCTCTCTTTCTCATTTCCTTTCTTTCTCTACCTCCCTTAACGTTTCCATCCTTTTCACTTTCCATTTCTGCCTCTCTGAATAAATTGTTTCACGGTAAAAGAGAGAAAATTCATCGGAATTATATTCAGACTCCTGTTGATTCTACTTCCATGAATTCCAATTAGGTGTATCTTCCTTTATTTCTTCGTCCACCTTTTCCCTTCTTTTTCAAATCTCCGTTTCTATTTCTACGCGATGCACACCTTCTTTTCATTTCCGCAAACATTTCAAGGTTTTACTTCCCATGAAAGGAGCGTCGAAATGAGGAGTTGAGTACTAGTAGAGTTCGTACGTTTCACAGAAATAAGATTCAAAATACCGAAAGCGGTCTGAAAATTAAAATCCAGAATAATTTCATTAAGAAAAAACAAAACATTTAAGTCGAAGATTAATCAGGTTCTCGCGTTTTGTGTCAAAATCACCACCCATTTGAGGTATTAACAACAGGAAAAAAGTTTTTACAGTGTCGAATACGAATATAAAGGTTTTTAAACATAAAAAATTATACCTTCCTGAAAGTTTGAAGAGAACCCTGAAGCGCTTATATAATAACGAAAGAATCTTTAAAGGTTCCTTCAGGCGATAGACTCACTAGGCATAAAATCAAATGAATTCAAGAAACCAAAAAGGTTTTAACGACAAAACGACGGGAAAAGGCATAAAGCAAAAAGGCGAAGAAGCAGTAGAAGCGGAAACAGAAATGACCAAGTGCAAACGAAAGAATGAGGGACCGAACAAGTAAGAAAGAGAAGTGCAAGTGGGCAAGAAGGACGGCATAGGATGGATTGTCGTCACCAACGTGAGAGAAGAATGAAAGAGCGCAGTTGTTTACGTTCAGAACGGTGATAACATGAAATAAAAGTCAAGCGGGAGGGAAAGCGGAGATCAGAGAGAATGCGAGACCATAATAAATCATGAGGCGACACTAAGTGGTCCTCCAAGAAGAAGAGAAATAGTAAGTAAGAAATAGTAGTTGCAAGTGGCAGAAGAAAAAAGGACTGGTGGAAACGACGTGAGAGAGAAAAGAAAAGCGAGCGTCCAACAGAAATCAAAGGAAAATCTCGAGGGTTTCGTTCCAAGTTCCTTTGTTTTTCGACATATGTTCTTTGCTTCCTTTGATTTCTTTCCTCTGCGGACGTAAGGTGGCCGGAACAGCGGAAATGACAGAAACTAAAACAAAGAAATTAAATTAAAAGGTAAAATAAAAGGACCGTTACAAAAAATCATGTGGGCGGTGGGAATGCCGTGCGGGTGGGGGCGGAAAATGGCGGAGAGATGGACGAAGAGATTCTCGATTAATTAATTTAACATCAAAACCGTTTTTAATTGTATTACAAACAGTCAATAAAAACATTTCGAGTTAGTAAAAAGTTTTTGGTCTCCCGCCTGAGGGACCGTCCGTTGCCGTAAGCAAACGCGTCACGGGAAACGTTGAAATGCCTCCGAGATTTTTTCTCCCCATGAAAAAAAAAACTTTTTCTAGGGAAAATCAGAGAAAAAGAAAGTTCCTGTGGTACCTGCGGTGAAAAACGAGAAGGCGACAACGGAATTTTCATCTTCTAAAAAAGTTTTCCAGGTTTTTAGGTTTCAGACAAAATTTTGTGGAGATTTTGCCTTTTCCTTTTCTTTTTCCAACGCTTCTTTCCCAATCGCGGGACTCCTCCAGATTTTAACTCTTCCGTTGCATCGCACTTGAACCTCAACCCGAAGACCTGAAACCTCATATTTTTTTTTCTTCCGTCTCTTTGTCTTCCTTCTGATTTCTTTTTTAAATTAATAATTTCATTTTAACCCGTCTGCATCGTGTTTATCGCCTAGTTAGTTTTTCACACATTTTGCAATGGCCATTTTTTCTTAAAACACCTACTTTTTCTCTTGTGGTTTTTTTTCTGATCACTTGGCAGGAAGGAAGGCTCACTGCTGTTGCTCCTGGGGTGATGGGCAAAGCCTCGAGGTTTTCATAAGTTTTTATGAAAATCATAGGGTGGTTTCGTCCCCTTCCCGGGCTTCCACGTTGCTCCTAAAGAAGGGCAAACACCCCCATCGGAAATTACGTTCCCACCCTCGTAAATTAAAAATTGTAGTAATAAAATCAAAGGATCACCGTCTTGTTTGCTTTATCATGTCGTACATCATCATCAGAGTGACGTTTTCATAATCGTGGCGACATTACATTTGAAGCGGTGATTGTCGGTTCACTCGGTTTTTACTTTTACAGGCGTCAAACAATTTTCATTTTCTCTTCAACTTCATTAAAAACTTGCAGGTCGATGAAAAATATAAAAAAAATCACTTGGATTAAGAAAAACTATGACATTTTCATTATTCGTGAACTACTCAATATTTGCGGTCATGCAAATCATGTAAATACGTGAGACCCATCGAAAGATGGAAAAGAGAACAAGAAATAGCCAGAAGGAATTGAAGAGGGTAAAGATGAAAGAAGGAAAGGAAAAAAGAAACAACAATGACATTTCGAATGAGAAGGAAAGAGAAAGGTAAATAGAAAAAATTGTAGACTCCAGCTCGGTAAGAACTAAATAGAATTATTCTTATTTATTTATTTAACTTATTTAAAATGTGAATTAAATTCAAAGTTTGAACAAAATGAGGACTTAGTTTTAGGATGACCAGGCCGTTACCAAGCACAACACAAAAACGGAACAAGAGCAACAGAAAAATGGTCAAGAAGGCAGTAAATCAAGGGACTTCCCTCTTCTACCTGTTGAACCTGTGGGAGTACTCACCGGAAACGGACGCTCCCTAACGAAGGAAGTTATAAAACTGCCACAAACACACCTGAAACTTTGCTCATCTTGACATCAAAAATACATAGGTAAAGCAAGGATCAGGCGATCAGTAGCACAGAGATCTCAGCAATCTTTTCCTCCTCCATCCCTTCTGTTACTGCACTCCACTCTACACTTACTTCCTTCCATCCTTCTTTTCTTCATCCTCGCTCGTCAGCCGAACTGATCAACACACCTGAAACTTTGCTCAGCTTTTTCAAGTTGAACTGGTCGAGCAATGATTCAGGCGGTGAATCGGTTCGCAACTTCTACTCCAAGTTATGTTTATTTCATTATGCTTTTCTTCCTGAAATGCAAAAAATAATACAATTTCCCTTACCTGAAAGAAGAAGGACATCTCAAGTGGAATAATTTAAATAATTTAACGGTCGCAGGTTTCTTTCCTTCACTGGCCCACTCTACGGTATCCTTCTCTTTTTTTCCTCTTCTCAATGTTTAATGAATTTCATATTCACAACTGCAGCATAAATGATAACTACTATTCTTATTTGTTGCTAATTTTGTGGTGTCTGGCACCTGTCTGACATTACCATTGAGCCTTTCCTCAAGCAATGGGCCGATCGACAAGATGAGATCCTCGGGTTTCCGTAGACACCCACAGCCAACCGTGGGATTGCCTTTTTTACGGGGAAAAAATACAACTTTCATAACTTGCCTAATGCTTTCTTCACAGAATGGTACCTATTGATTCCTAATTTTTGCTGGTTGGGTTTGTTTATTTTTCAACGACTGGGTGGCGTCTGTGGCGTCACTGTAGAAGAATATACATAACGAAGAGTAAAATCAAGTAGGAAAATAGAAAAAAATTATGAATTTCAAAATTCACAGATTGGAGAGAACAACGCAAAAATTAAACTGAGAAAAAGAAACAGAAAATATCAGAAAATTTGGACTTGGAAAGGAATGGCAACCTACGACACTCGTGGCACTGTGACAATTAGGTGAAAGGGTTAAACCTCCAAAGATATGCCAAAATCATCAGCATCAGGATAAATTAATTAAATTCCTGTACAAGAGATACTTCTACAAGGTGAGAAGAAAAGGTACTGAGATAAAGAGATGAGACCCTAAAAAACCCTACGGAAATGGACAATGAAGACCAAAACGTAAGTAGAAAAAGAGAGCAAGAAACCGCCGGAAATAAATCATCAACATCACGATACGCTCTCTTGTTCTTTCTTACCGCACACCAGTCCAATTCATCACCATCATGATGTTCCATCAAAGAGGCTGACACATACTTCGTGCCTATTTCTCTCTCTCTCTCTCTCTTCTTAGTTCCGCTGTCCTACTCTCGACTGCCTTTCTTCAAAACCTTCAGAGAAGGACACCGGCAGAAAACGTGCAAGCAGAAGGCCAAACATCTCTCATCCAGGGACTTGCTAACACTTAATTTTCTTTGCCTCTCTTTCGTTTCCTTTACATCTTAGCGGTGACCTCAAAAATATGAAAAAGAGAAAATAAAACTTTTCCCATTAAAATTCGATTTGCGCAGTCGAAAATAAAGAAAAATCGCAGCTGGCAGTTTAGAATTGCGAAATCCGAGAAGAAAAATATTTTCATCGCTCTGTTGATGTTAATTGGAGGTTCAGAGATGTTGTACAAGAAACAAAAATTAATTGTGGCAAACCAGAGCATAAGCTCAGTTAACCCCAGAAACCAGTATGGGGCATAGGCCCCACACATCATCTCTCATGTTAATGCCATAAGGACTCAAGACGTAAGAAGCGTGTCATCCCAATTTTATAAATTCAGGAATATGCAAACAGATGGCTTTTACAAAACCAATTGAATGGTGTACAAGATACGGTGAGGGATGTACACACGGATGTGCATACGCGAAAGGGAACATCAATAAATAAGAAAATCAAGAAAGTCAGAACAAAAGAAACAGGAAGAAAATCAAAATGGAGTACACGAAAAAAAAGGTTCAGTTAAGTTAAATGTAAAGAAGATGTGGAATAATTTGCGTAAGGTACTGAAAAAATTGAAGGATGATGAAAATTCACAAGAGGAAGCAAATAATATAAAATCCAAAGGAATCAGGCAAAATAGGAAACTTGGGGAAGGAAATAAAGAAAGAAAGAAGGAAATACAGAAGTTAATAATGAATGAGTTGTACGGAAGAATGTGACATGAATTAAGAGGAGCACCGGAAGAAAATGAAAAGACGTAGGTAAAGTGTAAGAGAAACCAAAACATTTGTAGGGATTGAAGTAAAATGAATAAGAAACTGAACGTAGAAAAGAAGTGACAGTAAAATAAGAAAAAAATGATAATTGTAACGAACGTAACTGATAAAAGGAGAAGAACAAAAAGGCGAGAAACAAAGTACAAGATCAAGGTCACGATGGAAAAAAGCTAGAAAAACGGGAAAATAAACCGTAACAGGTCACGAAAAGAGTGTAAGAAATCGACCAAATTATTACACGAGATCAGAAGAGAACAGAGAGAGAGAGAGAGAGCAAACGGAGGAAGGAGGAGACAAAATGGCGGACGAAAGAGGAGGCTTAAAAGGAGACTAAATTGCCGTACTTAATTAAGGCCGTCGGTAATCGTACTGGAAATTACACCTGAGGTGGCCGTCAAACGGTTGGGGAGAAACAAGGATAATTAAAGGAAGCTCATCAGGGAGGGCCGGTACAGGAGACGTGGAGCTAGAGAGCGAGACGGGGAAAGACTTAGGACGAAGAAAAATGGAAAAGTGGAAGAAGATAAATGATGGAGGCGACGATGATGAAAAATTCGCTTTTTACTCTGAAATAGGCCGATCTCGTCTGATTTTCAACGGCGGCGAATCTTCCGGGAGATCCCTGCCAACTTCCAGCGGAACTCGCCTCGCTTCACTAAATCATTTCCGGTTCTCTGCTACGTGGTTGCAAATCGAGTCGTCTCGTGGTGTCGAAGAACTTAGGTACCTGTGAACGAAAAAAACAAAAGAAATGAGTTAAGACTGGTGAGATGTCAGAATTGCAGATCCTGTTGCCTTTTGTGATCTGCTGCCCCGCTTTCATCCCCTGAATCCGTCTAGTGACACTTCTAATTGTTGCACCACCGACTTCAATGCTTTCTTGGTTTTATTTGTCATTTACCGTGAAATTAAATTTTTCTTGTTTGATTGTTTCAAGTTTGAAATATTTTTTTAATTTTTACCTCCAAATTTATCTTTCTCTGGTCTTTACAGCGTTTCTTTTTTAATTATACTTTATCCACCTCCATTTCTTACTTTCGACTGTTCTTTCTTATTCACCTTTTTGGTTAACTCTTTGTAACAAGTTTGTAGCACACCAAGTGCAACTTTTATTTTTCGTCCGCACCTAAGAGACCGATGTACCCAAACATCCGTCTTCTGCTCACTCATGACTCAGTCGTAAACATGTGGTTTCCTTTTGATCGGAATAACGATTTGAGCATCACGTCCGCAGAAGTTAGTATAAGCCTCCTACGTGTCTCACTTTTCACTCAATTCAAATTTTATTAAATTTCCTTCTTCGTTCTATCGAATCTGCAGGCAAATATCATTACCATCTATATTAACGTCTTCGTTCCTTTTCATTCCCGCCTTTATCCGTCTCCCGCTTTGCCTGTCACTCAAGGGATTCTTCTCTTGCCTTTTTCTATCCAGCCGGATTGTTTCTGTCAGTCTTCTATTTTTTCCACATTCCATTATTTTAGCCACCATACCCTCACTTGATTCTTTTGTCCGCGTAAATGCCATTAACGTTTAAGTTTTGATGTTCGTTTGTCAGTTTGCATGTTCGTTTTATAGTTTTCGGACACTCCTCTCTTCAATGCACTTTGTTTTAATTCATCTTCCTCCCACTGCCCACCTTACCACTCAAAGGAAGTCATTTATCACAAACCAAAATGGAGTACGAGGTAAATCGTGCAGAAAAGACGAGCGAACAGCAATGGAGAATTAAAATTATAACATAATACGTAAGACGGTATTCTCCCGATAAATTCAGTCTGTCATAAATGGAACAAAGCAGAAGAAGAAGAAGAAGGAAATGTGGGCCGTTTTGGGAAAGACGAAGAGGGAGGATGGAGAAGCGTCAAGTAAAATGGCCATCACGCAAACAGAATTAAACAATGGATGAAAAAGAAGACGAAGGCGGAAAGGAGATGTTATAGATATCCGGAAATAGACGGATGCAGAGGAAAGTCACGGGAGGAAGGGAAGACGTTATATCAAGAAAACCATAAGAGATTATTTATCCCAGAAAGGAAAAGAATTCGAAAACAAGATGAAAGGAAAACGGATAGAAAAAGCAGTGCTTTCTGGAGGGAAGAGCAACAAACGAGTCAAATTAAAGTAAGGCAAAAGGGCAGACTCAAAAGCAACAGTCAAAATTTGATTATCTGTAATGTTCTGATGAAAAAGAGAAGATGCGAGAGTACAATCTGCAAAATAGACAAGAACAGGTTAGATTTCCATATGAAATCAAGCTATTAAAGAAACCAGGTAAAAATGAATAGATTAATGAAGAAAGAAAATTATACAGAGAGAGAGAATTACTGGAACGAAGGCACAGACAGTGCGAGGTTTGAACATGGCAGAAGAATCAAAAATATGAGAGGACCAATAAAGACATTTTCTAAAATTAAAAAATCACAAAATTTGATGCAAACTCACAATTGGTAATAATATCTGAAAAAGAAAGAGAAGCATAAATGGGAACTGAAAAATAGTAAGTAAAAGAAAAGAAGAAGAACAATTACCTGGAATACTTGAGAGTAACAGAAAAGTAGCAATGAAAAACAGCAAAAGGAGAGGGAGCTTAGGACTGACGTCATCGTTAAAGAGGAAAATTTATAAGAGGAGGTGTTCCTTTCGTACAAATGAGAGCAGAAAACGAAAAAAAAGGAACAAAGATAATAAGGGAAAAATGAAAAGAAGAAAGAATGAAAGGCAAAAAGAAGAGTCTAGAAAATGTTAGGGGAAAACTTTCAGGTATGATGGGAAAAGGGTGAGTGCCTGAGAAGAAAAGTTCACGTTCGAAGTCATCAGGTCCAGGCAAAGGTAGTTCGTGACCGTGGAAGTAGGCTTCCTGAAACCACGAAGTCGTGTCTTTAAAACGTTCAAGTCAACAACCTCTCTGCCTCCTTTTCCTTTTATTTGGTTTCCATCCTGAGTTGCTCTCCTCTTGTATCTGCAAATCTCTTCCAATTCATTAATTTTTCTCATTCCGCCATCTTTTTTCTCTCTACTTCCTGGCTCTCCCAGGACACCTTCCGCTTCGTCAATTACCACAGGTAATAACGTGTGAATAAGATCTGAGACATGAAGTCGGAGGAAGCCATTAAGTAAGTTTCGAAATTAGACATCGGTAATGGTGTAAAAACAAAGAAAAAAGAAATTATAAAATAAATTTCATAAACCGCTGCCGCGTGAAAAAAAGAAAATTCAAAAGTCTTAGCAAACAAGTGGGTCAAACTGAGAAAGGCAGAAGGTGACTGTCAAAAGAAAGAGTCAAATTGTAAAGAGGAAAGCAGACCAAACCTTGAAGATTCTTGCCTTTTCGTTTGTACCTGGTAGACCTGGTACTGGTAGACATTTTACTTGTTTTTCAATTCATCAACTAGGATTTCTTTCATTCTTTGCAGTTTATTTTTTTCAATTTTCCTCCGAATTTCCCACCAGGTTGGTGTGCTTGTTGGACTGCCTGTTGAATTCCACAAGCGCCTGGTCAGTTACACGGCGTACCTTGAACCATCCGTCCTCTTTAGGTTCCATCCGATTTTGATCTCCTTATTCTCACACATCTTCCCTTTCTGACGCAGAAAAAGTCAAAAAACCAAGGTTTCTGTAAATCTAAAACTACGTTCGTTAAGCTAAACACTGGAATTTTAAAAATAGGTCTTTTTCAATTTCGCATTACTTCCTTAAAATAAACAGTGCGAACGATGGCAAAGTCCAAATCCGTGGAAGTCGTAAGATGATGAGGCCAGTTCATACGATAATAGTCGTAGTAAGAGATATCCATCAATACATATATGATAGGGATGGCATGAAAGACAGTGACGGATCCAGGGTTGACGGAGTAAATATACTAGTTCCATTGGTGCCACTGTGGTGAGAACAGATGTGGTGGATAAATGGTGAGGTGGCAAGAAAAGAAGTGTGCAGTCAGGAAAAGACAAAGAAATTAGAAACCGAAGGTATTTTTTAGTTCTGCCTTGCACCGGACTCAAACTAAAGAAGTAGAAAGAAAGAAATAATGAATAGTAAGACGAAGAAGAATATAACTAATGTGGCAATTTGTGGATCGACGTAACAGGTGGGCCCACCGCTTCGCTGGGCCTTTCGTAAAAGGACCCCATTCGTTGAATAATTATATTAATGTTATCAACCGTAATGAGCGTTTTCTCTTGATTTTCTCACAGACACACCGGCCATGACGTTTTGACAAATTCTTGTGTGATGTCACTGACAATTAGTAAATTGCTTCATCAGTGTTTAGTGGTCTTTCTGGGATCATCTGGCGATCCATTTCTGCGTGGCTTTCCAAGGATCTTTTCATTTCGATCTTCTTGTATCAACCTACACTTGTTCTCCATCTGACGCTTCCCCAAATTTTTGCTTTTCACCTGTTTGCCTATTTCTTCCTCGGCTTAGTGCGTCCCACAGGTAGAAAAGTAATTGCTACAGGCCTCGTGGTTTGTACTAACTGTTAAAGTTTTCTTCAGTTTGTGCCTTTCTCAATTCTAAGTCATACAGTGCGTCAAAGTTGTCAATCATGGTCACATGACCAGAAGCAGTAGCAGTTAAACTTCATGGGTTCAGTTAAAGCTCTCTTTTCCTCTTCATCCACCTGTATTTTATCGTGCAATTAATTCTACTCATTTCACTATTTCTCATCAAGCAATCTCGTATTCTAACTTTAATAATCTCTTTCACCTTCCTCTTTTCCTTCCTTTTGTCTTGTTATTTCTTATCAATACGCATGTGTCGTTCAATTAGTCTCCTGTCGCGTGCCTCCAGAAGGATGACAAAAATTTTTGGCTTCCTCCATTCTCTCTTCCACTCGCTCCAAAAATGCCAAACAAGTAAATTCTTCCATCGGGCCAGTAAACCAAATAGGCTGTTCTGAGATTAAAGAAACCAAACCGAAATTCGACATTTAAATTTGAATCGTCGTGACATTAGACGACCTTGTGCCACGCCCCGTAGTTACCAGCAGTTTTCGACGATTCAGAAGAAGGAATTTTTAAACAACCACTAACATTTTATTTTATGGCTTTGGTGTTATACATTTCCGAAGGTGGGAGAAATTAGAGAGAAGAAATAAATTGTTCTGTCAGAGCGAAAAGGCAGATGAGAAAGGTTAATGGGGACAGTCAGAAAGGGAAAAGAGGTGATAAAAGCGAGAAGAGAAAATGAGCAATACAAAGGAAATGGCAGGTGAGATAAATGATAAATAAAGAGGATGATGAATAAAATATGATGTCGTGGAAGAAGTCTGCAGAAAAACTTGAAAAGTTGAGAGATGGGAACAGCGGAGCATCAAAATTTCCTTTTTCTTTGCTCGCATGAAAAGGATCCAAATCCAAAACAAAGAGAAGAAATACGAAATACGTTGGTGAAGGAAAATACAAGAAAGTGAAATGCACGAGAAGATAAGTAGCTTATGAAATAAGTAAGTGGACAACAAGTATTAGATACAACTAGACAGTAAAATGGATGTGGAGCGAGCGGCGGTGTAATAATTGCAAAGTAAAGGAGAAGAAAACTAACAAAAGGATGAAGGAAAGCACTAAAGAAAATAAATTTATTTGGTTAAAAAGGAAAGACACCAATAAACGTAGAAGGAAACACTGCAAGACAATAAACATTTTATTGAAGGACATTTCAAATTCAGTAAAAAAAATAAAGTAAATGGCGTTAAGAAAATGGGTTAAGTAAAAGGCTGATTGAGTGAGAACACGGAAAGAGAGAGACAAAAAGAGGGGCAAGAAAACTCGGCAAAAGGTCGGCGAGGTGTTCGATAGTAAGTGTAAGATAATTAAATATGGCAGCAGACCATTTAACACTCCTGGAGCCTCGCGATTCTCGCTGAAAAAAGCGTTAATGACGCAGAGAATGGCGGTATTCTTAAATGCATTCCAACAATTGACCCTTTTTATGAAAAATAAAGAACGTTGAGTGAATAATTTGCGGTCCCAATTTGACGGAGGACATGTAAGTCAGAAACTAAAGTGATAGTAATAGACTGAATCTCAGAATTAAGAGAACACCAAAAGGAAACATGAAGTTGCAATATGAAGCAGAGGCTGCAGCAACGGAATACAAAGTGAAACAAGAAACAAGGGAGATTGGTGTGACTGGTAGGAGTACGAGTGCATTGCGAAATCAAAGTGGGGCTATTCTTTAAAACAACGGCTGAAATTGTGCAATAATTCCTTTGTTTTTCCCTGATAAGAACAAAGAGAGTTAACGAAATTGTGGTGCCGCACAGGTACCGAACAGGTACCGAGAACCAGATCTAGTGGCGCCAAAAAACCATTCTCCAAAACAAAGCCACAACAACCAAAGGTGGAGGACAATCGAATTTTTATTTGATGAACGCCCCGTTAGAGGAAATTTTTAATGGGCGGCTTTCCTCTGTGGACCCCTATACAAAAACATTCAATATACCCATTTCAGCCTTTAGGTTTGGGTGGATGAAAGAACCGGAAAGACAAGGACGCCCAAGCTGTAGCGAAAAATATACTGAACCTTAGGATAATTTGAAAGTAGACAGAACATTAGAAAATGGTGGAAAGAGAATGAATGAGATACGAAATGTAATGAGAGGCAAACGGCGAGAAAGTTAAATTGAAAAGGTGGACAAAAATTAGGGAAAAGTACCTGAGTAGGAAGACTTAAATTAATGAGAAGACAGAAAAGGAGACAAATAGAAAATTAAGAAAGATGTTGAAAACAAGACAAAGAGGAAAAGAAGATGACATAAAATTTGATGTACAAAGAGACGAAGAAATGAAAGAGTAAAGCCCAGAACAGAAATTATTAATTTAACTTATTGAAATTCACCCGTCGTGTCAGAAGAAAAGGCGTAACAGGTTTCGCGTCACGTCGACTCTCTCATGACATCCTCATTATCAAACTAATTTTCAAGGTGATTGAAGCAGACAGAGGAAGAGGGGGGGAAACAAAAATTTTCCTTTTTCTAGTACTCAGTTACAAGCTGTGCTGACGCATGGGTAGCAGCAATTACCCTGATGAAAAGGTACAAACGTTTTTTTTGTAATGGTGGACACGCGATGAAAAAAGAATGAAGAGAAAAATACTTCAAGGTGGTTTATGAAAGCACGCAATGAGAGTGAACTACACGAAAAGTTTTAACTACCCATCAGAACAAGTAGCTTCCGTCCACCCACAAGACATTGTTCAATTCTTGGCATCAGACTTGTTGCTACTAAATGACATTGGACTAAAGCTGCAGAAAAATCCTAACTTGAAAATCTCTGCTCTGAATGTTCAACACACGACTCAGAAAATAAATGCAGTATTAAAGGTACAAAGGATGACAGAACAAATTAAGTGGTGAAAGAAAGTTCTGAAAACGCAGGTAGGAAGGCGAGTTGTTGACGAAGTTTCATCGTTGTACGCCAGGAACGAAGGAAGGTAGGTATGCAAGGGGGCCCAGCCCTAGTCGACTCCCGTCCAGGAACCACGGACCGTCGACCACGAATTTGTTCTTCAGGGCGTTTTATCGGTGGGCAATGATCACCGTTCCGGTTGGTTTCTTCTGTCATTCTCTCATAGGCCCAGGCACACAAATCCAAATGACGACGACTCCTTCATACAAATTCTGCAGTCGTGTAAATATTTAATAATAATGAGATAAAAAGCAGTAGCCGCATTGATGAAGCGTGAAGGCACCTCGGAAACGAATGTAGACGAGGATGTCAAACCTCAGAATAGCCAAATCAGCTGAAAACAAGTGAAACAACAGGGGAAAAAAACGTAACCAGAAAGTTTTTTTCAAAGGCTTAAGTTCATTACGTATTAATTGGGACGTTGAAAAGACCGAAAGTGGCAATTGAAAAAAATGCCCTACTAATAAATGCAACGGGTCAGACGATGGAATGGGAATGGGAAGAAAAAGACAGTGGACCCTGGGAGGACCACAGTTGGGAGACACAAATGGAAGTTGTAAAAAGAACCACACAACCACGTTAAAACAACAGAGGGTTGAAAACGCGTCTTCAGTGAAAATCAGCACGACTTCGAGAAACCCGTCATTGGCGTCTATGAGGGTGCCACTTCACTTCAAGGCAGGGGTCGAACACCCGTCTGGAGCAGATGCTCGGCTGCCATTTTCTCTGACAGAGTCACCTGGTTTCACGTGCGAGGGCACAAACCATCATCTGCCTCTGGATTTAACAGGCCGAAGGAAGAAAATACCGTACTAGGACCGTAGCCAGGGTTTGTTAACCTCAATATAAAATGCCCCCTCTTCATTTAGGGGTAAATTAACCCGCAGGGGTACAGGTGCAAGTACCGCCATTCTACCACCAACGAGAGAAAGTTGACGAAGAGGGTGCTGTCATCACCTGTCTTGGAGCCCTCACGTTCGTCTTATCAGTTGCCCCCAACTCTTGAAGTAAACACTGGGCTATCGACTCCATGCATCCCCAGCCCCCGTTAGATTTTTTTACAATGTTTACATACACACAACGGTTCAGAGACGCCATAAAAGCCGTAAAATCCCGTCTGATGCCACGACTCAGGAGTTGGGGTATATCGGGTGACGGACATGCCCGCCCGGGGCACTTGGCTCCTCTGCGACTTTCACGCCAACTGACATTGTGCTTGGTTGGCGGAAGTCTAAATGGGCTCTCTGTAGGACATTCTGCGCGCCCCCCCCCCCGCTAGCCACCTCTGTCTGTATTGCCTTGCAAAGCAGAGAAAAAGTCCCAGAATAGATTCTTCTAATGTAAACTGCCATGTGGTCTCTACTGATAAAAACGCGGGGGAAATGATGGGGCGCGCGAGGGCCCCACTGCCTTAAGTCCCATAGCCGACAGACTCCCCAGCGCTGCCCGCGGCCACGAATTCTCCTGCAATGGTCGCCTAATGCCACGATTAATGTCGTTCCGATTCTTAAAAAAAGAGATCTGATTTACGGTTGCATTTGGAGAGGCAATTTCACTTTGATGACATATTTGCTCCATTTCCATTGGTCATGTCTCTGTAGGTATCTTTCACTTGATGTTTTGAATTTGTATGGTGTCCATCTGAGTAGCCGTCCTTCAACCTCCTACATCCTCAAGGGCAGCGGCCTCTTACTTTCCAGAACATTTTCTTCTCTTCTGCTCGGATTTCAAAAAGTTCCACATTTTAATTCTTGTTGCTACTGAATGTTTTTGCTGTTGCAACAACCTACCTTAAGCCTTTTTGGAAATTCCCAAGGGATGAAGGAAATTCCCAAGGCTTCAACCCCTTTCGGTCCTTTCCACCGACCTCCAGGCTAAACTTCAATCTTCCATGGGATTTTCCGTCGGGGTTGAAGGTTGAGACCTTTAATTCCTTTGGCTTTCCATTTTCATTGTTTTCCCTACCCCGTCGCGTTCGCCATTTTTTTCATCCCCAACTCTCTTCTTTTAAACCTTTCCTAATTGGGTTTGCTGGATCCGCTCTACCTTGCTCTGAACGTTCTTCTTGCCTTTCTCGGTTCCTTTTTCCTTAGTCCTCTCATTCTTTCCTTATTTAGTTTTCGGAACTTCTCTTATGCGTCAACCGTTTACTTTCTCTTTCAACCCCTTCAAATAGACATTCATGGTTTCTTTTTTCTTCAGCTTAATGCCTTCTTCTGTCTATCATAAAAACCTTTTCAGAGATGACTGGATCTTGGAGATCAATTTCTTTTCATTTCAACAATTTTTTTTTCTAAAAGTGCCTTCTCGCCTTATTTACTTCTTTCGGCTTCGTACCTTTTCTTCACCAAAGTTTTGATCAATTCCACAGCTATCTGACAATTATTATTTTGGCCTTTTCTCATGTCTTTACCTTTTCCTTGTTTTGTCTCAGGTCTTCATGAGAATGTGTGGGCAGATCGAACCCCATTTTTTTTTAATTCCATGAATTCCTTAACATTTAATCGTATTACTTTACTTTTCCTTATGCTTCATTCTGCAGTTTTTCCTTCAAATTTCCTATTGCATTTCTGTTTCCCTTCCTACCACCTGAAAACTATTGCCGTTCGCTTTTCATATTTTCTATAGCACTGCATGTTTATTCCCTTAACTTTCTTTTTTTGGGCATCATAATACGAAAGCAAATATTGGATTAAATAAGAAGAGTTAAAGTGAAAATTCAAATCGCTGAAATTCAACATGATTTCGACAGTTTTTGTTATCAAACAAGTTTGGGTTATTACAACCCGTTAGGGTCATTACTTTCAGAGCAACACAGTCAAATTTCACTGTCATGCATTAAACTGAGGGAAGTAGTGCAAAATTGAGATTGTCTGGCGGAAAGAAGAGCATTAAAAGAAACTGCATTGCTAATGGCTGGAATGGTTCCAATATAAATGCGGAAAAAATGCAGGCAAAACAAAACACAAATGCAAATGCAGCAGTAATGAAGAGAATGAAAAGGAAGAAAAAGAAGTAATCCGGGGAAAGAAAAGGGAAGAGAAAAGAAGAACTTGCTATGAAACGTAGCAAAAGTAGCGCTTTGTAGCGATAACAAAAATCTACTTGAGACTACCCATAAATCATCTAATTCTGTTAATTGTTTTTAATTAGCTAATTTTTCTATTTATAAGTTTTGCACAGTCGTCATAGTTCAGTTTTCCTTCTCTCCTATCCCACCATCTCTATTTATCTAGGCCTCCCTTTCTTCGTGTCCCCATAGCATCTAGACGTTGCTCTCACCGATCTCATTTACAATTCAAGTCATTTCTTATTTTCCAGTCAAATGATTTTGATGATTGCAAAATGACGGGTAGTCGAACGGCTCTGCATCCGGCCAGTAATGCTTGGGTGGTACCCGAAAGGCACATCTGAAGTAACCAGCCCCAGTTTAACTCCATTGCACAAAGAGTTCAAATTTGATCACGAGAAATTTTATCGGTTGGTCTATTTCGATCATCTAAGAATGTACAAACTCACCGAAACGTCCTCCGCATTTCCAGCGTTTGATTACCTGAAAAAGAACAAATTGTCAAAGTTATTAAAATAGTTAATTGACCCTTTTCTTTTGCTGCTTCGACATGAAACTCGGGTACTTTCTTCATTTCTTTAATGTCCCACCTTTTAAGAGATTGGTCTGATTTTTCCCTAGGAATGGAAGTAATAGCAGAAGATTGTGGGAGCATTAGGAAGCAGATACAAGGGACAGACCAGATGTAAGAAGTAGGCAATAGGACATAGATAAATAGAGCAAAATAGAATCTATATGGAAGAGAGAAATGGAATAAAAAATTTTTGTACGTTCGCTTGCACCAGCTTTGTTTGTTGTTCGTGATCTCCGTTTGTTTGTTTGTATTTTCGGTGGGAGAGAGAGAGAAAGAGAAAGAGAGAGAGAGAGAGAGAAAAGAGGCGCACCACGCGCACAGTTCCAACTCATCTCCTCACACCACGCCAGTTCCGGTGTAAACGAACTATAAAACAAAGGATTTTGGCCCTGTCTGTCTCTCTCTCTCTCTTTTGCTTTTCTCTGCCTGTCAGGTATGCCTTGAAATACCTAGTGTGTCGAGTCTTGTGGTGATCTACCGGTGGATGGTGAAGACTCCCATGCCACTCACAACGGTCTCATCTTCTCTTTCATGCTTCTCTGCTCTTCGATGGTGCAATCGCCTGTTCGCATGACTCAGACCTTTGCACATGCGCTCTTTGCCACTTGTGGGCGTTAGGCCGCAAGGACATCCATCTCATGTGGACGCCACCAACAAAAGACTTCCCGGCTCCCTACCACCCAGCCCATCCTTCTCTCTCTTGTCTATCTGACTTTATTTATTCTCGTTGCATTCATTTAACAGTACCTTCCAGTTATTAATCGGCCTACGTATCATTCTCTACGTACATCGTTGGGAACCACTTCTTTTATCGTCACTCGTTGGTTCTTGATTTTCTTCTCGCCTATTGCTTGATTTCAAAATTTAAACATTTTTTAGGAGTAGTTCCCCATCTGTGAGGGCTTTTCTATTGATAGTGTACACGGTTTTCAAACGGTCACGGAGAAGATCTCTGGATTCGTCCCGTTCCCTGAACAACTTCACAACTACTTTCATAATTTAGAATAAAATTTCAAATTTAAGTTAAACACGTTTTAAAAATTTCTTTTCATTTTTAAATTGTCATTTTCATCCAGTGAGTTGGGCGCCGTTTCCTAAATTACTGTTGGGACCCATCTGCTCTTTTCCCTCGGTTGTCTTGTTCTAAGATTAAATGGAGTTAGTTTGTTTGCTGTTGCCTTTCTCGATGTCGGCCCTTCATCCTTTTGCTAGCCTGCCTGTCTTTTTCTCTTCCTCTCTTCCTTCCTTCCTCTCTATCACTGTTACCTGCCTCTGTGCTTCTCCAATTTAGTGTCGTCTTTTT